>CM077082.1:13975751-14575751 GCA_039513925.1 Platanthera zijinensis
CAAAAATTGCTTATAACGCCGAGATGGAGTCACCAACCACGATACGGATGTCCTGGGTGGCTTGCCTTGAAAATTCTCCTAGAGTGACGGGGAGAGTGATCGTTCCCCACACAGAGCGCGGTTCATATGTAACGAGTTGTTGAGATGAGGTCTTGAACCCAAAACCTCCTAAATAAAGGACTTGACGCCGACCTCCATCATCAATTGAGCTGCTGATTCATAAAAATTGGACTGCTAATAGTCATAGACGGCTGCTAATATAAATGCCCATAAAAAAATATTTATATTGGCAGCCCCTATATGACTATTGGCAGTCCGACAAAACAATTAAAAACACATAATATGACTGCTAATAGCAACCTAAAACGTGGAACACATGTCTTTTGAAAATAGATCTAGTATATGACATTTTTAGAAAAAATGTTTCAACATAAAAGTTGTAGTTCTCATCGAGATCCATAACTTTTATGTTGAACACATTTTCTAAAAATGTCATACAGTAGGCCTATTTTTAAAAGGCGCGGAACCCGAACGGAACTATGCGATTTGCATTAGTTCCGTCTAGTGCCTCGCCTTTTGAAAATAGGTCTGCTATATTTTATTTTTAGGAAAAGTGTTCAACATGAAAGCTGTAGTTCTCGTCGAGATCTACAACTTTCATGTTGAACACTTTCTTAAAATTGTTATATGTATATTTTCAAAATGCACGTGAAACTTGTATTTAGTTAATTCGGGATTCCGTATTTTTATAATTTTCCTAAAATGTCATATATTAGGACTATAAACTGTTATCTTGATTTTTTTGAGTTAATTTAGTAATTAACAATGATTTATTATTTTTTAAAGAACTTAATTTTTTGAACTGACAGTATTCATCGGACTATCAATAGTCATTTATTGAACTGCCATTATCTTTGTGCTGTCAATAACCATATAGAAGCTACCAATATGAACACTCTAAAAAAATAGATCTTCATCATGAAATTGATATTTATCCATTAGTCCAAATGCATCATCACCCTAAACTCCCAATTTTCAAAGAAACGAATGGACTCCTACGTCAGGAAATCCTCTGCGATCTCCCAAGCAATGGCGGCGAGTTTCTCCCCTCCGATCGCATCGTCCATCTGCATCTCCTCCGCTCGACAGATGTCGATACCTGCCGGGGCCTCCTCCGGCGGCGGCGGTGGCCAGAGACAGGGCCATTCAACCTGTAACTCCATCGCTTCGGGGGCGAGGCTTAGGGTTTGTCAGCCGTGCACTCTTCTCGGCCCGTCGGCGGGAGCGAGAAAGAGGCGATCGGTGCACTGTGGCGCTGTGAGAACGATCGGCGAGAGCGAGTTCGCCGGCGAGGTGCTGGTTCAAACATCCCGGTGCTGGTGGACTTTGTCGCCGATTGGTGCGGCCCTTGCCGTTTGATCTCTCCTATAATCGAATGGGCTTCCCAGGTACTCCTTGTTTTTAGTGCTGGATCGGTGGTTAGCTTTCAACGCCTGAAGAATTATAATCAATATATTTGTTATTGACAAGTATTAGTAAGATTTGCTAGATTAGTAAGAAAATCCAGATCATAAGTCTTTGATAGGTCATGGGGTTCCCCAAAATTCCAAATGATCAAGCCGTAGATTTTTCACCGCAATCTCGACCGCCTCGCGGTGACGGTTCCGGGTGCATTTTCCTGCACAATTCTAGGTCCGTTTGACCCCTCAAATTGACACCTAGATCAAGCACACGATGCCCGGGAGACGCACGCAGGGTCCGCACTCGGCCGCGCCGCGCAACCTGAGTGGAGGGCGCGCACCCCCGCTTTGCGCATGCGCCCGCGTGCCCGAATAGGGCACGCGCTCGTAGGCCAAAGCGTGCACCTGTGCTCGCCCCAATACGCTACCGCTGCCCTTCCTACGAATAAATATTTGAAGGACTTGAAGATCAAAGGAATTAAATAAAAAGAAAAGAAGATATATCGAATGGCTGAGAGAGTACAACAACAACACTCTAGCCTTTATCCCACTATAGTGGGGTCGGCTATATGGATTCTTTGTCGCCATTGGGCCCTATCTTTAGTCATAATCTCACTAATGCCTAAGTAGGTCATGTCTTTCCTTATAACTCATCTAAGATAAGGGTAAAGAGATAAGTGCTTAAAGTCGAACCTTGATGTAAGACAACAGTAATATAGAATTCCTGTGTTAATCCTCCAGATATCCTCACTTTTCTCACTGAATTTGTGTAGATATATTTGATTATGTCAATATATGATACATTCACTTTTTTTTTCTAAGACTCTCCATAAGATCTCTCTTGGAACTTCATCATAAGACTTCTCAAGCTCGATAAACAACATATACAAATATTATTTTCTTTCTCGATAGTTTTCAATGGGACTCCTCAAGAGATGTATACTTTTCATGGTAGACCGCTCTAGCATGAATCAATTGATTCTCCGAGATGTTAACCTTTCGTTTTACAGCAGCAATCCTCACACAAAAATTGATGAAGATGAACCTAGTTCGTACAGATCACCCCTTCGTTATCTTTTCACAAAAATAATCAAGTTACAGCAGCAATCCTCACACAAAAATTGATGAAGATGAACCTAGTTCGTACAGATCACCCCTTCGTTATCTTTTCGCAAAATTACCCGAATTCTCTGTTATTACAATTAATACAATTTTGTATATCTCGTTTGTTTTATACAAATGTATTAACATACTTTCTTTTAATTGTGTTGACATTCTCTTTGACTTCAGTATCTTATTGAAAAACATATAAGCTACAAAATTTCTTCATTCTCTAGATATTTCCATACTTCGATGAGTATATCGTCTGACCCAACTGTCTTTCCATTTTTCATCTTCTTTAGAGCATCATTTATCTCCGATACTTGAATTTTACGATTAAACGTTATGTTCTTATACTCCGATTTACTTAACTCTTTCAAGTTCAATTCATTATCTTTTATTTTATTATAGAGTTAATAAAAATATCTTTTTTATGATTGAAAGAGAGTATGTCAGAAATACCTGAAAAACTAAAGGAAGCTGCATATTGAAAGATCACAGAGAGAATGTAATTAAAGTGCGACATGAACATTCTTCTCTTAACTCTTTTTACTTTTATTCTTTATATGTAAACTTTGATCTCAGTTATTGTGATCCAGCTATTCTCCCTTTTCTTTTGTCCTAGAGTGTCCTCCAATCCTCTCATCCCCCTTCCCTCTATAAAGATTACATGATCTATTTAAAATATCTATGAAAGTCCTATGCTTTCTAGCAAAAAAGAATCGGTAACGGTTACTGAATATCCGTTCAAAAGATTAGCAATTAATTCTTGAGTCTCCAGTTGGAAAAAACTTTTGTTGTGCCCTGATTATCAGTGTGTTTCCACTAGCTGTGGAAGAGTGGACTACCAAATGTTTTGGGGAACGCTAAATTTTCTGTGTAGTCTTTAATGCACTTCTCTTGTTATTTGTGTACTATTTCTTCTATATTTCTTATGTTTTTTTAATAACAGAAACTGTGGTTCATGAAGATATTCTTCTTCTTACTACCTGGAAATTATTCAGTTCATCAACGTGAGAGTTCAGACATCTATGTTGTTATTCTTGATTTATTTTCACAGATTACTTAATATCATTCGTATACTTCTACATCTGATCCAACACTTTCATCACTATGATCATCAAAGATAGCAGCCCCGCACAGTGCTCAAAATTTAGGCCAATCAACCATGATACTCTCTAAGATCATCTTAGATAGAATCAAACCAATTCTCCAAGGAATCATATATAAAAGGCATGCTACATTTGTTGAAAGATGAAACAACCCTAGAAATATTAGCATTATCAATGGAAGTACATGTACATGAGCTAAATAAAAAAAATATGGGGAAGGCGGATGGTACTCAAGCTTGACATGGAAATGCAATTTGATAAACTTGAGTGAGAATTTCTTTTTGGGTTTTGCAAGTCTTTTGATTTTGTGAGCAATGGTCTTAAAACTTGTACAAATGTGCACACATGCCACTACAATCATTGTTTTGGTCAAAGTAGATTTTTTTCAAATCATCCGGCCACCGTTTTGATGTATAAGTAATCAAAATTCATTGTCTCTGTTGGAACTGCGGTTCGGAATCGCCCCGGTGCTGCGGTACTATTGAAGCAGAAGGACGTGTTCCCTGCGGGCCTAACTGGCTGCCCCGTGGATCCGCCCGAGGACCGTTGATATAAAGAATAGTTGCGCCGTCTTCTATCAGACCGGTCTTTTGGTCGAGTTGGTAGCGCTAAGTCCTCTCAATTGGTATCAGAGGGAGGTTGCGGGTTCGAAACCCCGGGGTCGTTTCCGGGGGGGGGGGATTGTTGGAACTGCGGTTCGGAATCTCCTTCGAAGCAGAAGGACGTGTTCCCTGCGGGCCTAACTGGCTGCCCCGTGGATCCGCCCGAGGACCGTTGATATAAAGAATAGTTGTGCCGTCTTCTATCAGACCGGTCTTTTGGTCGAGTTGGTAGCGCTAGGTCCTCTCAGTCTCGATGAGAGGTATCCAAATATATTTATCATTTTGCAAAATTCTTGGGGTGCCCGGGCCCCTGCCCACCCCCCTTAGATCCGCCCCTGCCCTCGTACGACCTCAATTGTACCTTGGCTCCAACAATACATAGGCTCTGACAGTACCTTCATCGCATTGGAACGAACTCCGATTGAGATACTATCACAGCCACATGTAGTAAAAATAACATCTAATATAGATGTATGTGCAAAATTTCATTAATAAGCTCAGGCGTGCGAACTCCATCACATGTGTCCCACGAATCATACTAGGATCCTCTCCATTTGGGACCAATTTGGTTATCAATATCCTTTCTTAGGGGATCCCGAATTATTCAACTCTTGAGCACAATAAATAAGGAGAAGATTTTGACCACCAAATAGATATTATCCATTTAGTCCAAATACATCATCCCCCACTTTCAATCTCCCGAGAAATGAAATACGTGAAGATAGACTGTGATTTTATCAAACAAAATGTGGACAGATGAATTATTTTTATTATTTATGTTCCCACTAGTTAACAAAAACTGATATTCTACAATACTAAGACCAAGAGATCTAAGTTGTGTCTAATTAACATCTACAATTCATCTTGAGGTGGCCTTAATTTCTAATGGTGGTATTCTCATATGGAGTGTGCCACCTCTAAGTGAAGAACAAGGAATATTGAGTGAGCTCTCATGAAGTTCTCAATGCTGAAAGGCTTGCGTGATTTCCCTCTGCTTCCATCTAGAGTGATCCTTAAAGCCATGAACACTCTATTTTCTTCGATGCCTTCTTATTCTTCCTCAAGAGTTGTTGTCGTTACCTTCCTCTCCTCTGTCAAAAACATCTGTCTCTACCTATCTCATTGATCTAGAGTTGTTGCCACTACCTTTATTTTCGGACAACCGACCAATGATCGATTTTGAGCTATAAGATGTCGTTGTCTTGACTACCACATGGATCGTGCGGCTGCTTGCTCAGATATGTAGGCAGTAAGCCACCTCACATATACAGGCTTTGATCAAAAATGAGTTGAAGCATCGGGTCGCGAGCTTCACATGTTGTTAGGTACTTGTCTGATGATGGAGGACTTGTTCAACTCTCGGTAGTTGAATCAAAGTCCCAACTCGCATTTTTATTACAGACCAAGAGTACCGGGCTACAGAAAGGGCTAGCACTAGGGCAGTTGATGTCGCCTACTAAAATCTCCTCTGTGATTTGTTCGATCATGTCCTTTTGTAGGTGGTCATATCTAAGGATGTTCACAAATAGTATAGTTCGTGAAAAATTCAGGATTCGATTCTTGAAGATTCGATTAAAATTTGTATTTTTCAAATTCGAGTCCGAATTTGGATTTAAATAGTTTTCGGATCCAAATAATTGTATTCATGTTCGAAGGAATGCACCATTGGATTCATCCGAATGTTGTGGTCAGTCATTCGGTGTGGTAGAAGGTCGTATGTCTCTATAAACACGCTCAAAAATCTCGTAAGGAAATTTATATTCGTAGGGAAGGCAATGCGCTCTCGATGGGTCGGGCGTTAAGGTACAAAATAATGGTGTAGTAATCCACTGAGTCAGTCTTATGAATTACTCGGAATGTTGTCTCCTTACAAAGCAACCACACATTGCCACTTAAGGTTTGTGGTTGACCATGAAGATCCCAAGACATGGACACATGGTCATGTGAGTTCAAATTACCTTGACTTATCTCAAGGTCTGTAGTTAGGCGACATCCAAAATGACGTTTGTTGAAACCAAAACTTAGTCTCAAGAAGAGTTCGGCCCCAAGGGGTGTAGCCCACACCTACTTCTCTTGAGCCAGAACACTTGACTAGTGGCTAAGAACTAAGGAACAGATCCATAGCCACAGCGAGGAGGTCCCGCCACACACCCGAAAGATTGAAGAGAGCTTCCCCTTCTAAGTCAATGCTAGAGCTGGGCACCTTGGAGGGTACTGCAAGCCAACCAAAGCTGACCAGAGAAGGGAGAAGCCAGGAAACAGATCCTCTCCAAAGGTGCCCTTAAGGGTCTATTTATAGTTTTTAATGCCTTACCTGTAAATAACAGAATCCCGCCTTTTGGTTTTACTATACGCAACCCAAAGTGGTCTGCCAACAACGAAATTCCGCTGTTTGGAGGGGCTATTAGCAGGCCAACAAGGACATTCTGGTAAAAGCACTGTCGGGCGAGTGGTTCCTACAGCTACCACTCGCCTGGGGCAGTGAGTGCCTGATGAGGCCGGCACTCGCTGCCATCCCGGGGCTGAGGGCGAGTGCGAGCCTATCTACCCCACTCGCCTCTCCCTTGCTTGAGCCCCGGGGCGAGTGCGGGCCTATAGGCCCTATTCGTCCCCATGCTAATGGCGACTCGACCTTATGCGGGTTGGAAAATTCCTTCTTCACTCTCCTGAACTGGCTCGGTGAATACAAGGTTGTACAACGTTGATGCCACCTAACCTGAATGCATGCAAGCATTCTACTGTTTGTTACGGGCTTGCTTGGAGCTATAGGTTTAGGCATTGGCCTCCTGTGGGGCTACAACTTCTATCGCCCAAGTAAACTGTGAAGGGTTTGTGACCATGAGCAACTACATCACCAATTCCTGAAGGGAAAATTGTGACTGGCACCACTATTAATCATTATGATGATATGAGCATCATGTAGTAGCCCATGGAACTTCATATTATGCGAGCCATATAGTCAGCCAGTAGAGTGCACCTGGGGTGGCCCGAAAGGATGTTGGAGGGCAGGCAATAGGTCAGGATGTATAACTCCATGATGGGCAACCAATATCAAAAAAGTGACATTGAAGTTCGCTTCCACCAAGCGGGCGAGATTTATGGTACAATAATCGTCCGGAGGTGGTGAGTGTGAAGGCAGACCGGATGTGGGGAAGGAGGCCCCGCATGAAAATCTCAAGTAATGATTTGGCAGTACGCCAAGAACGTGTGGTTCCTTGGCAATGAACTCGTCGATGCAGTCGTCAAGAAGACCCGATTGGCGGACACCACATAAACGTTTCACTGCCGTCTCGGAATAATGAATTTCATTGCAAAGGATGAGGTCATGTTGGAGTTCCGACCAAGAGAGTGAAGGGTTGTTCTGTCGCAACTAGTGGTGGACCCAATGGAGTGCCAACCCTTCCTTGCCGATGAGAGTCGTAACAATCTTTTGCAACTCCGGAGTTAGATGAATGTCGAAGAATTGTTCAGGGCAATCCACCCCATGAGGTCTGTATCATTGATGGAGGGAACGTCGAAAGGGCGGTGTGGTTGGAGGAATCCGATGCCTGGTGGGACAGGGTCTGTCGAAGGAAAGTCTCGGAGGCGTGTCGAGAACTGAGGGGGACTCCGCGTTGGAGGCTGGGGACGTACCCGGGAGGCTAGCGATGAGGGCATCAAACTTCGCATACAACCGCTGCATTAGTGCTTGAAGGGGAGCAATGAAGGCCTCGTGAGCGTTGAGGCGGCGGGAGATGGTTAGATCCATAGGAGGTTGAGGCGGTGGGGTGTCGCGGTTTGCCATGGAACGAAGCTGTGGGGGCTTGCACGTAGCAGAAAGGCCTGCACATGGCAGGAAACGCGAGTTGGCGTTGTCAGGACCGACAAAACAGGCGTCAGTGATTGAAGCTGTTGTGGGGGGAGGGGGTGTGGCGCGAGCGTAAAAGACGCGAGGTGTCTTTATGGAACTGGCGTTGTCGTCGGCGTCGAGGGGTGGAATGAAGTGTGATCTATTGAGAAAGATCGATCGTTGAGAAAAGGTTGAAGATGGGCGTCAGGTGGCGAGACATGGTGGCGAGACATGGTGGCCCTGGATTGTTTCGGGTGGTTGAGAAGGGAGTAGAGGAAAGAGGAGAGAAGAGGGGGGAATGAGTGAGGATTAGAATTAGCTGTAGTGCTCTTCACAAAATTGATTTTACTCCTAAGATAATTAAAATATGAAACATACACAAGCTTATATTATGTCTAGTTCCGGAACACATATTGGCAAATGGTAAATAATCACACGTCCTGAAATATATGTGCGATAATACTAACGGGTGCTCAATGCCCATGCGCATTGTCTGCGAATGTCTGCCGTCGCGTTGAGATCTGTGCCCTTATCGTCTCGGTCCCGATGTCGACATATTTGTCGTGTTCTCGTCTTCTCGTTCCTTACTCTCTTCCTTGTTTGTTACATCGACTCTACTGAAGTAAAATACTTCCAAGCTGCGGGTTGGACCAAATGTTACCCCAGGAGAACTAGGGTAGTGTTGAAGCCAAGAAAATCCCGACCTCAGAATCGGACTAGGCGGCCTAAGGTTACCGGTCTCGCAGTGAAATCGGATGGCCCTAGATGCGAAAGGGACGAGCAAAAGAAACAAGACCCCAGGCGCTGCGGCAGGAAGGTCCCACCACGTACCCGGTTGCTTAGGTGAAGCAACCCCCTCTCAACCAGAATGGCCGAGCTAGATACGAAGGAGATATGCGAGCTGGAATTCGCGAGTAACTATCCGAGAGTTTCCGGTCCCCTCCTTCGTACCCCTGGGGTCCTATTTATAGGAAAATCCAAAGAGAGGGGGGGGGTCTTACTTATACCCCCACCCTGGCGATCGGGCGACTTTCTGGGGAGCTCGCACGGGACAGGCGAGTATCTCGCCTTAGTCGCCACCTGGCGAGTATGCGTGGGGAGCTCTCCATACTCGCCCATACCTTCTGCTGGCTCGCGGCTTGATCTTGACTTCGGTCTTGAATCGTTGACTTTGACTTCTGACTACCTGGTTGTGGTGAGGCCTCCCCTCGTCGAATACGGGTTGTACACAATCCCCGCTCTTTTTGGGCGACGTAGGAGCCCTGAAAGAAACATCCAACACTTATTCGACGAGGACACCTGTCGAGTATCCGGGTTACTCACCTTGTCGGGGGCTTGATGAAGTCTATAAATAGGGGGGGTGTGGTTGATTTCCGAGACGGACTTTGAAGCTCGCCGAAAATGTCGGAGGCCAACGCGAAGATGCTTCAGGACAGCCTCGCCGCCTTGTCGGGTCTCCTCGGTATCGCAAGACCAAAAAGGCCGCGCGAAGAGGATGCCGCCTCCGAGGTTCTGCCGTCAAAAAGGAAAAAGGCTAAGAAGCCCAAACAGCCCGCCACCACTGTGGTTGACTTGCCTCCACCTTCTTAGCCGGTCGCGACGGCGGCTGGGAATCCCACGCCTCCTGCCAGCACCCAGAAACTTCTGAGCGACCTCGGGCTCGACGACATTCCCGAGTCGGTCGTGAACAGTTCGCCGGAGAATCCTGAAGCGGCCAAGGAGCCTGTGCCGTCCCAGATCGAAGTCGTCACCGTGGCAGGTCGCCATTCTTCAAAGTTCCATTTCTGCTAGCTCGTCATCGCATGCTTCTCGCTAATTTTCCTTACTGTGCAGATTCTCCTCCGAATGTAGCGGATGCGCCTCTCGACATCGCCCCCTTGAGCTCGGCCCCTTTGCTCGCGTTGGCAGCTGACAGGACGCTCCGGACCGCTCACACGGTTCAGCTGAATTTAGGCTCGAGGAGGTCCTCGGGAGCTCCCCTAGCGAAAGACATTCCCCCGACGAGCAAAGAGCTGCTGACGAAGGTCCTCCCCGCCAGGGAAGTCGCTCCAGTAAGCAAGGATCCCCCGACGAGTAAATTTGCTTCTGCTGCCGTGGGCGACGCGTCGCTGCCAGCGACCAGCGTCCCTTTGCCGTCGCCACCGCCCTTGGTCGCTGCTCCTAGCCAGGCGCCGGGTATCGTCTTGCCTCCGCCGCCGCCTTTGTCTGCTCAGCAGAGAGCGGACCTTCCGCGACATCCTCCGCCTCCTGCAGCAAAGGCCCTGCATCAACCGGCGAGTTCGTCTCAGGCTCCGCCGCCTCTGAAGAAGTCAGATAGGTCGCGACCGGCTTACTTTCCCCCGCGAGTTGGGGATTCCGACTATGGCGGTCGCGGATCGGGAGGACGCGGGCAGGGCAGATCTTCCGTCAACCCTGGCGGCTCGTCTTCGGGGAGGCGAGATGCTTCTGGTCGCGCCCTTTCGCCGCGCCGGTCCCGATCTCCTCGTCGCGGTGAGTTTTTTCCTCTCTGACCGTGTCGTCAGCCGTTGTCCTGACGACTTGTCTTCCTGTTCCAGATCGCCCGACGACACCCGGGGTAGCTTTTATAGATGCTATCGGCCTGTCAGGGAGCGAGTATCGCCATGCAGCAGTCCGCGCCTACATGGAGCTGGAGAGCAAGTTCGATCAGCTTGCCATCTGCGACCCTCATCGACGAATCTCGGCTCTGGAGGCGAGGATGACCAAGATGGAAGGGCTTCAGACGACCTTGGAGAGCTATGAGGATCGCTTTCACTTGGTGAAAGAGAATGATCGCCAGCTGGAGTTGAACAACCATCGTCTGCAGCTGGTCCTTGATGAGCTAGCCGGCATCCGGGCGAGTATGGGTTCCGCGGGGCGACTGGCGAGGATGGAGGAGCAGCTGCGGCATGGTGATGACGCAATGGCGCTGGCGACGGAGCACTACCGGCGGGCGCGCGAGATGGGCTGGGCCGGGCGACATCCTCATCCTCCAGAGAGGCCTTCTAGGACGTTGTTTTGTTTTCGTTTTTCTTTTCTGAGTTGGACTCGCCATCGGCGACTTTGTAGTTATTCGGATATTGCCGACCATGCTCCTCCTTTGTATTTATTGGCGACCATGCTTCTTGTTTTCCCCATGCGCGATTTTCGTTTCTTCGATGTGTCGATTCAGCTTTATGCAGGTTTTGGCGAATATCGCGGCGCCTTTACCACATTGCGCGACTTTCGTTGCTGCTCGCCGAGACGGGAAGACCCCCCTCCCCCCCTTCTCTTTCCCTTTGTCTATAAATAGGAGGGGTTGGTGGGTCATAAGTGTTCTGTGAATAGCTCTTCCTCCCGGCGAGTAGCCTATCTTCTCGCACCTCTTTCTCTTTTCTTTGCGTGCAGTTCGCGGACATGGTTGGTGACGACGCTAGCGCTCGCCGACAGGCTCACGCCATCAACTTCGCCGACGCGGCGTTTAAGAAGTCGATCACCACAGAAAGGGATCTGACGGCTTTCAAAGAGCGCCTATTGTCGGAGGGATACTCGGCGAGACTCCCTGCTCGCGGCGAGCGACTCAACACGAATGTTGAGGGCGTGCTCGTCTTGTCGCCGCGTCATTTTGATGCCGGCTTACGACTTCCCTTCTGGCCTGAGTTTTGCGAGACCCTCCGGTATTTTGGGATCGTCCCAGCGCAGATTAATCCCAACGACATGGCGATAATCATGGGATTCCTCTGCTTCCTTCGGGAGGAGAGGATTGCCTTTGACCTCTCCGTGTTTCGCCGAGTATTCGCCTTTGCCGCGACTTCGGAGGGGGTCGTCTTTTTCAGCAGCCACGTTTGCACTTTTGTGGGGACCGCTAACAAAGTCCATCGCTGGGGCGAGCAGCTGGTGATTGTCCACGGCGACTTCGGAGATGCCCTTGGGAGGCCGCACCAACCCGCCGATGTCGCCTTCCTCCCGCCGATCCTAGAGGGTGCTCGCGAGCAGCTCTTTGAATCCTTCTGGGGTCGTCGGTTCGACGTGATCTTCTGGCGACTCAACGTCAACTCGCTGGAGGCGCTCCATCCCCACGAGGCTAAGGCGAGAACGAGCTGCGACCTTCTTACTTGCTCGCGCACTTTACTGAAGCTCGCGCTAACTTTTTTGGTGTATCTCTCGCAGTTCCCAACGAGCTTCCGGAGAAGCCTCTCCCTTTGGCGAAGGAAGTCGCCACCTCGCACCTCGAAGCTCGCCCTCCGGCCGACGTTGGGGAGAAGAAGAGAACGACCAAGGGGAAGTCGAGGGTCGGGTCGCCGGGGCCTGCGATTAAGAAAGCGAAGGTATCGTCGCCTCAGTCCGACGATCGCGAGTCGCCGATGGACGCTCGGGCGCCTCGCTTCCACCCCAAATACAATCTTGGGCACGGGGTGGTGGACTCCCATGGTCGCCCGCTGGTGACCTGGTCGGCGGAGGAGAATGTGGTGTCGCTGAGCACCAACCTACCGTCTTGGTCGACGGACTGGGAGGACAAGGGGGAGGCCTTCTCCGTTCTCCACGCTCTGTATGGGCGAGTGGACGCGGAGTCGATGCTGGAGCTGACTCCGTCGGAACTCGCCCACCAATCCGCTTGTGCGCTCGCGCGATCCGCCGAGCTAGGTCATTACTCGGCGAGAAAATTGCTGGAGACGACGGAGACTCTGAAGGTCGTCTCCAAGAAGGCCATAGACTTTGACATGCAGTCGGCCCGCTGGAGGGATTTCGAGGTGAGTAGTCTTTGGGTAGTGATGTCTGGTTTATCCAGTCGGTAAGGCCTGACGTCTGATATCTCGCAGGCTGCCGAGATCGAGGCCGCGAAGAAGTTGTCCGAGTGTGAGGAGAAGCTCGCCACCTCGCAAGCTGAGCTAGAGGCGGCTCAAGTCCGTGCGGCTGAGATTGAGACGTGACTGATTGCCGCCGAGGGACGCGCAAGCTCCTCTGCTGTGCTGCCGGAGGCGTCGCGGCCAGAAGACGATCCAGCGTGGGCGGTAAAACGGTCCCGCCTTCTCTGGGAGGAGAGATCGTCCGTCCGCCGCGAGATTGCACGGGCGGCGGGGAACGTGATGCTCGCGCGGCTCAGGCTCAGCGGTCAGCTCGTTGAAGGGGAGACGCCGCTCACCGTTGACGAGCTCATTCCTGAGCTGCTTGCCGAGGGGACAATCTCGCCCGATAGCCTCCCATCGCCATCGTCTGGCTCCAGCGACTCCAACAGCAGTAGTGGTGGAAGCGGCAGCAGCGAGAGCGGTGATGATGATGAGCAGGTGGATATCGGGGATGAGGAATATCGGCCAGACACTGGCGACGATGAGTCCTAGTTTCTCGCCGATATTTATCCGTGTACTGATTTTTTGATGCTTGTAATTCATCTCCATATAAATTTATATAAGCATTCCATTCTTCACTGGTCTGATACTGCTCGCTAGGCTCATAGGCTCGGGGAGGAGTGCTCGCTAGACGACTGCTTATCTCGCGTATATGCTGCTCCGAACACCGATCGCACGCTCGTCGTGACGCACTCGCCCGTAAACGTTCGCCCGCTTGCCCTGGAGAAACTCGCCTACGCGTGCGGGGCGTACTCGCCTACTCGCGCGGTACATACTCGTCTACTCGCTTACTCGCCCGAGGCAAAGTCGCTCCTCGAAACGAATTCGGGCTTAGCAGGCGTCGAGTAGAGGAGATCGGCCGATTCCCGAGGAGAGGAGCTCGTGGGGATACCGGTCTCACGACGCTGCTCAACTCGAAGTCTTGATCTCAATCGAGGAGGTCGGCCGATTCCCGACGAGAGGAGCTTATGGGGATACCGGTCTTACGACGCTGCTCAACTCGAAGTCTTGATCTCAATCGAGGAGATCGACCGATTCCCGAGGAGAGGAGCTCGTGGGGATACCGGTCTTACGACGCTGCTCAACTCGAAGTCTTGATCTCAATCGAGGAGATCGGCCGATTCCCGACGAGAGGAGCTCGTGGGGATACCGGTCTTACGACGCTGCTCAACTCGAAGTCTTGATCTCAATCGAGGAGATCGGCCGATTCCCGAGGAGAGGAGCTCGTGGGGATACCGGTCTTACGACGCTGCTCAACTCGAAGTCTTGATCTCAATCGAGGAGATCGACCGATTCCCGAGGAGGGGAGCTCGTGGGGATACCGGTCTTACGACGCTGCTCAACTCGAAGTCTTGATATCAATCGAGGAGATCGGCCGATTCCCGAGGAGGGGAGCTCGTGGGGATACCGGTCTTACGACGCTGCTCAACTCGAAGTCTTGATCTCAATCGAGGAGATCGGCTGATTCCCGCGGAGGGGAGCTCGTGGGGATACCGGTCTTACGACGCTGCTCAACTCGAAGTCTTGATCTCAATCGAGGAGATCGGCCGATTCCCGAGGAGGGGAGCTCGTGGGGATACCGGTCTTACGACGCTGCTCAACTCGAAGTCTTGATCTCAGTCGAGCAGATCCTGTCACTTGGGAGACGTTTCAGAATTAATAGCATGAACATCTCGGTAAGAATGCAATCTTCTCCTTTCGGAGATGCTCTTGAACCTGCCAAATCGGGGGGGGGGGGGGGGCGTCCAGACCCGCTCCTAAGAACTCCTCTAGTCGGAAGAGAGATGCACTCGGGGAGACATAGGCCGACATGCAAGGGGGGGAGCTGATCTCGGCCGACAGTGCAGAGGCTCGGTCTTACAAGAGCGCTTAAAGTCCCGAAGCATCGTCCTATCATCCATACTGGGTTATTTAGTAAGAATGGGTCGAAGGCACGTCCCTCGATTTGGTAGTGACGATCGCTTCCCGCCGCGCTTAATGGCCGCGAGTGCCAGCGTCCGGGCGGGGGGTGATGTTCGTCGAGGGTCCTTTTCGAACGCACTCGGAACCGTCACACCGCCTTGGGCTCGTCCCTGCCCTTTCTTAGGCGGGTTACCCAGCCTTGCTGATCTCTTGAGATCCTCTTCTGGGTGCTTGATGAAGTCGGCCTCCCCTCGAGTCCGGGTGTTTTCAGGGCGCACATTTGTTCCTCGTAGTTCCTCATGTTGGAAGAGAGATGCACTCGGGGAGACATAGGCCGACATGCAAGGGGGGGGGAGCTGATCTCGGCCGACAATGCAGAGGCTCGGTCTTACAAGAGCGCTTAGAATCCCGAAGCATCGTCCTATCATCCGTACTGGGCTACGTACAAGGAACAAACCGACCACTGGTTCCCGGAGTCGACGGCGAGGCGGATCCTGGAAGCACTCAGAAGCCTCGAGGCATTCTCAACACAAAAAGGAGAACAATCCAGCCACCACTGTATATTAAATAACATCTTTATAAAAATAGATACAAGTGTTACAACTAGGGATAGAATCTTTTCAGATCATCCCCACTCCAGGTTCCGTTTAGCTGCTCCCCTGCTTGATCTTATAGGTAATAGCCCCCCGCGGCCAGGGCTTCTTGGACAATGAAGGGTCCTTCCCAATTGGGATGCAGCTTGCCAACGGCGGCTCCCCGCCCAGCGGCGTCTACCTTCTTCATGACCAGATCTCCTGCGAGGAAGTTTTTTAGGCGGACATTTTTGTCGAAGTGCCTCGCCATGCGCCTCTTGACTTCCTCTTGGCGTATGGAGGCCAAGTCTCGAAGCTCTTCCACGTAATCCAGGGAGAGCCTCTGGGCATCCTCGTTCTCCAGTCGCCATTCCTCGCTCCCGCCTTCGGCCGCAACCACTCTCGAACTTCGCACCTCGAACTCCACTGGGATGAGTGCCTCAGACCCGTGAGATAACTTGAAAGGCGTTTCCCCCGTGGCCGAGTTCGGGGTCGTTCTCAGAGCCTATAGGACCGAGGGGAGCTGTTCGGCCCAGTTTCCTTTTAGATTGGTGACTTTCTTCTTCAGTAGGTTGACGATGAGCTTGTTGGCAGCTTCTACTTGCCCGTTGCTCCGAGGATGGTGCACTGAAGCGAACCGAAGGTCTGTGCCCAATTGCTTGCAGAACTCCTCCAGCTCCAAGCTGGCGAACTGCGGCCCATTGTCGGTGACGATGGCCAGCGGGATCCCAAACCTGCACGCGATTTCCCCCCAGATAAAATTCTTGACGATCTGGGAGGTGGTCTTGGCCAAGGCTTTGGCCTCGATCCACTTGGAGAAGTAGTCGATCATCACCAGTATGAACTTCCTCTGTCCACTAGCTTGAGGGAACGGGCCGACCAGGTCCATCCCCCAGATGGCGAAGGGACACGGAGCGGTGATCGAGCGGAGGTGTTGAGCCGGTTGAAGCTGGAGGGGCGCGAAGAGCTGGCACTGGGAGCACTTTTTGGAGAAAGCCTCCGCATCCTTTCGGATGGTGGGCCAGAAGTAGCCATGCCTCAGGATTCTCTGCTCCAGAGTGCGAGTCCCGGAATGGCTGCCGCATTCCCCTGAGTGAATCTCCTCGAGAACTCGGGGGACCTCGATTTCCGACAAGCATCTGGCCAAGGGGCCCGAGATGGTCTTGCGATAAAGCTCGGCGTCTTGCAGCAGATAGTACGCGGCCTTGTATCGGAATTTCCTTCGGTCCTGCCCGTCCGAGGGCAGCTGACCCGTCGTTAAGAACGTAACTAACAGATCCTTCCATGAGGACCGCTGCTCGATCTCCATCATCTCTCCTTCTTCGATGGATGGTCGAAACAGCTCGGTAACCGTTCCCCCGGCCCGGGGACCGTACTTGGCAAGGTAGTCAGCTTCGACATTGTCTTCTCGGGGCACATGCTCGACGAAGAAGGACTGGAACCCCCCGATCAGACTCTTAACCTTGACCAGGTATTGCTGCAGGATGGGGTCATATACCTCGAATTCTCCCCGAATCTGAGAAGCGACTACCATTGAATCGGTGAAAGCTCGGATGTCCTTGATTGACAGCTCCTTGGCGAGACGTAAGCCGACCACCATGGCTTCGTACTCCGCCTGATTATTCGTAACTGGGAAGAGGATCTCAACGACTTGTTCGATCCTGGTTCCCTGGGGGCTAACCAACACGACTATGGCTCCCACGGATTACTTGCCGGATGCCCCGTCCGCAAACATCTTCCAAGAGACTGGGCGTGAAGCGCCCACGTCTACCTCTACCTCGGCCGAGAAGTCGGCCAGGAAATCTGCTACCGCATGGGCCTTGATTGCTACCCTTGGAGAGTACGAGATGTCGAACTCGCTTAGCTCCACCGCCCACTTGGCCAGCCTGCCAGAATGCTCCACCCCATCCAAGATACACCTTAAGGGATGATCGGAGACCACCTTGATGGAATGAGCTTGAAAATATGGGCGGAGCCGCCGAGCCGAAACTACCAAAGCGAAAACTAGCTTCTCCAGGATAGGGTACCTTGTCTCTGCCTGCCGCAACACCCGGCTCACGTAATAGATGGGGAGCTGTCTCCTCCCTTCTTCTCGAACCAACACCGAACTGACCGCCTCAGCTCTCACTCCCAGATAAAGTAAGAGGTCCTCGCCGCCCTGTGGACCTTGGAGGAGAGGAGCTCAGGTTAGTTGTTGTTTGAGCTTTTCGAAAGCCTCCTCGCACTCCGCGGTCCACTCGAATTTCTGGTTCCCCCGAAGTGCTTTAAAAAATGGGGAGCACTTTTCTCCGGCCTTGGAGAGAAAACGGCTAAGGCCCGCCAGCCTTCCAGTCAACCTCTGGACCTCCTTGGAATCTCTTGGGGAGGCCATCTCCATGATGACTTTCACCTTGTCGGGGTTAGGCTCCAGCTCCCGAGGAGTAAGGAGGTGACCCAGGAACTTCTCCCTTCCCGCGCCGAAGACACATTTGGCCGGGTTAAGCCGCATCTTGTACTTCCTCAGGGTGGCGAAGGTCTCCGTCAAATCCGCTACGTGCTCCGTGATGCTCTTGCTTTTGACGAGAAGGTCGTCCACATAAACCTCCAAATTCCGCCCCTTTTGCTCTTTGAACACCTGGTCCATCATTCTTTGATACGTTGCGCCGGCGTTTTTGAGCCCGAAGGGCATCATCTTGTAGCTATAACACCCATTGCCGGTGATGAAGGAGACGTCACGGCAATCGGGGGGATGCATCCGGATTTGGTGATACCCTGAAAAAGCATCAAGGAAACTCATCACAGGAAACCCGACGGCGGAATCAACCAGCGCGTCGATCTGAGGCAAGGGATAACAATCCTTCGGGCAAACTTTATTCAACATGGAAAAGTCGATACACAACCTCCAGCCCCCTCCGGACTTTTTTACCATTACAACATTGGAGACCTAGCCTGGATACTGGATCTCCGAGACAAACCCCGCCTCTAGCAGCTTCCTCACTTCCTCCCTGATCGGCTCGGCCAGCGCGGTGGCGCTCTTCCTCTGCCTTTGACGAACCGGAGCTACCGCGGGATCCAGGTTGAGGCGATGACAGGCAACATCAACATCAATCCCTGACATCTCGGCGGCACTCCACGCGAAGATGTCAGCATTCTCCTGCAGGCAAGCAGCTATCTCCGCCTTCCCTTCCTGGGGCAAGGCTCCTCCGACCTTCAGCAGCTCAGGCTCTCCTCTCGGGGAGATCACCTCCACTTCCTCTAGCTCCTCGGCAGCTTGCAGGCCCTCCTCCTGCTCCATCATCTTCTCCAGCCTCTCCGCGTCACCCATCCAGCTGATGGTGCTGACAGCGTTCAGGTAACACTCCCGGGAGGCCTTCGGATCCCCCCTGATCCGGACTTGGACGTCATCCCGGCAGTACTTCAGGCATTGATGGTACGACGACGGGATGGCCTTGAAGTAGTTGATGAGAGGCCGCCCGAAAATGGCGTTGTAGCCGCTGGGTGCGTCGACGATGACAAACCGGCACCGGATTGAAGTACCCCCGAGGGTGACCAACAGCTCCACTCCCCCTTCCACCTCTTTCTTCTCTCCCGAGAAGCCAAAGAGAGGCCCATCCGCGGCCTGAACCCTGGATGCTTCCACCTGAAGCCCTACAAAGGTTCTTTTGAAAATGACATTCACCGAGCTCCTGTTGTCCGCGAGGATTTGATCGACGGTGAAGTCTTCGATGGCCGCTTGTATCACCAACGCGTCATGGAAGGGGTTCTCGTTCCACAGCATGTCCTCCTCCGAGAAGGTTATCTCGTTCAGCAGCGGAGGAGTCTGCGACGTCGAGGCGACGCTCCTCTTGTAGATATGGTGGAGACTACCCTTGCGGGAAGCTCCAAGCCCTGCGCCCCCATTGATCACCCTGACGTGTCCGCCTCCTGGACCGGGAATAACGTTTCCTCGACCCCCCTGGTCAACCCTGTCCTCATTCCTCCTCTGCGGAGCTTGGAAGGCTACCTGTCCGACTGGGGCCTCCTGCCTTTGCTGCTCTCTCTGTCTCCGTCGCCTCCAACCTCCTCCTTGCCTCCCAAAACTCGGGGCAGGCCAAGGTCCCATGCCCCTCTACTCGATGAATATTGCAGTAGAGGGGAATTGCCGCTTCCTGCTGCCTCTCCTATCGCTTCTCCTTTCTCCGGCGTTTTGCGGCCCGTTGCGTTATGGTCATCGCCTCCCTTCCTCCTCCTCCTTGCTCCCTAAGGTTGTTGTTTCTCCTCTCTTCCTGGCGGATCGGTCGCCTCCACTGGGGACGATCTCTCAGATACTGGAACCTTCTTTCTTCCCTCCTTCCTTCTTGGGCCTCGACGAGCCTCCTTTCTTCCTGCCTTCGAGGCCTCTCCTGCCTCAACTCTTCCGCCCTCCTGGGCTCCTCTCTCCTCTTCCCCTTCGGCTCCTCCTGCCTTCTGCCATCGTTTTTCTCCGGACGCCTCTCCCTCTCCAACAGTCTTCCTTTGTTCTCCCCTAGTGGTTTATCCCCGTCCAGCTTTGCCAGGAACTCCTTGTTCCTATCCTCCCCCTGAATGAAGACATTGGCCCTCTCCACCATCTCTTCGAACGACCTCGGCGGCCTGTGCCCCAGCTCCATGTTGAAGAATCCCTGCTTCAGGCCAAACTTGAGGGCAACCATCAAGGTAAACCCATCCACCTCTTCCACCTCCAAAACCTCTTCCTGGAACCGGTCGATGTAACGACCCAAACTCTCGTGCTGCCCCTGCACGATCTTAAAGAGGGTCGTCGCCTCCTTCTTCCTCTTCTTGGATGTCACAAATCTCGCTATGAGACCCCGACGGAGGTCGGAGAAGCAGTAGATGGAGCCTGCCGGCAGTTGGTGGAACCAGTCTCTTGCACTCCCCTTGAAGGTGATGGAGAAGAAGCGACACTTGAAGGCGTCGGACATGTTGCGGATCGAGACCACATTCTCAAACCACTGAAGATGTCTTACCGGGTCATCTCTGCCGGAGTAGTAGGTGAGGGCGGGCTCTCGGAAATTGTCGGGGATGGGGGCCGCGAGGATCTCAGCGCAGAAGGGGCTCCTCCCTTCCTGGCGACGGCGATTATCCTCCTCACTCGAATACTCGTACTCGCTCCATCGGCGAGTATTCCAATACCTCGCCGAGAGTTCAGGATCTCGGAACCGGATGCCCTGGCTGCTCGTTGGGTGATGACGCGGCGGCATCGGTTGCTCCTCTCTCGCCCAGGCGGGCTCCTTTCCTGCTCGCCGGGTTGGCTCCTCCTCGCCCGGCGGGGTCAGGCGATGGGGAGAAGTCGCCGTGACCTCCGGGGGGTTGGCGAATCCGACGAGTATCGCCTTCTCCATCCTCTTCGCGAACTCCTCGAAAGCTGTTATCGTCACAAACCCGCCACCTTGCTATGTGCCTGCTCCGGCCGAGTTGTCCGCCAACTCGTCTTGATCGCCACCATTGACCATCTTTCGCCACTACGAAACTTTCCTCCTTGGCTGCTATCCACGCTCACCGCACCAAGTGTTGAAGCCAAGAAAATCCCGACCTCAGAATCGGACTAGACGGCCTAAGGTTACCGGTCTCGCAGTGAAATCGGATGGCCCTAGATGCGAAAGGGACGAGCAAAAGAAACAAGACCCCAGGCGCTGCGGCAGGAAGGTCCCACCACGTACCCGGTTGCTTAGGTGAAGCAACCCCTTCTCAACCAGAATGGCCGAGATAGATACGAAGGAGATGCGCGAGCTGGAATTCGCGAGTAACTATCCGAGAGTTTCCGGTCCCCTCCTTCGTACCCTTGGGGTCCTATTTATAGGGAAATCCAAAGAGGGGGGGGGGGGGGGGGGTCTTACTTATACTCCCTCCCTGGCGATCGGGCGACTTTCTGGGGAGCTCGCACGGGACAGGCGAGTATCTCGCCTTAGTCGCCACCCGGCGAGTATGCGTGGGGAGCTCGCCATACTCGTCCATACCTTCTGCTGGCTCGCGGCTTGATCTTGACTTCGGTCTTGAATCGTTGACTTTTACTTCTGATGACCTGGCGGTGGTGGGGCCTCCCCTCGTCGAATACGGGTTGTCCAGATAGCAAATATAAAGGCCCTAACTTCTGTGGGCAAACTCATACGCAAAGAAGTAACCTTAGGCTCCAAATATAAAGGCCCTAACTTCCGTGGGCAAACTCACAAGTAAAGAAGTAACAAAGATAACTTGCTAGGCCTTGTCTATACCTGTAGCTCATGGGGTTGTCCTTGCCAGATGACATTCATAGAACTGCTCGCCCCTGATCTGCTCCCTCTTCCGTAACACGGTTATTCTCATTTTCTCTATCGAGAGTCATCAATCACTGATCCGCTGCCAAAACAATCCTCCTCTCCAACATTCATGCACCACTACAACAATCTCCCTCCAGTCAAATGTGTATGGCACGGCAGTGGCTGTCGTGAACATGGTGGTTATGAACTGTCGTTCGCGAACGCAAGTCCTCACCTAAGGAACTTCATACAATTTTATGTTCAAGACTAGTTTTATTTTCTTGGCGGAGGTCGTAACCGTTGTCATGCCGCACAAACATTCTATGCATTTTTTGCCCAAACTCACCGGAGCAAAAACGCCGCACCAAACGGAGCCTCAATTAAAAAACTATGCTGTTTTTTCTCAATGATTTTTGACATGTTGCAACTCCACAGTATCAAAAATTTGTTGAAAATAATAAATTTGAGAGAGATTTTACACCACATGATCTTCAGATGGTAGAGTTTACTCTGAATATATATGCACATAAGCACCTGCTCTTCTACTCTATTGGCTGCCTATCCTTCTATGGCCTTGTCAATATGCGGATTCACAATGGCTCCCCTAGTATGAAAGGATCGGGATGGATGCACATCCGGCGCACTAGTCATCGTACCCCTCATAAATTCTGGTTGTCAAGTGCGTAGCGGATAATTGCCAAAAACATCGAAGCATTAAGTTTTCTTCTATTTTGATTTCCCAGAGCTTCCAGTGACACAACTGAGATGCGATCGACATCAAAATCATAATTCGTAAGTTTCTCGATGACTCGTGAATGATGATAAATATAGCATGAAAGGATCGGGATGGACGCACATCTAGCGCACCAGTTATCATATAAGTGCTGGCCGTCAAGTGCAAAGCGGATAATTGCCATAAACGTCTAAGCATTAAGTTCTCTCGTTCCAATTTCCCAGAGCTTTCCGTGGCACAACGGAGACGCGAATGCCATCAAAGTCATAATTCGTAAGTTTCTTGATCACTCGTGAACGATAGTAAATATATCTATCAATCAGAGCTCCTCTCTCAGACATAACAAAAAAGATTAGACAACAGTAGTAGATATCATATGATCTCTCTCTCAAAATTTTGCTAACAGTTGCTGAATTATAACACGAAAATGCGCCTCCGGGCGGATTTTAACATGTTCACTCTGCAGGAATATAGCGAAAGATTGAAGATTTTCAAGATCGATCACGATTCGAATCCGAAGTTGATCGAAGAGCACAGGGTGTATGGCCTGCCGACCCTGATTCTCTTCAGGGATGGGAAGGAGGTTCCAGAGAGCAGAAGAGAGGGTGTAATAACAAAAGTTAAGCTAAGAGAGTATCTGGATTCTCTCCTGGGCTCCACAACAGCTGTTTAGATGGTTTTTTCCCTTTAAATTTTTGTTGTTGTTCAGAATTTTTTACATGATAATATTATGAGCATGCCGCCCGGGGCGATTGTTTGTAGGCAGGGAGGGTCACGATCTATATAAAATGCACGAGAATATAGAAATAATTTGGTGCGGATTTGTTGTTAGATGCCGTCAAAATGGATCTCGTCACGGGTCGGTGGATGACCGGATTGTGAAGGGAGGTTTTCTTCTTTCTTTTTTGACCTTGGTAATCGATGTGGCGACCTACCGTCGAAATTCTAGGGGAAGGAGGAGCAAGGGGAGGAGGAGGTGGTCGGAGGCCGAGAGGAGGAGAAATTAAGGTTACATTTTTTCAACGTCTTTCTCATTCTTCGCTCGCGAGTTCAAATACTCGTCATCGCCTTTTGCACTAAGGTCCCTATACATATTTAATATTAAAATCTCATAGCAAAATGAAGTTTAGAAATGAACAAAAGAGAAGTTGTTGATGCAGAAAATGCGCTCTCGAGTTCCGGCAAAAAGGAAAAAGAGAAGATGGAAACTGCAAGCAACCGTTTAGTAACGGACCGAGGAAAGAAGGGATCAACACAGATTCAAGACCGCAAAAGTCTGAGATCTGAGTCCGCAGCCTTTACTAAATGGGCCTCTGGGCTCGAGCCCACCTCCTGCCGTAAACTTGCGCAATCTTTGGAAGACCTCTTCTTAATGAATATCGGGCAGTAGTCTCCACCTATAATTTGGCGATCAAGTTTACGGCAGGAGGTTGGCTCGAGCCCAGAGGCCCATTTAGTAAAGGCTGCAGACTCAGATCTCGGACTTTTGCGGTTGATCCCTTCTTTCCTCGGTCCGTTAGTAAACGGTTTCTTGCAGTTTCCATCTTCTCTTTTTCCTTTTTGCCGGAACTCGAGAGCGCATTTTCTGCATCAACAGAAGTGATACCAAAAATGATAAAATCTCCCTCATGATTCTGCTGTCCCCAAAATGCATTTGTAACAGCTATATATTCTCAAAGGGCTTCTTGAGGTGTGCATGCATTTCTTTTAAATTGGTTTTCTTACCTTTTTTTATATGCAGCTCTGCAAGGAACAGTTCTTGTGTCCGGGTCCCAGGACCTTGTTTGTTACCAATAGAAATGCAGCATGCAGTGGGACTCACAGTGCACAAATTTACTGTGCACCACGGACTACATGCTGCAAAAAAAGGCGAATTTGTATTGGTCCCGGACGCCTGGACCCAAGTTTTTCTCCTCTGCAAGGAAGGAGTGCTGCGATCGACGTGAACAAAATGAAAGGGGAATTTGTTAATGATATGATAAGCTGGAGCGAGAAGACTGCGACTAGCGCTATTCGGCTCGGCCTGTAGTTTTCTCGCTCGATCGTTTCTTCTGTCTTTACGTGAAATGACATCAGTTATAGTCTGCTATGATATCAAGTTATAGTATAAACATGGGAATTATTTACAGGGGCCTTCCCTCAAAGTTGCGTAATTACTGTTGAAATCGAGAACTGGATTCTGTGGAGTTCGGACATTTGGGAAAGGAGTGACCGTACACTTACTTTTCCTAGCGAGTTTGATTGACTGAAGACTTAGAACTCAAGACTGACTCAAGGCTCCAGTATGGAGGTTCCACCACACACCCGGAAGATCTTAGAGCGTTTTCAATCTTTAGTCAATGCTGAGCTAAGGATACCTCAAAAATCACAAGAAGACCAGGGAATGAGAAAACTGAAAAGTTTGCCTTCTGAGGTACCATCTTGGGTCTATTTCTAGATTCTAAGGCCTGACCTGCAAGTAGCGCAACTCCGCTGTTCTAAACGGCTATATGCAGCCCAAAAGAGGTATGTCAACAACGAAACTCCGTTGTTTAGTGTGGATATTGGCAGACCAAATCATATTAAGCATATGATATCTGCACCCCCACTCATGGGGAGAATGCGAGCCAGCTCGCCAGTCCTTGGGACGACGTGCTGCTCGGCTCCCGTTTCTTAGGCGAGTGCGGGCCGGCTGCCTGCGGCTCGCCCGCCTATCGAGCCGAGGCGGGCTGGCTCCCCTGGCTCGCTCGCCTGTTTAGCGTATGCGGTATGGGTCGTCCGCCTGCCGGGAGGATGCGGGCCGGTTCGCACGCCTAACGCATTGACGCGGGCCGGCCACCCCGGCTCGCCCGCCTATCCGGCGGATGCGGGTCGGGTTAGATAGGAGGCCCCTCTTCTGCCTTGTTGGACCCATTCGACGAATACTGAGTTGTACAATTACAACTTGCATCTCTCTAATTTTTGAAATTACAAAAACCTCCATTGTGAGTTTATATTTCGTAACATTCATGCACAAAAGTATCTCTTTGGAGTAAATTTTCAGGGGGGATATTTTTGTGTATGGATGCTATGAAATGTAAATAACAAAGGGTATAATTGTAATTTTGAAAATTAGAGAGATGAAAACTGTAATTATGGAGACTTTGAGGAGAGGTCACCATAAATAACCCTATAAATATATATACGTAAGCTCATTTGTGGTCGACGTATGAACATCTGATCTATATAGTCCATATTGTGCATTAATTTCTCAATAGGAGACAAATGATCCATTTGATACGGCGGTGGCGGACGTGAACGCAATGACTACGAATCATTGTTCGTGAACGTCCCATCTTGCCTAATGAAAATCGTCCACTTTTATGTTATCATAGTTGTTGAAGCCAAAAATTAGCCTCAACGAGAGTTCGGACCTAGGGGTGTAGCTTGCGTCTACTTCTCCCAAACCCAGACCCCTGACTAGTAACAAAGAATCAGGAACTGACCCTAAGCCTTAGCTGGGAGGTCCATCCACTAACCCAGAAGATCTCTGAGCGCTTTCCCTCCAAAGTCAAATGCTGGGCTAGGAGCACCTCAGAAAGCACTGAAGAGATTTTAGAAATGATAAAAGCTTGCCTTCTGAGGAACTTCATGGGTCTATTTATAGGTTCTCAGTATCTGATATGTCAAAAGCGTAATTTTGTTGTTCTAAAATTACCAAAATACCATGAGCTGGTCTACCAACATCCAAACTCTGTTGTTCTGAGGAGCTAAATGCAGACCTAGGGGCATCCGGGTAATTTCACCCATGAGCCCTACTTGGCTAGACCCTACCGGGCGAAAGCCTTTTCCACTGATTTCGCTGGCTTCCTACTTATCTCGAGCGCGAACCTTCCCGCCTATCCTGGGCGGGAGCCAATGGGTTAACTCTAAGCTCAGTTCGACGAACGCAAAGCGATGAGAGCGTTGAGTGGAAAGACCTCACTAGCCAACAAAGCCTGGAAGGCGCCGAGAACGTTGAGTGGGGAGACCTCACTCAACGCCAAGGCCTGAGAAGGCGGCGAGAGCGTTGAGTGGAAAGACCTCACTCAACGCCAAAATCTGGAAGACGCCGAGAGCGTTGAGTGGAAAGACCTCACTCAACGCCAAGGACTGAGGTGTTTGAATGGAGAAGCATCACTCAACGCCAGCTCCATGGGTTTCCCGCTTCTCCAAGCACGACCCTTTGCGCACGCCTTGGGCGAGAACTCCTTCCGCCCATTCTTCTTGTCTGACCCAATTTGCTTAATGCTATCCCAAGGCTAACTCAATCCCGACCCAACAGGCATTTAGGTCTCACCCACCGAATATGAAGTTGTACAATAGCATTATTGTCGCAACTCATTGCAGCAAAAACGCTCGGTGCTATTTTTTATTAATTAACCGGCGTAGTTAGAATATCTATATTATATTAAAAGGAAAAAAATACCATTTGGTTAACATTCAATTTTTAATTTCACTCATCTTTATTAAAAGAATTTCAATTATAAAAATTTATGTGATTTTTGTACAACCCAATATTCGCTGGGTAGGACCCAGATGCATCAACGATCGGGGTTGGACCAGTCTTGGGCTAGCTTGGGCCTAAAAGCTAGAAGAGCTCTCGCCTAGGGGGAGCTCCCGCCTAGGAGCAAGCGAGATCCCGTCATGGTCAGCAGTAAGGGCGTTGAGTGAGCTCCACTCACTCGACGTCGTGGTCAGTAGCAAGGGCGTTGAGTGAGCTCCACTCACTCAACGCCGTGGTCAGCAACAAGGGCGTTGAGTGAGCTCCACTCACTCAACGCCGTGGTCAGCAACAAGGGCGTTGAGTGAGCTCCATTCACTCAAACGTCGCGCCCAGCAGCAGGCGAGAACGTTCACCATTGGTCAGCCGAGATCCGCTTCTGACAGAGTCGGCGAGAAGGTTTGCGCCTCGCAGAAGGCGGGGGCTGGCTCGGCTCGAGGCTTTCGACACTCCTTTTCAGCTCTCTCCAAGTGAAGTGTGAGGTGGGTTCCCGGCATAGAGCTCTCGCCGAGTGGGGCCCAGGATTCAGGGTAAATTTTCTTAATTGCCCTTGAGTGAAATTACCCTTATACCCCCAGGGGCTGCGTTTAATGTCTTCTGGACAGCGGGATTTGACTATTGGCAGGCCCGCCAGGGGCATTTCAGTAATTTCAGGTCAGCAAGAGACTATAAATAGTCCCATAAGGGCTCATTAGAAAGCAGACTCTCATTTTTCTCTGAATCTCTAGTGCTTTCTGAGGAGCTCCTAGCCCAGCTTTTGGCTTTGGAGGGGAAGCTCTCAGAGATCTTCCGGGTGTGAGGTGAGACCTCCCTGCTGAGGCATTGGGTCAGTCCTAGGTCGTTAGCTACCAGTCAGGGGGCGAGGCTTGAGGGAAGTAGGTGTTAGCTGCACCCCTGTTTTGAACATTGGTTGAGGTCAATTTTGACTCCAACAAAATTTTTTTTTTAAATTGTTTTCTAACTACATTTTAAAATGTGTTCTTTCCGCTACTCACGAACTCGCATGCACATTGCAAAATTGAGCAATGAGTATAATAAAACACTAAAATGTTTGTGAATTGCCGGAGTGTTGTCATGCCGGGACAATGTCGGTGTCTCGTGCCTCTCACTCATATATATTTAAGTATTTAACCCAAAACTATTTTGTTGTGAGTGTAGGCACTCTGATCTATATTAAATGCGTGCTTGAACTTGATTTCTTAACGTGAGATTATTCTCAAGCATTATTTTTTATTTTTGTACAAAAATGCCGTTATCAAGAAAATTAATATTGAACAAAAAAGTGAATGACGTTTGTTGCGGGAAGCCCAATCTTTCTCCGGTCCGGAGAAATTGGAACGCCTTAGCTTGAAATCAGGCCGGACGCGTAAACAGTCAAAGTGAAACGCATCAAATGATAAGAGACGTTTTTTTACGTGGAAAACCTGGAAAGGGTGAAAAACCATGAATGGAATCGTGCCGAGCCAAAATTCACTAGTTTTTTGGAGTTTTACAGAGTTTGATTTGATCTCGAAGGGTGACATGCCGCCACTCCGTTACATGTGCAAAAAAAATGGGGAAAAACGGTTAAGTTCTCGGAGCCTCGATGGAAGCGATTCGACATACGAATTTTGTTAAGCTCGCAAAGCCTGTGTGGAAGCGTTTTAGCCGAGAAAGTCTCTACCACTGAGCTTCTTGAGTGAGTGCTCTCGTTGATGTGGAGCCTTGATGAGAACGCTCTCGTGGAGGCGATTGACAAGATTTGGGGTGTGTTGTAGCCTGAGCTCAAGGATGAGAGCGGGGAGAATTCATGAGCGGAAAATCGGCTTAAATTCACGATCTCGCCGGAAAACCTCAGAGATCTCTCTTGCCTCTTAAGTTGTCTGTCTTCAAATGAAAGTCTGATTACCTTTTTATAGTTTTCTGGAGAGTTATGGTGGTAATTGTGTCGGAGAGTGATTTCTGCTAACGAATGACTTTGCTCCGTTTTGATCACATGGATCACCATTTTTACTAAAATTACAAGAGTGCCCTCCCTTTCATTCGGACAATTCGGGCGGCCCCGGCAAGGTGCCCGACGACGGCGGCGGCGGCGACCGGAGGTTGCCGACGGGGAAGGAGGCGGCCGAGGACGACAGGGCCTCCGACGGCGGCGGCAGCCGCCGACGCCCGCATGCGCTCTGCACGTGCGGCGTGACGCCGCGGTGCGCGGCCATGCAACATAGCCCTACGATCGCGCAGGCTGGCGTGCTGCGTGCGCGTTGCGGCGACAACGATGCTGATGCGCGGTGTAACACCCCTTCCCAGTATTTCAGAAATCAGCCGTCCGGCCGGGTCAGCGATATAAAGAAAACTAGGAAACAGTATTAAAACTAGTAGCAGCAGGTAATAAAATCTATACTAAGCAATTTAAGACTTACAGCGGAAGTTTGAATAAAGTAAACTAAGGGTAACCACATACCTGATATCTGGATTCACAGAGCCACTAAACAGGAAGTAAAACTGAATTAACTGAAAATCTGGTTAACCATAAAATGTCTGAAATAAATTAGATAAAATATTAATCTGATAAAATGTTCTCATCTACAGGAACATGCTGAAATAGAGTAAACTGAAAAGATAAATAGTACAAACTGACGCCACCACATGCTCATCCTAGACGTAACTTCCCACCTGGGTCACCTGAAAAACAGTGCCCACGAAGGGTCAGAGTAAGGAAAAATAACCCCTCCTAGTGACACTAAAAAAAACCAGTTTTACCTATGAATGCATGTATGTCTTTGAAAATAATTTTATGCATTTAAAATTTTTATGCTATGTGCTATGCATGCCTTCGCACTATTCTCTGGTCACACATCTACTCGTACTAAACACGTGACTTTCATTTTACTAACTCAAGTCCTGGCGCTCACTAACTAGTGTACTGTCTCATGTCAGGTCTATACTTGAGTTCTAGGTGGCTTCTAACCTGCTCATCTACTAGGAAGGCTCTAGGCAGAGTAGCTCCTAACGCGCAACTGAAACTGACGACCCGAGACCATCTTACGAACCCAATTGTTCTAGTGTCACGTGGACACGGTCTCGAATCCACTAGCTGGCTCAAGGGAAGACACTTCCCAAGTCTGTACTACTCATAAGGTTCCATGTGCCTTATGAGAAAGGTAGTGCGCCTCTACCTAGCACGGAAGAAACTCTGTGTGCTGGCTGACCTTTGTGGTCTGACGCTACTCTGCAAGGGATATCTTTTCTGGTTTACTACTAAGCGACCTTTGACTTTCTTGTGGTCGACTTGAAGGGACATTCACGCCCTTGATTGGACAATTTCCAAACCTACTTAGACGGTTAACGCTTTCGTACTCTATGTTTCTGTTCATGATCCGACTACTTGGGTCTTAGGGAAATCGTGTCACCCTACATATTTTTCGTAAACGTTTTCCTATCACCACACCTTTCTATGCATGGTCATGATACTTGAAATAAATCCATTTATGTGTATAAAAAATACAATACTTGATATATCTAACTAAAAGGAATTTAAATTTCCTTACAGCGGTGGTGCGGCGCTCGTAGACTCGGCGCGGCGGCATCTTCTATTTCGAAGGTAAATCCACTGCTGGGGACCTTCAAAGTGCTGCCCCGAACCTACCAAAAACCTGCAATTTAAGGCAAACCTAAACTCATAATTTTTCCCTAAGGGTTTTCCGGTGGTAAAAATCCAAATTATCTAAGGTTGCACAAAAATTGCATACTAGCTTCGTATATTACCTTTATGCGGAGATATTGGGGTTCTCAATGCGTCCCACTCAAACTCCGCGGTGAACCACGAACACCAAAACCTAAAATAGCGCAATAGAAATGAAAATTAGCTTAGTCTACCTCCAAAACGAAGGATATCCTTGAAGAAATCGAGAAAAGGAAGGGATCGACTCACCGGAACCAAAACAAAAATCAACCTCCTTCGGTTAGGGTTGAACCCGGCACTTCCAAGGCCAAGGAAGGAAAAGGAATACTCCCCGGCGCCTGCAGAGGAGGGAGGAGAAGTCGGAAATGGCTTTTGGAGGGGTATCGGGCGTCGGCTAGGGCGTCGGAGGCGCGCGGCTGCAGAAATCGGGAGCGTCGGGCTTCGCACTCTTGCGGAAGACGGAACAGGACGGGTCGGCAAGCGGTTTTTCTCCCGATAGAAGAGGTGCGGGTTTTAAACTGACCGGGCATGCGGCGGTTTCCTTCACATCCGTAAAGAGGAGAGTGGGGGAAAATTACTATTGGCAACCCAATTTCACTAGAATACTACTTAATACATGGCTATCGGCACACTCCCAACTCTCAAATAAACGGTCGCGACTCGCCCTTACAATTTAGATAAATATTTTGCGTCAATAATTTAGGGATGTTACAAATCTCCCCTCCTAACAAAAATTTTCGTCCTCGAAAATTGAAACCATACCTGAATCGAAGAGAAAAGAATAGTCTGCATTGCTCTTTAGCTCATCCTCTCGCTCCCAAGTATACTCTGGGCGGCCATAGTTCATCCAAAGGACTTTGACCATGCGAATCTCTCTATTTCTGAGCTTCTGAATCCTTGAGTCCACTATCTTAACTGGTCTAACTCCAATACTAAGATCTGTCTCAATTGGTGCTTCCTCGGTACTGATGATCTGACTGGAATCTCTGACTGCTCTCCTAAGGTAGGAGACGTGGAATACATCATGTACACCACTCATTTCCTCAGGTAAGGCCAACCTATATGCAACCTCACCAACTCTTTCCAACACCTCAAAAGGACCAACGAATCTGGGACTCAGCTTCTTCATCCGCTTTATTCTAGAGACTCCTCTAACTGGTCTGACCTTTAAATAAACGTAGTCTCCAACACTGAACTCTACTGACCTGTGCTTCTGATCATGATACTTGGCCTGGCGATCCTGAGCTGTCTTCATACGCTCCTGAATAAGCTTAATCCTGTCAGTGGTCTTATCAATCCATGACTCTCTGATAGAAGATCTTTCCTCACTCTCTGCCCAACATAACGGTGTCCGACAACGTCTACCATAGAGGGCCTCGAACGGTGCCATCCCAATACTTGCCTGGAAACTGTTGTTGTAGGAGAACTCCACAAGAGTAACATACTTCTCCCACTTTCCTCCAAAATCTAGAATGCACATCCGTAGCAGATCCTCCAAAGTCCTATTTGTGCGCTCAGTCTGTCCATCGGTCTGTGGATGGAAAGCGGTGCTGAAATGTAACCTGGTACCCAACCGCTCCTGAACGTATCGCCACTCCCTGGAGGTAAATCTGCCATCTCGGTCTGAAACTATAGTCTTGGGAACACCGTGAAGTCGAACTATCTCATCTAAATATAACTGGGCTAGCTTCGGACCTTGATCTGTCTTCCTAAGAGGAATGAAATGGGCGACCTTAGAAAGTCGATCTACTACAACCCACAAGGAATCATTCCCACTCTGCGATCTCGGCAAACCATGAATGAAGTCCATAGATATATCCTCAAAAGTCCACTCGGGGATGGGAAGTGGCTGCAATTTGCCTCCAGGCCTCTGACACTCGGCCTTAACCAACTTGCATGTCTCACACTTCCCTACATAATCTGCAACATCACTCTTCAAACCTGGCCACCAGACTGTCTTCTTAAGATCTGCATACATCTTCGTGCTACCGGGATGTATAGAATACCTGGAATTGTGTGCCTCGAAAAGAATGTCCTCCCGAAGGTGACTAACATCTGGGATGCACACTCTGCCATCATGCAATAATAACTCATCCTGAATAGAGAACCTCTCTTTTTGACCTGACTGCACTGAGATCCAAATCTCTGCCATCTTTGGATCCAACGATATAGCTGTCCTGATCCTATCTCTAATATCGCACGAAATCTCCATCCAACTCAACCAAGCTGAACCAAAACTGCCACGGGGCACAACGACGATGTCCAGTCTCTCCAGCTCTCGTACTAACTCCTCCTGCTGAGTGAGAAGATAGAAACACGAGCCTCTCCTGCTAAGAGCATCAGCTACCACGTTCGCCTTTCCTGGTGTGGTACTGAATGTCTACATCATAGTCTGAAAGAAACTCCAACCATCTACGCTGCCTCAAATTGAGCTCTCGCTGATCAAAGATATACTTAAGGCTCTTATGATCAGTGAAGATCTCACAACGCACTCCATAGAGGTAGTGTCTCCATATCTTCAGAGCATGAATGACTGCTGCAAGCTCCAAGTCATGAACGGGATAGTTCCTCTCATGAACCTTTAACTGTCTCGAGGCATAAGCTACGACCTTTCCATGCTGCATGAGAACACAACCCAAACCCTGACCTGAAGCATCACTATAGATCTGAAATCCGTCTGGCCCTGAAGGTAAACTCAAAACTGGTGCGGTCATCAATCTGTTCTTCAAGTTCTCAAAGGCCAACTCACACTCAACTGTCCAATCCAAGCCCTTTCCCTTCCTAGTGAGGGAAGTCAGTGGTAAGGCTATCTTCGAGAAATCCCTGATGAATCTCCTGTAGTATCCAGCAAGACCCAAAAAGCTGCGAACCTCTGAAACTGTCGACGGCCTTGGCCAACTCTTAATAGCCTCTATCTTCTTTGGATCAACACTAACTCCTTTCTGACTGATGATATGGCCTAAGAATGCAATCTCTGAAAGCCAAAACTCACACTTTGAAAATTTTGCATACAACTGGTTCTTCCTGAGTGTGCTCAAAACAATCCTGAGGTGAGCTGCATGATCTTCTGCACTCTTAAAGAACACCAGAATATCGTCTATGAAAACGATGACAAAACGATCCAGAAATTCCCGAAATACCCTGTTCATCAGGTCCATGAATACCGAAGGGGCATTGGTCAGCCCGAACGGCATGACCACAAACTCGAAATGTCCATATCTGGTGCTGAAAGCAGTCTTCTGAATATCCTCGTCACGAATCTTCAGCTGATGATAGCCCGACCTCAGATCTAACTTGGAGAAGGTGCTCGCTCCCACCAACTGGTCGAACAAATCATCAATCCTGGGAATCGGGTACTTGTTCTTTACGGTCAGCTTATTCAATTCGCGGTAGTCTATGCACAATCTCAGACTACCATCCTTCTTCTTCACAAAAAGCACTGGAGCACTCCAAGGCGAAGTACTGGGGCGTATAAAACCCAAATCAAGCAGCTCCTGCAATTGGCTCTTCAATTCTGCTAGTTCCCTTGGAGCCATCCGATAGGGAGATTTGGCTACCGGTGTAGCCCCAGGATGCAAGTCTATCGGGAACTCAATCTCTCTATCTGGAGGGGCACCAGGGAGCTCTTCCGGGAAAACATCTGGAAACTCTTGCACCACTGGTACCTCTGCCAAAACAGTCTTAGGCTCCGCGCTCATCAGTACTACGAAGGTTTCACAACCCTGACTAATGCACTTCCTCGCTTGGACAGCAGATATGATCATCTTCACTACTCCCTTCAATCCCTGAAAAGAGAAAAATGTCTGGTTGGGGCCATCGAACTGAATCTGCTTCGCCCTACAGTCAATCCTGGCGTTGACTGCTGAAAGCCAGTCCATTCCAAAAATCAAGTCAAACCCTGCTATAGGTAGCAGCAAAGCCTCCACGATAATCTCAGTGTCACCAAACTGCACTGGCACCCTGCACTTGTCTCTGGTCTGCAGAAGGGATCCATTCGGCATCATGACTTCCAGCGGTACTGACTCGGGGAAGACTTCTAAATCCAACTTACGCACTAAAGATTCCGCGATAAACGAGTGTGAGGCACCCGTATCAAACAGAATCTTAGAGGGTAAGTTACGAATCATAAGGATGCCTACATGAATGATTTATGAAGGATGAAAAATTTAACGTGTCACTACGGAGGATTTAAAACCAACTTGTTAAGCAAACAACACTTACCTGTCACAACATCCTCCTGATCCTTCGCCTCCTGCTGACCCAGCCCATAAGCTCTGGGCTGCACTAAGTCTCGACCCTGCTGTGGTCTCCCATCAGTGAGCATCAATGCTTTGCCCTTATCTACCCTGCTAGGGCCACCAACCTCGAACTTCGACTGCAGGAAAATAAATTTCATTACAAATCTATCGAAATTACAATAAGTGTAATCAATACAAAAAGGACCTTGATTACCTGATTTGTCCCAGCTTCCTGACAGAAGCGAGCTATGTGCCCAGGTTGACGGCACTTGTAGCATACGCCTGCACTGGCCAAACACTCTCCTGAATGGCGACGCTGACACTTGGGACACGTGGGATAGTCCTTGCTTCGGTCACCAGATTGACCATTCTTCTTAGCATCAGGCTTCGGCTTCTTGTTCCAGTTCTTACCTTGGTCATTCTTGTTCTGCTGCGGCTGATGCGAATCCTGAGATCGCTTCGCACGGAAACTACTTCGCTTCTGAACCTTCTGCTGGTCAGCCTCCAGTCTGCGAGCCGTATCCACTAAGCTCCTGTAATCAGCGTTGACCATAGTCATCAGCGGCTGCCTCAACGAGTCACGCAAACCATCCACAAAGCGACTGCACTTCTCAGTCTGATCTCCCTGCATCACGCCCGCATATCTAGCCAGATGAGTCAGCTCTCGCTCGTACTCAGTAACTGTCCTGTCCCCCTGGAAAAGCCTCAGATACTTCTCTTGGAGACCTCGTCGTGCGGAAGGAGGCACGAACCAACTAGCAAGAGCTCTAGAGAACTCGCCCCAAGTGAACATGTCTGGGGTACGGCCTGGCCAAACAAAAAAAAACGATCATACCATATTAAAATTAACACATTACTTCCTAAAATAAAGAAATTGATCATAACACTTTACCTGCAGGATCATCTGTCCGGTATTTGTCCCACCAGACTTTTGCCTCTCCTCGGAGGAGGAAAGCTGCCAGAGGAACTTTCTTATTCTCCGGGCACTCTAAAACATTGAGCAGGTCTCTGGTGTTAGCTATCCAATCATCTGTATCCATCGGGGTCTCATCCCCACTGTAGTTCGAAGGCTGAAGTTCTCTAAAATTTCTCAAATAGCGCTCCAGGGTCATCTCCACAGGTGCTGCTGCAGGAGCTGGTGCAGGGACTGGTACTTGTACTGGAGCTGGAAACCCTGCAGCCAGTCCTCTCTGAAACTCCATCAAGGCAACAGTAACCGCCCTGGCAATCTGAGACGCTATGTCAGTGCCCTCTGGAGCTGCTGGAACTGGCGGTACCTGTGGCATGGCAGCGTCTCCCATGGTTGCATTAGGAGTCGGGTTCTGGCGTGAAGATTCACCTGGTTCACTAACTCGTGGTGCCTGATAGAATATATATAAAGGAAATCTGATTATTTACCAAGCATCTAAGAAATCTGATCTAGCAACTTATTTTGTACTTTAGCGAACACTAAGGCTTAATCGCAACTTAAAGTACTTTACTGACAATAGTTTACTCTTATACGCTCCTATGGCTCTGTGAATTCTTTCTAGGGTCCAGGGATCCTAAACCTGGCTCTGATACCAATTTGTAACACCCCTTCCCAGTATTTCAGAAATCAGCCGTCCGGCCGGGTCAGCGATATAAAGAAAACTAGGAAACAGTATTAAAACTAGTAGCAGCAGGTAATAAAATCTATACTAAGCAATTTAAGACTTACAGCGGAAGTTTGAATAAAGTAAACTAAGGGTAACCACATACCTGATATCTGGATTCACAGAGCCACTAAACAGGAAGTAAAACTGAATTAACTGAAAATCTGGTTAACCATAAAATGTCTGAAATAAATTAGATAAAATATTAATCTGATACAATGTTCTCATCTACAGGAACATGCTGAAATAGAGTAAACTGAAAAGATAAATAGTACAAACTGACGCCACCACATGCTCATCCTAGACGTAACTTCCCACCTGGGTCACCTGAAAAACAGTGCCCACGAAGGGTCAGAGTAAGGAAAAATAACCCCTCCTAGTGACACTAAAAAAAACCAGTTTTACCTATGAATGCATGTATGTCTTTGAAAATAATTTTATGCATTTAAAATTTTTATGCTATGTGCTATGCATGCCTTCGCACTATTCTCTGGTCACACATCTACTCGTACTAAACACGTGACTTTCATTTTACTAACTCAAGTCCTGGCGCTCACTAACTAGTGTACTGTCTCATGTCAGGTCTATACTTGAGTTCTAGGTGGCTTCTAACCTGCTCATCTACTAGGAAGGCTCTAGGCAGAGTAGCTCCTAACGCGCAACTGAAACTGACGACCCGAGACCATCTTACGAACCCAATTGTTCTAGTGTCACGTGGACACGGTCTCGAATCCACTAGCTGGCTCAAGGGAAGACACTTCCCAAGTCTGTACTACTCATAAGGTTCCATGTGCCTTATGAGAAAGGTAGTGCGCCTCTACCTAGCACGGAAGAAACTCGGTGTGCTGGCTGACCTTTGTGGTCTGACGCTACTCTGCAAGGGATATCTTTTCTGGTTTACTACTAAGCGACCTTTGACTTTCTTGTGGTCGACTTGAAGGGACATTCACGCCCTTGATTGGACAATTTCCAAACCTACTTAGACGGTTAACGCTTTCGTACTCTATGTTTCTGTTCATGATCCGACTACTTGGGTCTTAGGGAAATCGTGTCACCCTACATATTTTTCGTAAACGTTTTCCTGTCACCACACCTTTCTATGCATGGTCATGATACTTGAAATAAATCCATTTATGTGTATAAAAAATACAATACTTGATATATCTAACTAAAAGGAATTTAAATTTCCTTACAGCGGTGGTGCGGCGCTCGTAGACTCGGCGCGGCGGCATCTTCTATTTCGAAGGTAAATCCACTGCTGGGGACCTTCAAAGTGCTGCCCCGAACCTACCAAAAACCTGCAATTTAAGGCAAACCTAAACTCATAATTTTTCCCTAAGGGTTTTCCGGTGGTAAAAATCCAAATTATCTAAGGTTGCACAAAAATTGCATACTAGCTTCGTATATTACCTTTATGCGGAGATATTGGGGTTCTCAATGCGTCCCACTCAAACTCCGCGGTGAACCACGAACACCAAAACCTAAAATAGCGCAATAGAAATGAAAATTAGCTTAGTCTACCTCCAAAACGAAGGATATCCTTGAAGAAATCGAGAAAAGGAAGGGATCGACTCACCGGAACCAAAACAAAAATCAACCTCCTTCGGTTAGGGTTGAACCCGGCACTTCCAAGGCCAAGGAAGGAAAAGGAATACTCCCCGGCGCCTGCAGAGGAGGGAGGAGAAGTCGGAAATGGCTTTTGGAGGGGTATCGGGCGTCGGCTAGGGCGTCGGAGGCGCGCGGCTGCAGAAATCGGGAGCGTCGGGCTTCGCACTCTTGCGGAAGACGGAACAGGACGGGTCGGCAAGCGGTTTTTCTCCCGATAGAAGAGGTGCGGGTTTTAAACTGACCGGGCATGCGGCGGTTTCCTTCACATCCGTAAAGAGGAGAGTGGGGGAAAATTACTATTGGCAACCCAATTTCACTAGAATACTACTTAATACATGGCTATCGGCACACTCCCAACTCTCAAATAAACGGTCGCGACTCGCCCTTACAATTTAGATAAATATTTTGCGTCAATAATTTAGGGATGTTACACGCGGGGTGCCGGAACAGCCTCCTGCAGGGTTTTCAAACACAACCATAATTTGTTATGACGATTGTTATATGCAGACCAATTTTGTCTATTCACAGATCTTCTGTGAGGCCCCCATTTTGAACCCCACTTTATCTGTATCTAAGCTACTATCAAGACAGTTGTCCCAGGATGAAGTAAGGTTAGTGTGTAACAAAAGAATACACATAATAAGACGTATCTCATTTATTGTAGATGTCCATGTGTCTTTCAGTTTATCCACGATCAAGTTCACTCTTCATTACGAATCCAAAACTATGTCAAGTACCTGTACAAAATGTCGACGGGCTTAGTCATAAAAATATGACTAAGTGAGGTGCATACCTCTTTAATTGTTGTACACATAAACATATGTAAAAGCTATAACAATGTCGTAAACATATATCTTTACTAACTATTTTACATACCTGTCCTGAAACTGTGTATCAATGTTATCTCTGTCATGTTAGTATTCATAAAAACTATATAAACAGTTATAGGACAATATTAACAGTAGTAGTATCAGTGTAATCATGAAGCAATGTATGCAATGTAACTGTAATCATGAGAACTATGTAAGTAATGTAACTGTAAAACTATGTAACTGTAAACCTATCTCAGTTCTATCTGTATAACTATCAATCTTATGATATCTTTTACTTTAGGTCATGATAAGGGTAATTGTCACAGTATTAATATCTGTATTTCAGTATTTCATTCTTTGGGCCCGACCCTTCCAGGTCATCAGTATACCAAAACCAGTACGTACAACACGCGTATATGCCCTTAGGCCGACTGGTTTGACAAGTCATCAGTTTTTTTATATGCGCATATCAGTACCTTGCATCAATGCATTCTTATTTATGTTTGCCGTACATTTCATTTCTATACTTAGGGTTCATTTATTTCTTAATCCCCTCAGAAGCTAATCGTCTATTTGCCTTTATAAAGGTCATACATATGCGAGTAATCATTATCAGTGATCCAAAGTTATTCCATGCTAACATATGCGAATAATCATTATCAGTGATGTACAAGTATTCTATGCTAACATATGCGAGTAATCATGAGATTGCAATACTTATAATAATAGTGCACATAAATGAAAAAGAGGGCAATAAAACATAAACTTAAACAGGTAGCTCTCACCATCAGTTATTCTTCCTTTTTATAGCATTTCATGTTCTCGTCGCGCCTATTTTGAGAAGCCATCCTTCGCGGTATCTGTATAAACTTGTATCATTTAGGGTCTTTTATACCGGAGTTGCACCTCGTTATAGCTACAACAATGACTATTCTATTAACATCATTTTGTAGTTATATCACAATATAAAGGTCCAAACTATATGAAATCATTAGTTTTATTCACTGACCACTATTCACTATAAAGAGAAGAACAACAGTAATTGCTAACATCACAAATAGTAACCGGGAATGAAAACCATATAACGTCTCAATTGAAACAATCCGGCCAAGGACAAGCCCATAGCAACCACCATCCCATAACTCAAAGCTAGGCAATAAAAGTAATCAAATACTATATAACAGTAGGCCTTGACAACATGATACCTTAATAGGAATATCATAGCATAAACATAATCATGTGAAATATTTAGAATTGAAAGAGATGATAGTGACCGGCCAACAACAAGAAAAACTGGAAGGAGGAACAACAATATCTGACCAAGTAGATGCCAAAACAACCGGTAATAACAATAACATCAGGTAATCACAAGCCAAAACAAAGAACCTTCACAGTACTTCCTCCCACATACATGCAAGAGCCAACTGTTGGCCAAACAACAATCATCCATGTTAAGAATTAAGTCGAAAAGCCAAACGTGAGGAATCCAACCCAAATTAGAAGAAACTCAGAGGAATAGGAAGAAGAATATGCGTACAATGAAATTCGACCGATCTGACGAGAAGAGAAAAAGGGCACATCTACAAAACCATCCAGTAAATAAAAACACATACAAATCTCACCAATAACTTACGTCCTCATGATCTTCTAGTCAAAAAGAAAAGACATAAGGAAGCAAGAAGGCTCATAGTGAAAATAGAAACCTGGGCATGAAATCAGTGCCAAATCGCGAGCCAGACGAAGCCCTGGACAAACGAAACCTTGCCAAATCTCTGATCACAACATCTGTTCAGATATCCCACGAGTTTTCGTGAAGTTAAGAGAGGGAGATGAGAAGAAGGGAGGAGGAAGAACGGCGCCATTCTGATAGCCCTAACAAAGTTGTCAATATAATGAGAAGATCGGCCGGGATAATAGCTCGGGAAGATAAATAATGACAGCACATCACCGCTTTCCCAAGTCCACCGCCTCTCCATAATACTTAATTACTCACATAGGAATTGTCATAAGAGATAACCCAACAACAATTAACACACGTCATAACAAGACTTCTCATAAATAATACAAATGAAACCCCATTGTCATGAACAAAACATATTTATAACATAACAGTCGGCCCATACTTAGAAGAGCGTCACTCAAGCTCAACAACTCGCACATAAAACACTGATTTTCGTACAATCATCATAGGGGACATTTCGTATTACATTTTTATTATATGTTTGGGTGACTTCACGGTTTGGGTCGTTACATCTTTACTAACCGCATCTTCAAAGAGATAAAAAAAATATTATTTGCAGACAAACATGTTATTCGCAAATCAATAAAAAAGTAAATATATAAACAATCCAGAATTTGTATATATGCATAACGATACAACATGTTTGCCGCCCATACTTGTCTAGAATTTTTTTATATATTTGGTTGAATGTACATACAAAGGGTGTGTATATAAGGTATATGCACGCCTTTTAGAAATACGGTTTGTACATGCATTTTCAGAAAAAAAGTGTTCAACATGAAATTTGTAGATCTACAACTTTAGGGTTGAATATTTTTTTCTAAAAATGCACGTACAAGACGTATTTTGGGCCCGATTGAAATCTGGGCGGAACTATTGCAAATTTCGTGTTTAACATTTTTTCTGAAAATGCACGTACAAGACGTATTTCTAAAAGACGTGTATGTAAGTTATACTGCTGATAAAGAGTGAGGATTTTTTTTTAAAATGAATAGTAAGTGTTAAAATAGGTAAAAATTTAATATGTGAATAAACAAAGTTAATTTGCGCAATACAGCCTCCTTTATTATTATTATGTTTAAAATTAGCATGATAGCCATCGCATGAGGGAAATTTTTTCGAATCGGAGCCCGTTTGGAAATCTAGGTCCGGGTTTAACCTTGTAGCGACACGTGGCGCGATCACAGCGGCACATTAAATTCCGCTATTTCTCTTCTTCTTCCGCCGTTTCTTCTGTTTCTCCCGTGCAAAATTTATAACCAGGAGTTAAATCTCATCCTTCTCACGAATAATTGCCCATTCTTCTTCGTCATTGTTCTGAACCCTCGAAAAATTTCGACTTTCAACGGCTGTGGATTCTACCTGCAAGATATTTTCTGTTTTGATGTCGGTTTCTCAGGAGATCACTCTACGCCACCGCCGGGATTCTAGCTGAATGGCGAAGATACAGGTATGTCATTAACGGAGCTCATGGAATACCATTTTATAACCTTTTGTAGTTCGAAATAGATGTACCTAGGGTTGTCAAAATGATTTTTCGGAGAAGAGAAAATTTATGATCTGTGTGGAGATCATTTTTGATCTCCAAGGAGATCAAAAATGATCTCCTAGAAAATCGAGTGTAATATTCATGCAAACAAAAGTGATCTCCTGGGAGATCACTTTTGTTCTCCCAGGAGATCATTCTTGATCTCCCAGGAGATCAATCTTGATCTCCCAGGAGATCAAAATGATTTTCCGACAAGGAGAAAACTTATGATCACTGTTGAGATCAAAAATGATCTCCCGGGAGATCAAAAATGATCTCCTAGGCGATCAAAATGATTTTTCGATAAGAGAAAACTTATGATCTGTGTGGAGATCATTTTTGATCTCCAAGGAGATCAAAAATGATCTCCTAGGAAATCGAGTGTAATGTCCATGCAAATAAATGTTGCTCTCCTAGAAGATCACTTTTGATCTCCCAGGAAAACATTCTTCATCTCCCGAGCTTTAGGGTAGATCAAAAGATTTTATTATTATGGTCTGCTATTCTTTTTTAATTGTTTGATGCTATCATGTGTAGGATATTTTTCCAATTGTGGATAGTGAAGAGGAAGCTTATGAGTTATACTATCAGTATGCTACTAGGATTGGATTTAGTGTGCGTAAAGAGCACAAACACTTTTGGCCTGGAACTAAAATTTTAAAGTTACGTGAATATTATTGTTGTAAGGGCGGATCAAAAAGAGTGTCAAAAGTCTCAGATTCAGAATTTAAGTTTCGTCAGCTAGATACTAGGACAAATTGTCCGGCTGTTATTATATTTAAGGCAAATAAAGAAGGTAAACAATTTACTGTTAGCAAATTTGTGAAAGAACATAATCATCCTCTTGTTATGGAAAACGAACGACATTTGCTTCCGTCACAACGAAGTATAAGTAAGGAGAGTGGTACTGTTCTATAGTCAATGACTGAAGCTGGCATAAGAACATCTGATGCATACTCCTACCTAGCTGATGAAGTGGGGGGATCTCAAAATTTGGGCTTCACCAAACGTGATGCATATATCTTTATTGACAAGGAAAGAAGATCTAAGCTCGATGGTGGTGATGCTGCTAGTCTCTTAGAATTACTTAGGGAGCGTCAAATGCAGGATAATATGTTTTCCTTCAATGTTCAAGTTGACGACATGAACAGGTTGACAAATTTTTTATGGATTGATGGCCAAAGAAAAATTGATTATGATTGCTTTGGCGATGTAATTACATTTGACACCACATATAGAATGAACAAGTATAATCTTGCATGTGCTCCTTTTGTGGCTGTTAATCATCATTGGCAAAATGCAGTTATTGCAATAGCGTTTATATCTGAGGAAACAATAGAAACATTCACCTGGTTATTTGAGACATTTCTAAAATTTGTTTCCGGCAAACAACCTTTGACAATATACATAGATCAAGATCAAGCAATGGCTGTTGCAATTGGGAGAGTGTTGAGCCAAAGCCGACATCGACTATGCCAATGGCATATTGCTAAGAAAGCTCCTTCCAAAGTTCACTCATTCAATGGAGACAGTATTATACGTTCTTTATTTTACCATTGTCTTAACAAATGTGATACCGTTGAAGAATTTGAAGAATATTGGGGTCGAATGATTGTTCTTGGAAACTTTCAAGATAACAGATGGTTGAATGATCTCTACAAATTAAAAGAGAAGGTGTCTACGACATTTAATAAGAATGTTCTTGATCATGATATTTTGTTTACTCAGAGAAGCGAGTCCATGAACAATGTATGCCATGCAATTACAAAGGCCTCTTCCTCTTTGGTTGGTTGCTTTCTACAAATGGAGAAAATGATAATCAACTATCGGGAAAGAGAAAAAGAAGAGGATTTCAGATGCAAGCAGGGGACTGTTCATGTTGATGTTAAAATTGTCCAATCCTAAAACAAGTGTCCAAGTTGTACACCAGAACAATGTATGGTAAATTCTATGAGAGCTTCAAAGTAGGGGCATTTGGTCTATTTATTGAAAAAGATTACATGACAAGTGAAAGCATATGCATTATGGAGATAAGATGGTGTGATCGAGCTGAAAATAATAAATATTGGACAGTTGAGCTTGATCTTAAGACATTGGACATACATTGTTCTTGTTGCAAGTTTGAAACAAATGACATTTTGTGTAGCAATGCACTTAAAGCATATACACATAAGAATTTAACAAGCATTCCAGAAAAATATTTACTTCGAAGGTGGATGGTACATGCAAAAAGAAGCATCTATCGTCATGACAACTTGAAGAGAAGTGAATCTAATTGTAGCCTTGTTTTTAGAAATCATATGTGTCGTGATGCGTATGATTTGGCTCTCCGTGTAGAAAAGTGTGAAATTACCAAGAAATATGTGGTCGATGCAATTGAAGAAATATCTCAATATGCAGACTTCTGCTTGGATAATAATATGACAGGATCAAAGCTGAAGAAAAAGTCCTCAATCAAGGATCCACCTTTCTTGAGGCTTAAAGGTGTTTCGAATTCTCGAATAAAAGATCACTGGGAAAAGCAAAGTGAGTTTTCTCTGCACTATACATTTTCTGGTTAAAGAAGCATTTGATAATTTAAACACTAATTCTATTTCAGGGAGAAAACAAAATGTTAAGAGAAAAGAACAGCCAACGACGACCTCAAATGAAGATCAAATTAAAGAAGAACCAATTGACATCTTGTCCCAGTCAATGCAAAATATAGACGAGCAAACTGCACTCAAGACAGAATTTCCAACAGGATTTAGCTGTACTAGTTTTGTTTTCAACAAATAAATGTTGTTCATGCCCTGCCAGCAAACGACACTTGCTAAATGTTACATCATCTACAACAAATGTCATAAGCAATTTCTACAACAAATGACATAATTCTCAAACATCATCATCTAAAAGAAATGTTTTAAAGATTTCATAAACAATTTCTGCCCTGAATAAGGGCATTTTCTCAGCCCAGTCATGACAGCTTTTCCAATCTAGGACTCCAGGCTGTAAAATGTGTTCCATGTACTTGATGACATATACATCACAATCGTATGAATTAATCTGCCGTGGTAGATTCTTAGCAAGAACCAAACTCCACTGATTGAAGTTATAATTTGTCCTCTTGTCCGTCGCCTTTTGAAGAACTCTAATCTGCACAAAGAAAATAACAATCAAATATGTTGAAAGTCTATGTCCTAGGTACATAAATATACCATATGACATATACTTACTGAGTCTCTTGTCATATCCTTTCGTTTAGGATTTGTAAGGGAGTCGTGCAGAATCCATGTCTTCTTTGGCGCTAGACCCACCAATAAAAACCAATGTTCATTGTGACACCCCGATATTAAAATGATTTGTGACGCTTGAATATTGGTTTTAGTGATGCGAGATACAAAAGGTTTCACCAATGGGTACTTTATTGCAGCGCTTGGATCTTGGTTGTGTAACTATAAAATTAAACATTGATTAATAAACCCCAATTAAAAATCTGAAATACAATATATTTCTGAAAAAACCTACCCATAGATTAGCACTAACGTAGAGAAATGGATGACATAATTTATCTTCCTTTTCTCTACGAATTTCCAAAATTTTTGCCCATGCATCGACATGGCAATCACCAATGTACCCGGTGGAAAGGAGACCTTCCATCGAGTCTCTAAAGGCTACAATGTTCCAACCGGTGAAAGCTATGTCATTCCTAAAGCATTAATGAAAATAACAAAGTTAGTATTCATAATATAAAATCAACTTAATTGACATATGAAAATACTATCATGGGGAACTTACTTCGAGGGAATAGAGCTCATCCTAGCATGGATAAATTGTCTTTTCTCTTCAGATAGAAGGGATTTTCCTGGATATTCTTCATTATAGGGTTCAATAATACTATCATTTGTTGGTATTTTAGGTCCTTTATATGGAGAGTCATCTATATCTACAATTGTTATCTCTAAACCCGTAGGAGAGCAAGGATGGGTAGGAGAGCAAGAAGGGGTAGGAGGAGCTTGCTGCCGATGTATTAGCTCATCAACACGCTTGCTTAATGAATCATAGCACTCACTTAATGAATCAATTTTTTTATCTACATTTTTAACATATGAAAAAAATCTCGTCTAAACGAGCAAACAACCTACTCTCTAAATCTATAATCATTTTGACAAAATCTGGTGGGGGGTTGGGGCATCTGATGATGTTGGATCATGTGCAGCTGCATCTTGTGAATGAGAGGAGAGGGGTTCTTCATGTGTTTCAACATGCCTCTTCCTCTTTTGTACAAGAGGAAGTGGAAGTAGGCCGTCTCTCTTTGACCTCTTTTCCTTTGATAGCTGAGATGAGATATGATTATCAATAGCAGAAAATAATTCCTTCTCATCTTCAGTTACATCCTCCATCTCCCCCGGAACCTACAAGAATAATTACATAATATATTAAAAGATATGCATATTTTTTTTTTTGAAATTTATTAATAGTATATTAATATTAACCTGTTCATCAGTCATTCGAGGCACATTGGTCCACAAAGCCTTTAACTTGAATGTACATTTTTCAGACCACATAAGCAGTCGTGGTCTTTGTTCAGGAAAAGAAACATGCATGCTTGTGGTATGCTCCAAAAACCATATCTAAAAGCATATAGTAATTCAATTAGTGTATATAACAAATATAGAAAAGAAGTTGGTTTGTAAAATTAATATACTCACAATCAATGTCTGTGTGCATCCATATAGATATCCCAAGGACCCCTGAGGCCGTACATAAATATTACTTGCGGGGGTGGGAGTTAGCTTGCCCCTTACAGATCTCACACTTATCATCAAGTATGAATGTATGGCTTGAGCCCAATTAATTTTTTGAAGGCTTCTAAGTCCGTCAAGTTCTCAAACAACTGTGGAATATAATCTAGACTAGAGAGAAAAAATAGGTTGCATAATACATGTAAGAGAAGGGAATTCAAGCTAACAACACAACTACTACTATCCCTTTCAGCAATTTCTTTCCTTAAAGTGGCTTTTGTCCTAGTGGCATAAGGTTTTTGAACCATGACTAGGTTATCCCCATTATTTGGTAGTCCTATTATTAGTGCTACATCATTAGGGGTAAATGTAAGCTCCCTTGAACCAATAGAAAATGTATCCTTCCTTGCATCATAGACTGAAACCAAGTAATACAGTAGAGGAATATTTTGTGGTACCCTTGGAGCAGTGAAAATAGGTAAAACTTTACATTCCCTCAGGTTTTCCTTCTCCTCGGCCAGCAGTCGATCAATTATTTTCTCAACTTGGCCCACAAAATAGGAGAAATAGCACCTTGAACTTAGAAAATGTCGGCTACCACCTTTCTCCATTTATATCTGTCAAACAAGGAGGAACCATTGATTTTTCAATAATGATCTCCTGTCTGGACCACATTTCATCAGTTAACTGGAGATCAAATTTGATCTCCTAGGTGATCAAAACTGATCTCCAGGAGATCTATTTTGATCTTCCAGGAGATCTATTTTGATCTTCCAGGAGATCAATAATGATCTCCTAGCTGGACAACAGATTTCCTGGATCATCAGTTAACTGGAGATCAAAACTGATCTCCTGGGAGATCAGTTTTGATCTTCCAGGAGATCAATATGGATCTTCCAGGAGATCACTAAAGATCTCATGGTTGGACAACAAATTTCATCTCTCAGGAGATCAATCTAAATTGATCTCCTGAGAGATCAAAACTGATCTCCCAGGAGATCATTTTATGATCTCTTGGGTGATCAAAAGTGATCTCCACCATGGAGATCACTTTTGATCACCCAGGAGATCATTTATGATGTATCAGGAGATCGTAAATGATATCCCAGGAGATCAAAATAGATCTCCTGGAAGAAACAAGCAGATCTCCTGGGTAGAGATCATGAATGATCTTCCTTTCTATTCAAGTTCACGTTTCATCTCCCAGGAGATCAACTGTGTTCTCCATGGAGATCAAAAGTGATCTCCATGGAGATCAAAAGTAATCTCCATGGTGGAAAACACTTGCGATCTCCCAGGTATACAGATCATGGCGAGATCGTCTTCCATCGCCGCGGTCAGGCATTGCAGGATGTAAGCAAGGAGACCCTAAAACAAGGGCAGGAACTGACATGTAGAGGATATTTGAACGAGAGGCTGTAGAAACGGACTTCGGTAGGATGACGACGATGATGCGCAGGAAGACAGTAAGTTTCGAGCACAGTTCGCTTGAGCACGGTTGGTTCGAATAAATTCGCAGGAGAAGGAGAATAAACGGGAATAAACGACGGAAGAAGGAAGAAAAATAACGAGATTTAATGTGCCGCTGTGATCGTGCCACGTGTCGCTACAGGATTAAACGCGGACCTAGATTTCCAAACAGGCTCCGGATTGAAAAATTTCGTTCGCAGGAGGCCCATGATACAATATAAATAAATAAATAGTTGAATATATTGTATTTAATATTTATTATTATTTTTGTATAATTAAATTGTATGCAATTGTTTTCTTATCTATCCCACGAGCTGGCTGTAGAGTCGAATACTCGGCTTGGGTTTGAAGCATTTATCGTTCTTTCCACTGTCCCGTGGTCCGGGGAAGAACTGATTCCGTCGCTTTCGCTTTCCAGTTGCTGTTCTTGTCGAGATCTCCTCCGATGATGATGGCGTGAAGAAGCCAAACCCTAGCCCCGACACCATTTCTCCTCGTAATCCCTTCCGATCTGCGCGGATCGCTTCCAGTTCAGCTGCTGATTTCCATCGGGATGAAGAAGCTGTGGAGAAATCGGCGTCCGGGAGCTGATTGATTTGTTATGGTCATGGCATTGCCTTGCTTTCTGCTAAGCTTGCCTCCCTGCTCTCGCTGCTTTTGGAATGGGGTTGCGGAAGAGAGGCGAAGGTCTATGCCTCAGCCTCAGTCTCCTGGCGGCGTAACTTTTCTAGCGCGTACAATTGGTCTAACGAAGGGGTTATCGCCGGAGCCGGGATCTGGATTCATCCGGAGGGACGTTGCTGGCCGGAGTGCATTGAAGGTGACGGAGGCGCAGGTGGTTGAGAATGGGCAGATCGGGGGGCTGGTCGAGATTCCGCTCACATGCTATCAGGTTGGAGATTCTCCTTTTGAAGTTATTTGTATTGTCTCGTTTGATCTGGTTCAGGGTAGTTGTGGGGTTCATGGATTTGATGAACTCATTTTGGGTTTTCACATAGAATTCCACAGTGGATCTGCGGATTGGAAATCAGATTGAATGCTTTAGGTAGATTGTTGTCACTTGCAGCATCGCCATGCTTTGATTAATGAACTCATTGGGAGGTTCATGGATTGATGAACTCATTGGGGGGGTCTTCGCATAGAATTTCACTGTGTATTGGAAATCAGACTGAATGCTTTAGGTAGATTGTTGTCACTTGCAGCATCGCCATGCTTTGATTAATTTTCTTGCAAATATTTTGCTGCATTTGCAGTTGTTAGGTCTCTCCGAGAAAGCTGAGAAGGATGAGGTTGTGAAAGCTGTGATGGATTTAAAAGGTTCAGATATTGAGGTTGGTTACACAGGAGATGCCATTTTCTCACGGCAGGTATACTTGCCAATGATCTCACACAATTTCTTGTTAATGGGGGTAGTAGATGAAACCAATTTCAACCAAATTGTGTGTTGACATGCTGTTAGCTTGTGTTTCCAGCATCTTTTAATGGATATCAGAGATAAACTTCTTTTCGAGACAGAATACGCTGGTAATTTGAAAGAAAACGTTCCGCCAAAATCCTCTGTGCGCATTCTTTGGGCTTGGTTGCCTGGTGCTTTGAGCATTCTGCAAGAGGTACACATGCTCCTTTTTCATTTATTTGATATTGTCATATGGAGGAACTTTAGGCTTCCTTTGGTGGCCCGGATGCCCCGGGGGAGGTATCAGGATCCTCTCCATTTCACTTGAAATGGAGGGGATCCATTTCAGGGTCCAGATGGAGTGGGGGAGAATCTGACGAGTTCAATTTTTCAAGCCTTTTATATTTTTCTTTTAAGCAATAAAGTGTAAACCATTAGATGTATTACACTTTAATCCTATCCACTGGATCTTGAAATGGATCCCCTTCATTTCAAGTGAAATGGAGAGGATCCGGATCTGGGGAGCCATTGCCGCTGTGGTGTCCTCCCCAAGGCAGAAATCTACGCGAAATCCATAGATTCTTAAGGCGGGGCGGATCCCGCTGCAAGGCCGCGACCCCGCTAAACGAGCCATGGCCGCAACTATGTGGGATCCTCCGTGCCAAACAAGCCCTTAATGATTTACCTTGGACTGCTTAGGATTTCAAAAAAATGAAAATCAATCATATTTAAAAGTAGTATTAGTTTATTATGGAAATTACAACGTGGTTATACTCCAAGGTATAATGTAATAAAGGAATATTTTGGTTATTTAGAAAATCCACATTGTTTATTCACAAATCAATATAATGATTGGAAACATAATTAGGATCTTCGACACATTTCTCCATGTAGCTGTCATTATGAGATTAAACATTAAAGAATTTTAAAATGCTTTCAAGATTTTCGATGTGTTTTAATTTATGAGAACTTCATTATGTTACTTGTTGACACCCATAAAAATTCACATCTTGTCAATTTGGCGTGCGACGTAGAGGAGTTTATGTTCACGGCTCGGGAGTTGTTGCATTTTGATAAGTGATAATTTTCCTTCTGGTCCAAAGCACCTCTTTCTTTGGACAAAAAAATGGCCTCCCATACTTAACAATGTTCCAAGTGCATAAGTACATACCCGACACATAATCATGTGCCCCATCCCCCCCACCCCCACCCCCACACACACCCAGCCCCAACCCCACACACACCCAGTCCCAACCCCACACACAAAAACAAGTTTTTTTGGCAAGACTTTTTTCTCTAGTCATTGATGTAGGACAAATGTAAGAAGTGCCCAAAAATATGTAGACGGAAGACAATAAAGTTCGCTAAAAGCCTCTTAATATAGGTTTCCTCAAACAAGAGGGTTATTAAACTAAAACAATTTATAGAGTACTTTAAAAAATTGAATTAGAGGAGCAAGGTTCTTCACTTCTTTGTAAAGATAAGGCCAACCTTCAGATCAATTATGACCAAGAACAAAAAGAAAGCAGCAATAAAAGATTAAGATGCAAGGATTGTAAAGTGTATGACAACAGTTCAATGGACACAATGAAGGAGTGTTGACAGCCCATAACAAAGGCCTCCATTGTGTGAACTTGTGAATAAATTTCGGATGAAAAAACATTGGATATCCTCGTCATATGTAACAATGTATTCATGGCTAATATTCGCACAGAGAGCACTTCGACCCCACCAAAAACATTTATAGTTACATTCTCTTTTTACGATGAGGTTCACTAATATAGTTCTGGGTTTTATGTTGGATTCAGATTAGTAATTGTATGTTGTGTGGATGCATTTGTAACGGATCACGACATTGGGAAGAACCGAAAGTTTTAGAACTCCACAAAGGCAATTGTTGAAACCCGAATACTAGTTCAATGGAGTTCTGACTAAGAGGGGGCAATTCGAGTTACTTGACTCGTCGTCGAGCGCTCTAGACTGAGATATTCCGAGCCTGGAGCCGACCCTCACTAATCAAGAACTGGTTGCCTACACTCAGACCCTTGAGCTGCAGCGAGGAGGTTCCACCACACACCCAGAAGTGCTATTCGCAACTTCCCCTCCTAAAGTTAAAAACTGTGCTCGACACCTCGGATGACACAGAGCTAGAACTCGCGAAGGAAGGAGCTCTAGGAGGTTGGGTATGCCTATCCGAGGTGCATTTGTGGTTTATTTATAGGCAAACTCTTATCGGGGGTAATAGCGGCCTCCGTCTTTTTATTAGTGTTATTAGCAGCCTAAATTGGCTGCGGACAGCAGAATCCCTCTGTTTGAGAAGGCTATAAGCAGACCCAGGTGGTCCACGAACAACTAAATATGCGTCCCATGGATCTCCTCAGTCTTGCGAGTTCCTTGACCAGAATAGTCGAGAACTCGCCTGGCATGAAATCGTCGGGTGGAGCTCGCCGCTGCGCTGGACTCGCTCCACAGAGCTCGCCGGGCTCGGTCTCGCGAGGCCCTGTTTGCCTACTGGGATTGAGTTGGCCGTAGTCCCCTGCTCGCAGAGCTTGAGCTCGCCTGACCTCCTTTGGGTGTGAGTCGAACTGGGCTCGCCAAATTGGGGTTGTACAACAATCATTGTCATTGAGGATGTTTAACCATGAAAATTTCCAACAAATACTCCTATAGATGGCAAAACTTAACATTGATGGAATACTAGTGTCGAAGAAGGATAATAAGGTGGGTGGCTCTTAATTGGAGAGGATGAACGTGCCAATGGATCTTGGCCAACCAAAAGGATAGAACAAGCTCGATTGCGCCAATTATTGTATGCCAATAGTTAGAAAACCACATTAGGATTCGCACGTTGAGGGCTGCATTGAGTTTGCATAGAGAATTGCATGCCAACAAGAAGAGGAGGAATAATACTTAAAGTGTAATAACTAAAAGAATCGCTAGGAGAGTGCTCCACGTGCTCTGAGGAGAAGATGGTTGGATGCCAATAGAGAAGATAAGAGAAGCATAAGCTGTAGGATACATGTTTTGGCAACAAGGGAAGCAATATGATCAATGGGAATGTCGAGCTCAAAAGAGAAGGCATCTTTAGGTTAGTCCGTGTGGACAAATTTTCTTCAGAGATGGAGCGGAACTCACCGAAACATCATGCGGCTAGAGTAGGAATATTGATTCTTGTTAAATTAGCCCATGTAAAGGGCCCATTATTGAGCCAATTTATTGTTTTATCTTCTCTCCTCCTTTAGTCCCACATCTTGTATAAGATTTTCTTCTCTCTTCTTCTTCCTATATATTTGTATTCTCTCCTTGTATTTAGACACACAAACAATACATACAAGATTTTTGAGCTCTTTCAACATGGTATCAGAGGGAGCGGTCTTTCCGGTGCGGTCTCCTTATCTTTAACCGCCCAACCCGCCCCCGCCCGCCCCTCTCTGCTTCTCCTGCAGACTGCGAGCCTACCCGCTCCGGTCTCCTATCCGCGGGCTCCTATCCACAGGCTCTGCGGTTTGCCTCTGCCTTCCTCTTCTCCTCTTCCTCTCCGTGGTTCCACCCTCTTCAGGCCCTTTTATAGCCACCATTCTCTCTAATTCGTGGGGTCCACTTATTTTCTATCCGCTGCGGATTCCCCTTCTATCCGCTGCGAGTTCCTCTCCCTCTTGCTTCCTTGTCCGCTGCAAGTCCGCTGCGGCCTCGCCTTCTGTCCGTTGCGGCTTCGCCTCTGTCCGCTGCGGCTTCTGTCTCCTGCGGCCTCGCCTTCTGTCCGCTACGGCTTCGCCTTCTCTCTGTTTCCTTCTTCTCACTTGCTTTCTCTCGCGGTTTCCTTCCGCTCTCTGACCGCTGCTGGCTTCACCTAGACCGGGGCGGTCTCTCTTTTGTCTCTGCCCTCTGGTCGCGAACTGACTACTCGCTGGTGTCCGGCTTGACCGTGCGGACTGCTGCCTATCCGCATTCTGGTCGTGGTCTTCCTCAGTCTTTCTCGCGGCGACCTCCTTGTCTTCTCGCAGGCGGTTTGTCCTCTTCTCGCCGCGGCCTTGCTCCCTTCTCGCAGCGACCTCAGCCGGCTGCCTCTGCGGTCTGCCCTTATGGGCTCTTCCGGTAACTCCTCTGGCTCGACGGCCAGCCCGCCTGCTGACCGCCCGGCTTGTCCAACTGACCGCCCGACTTGCACTACAGAAGTCTGTGACGAGCTGCGCATCACTACCATCTCTCTTTCTGGAAAGAAGAACTTCGTCCCTTGGGTACATTCTGTTAGACGGGTTCTTCAGGCTAAGGGCCTTCTCCCTCACCTTACTCAGGCTCCTCCCACCCCTCCTACCGATGACTGGCTCCGCAATGATGGCCGAGTTCAGACCTGAATCTTGAATTCTTTAGATGGTGAGCCATATCAAATGGCTATGTATCATGAGACTGCCAAAGATATGTGGACTGAGTTGCACTCCTTATATTCTGGACGGGACAACCTCCAATATCTCTACGACATCCTCACTGACCTCTTTGCTCTTGACACTGGAGGGGCTTCAAATATGACCTCCTTTGTTGCTCGTGCGAAGATTCTTGCTGAAGCATGGATCCAGCATCAACCCTTCACCAATGATGCTGCTGCTCAGCGCGCTCAGAAGGAAGCCGCCTGTACTGCCATCATCATGATCCGTCTTCCCCCTCACCTTCAGAGCATTCGTGCTCAGGTCCTGGCTTCCTCTACCACACCATCCTTTTCTGATGTGTGCTCCATGATTCTCCGAGTATCACCTCCTCCAGATACTCCGGCTCCTCCGGCCCTTCTTCAGCAGACACCTCCGCTTCTACCATTCCCTCCTCCTCCTTCTACTCGGGGGGGTCATTCAGGATCTCGCAGTCGTGGTCGTGGTGGCCGGGGTCGGCCGAAGTGTTCCTTCTGCGGGAAAGATGGTCATCTCGAGACAACCTGTTACAAGAAAGTTGGCTATCCTCCTCGCCCGACGGCTTCTGTTGCTACCGATGTTTGTCCTCCTGATCTTGAGAGTGTCCGTCTTCAGCTCCAGCATCTCCAGGGATTGCTCCACCCACCATCTGCCTCCATTGCCTCCGTCTCTAACACAGGTACCGCTTGTCTCTCCACCGGCTTTGGCTGGATTGTGGACTCTGGCGCTACTCATCACATTACTCCACATCGACCTGCCCAGTACCTGACTTCCCCTTATCCACAGTCTATTACTGTGGCCAATGGAGCCACTGTTCCCGTCTCCGGCTCGGCAGATCTTCCTCTCACCTCCTCCATCTCCCTTCGCTCGGCTCTTCACGTCCCGAGTTCACCGTTCAATTTACTTTTTGTTGGACGGCTTACTAATGATCTGGATTGTTCTGTTATATTCACTTCCTCTTCTTTTGTTATACATGATCGGCGAACGCAGACTACCATTGGTAAAGGCCGGCTGCAGAATGGGCTCTACCTTCTCGACGACTCTCCCACCATCCTCTCATCCGTCTCTTCAACTGATTGACATCGTCGATTTGGGCATGCTCCTCTACCGGTCCTCCAACGGGCTCTTCCCGATGCTTCTTTTACCCCCTTTTAGTGTGACTCATGTATCCTCGGCAAGCAGACTCGTTCATCTTTTTCTTCCCATTGTACTCGGAGCGCTGCTCCTTTTGATTTAGTGCATTCAGATATTTGTGGACCATTTAAAATTACTAGTATTTCCGGTTTCCGGTATTTTATAACGTTTATTGATGATCACTCTCGCACTACCTGGCTATACTTACTTCGTGATCGCTCCGAGCTTCCCCGTGTCTTTCGAGCATTTGTCCTCGAAACCTGTAGGCAATTCCACACGACCATCAAAGTACTACGAACTGACAATGCTCGTGAGTACACTAGTCACGAATTTACTGCTTTATGTTCTGAGTTCGGGATTCTACATCAAACTTCTTGCGCTTACACGCCGCAACAAAACGGTGTTGCCGAATGTAAGAATCGTCACTTACTCAATGTTGCTCGTTCCATCATGCTTCAAATGCATGTCCCCAAATCATATTGGAACTTTGCGGTCTCGACCGCCTGTTTTCTCATTAACCGTCTCCCTTCCTCTATTCTCAACTATACTACTCCGTTTAGCATACTCTTTCCCTCCACTCCGGCCTTACCTCTCCCACCTCGTGTATTCGGTAGCCTCTGCTATGTCCACCGTTTGGGGTCTTCCTCGGATAAATTGGATCCTCGAGTGGCCAAGCATATCTTTGTTGGATATTCACTCACCCAAAAGGGGTATGTATGTTATTCTCCTGCTACACACAAGATCTATGTTTCTGCTGATGTCACTTTCCGCGAGGATCAACCATTCTTTCCTGCTCCCTTACCTGACCATCTACCACCCACACCTACTCCTCCATCCATCCCCCGCCCAGTCATTCCCGCAACTACTCCTCCGGCTGTCGTTCCCTCTAAACAAACTGTCGTTCCCTCCAAACCACCAGTTATCCGCGTCTACACTCGTTGCTCTACCACTTCCGTTGCCCCTCTGCCGTCGGTCTCTACCATGGATACTCCGCGTCCAACTGATCAGGTATCGCCTTCCACTGCTCATCCGCTGGCAAACTACATCTCTCTTCATCGCCTCTCTCCCCATTTACACACTTTGGCTATTTCTCTCTCTTCGGTTGCTATTCCTAATTCTGTGCAGGAGGCGCTTCAATATTCAGGATGGCGAGCGGCCATGGAGGAAGAAATGTCTGCTCTCTGGTCTAACCAGACATGGTCTGTTGTTCCCCTTCCACCGGGCCAGAAACCAGTTTGGTACAAGTGGGTCTTTGTCATCAAACATGCTGCCGATGGGACAATTGACCGTCTAAAGGCCCGTCTTGTGGCTAGAGGTTTCACTCAACAGGAGGGGCTAGATTATGAGGAAACGTTCTCTCCGGTTGCGAAACTTAATAGTGTTCGCATCCTCATCTCTGTTGTTGTCCATCGTTGGTGGCCTCTCTTTCAGCTGGATATCAAAAATGCTTTCTTGAATGGGGATCTCCAGGAAACTGTCTACATGCAACAACCACCCGTGTTTGAGACCACGGGGGAGTCTCAGGTCTGCCATCTTAAAAAGGCTCTATATGGTCTCAAACAATCTCCACGGGCATGGTTTGAAAAATTCAGCAAGGTCCTCCGTTAGATTGGCTTCACACGGAGCTCGGCCGACTTCTCGCTCTTTACTCGTCACCAACCAACATGAACGGTTATTCTGTTAGTATACGTCGACGATATTATCATTACTGGAGATGACTCTCAAGGGATACAGGCAGTCAAAGTCCATCTAAACTCAGTCTTCCAGACAAAGGATTTGGGACCTGTTCGCTATTTTTTGGGTCTTGAGATTGCCAGAAGGCCTGATGGGCTCACTCTCTCTCAGCGGAAATATTGTCTTGACCTTCTTCATGATGCGGGTCAGTCCGGCTGCAAGCCAAGTGATACTCCTATTGTTGATGCGCGAAATGCAACACCGACCAGTTAACGGGTGTTCGATCTCACAAGCTAAGGATTAAGGAAGAAGGGTTGCGGGGATGGAGGAGAAGCTTGCTTGAGCAGAGGAGAAGCTTGCTCAAGCAGAGAGGGAGCTTGATCAGGTACTGTCGAGCAGACAGCTACTTGAATGGTTAGCTTTGCAGGTTAATGCCGAGAGAGGAGAGAAGAAGAGAGGAGGCCGCTAGCAGCGGCAACAGCAGACTTTGCCCGCCGCGGCTTGAATGCCACTCTTGCGACGGGCTTTTCCTTTATTCAAGAAGAGTTACAACTTGCTATTGCACCATTACCTATAAGAGCAGTAGAGGGTACAATGGGGGAAGCTGGCGGCTGAGGAAGGAGATGCCAGAAACTAAGTAAAAGAAGCTGCAGAGGACTGGAGAACTGAAGCTGCAGATGCTGCCCAAGCTGCCTGCCGAGGGCAGAAAAAACTAAGTCCACAACTCTTGACGACCTGGGAGAACTGGAAATCGGAGGCTGCGGAGGCTGCGCAAGCTGCTGCTGCTGACAGAAAAACTAAGTCCACAGCCCTTGACGACCTGGGAGAACTGGAAATCGGAGGCTGCGGAGGCTGCGCAAGCTGCTGCTGCTGACAGAAAAACTAAGTCCACAGCCCTTGACGACCTGGGCGGACTGGAGATTTGAGGCCGCAGACCTTGCTTGATCAACTCTGACGACCTGGAAAACTGAGTCCGCAGGCTTTGATCAAGGTGGCAGTTCTCCCACGCGTCCAGAATGAGAGGTCTTGGGGGGTATTTATAGGCCCGGGGAGAATCTTCTTGAAGCGGGGCTCAGTGACGTCACCTTGACGACCTCGGCGGACTGAGAAAGATAAGGTTGACGATCTTGGCGGACTCGGCGGACTGACCTTTTCTCTACTGGGGCAGATTTCCGATTGGCAGCTAGAAGAGGGCAGGCAGGCTGAGTGACCTGAGGAGCAAGCAGGGGGAACAGCCTGAGCAGGCAGACTGAGCGGAGGCCGCCCCCTAGCGGGCGGCCTGGGCGGACTCCAGGGGGAGTCCGCCCAGGCCGCCCGCTAGGGGGCGGCCTCCCCGGCTGGGCGGACTCCCCCTGGAGTCCGCCCAGGCCGCCCGCTAGGGGGCGGCATCCGCTTGCCGGGCGGACTACCTAGCTTGCCCAGGCCGCCCGCTTGTCTAGCGGGCGGCCTGGGCGGACTCCGGGGGAGTCCTCCCGGCAAGCGGAGGCCGCCCCCTAGCGGGCGGCCTGGGCGGACTCCAGGGGGAGTCCGCTTGGCCGGGGAGGCCGCCCCCTTGCGGGCGGCCTGGGCGGACTCTAGGGGGAGTCCGCCCGGCAAGGCTGAGGCCGCCCCCTAGCGGGCGGCCTGGGCGGACTCCAGGGGGAGTCCGCCCGGCCGGGGAGGCCGCCCCCTAGCGGGCGGCCTGGGCGGACTCCGGGGGAGTCCGCCCGGCAGGCGGAGGTCGCCCCCTAGCGGGCGACCTGGGCGGACTCCGGGGGAGTCCGCCCAGCAGGCGGAGGCCGCCCTTGGCGGGCGGCTGGCGGAGCATCTGTCCTTGGGCGACTTCAGACCCGGCAGTCCGCCTTGCGCGGACACGATGGACATCAGGGTTAGCCTGCTCCTTACGGGTGGGAACCTGTAAGAGAAAAGCAGAAAAAATAGGCTCCTTGGAGAGGATTGCCGATTTTGGGGTTAACATAATCCCCGCACTTTTTTAAGTTCCGAATGGAACTTCGAAAAAGTAGGAGACCCACAAAAATCGTGATCCTCCCCTCAAAAATCAGGAGAGAAAAAATTAGAGATTAGGAGAGATAGAACCTGATGTCTCTTCTCGGAAAGATCTGTCAGTGCCCATATTGTACCTGCGAAGAAAAAGTCAATACAGGTAAAAGGAGGTACATCTTGTGTGTACCTGAGTTGAGAAGGACTTGCTGGTATCTGTTGATCTCTGCAAAAGAAAGGTAAGCAACAGATATGATAGGAGAGTAAGGTGCAAGTACCTGAAAGGAACTTGCTGATATCTGTTGATCTCTGCAAAAGAAAGGTGAGCGAGCAGGTAGAAAAAGAAAATAAACTGCAAGTACCTGAGAGGAACTTGCTACTATCTGCTAGTCTCTGCAAAAGAAGAGTAAGCAGGCAGATAGAAGAAGGAAATAAGCTGCAGGTACCTGAGAGGAACTTGCTACTATCTGCTGGTCTCTGCAAAAGGAGAGTAAGCAGACAGATAGAAGAAGAAAATAAGCTGCAAGTACCTGAGAGAGACTTGCTACTATCTGCTAGTCTCTGCAAAAGGAGAGTAAGCAGACAGATAGAAGAAGAAAATAAGCTGCAAGTACCTGAGAGGAACTTGCTTCTATTGACTGTTTACATGATAGGACATAACCGGATAGCAGAAGAGACATTTGGCAAACTTTGCTATCACCTGATTAAAGTCAAACTATGATAACGATTGCCTCGCGTGATCAAGATACAATGTCGACATGAAAACCCAGATCAGCGAGATAAGAAAGTCCGAAATTAGATTCATGATGACATGGCTTGTTAATCAAAAAGAATCATACGCCTTGAATAAATGATGTGTGGCTAACATCTGATGAGCGAACTTGTTGATTATCATCTGATAAAAGCTTATGCAGGCAGCGCATATAAGATGATCATAAGCCAAGAAAGATATTGCAGATCCTTAGAATATGTTGAATTTAACCTGCTAACCTGTAAGAAGGTAAAAAGCGGAAAGGAGGGGCTACATCCCGAGGATGAACTAAAAAGGTTGAATGCTGCCACAGGTGTTCCCCGTGGGCCTTATGCATCACTTGCCAAAGTCATCCTGGGTGTAGTCCTAACCAAAGCGGGCTGGCCGCGCATCCTTTAGAAGGGCACAAATAAACAAGAAATAATCCTAAGAAGGATCGACAGATGCACTGCTCTCTTGCCTCGGGTTACAAGCATCGCTGATCAATTAGACTAGTTGCGTCAAGTGGCCTATTGCTTGTCTGCGGATTGATCAGCGGAGTTGTGAGTCCCGCGGAGGCACGGATCGAGAGTACCATAGAGTGTTCGGCCGTCACAGTTGTGAGATGATCGAGGAGACAAGGCTACACTTGATCGCCATTGCTTGTCAAACAAAGATCATCGTAACTGTAACGTATCCCTAACGGAGCACGATAGAACTATCACAGGAGGCCTCCCCTAAGCACTCACACTGCGCTAGACATCGGCCGGGATCCGAAGCCCCGTCATCCTCCGCACGAGAGTTGAACGGCCCCCACTACACATATGAGAAAACTCCTCATCATATGTGGTCATTGTGGTTTTACGCCTGAGGACAATCTCGAGGGGGCACTGAGCAAGACTTGGCGATATCTCGGTGGTTCAGTGATCTCTTTGGCAAAGAGAAAAATATGGAGAAGAAGCATCACAAAAAGGGAACTGTGTCAGTATGTGTTCTCTGACGTAAGCTTTATTGAATGAAAGAATGAAACACTTAGAAGTGCTGAAAAATAGAATGTTTGAAAGGTAAAGTAAAGTAAGAGCAACCGGTCATGGTCGCGAGGGGCTTTGTGGAACTGCGATTGTTCATAGCTGATAACGCGGGAAACGTGTCCTCTTTGCTTCAGAATAGTCTTCCAAGGACACCTTCGTCAACGACATCAATGCACTCGCTTGGAATATCAATGAGCCCCAGCCGGCCCTCATCATGTATTTCCATGCACTCTTGTTGACCCTCAGCCAACTCCTTGCCCTTGGAGGTGGAAGGTTTTGAAGAATCAATCTTCTTGACCAGGTCGTTGATCTTGCCCTCGATGAGCAATCTTTCAACCAATCGCCGAAGGGCCTTGCAATCTTCAGTTAAATGACCTTTCTCTTTGTGGAATTCACAGAACGGGTCTGAATTTCTTGATCTCTGATTCGCCGGCTGGTAGGGCCTTTTGGGATATGCCTTATCCTTCATGATTTGGCTAACTTCTTGCATGACCTCATCTAGCTCAAATTCTGGCAGGTCACCTTCTTGCTGCTGATGAACTGCAGCTGCTAGCGGAGATGATGTTGACAATGGTAGCAGCCATTCTTGGGCACGATCATGGCCTTGGAAGGGGTGTTGATGATGCTGAAATCTTCTTGCTTTCCTAGAGAGAGATGGAAAGTCTTTCCGAGGAGACCTCGGAGGCTGCTTGTAAGAAGAAGAATTTTTCTCCGATGCAAGCCTGGAGACGAAGCTGGGGTTGCTCTTTTCACCGCGGATATACGAGTTGGCTAAGCCGATCAACTCTTGATAAGTTCTTGGTGCTCGGACGTTAGCTTCAAACTTTAGTGGACCTTCACGCAGGCCGTGGATGAGAGCCACTCGGTACATTTCTTGATCAACGATCTCAATGTCCAAGATTTCTTTCTGAAAACGATCCACATAATGAGACCAAGTCTCATTCTCTCGCTGCCTGATCTCAAAGAGGGCTTCTGGACCGCCCTTCCTCTTTGGAGATGTATAAAATCTGAGCAGGAACTCTCTTCGCAAGTCAATAAAGGAAGAGATTGACTGAGGTCGCAGTCCATAGAACCAGTCTCTTACTTGACCATCAAAGGTCGTTACGAGGAGCTTGCTCTTGGTAGCATCTGAGAGGGTCTTGAGAGCAACGACTGATTCAAAGGCTTGAAGATGCTTGACAGGATCAGTCTCCCCAGTGTAAATGGGCAACCGTGGCTCTCGGAAGTTGACTGGAGTTGGTTCATACCGAACGCTCTCCGTAAACGGTGATGGCTCTTCTGGTTCTACTGCATAAGGAAAGTAAGGAGCATGAGCAGTAGTTGCAAAAGGAGCAGGAGGATAGGAGTAAAAGGTTGCTGCAGGAGGAGCAAATGCAGGAGCTGAAGAGAAGGGATGACTTCCCTGAAAGTTCAAAAATCTAGCAGGACTTCCCCGGGCAGCCTCCCGGAAGAAGTTTTGACGAGCTGCAAACTCATCATCTTGAGATCGCAAGGGAGCTGCTGGCCCCTGCGGAAAGGTTGGAGTATAAAGAGGAGGATAGACCGGCGGATAAGCCGGTGGATAGACTTGAGGAGTCTCTGATGTTGGTGCTGGATTGATTGGAGGAGCTGGCGCTGCTGAAGATTGAGCGGCCAATTGCTGCGTGAGAGCTGCTAGAGTACGGTTGATGGCTTGAAACTGTTGGGCAGTTTCTCTGCGGGATTGCTCTAAGGCCTCCCAAAGAGGATCATCACTTGGACTTGGAGCAAGATTCTCGGCTGGTTGATGGTCTGACATGAGTAACCACTGCTTTCACTGTCTAATCGAGATCTGAAGGCCGCGTGTTAACTGTTGATGCGCGAAATGCAACACCGACCAGTTAACGGGTGTTCGATCTCACAAGCTAAGGATGAAGGAAGAAGGGTTGCGGGGATGGAGGAGAAGCTTGCTTGAGCAGAGGAGAAGCTTGCTCAAGCAGAGAGGGAGCTTGATCAGGTACTGTCGAGCAGACAGCTACTTGAATGGTTAGCTTTGCAGGTTGATGCCGAGAGAGGAGAGAAGAAGAGAGGAGGCCGCTAGCAGCGGCAACAGCAGATTTTGCCCGCCGCGGCTTGAATGCCACTCTTGCAACGGGCTTTTCCTTTATTCAAGAAGAGTTACAACTTGCTATTGCACCATTACCTATAAGAGCAGTAGAGGGTACAATGGGGGAAGCTGGCGGCTGAGGAAGGAGATGCCAGAAACTAAGTAAAAGAAGCTGCAGAGGACTGGAGAACTGAAGCTGCAGATGCTGCCCAAGCTGCCTGCCGAGGGCAGAAAAAACTAAGTCCACAACTCTTGACGACCTGGGAGAACTGGAAATCGGAGGCTGCGGAGGCTGCGCAAGCTACTGCTGATGACATAAAAACTAAGTCCACAGCCCTTGACGACCTGGGAGAACTGGAAATCGGAGGCTGCGGAGGCTGCGCAAGCTGCTGCTGCTGACAGAAAAACTAAGTCCACAGCCCTTGACGACCTGGGCGGACTGGAGATTTGAGGCCGCAGACCTTGCTTGATCAACTCTGACGACCTGGAAAACTGAGTCCGCAGGCTTTGATCAAGGTGGCAGTTCTTCTCCCACGCGTCCAGAATGAGAGGTCTTGCGGGGTATTTATAGGCCCGGGGAGAATCTTCTTGAAGCGGGGCCCAGTGACGTCACCTTGACGACCTCGGCGGACTGAGAAAGATAAGGTTGACGATCTCGGCGGACTCGGCTGACTGACCTTTTCTCTGCTGGGGCAGACTTCCGATTGGCAGCTAGAAGTGGGCAGGCAGGCTGAGTGACCTGAGGAGCAAGCAGGCGGAACAGCCTGAGCAGGCAGACTGAGCGGAGGCCGCCCCCTAGCGGGCGGCCTGGGCGGACTCCAGGGGGAGTCCGCCCAGCCGGGGAGGCCGCCCCCTAGCTGGCGGCCTGGGCGGACTCCGGGGGAGTCCGCCCGGCAAGCGGAGGCCGCCCCCTAGCGGGCGGCCTGGGCGGACTCCAGGGAGAGTCCGCCCAGCCGGGGAGGCCGCCCCCTAGTGGGCGGCCTGGGCGGACTCCAGGGGAGTCCGCCCGACAAGCGGAGGCCGCCCCCTAGCGGGCGGCCTGGGCGGACTCCAGGGGGAGTCCGCCTGGCCGGGGAGGCCTCCCCCTAGCGGGCGGCCTAGGCGGACTCCGGGGGAGTCCGCCCGGCAAGCGGAGGCCGCCCCCTAGCGGGCGGCCTGGGCGGACTCCAGGGGGAGTCCGCTCGGCCGGGGAGGCCGCCCCCTTGCGGGCGGCCTGGGCGGACTCTAGGGGGAGTCCGCCCGGCAAGGCTGAGGCCGCCCCCTAGCGGGCGGCCTGGGCGGACTCCAGGGGGAGTCCGCCCGGCCGGGGAGGCCGCCCCCTAGCGGGCGGCCTGGGCGGACTCCGGGGGAGTCCGCCCGGCAGGCGGAGGTCGCCCCCTAGCGGGCGACCTGGGCGGACTCCGGGGGGAGTCCGCCCAGCAGGCGGAGGCCGCCCTTGGCGGGCGGCTGGCGGAGCATCTGTCCTTGGGCGACTTCAGACCCGGCAGTCCGCCTTGCGCGGACACGATGGACATCAGGGTTAGCCTGCTCCTTACGGGTGGGAACCTGTAAGAGAAAAGCAGAAAAAATAGGCTCCTTGGAAAGGATTGCCGATTTTGGGGTTAACACCTATGGATGTGAACCACAAACTGTGTGCCCAGACATCTGACTCCGATCTTCTTCTCCAGAATCCTGAATATTATCGACGTCTTGTTGGAAAATTGATATATCTCACGGTTACCAAACCGGATATTTCCTTTGCTGTTGGTCTTATCAGCAGATACATGCACTCTCCTCGAAAATCTCATCTTCAAGCAGTGGAACGAATTCTCAGGTATCTGAAAACCGCTCCTGGTCAGGGACTTGTCTACAGGACCTCCTCTTCTGCTCCAACATTGGTGGCATATTCAGATGTTGATTACGCTGGCTCTCTCGATGACCGGCGATCTACGAGTGGTTTTTGCACTTACCTTGGCGGACATCTGGTTACTTGGCGAAGTAAGAAACAAGCGGTCGTTGCTCGATCTTCAGCCGAGGCAGAGTACCGGGCAATGACATCAGTTGTATCAAAATTGACATGGCTTGAGAGTCTTCTTACTGATCTGGGTGTAAAATTACCATCACCGGCTCTTCTCCTTTGTGACAGTCAAGCCACCATACACATCGCAAAGAACCCGGTCTTTCACGAAAGAACGAAGCATATTGAAGTCGATTGTCACTTCATACGGGAAAAGGTTCAAATGAAGAAGCTTGACCTAAAACATGTCCCAGGATCGGAACAAGTTGCGGATGTCTTCACGAAGGCTCTTTCCAAGACACTCTTCTATCAATGCTTGTCCAAGCTTGGCACATACGATTTGTACGCTCCAGCTTGCGGGGGAGTGTTAAATTAGCTCATGTAAAGGGCCCATTATTGAGCCCATTTATTGTTTTATCTTCTCTCCTCCTTTAGTCCCACATCTTGTATAGGATTTTCTTCTCTCTTCTTCTTCCTATATATTTGTATTCTCTCCTTATATTTAGACACACAAGCAATACATAAAAGATTTTTGAGCTCTTTCAACAATTCTGATACCATGTTAGAATGGAATAAAAGAAAATCAATCCACTAAATGTATATTTAGTGTCCTAGTGAACTAGACATGACAAAACATTTTTCTATTGTTTAGCTTACTTTCCTGACTAGGGATTCTTTATGTAATGAATACGCAAAGACTAAAATATCTTTGCATATTTGTATATATATGCACACACAGATACACACACACACATGAACAAACACATATATATTTACTTATTTATAGTAGCTATATAATCAAGGGTTTGATTTAAGCTCTTATTTCTTTACCCTTGTCTTAGATTAGCTCACCAACCATATCCAACAAGCAATATCTCGGTGTTTATTGTTTGCATATGATATTGTTTTGATCGATGAGATATATTTACTTATTTATAGGCGTGTCTGGGATCTTATGTGATTGTAAAGTACCATTAAAACTTGAAGACAAGTTTTACCGCATTGCAATTAGACCAGCGATGCTCTACGTTTTTGAGTGTTGGGTAGTGAATTGTGTACATGAGCAAAACATGAGAGTTGTAGAGATGAGAATGCTTAGGTGGATGCGAGGACACACGAGACTGGATAAAATTAGGAATGAATGTATTCAGGGATAAGATGGGAGTGACACCAATTGTAGAGAAGATGCGAGAAGTACTATTAAGATGGTTTAGACACATACAAAGGAGACCACTAGAGGCATCTGTTAGGCGTTGTGAGAGTTTAGCCATGAGGCATGTTAAATGGGGGAGGGGTAGACCAAAAAAGATTTGGAATGAAACTATAAGGAAAGACATGATGTGCTTAGACATTATTGTGATTATGACTAAAGATAGGGCGCAATGGTGACAAAGGATCCATATTGCCGACCCCATTATGGTGGGATAAAGGATGAGTGTTGTATAGTAGCTATATGAATGCCTATATTACTTTTTTTTACAGGTAGGAGAAGAAAAAATGGTACTTGACATTGGCAAAGCTGCTCTAGAACATTCTGATGTCAAGCCATATTTTCATGATGTTCTTCTCTCCATGGCATTAGCTGAAGTAAGATATAGCAGTCAAAAAAACTTTATTTTGCTTTAAATATATATTTTTGGTCTATGATGTTTCAAAGCTAAATATTTTCATTATTTTAGTGTGCAATTGCAAAAGCTGCCTTTGAGAAAAACAAAGTTTATGAAGGTTTTGAAGCCCTTGCTCGTGCTCAGTGTCTTTTAAAAAGCAAAGTTTCTCTTGAGAGTATGCCATTGCTATCCCAGGCATGAAAATCCTTTCTTGTCTATGCTAGCTTATAAAAACCTATTCTTGAAATAACTTGATTTATTAGCCATGATTTCAGATAGAAGAATCCTTGGAAGAACTTGCGCCGGCTTGTACTTTGGAGTTGTTAAGCTTGCCTCGCACCTCTGAAAATGCAGAGAGGAGAAGAGGTGCGATTGCTGCCTTGCGCGAATTACTCCGACAAGGTCTCGATGTTGAAACTTCCTGTAGAGTTCAAGACTGGAATTGCTTCTTAAGCCAGGCACTGAACAAGTTAATGGCCGCTGAAATTGTTGATCTTCTTTCTTGGGAAAACTTGGCTATCACTCGAAAGAATAAGAAATTACTTGAATCCCAGAATCAGAGAGTTGTGATTGATTTTGATTGCTTCTATTTGGCAATGGCAGCACATTTAGCTCTTGGTTTTTCTTCAAAGCAAATGGATTTGGTATATTTTCTTGAGTTATTATCCTATTTTACCCTTTAGTACTACGTCTTGTGCTGGAGCTCAATTTTTTTTGCTCCTATCCTGTAGATAAGTAGGGCTAAAACCATTTGTGAGTGTTTGATTGCATCAGAGTGTGTGGACTTGAAGCTTGAAGAAGCATTTTTCTCATTCCTTTTGGGACAGGTAACTTTATTTCGGCCTTATCTAGCGCTGTTTTTATGTTCATAAATGTAATTCTAGGTGTTTAGGGCGGTGAAGCAGTAGCCTTTCAGAAGCTTCAGCAGCTTGAAATTAATGGGTGCTCATCCTTACAAAATACTGGTGCTGATATTCCTAAAACAGAACTCCGGGACAAGCAGGTCATATATCATTCACTGGTATGTCATACCCTTTTGGATATGTGCATGATGAATGCTTAAATAACCAATTTGATCAAGAATCTGATATTAAAATTCCAGCTGGTTCATTCGGAGAGCTTAAATCACATCGTTTTTCCTTTTGTTTTTAATTTTAACTGAATTTATCTTAGTAAATTGAAACTTATTTATTTTGGTCCTTTTCTGGGAATTTATTCTGCACTCTAGGATCTGAACTGATTGTTCTGATGCTTATGACCTTTCTTCAGGGTTTTTATTGCATTTTATTTTGAGTTTGATAAACGAAACCTACTTTATTGTGTTATATATAGTATATAGAACTGAATAATATATAGTGTACCCTATGTTGTTAAAGGCGCGCCTCAGGCGCCAGGCTCACCAGGCTCAGAGGTTTGCGCCTTTTTTGCGCCTTTGGACATTATAGGCGTGTCTGAGTGTGTTTTTTGTTGTAAACCTATTTTTTTCAAAATAATGAAAAAAATAATACAAAAACTCAATAATTTTTATATGATTTAGTGTTTTTGATACATAATCGATCATTGAGAATTAGATATGACGCAGACGATCATATTGATTTTATTTTTTAAGAGATATAAATGATAGTAATGAATTATTAATGAGTAGAATATATAAAGATTATGTTCAAGAAGATGAATTGATGTTTAATGTCAATTATTTAAAATGAATGTGGTTGCGCCTTGTCTTCTTCGGACGCGCGCCTGCGCCTTGAGCCTTGCGCCTAGGCTCCAAGACCCCTTTGCGCCTTGGTGCGCCTTGCGCCTTTAATAACTAAGAGTGTACCTAAAAAAACATCAATGATAAATGTCTTTAAAGATTTTTCTTAATGCAAATTGTGGCGCTGTTACGAAACTACTAGAGAGAAGAGAGATCTAGAGAAGAAGGAGAAGAAGACGGCTAGGGTTAGAAAGGAGGGAAGAAATACCTTGTAAATATCTTGCATAACCCATCCAAGAGGGGTTCTGGGTTATATATACCCGGAACCAAGGAGGGGCCGGCCTAAAGGGCTGGCCGGCCCCAATAGGGGCTGAACCAAGCCGGTTCAACCACAAATCAGCGGCCTTCAGAGAGTGGGGGCTGAACCGGATGGTTCAGCCCCGTTGTTATCACCTTCCTGTCGTCCCCGACGCTTGTATTGTCTTCCAAACAGCCGCGACTCGGCCCCGAGCGTAACATTCCCTTCCCCATCAACAACCAGCTTGTCCCCAAGGTGGTAGTCGGGATAAAGCTCCTTGAAATCCAGCAGATCAACCCAAGAATTGTGTGCCTCGGATAAGTTCTTCCTCTTGACCAACAGCTCTGGTCGGTACTCCGCACCCCGTCGTTTCCATTTGAGCAACAACACGTCCTCCGGAAGGGGGCGAAGCTCGCCCGCACCGGTGACCTCAGGTAAAAGAGCACTTGGTTGCACATTGGCACCCACCTTCCGTTTGAGCAAGGACACATGAAACGTCGGGTGGATGCGATAACCCGCAGGAAGATCTAGCTTGTAAGCGACCGGCCTCACCCTGCTGAGTACCCGAAAGGGGCCGTAATAGCAAGGAGATAACTTTTGGCTGAATCGACGAGCGACAGACAATTGACGGTACGGTTGGAGCTTGAGAAAAACTTCATCACCAACTGCAAATTCCCTCTCCTTGCGATGCTTGTCAGCGTGGAGCTTCATACGGTCCTGGGCCAGGCGGAGGTTGTCGCGCAGTGTGACCAGCATGCGGTTCCTATCGCGCAGAGCACGATCAACGACGGGCAAAGCCGTGCTCCCCGACTCATAGCTGCTCAAGGTCGGCGGAGGACAGCCGTAGACAACCTCAAAGGAGGTCATTTTGCTGGCAGAATGATAAGACATGTTGTAACAGTACTCCGCCCAGTGCAACCAATCCGGCCAAGTGCGAGGCTCGTCCATCACAAAGCAACGCAAGTATGTCTCGAGGCGCCGGTTTAAAACCTCTGTTTGCCCATCGGTCTGGGGGTGATGTGACGTACTGAAACGTAAACACGTCCCTTGCAGACGAAACAGTTCCTGCCAAAATTTACTCAGAAAAGTAGGGTCCCGATCAGAAATGACAGCACGAGGAAGACCGTGCAAGCGAATAATCTCCCGAGCAAAAAGTGCAGCTACAGACTCACCGGTATAAGGGTGATGCAAAGCCATGAAATGCCCATACTTGGAGAGTTTGTCCACCACCACCAAAATCACTGATTTGCCCCGGGACTTGGGCAACCCGTCAATAAAATCCATGGAAACGGTGTCCCAAATCTACTGCGGAATGTCTAAGGGAACAAGCAGTCCAGCCGGAGAGGTCGTCTCGTACTTCTGTCGTTGGCAGATCTCACACTGTCGTACAAATTGTTGTATGTCTTGTCGCATCCCGGTCCAGAAGACATTGGCTCGGGCTCTCTGAAGGGTACGAAGCACACCCGCATGGCCGCCAACAGGTGATGAATGGAACTCATGCATCATAACAGTCTTCCACGATGAAGCTGGATGAATAACCACCTTGCCATGGTGGTAAAGGCGACCATTTTGAAGATGGTAGCCGGCTTCCACGACCTCGCCCCGCTGCAAGGCCTCCACTAGAGCACGGAGCGTGGGAGTATGCATCACCTCCTCCTGTATCTCTTCCAAAGAGTCAACAAGTGGCCCGGTGATGTGGGCCACAGTAGATTCCGGGATGCGCGAGAGAGCGTCCGCAACCACATTCCCCTTGCCCTGCCGATAGGTAATCTCATAATCATAACCCAAGAGCTTAGTGACCCATTTCTGTTGAAGAGGCGAAGACACCCGCTGGTCTAGGAAATGCTTTAAACTCTGGTGATCAGTGCGAATCTTAAAGTGTCGGCCCAGTAGGTACGGCCGCCACATTGCCACGGCATGGATAACGGCCAACATTTCCTTCTCATACGTAGACAGCGCCAGGGTCCGTGGGGCAAGAGCCTTGCTGTAGAAAGCCAACGGTCGCCCTTCCTGCATCAAAACTTCCCCGATGCCCACACCGGAGGCGTCTGTCTCTAGCACAAACTCCTTCGAGAAATCAGGCAAAGCGAGAACTGGTGTGGTGGTCATTGCCCGCTTGAGTGCCTGAAATGCCTCCTCAGCCTCCCCTGTCCAAGAGAAAGCATCCTTCTTCAACAACTGAGTCAATGGCCGAGCTATCTTCCCATAGTCTTTCACAAACTGCCGGTAATACCCCGTCAACCCGAGGAATCCGCGAAGCGCCCGCACCGTAAGTGGTCGTGGCCAGGATATCATACTCTGAATCTTCTGGGGGTCGGCTCTGACGTCGTGACCGGAAACTAAATGTCCCAAATATTCCACCTCATGCTGACCAAATGAGCACTTGGAACGCTTGGCGTAGAGTTTGTGCCGACGGAGAATGCGAAGGACTCGCTCAACATGGCCCACGTGGTCCTCCCAACTGGCGCTGTAGATAAGAATATCGTTAAAGAAAATCAGCACAAATTTACGGAGAAGTGCTCGGAAGATCTCATTCATGTTGTGTCCTGAAAGGTAGATGGGCCCCCGGTCAACCCATTGGCCATGACGAGAAACTCGTAGTGGCCATCATGTGTCCGAAAAGCGGTCTTGTGGATATCCTCCTCGCTCATCAAAATCTGATAATAACCGAAACGCAGGTCCAGCTTAGTGAAAACGAACGCCCTATGCAACTCATCCATCAACTCATCCACTACCGGAATTGGAAAATTATCCTTCACCGTGGTGCCATTCAGAGCTCGGTAGTCAACACAGAACCGCCACGAACCATCTTTCTTTTTCACGAGAATGATCGGCGCTGAAAAGGAACTAGTACTGGGACGAATAATTCCCGCCTCCAACATTTCCCGGACACTACGCTCGATCTCTGCCTTCTGAACATGTGGATAACAATAAGGTCAAACGTTGATTGGCTCTGTCCCTGCCTTAAGCTGAATCTGATGATCCCGAAACCTCGAGGGAGGTAGTGTGCGGGGTTCCTGAAAAACGTCAGCATATTGCTCCAGAAGAGTTCGTAACTGTACCGGTACCTCCGACTCACCCGTAGCCGATGCCTGAACCTCCATAAGGATTGCCATCATACTGCCTTCCTCCCCTAACCGCTGCATGCTACGCAGAGAGATTTCCTTGATAGGCGACGATTTGAGACCCCGTAAGCAGAACTGCGTCTCACCCTGGTGAAACTCCATAGTCATGTGCTCCCAATCAAACGTTACCCGACGCAACTGTCGTAGCCACTGCACCCCCAAGACCATGTCCGAGCCCCGGATAGGCAACAGATATATGTCGGTGTAACCCGTATATCCTTGCATCCGAAGTGCCACACCCTTGAGTACCCCTTCACACTGTAACTTGCTGCCATCCGCCACCATAACCTGGAAGGCCGACCCCATATCCACCTTGTTTCCAACGCGCCGTGCCACAGCCGGGTGAATGAAGTTGTGGGTGCTCCCACTATCCACCAAAATGGTGACCTTTACCTAATTCAGCCAACCCGTCAGCCGCATGGTGAGCGGGGGACTGCACCCCTCCAAAGCATGTAGAGACACCCCAAGTTCGCTCAAATCCAAACCCCCGTCCGACTCCTCATGCACCACTTCCTCTTCCTCTTCCTCCTGCAACATGAAGACTTGTATTTTCTGACACTTGTGGTCCGGTGTAAACTTCTCATCACAATTGAAACACAGACCCTTCTCCTTCCTGGCTGCAAGATCGCTCCATGATAACCGTGTCACTGTCGGCTTGCTACCGGCTGCTGGCTGCTGTCGTGCTGAGGCCGCAGGTGGCTTACCCGTGGCTCTAGCCTTCTTCCTGTTGACGCGCTTTTCCTGAATACGAGCCCATGTGATGGCGTGATTTAAGGACCGGGGCATGTGCGCCTGTACCTCGTCCCGAATGTGCTCCTTGAGTCCCGAAACAAAGCAACTCAAGAGCGTCCTCTCTTCCCAACGAACCCGGTTTGCAAGTTTCTCAAACTCAGTGCGATACTCCATCACGGAGCCTTTCTGTCTCAGCTTCTGCAAAAGAGCCTCGAAATCCTCATACTCCATCGGCCCAAACCGGGCCGTAAATCCCTCCACAAATTCTCCCCACAGAACGTGCTCTCGCCCGCGCAGGAACCACTGGGTCCACTGAAACGCATCATCCTCCTGATGGAAAGAAGCCAATTGTACCCACAGGCCTTCGGGTACATCCTGGTAACGGAAAAACAATTCTGCCTTTTGGACCCATTCCAGAGCATCCCCGCCGTTGTATTTTGGAAAATTCATGCGGGTCAATTTTGGAGCCAAGTGGGGCCGTTGTGCACCTTGCCCCGGCCACCCTTGTCCATATCCGTAGTCCTCTCGCCTTCCTTGTTCAACAGGTTCCGAAAAAGCATGCCCTTGATGTTGTCGTGCTCCCCACGGTGGAGGTGGTGGTTGGTCGGCCCAAGGATTGTCATGGGCAAAGCCTCCCGGTGGTCCACCCGCCCGTGGGAATGGAAGAATCCCTCCCGGGACGCCTGGGGCGTGCCCCGTCGCTGCAGCCGGCCGCTGGAAGCCCGACAGTTCTTCCCCGATTCGCCGCCAGGGGTTGCGGCCCGCGCCTGGGTCGCCATTACCCGCAGGCGGTGCGGGAGGCCCCGTCGACCCCGCTCCCATCCGCGGCTGCCGCCAGCGGTCGCCGGTTGCGCCAGGCCAAGCCGCGCCGCCTTCCATGCCGCCGACCGAGCCGAATCCCGCCTCCCGCGTATCGGGCGGAAGAGAGTGATGCGATTCCGCCGCATCCGAACCCGATCCGCCGTTCTCCTCACCGATCGGGTCTTTCCCCTTCAGCAGTGCCTTGATTTCCTCCATTCGGGCGTCGATCCGCTCCTCCAACCGTTGCGTTGATGTTTTCATGTTCTCCTCCATTGCGGCCACCGAATCCGTCAACCCTACGAAGTTTTCTTCTAGGGCTTCCAATCGGCTAGCCTCCTCTTGCGTACGCGTGTTCACCATGGTGGAAGGAAGTTCCTCTGATACCAAATGTTACGAAACTACTAGAGAGAAGAGAGATCTAGAGAAGAAGGAGAAGAAGACGGCTAGGGTTAGAAAGGAGGGAAGAAATAACTTGTAAATATCTTGCATAACCCATCCAAGAGGGGTTCCGGGTTATATATACCCGGAACCAAGGAGGGGCCGGCCTAAAGGGCTGGCCGGCCCCAATAGGGGCTGAACCAAGCCGGTTCAGCCCCAAATCAGCGGTCTTCAGAGAGTGGGGGCTGAACCGGATGGTTCAGCCCCGTTGTTATCACCTTCCTGTCGTCCCCGACGCTTGTATTGTCTTCCAAACAGCCGCGACTCGGCCCCGAGCGTAACAAGCGCACTATAAAATTTTAAGGAAAGTAGTAATTATGTTGTAGAGAATGAGAATTGTGTCCTGGCTATTTGGCCTTCTCTAAAATTTGTGCTGGATCGATGGCCAAGTGATTTTTGAATCCAAAGACTTCTGAAACATACCAAGATTCAATGATACTAAGAACTTTTCTTGAGGGCACACTAGTGTTAAAACTGTTATAAGTTTTTGATTAACCCTCAAATTTAGAGAGGGTTTCCCTCTTTTTTTATTTGTGTGCAGAGACTAGAGAGAGAGAGGAATCAAAAGGATTGTGGAATGGAGGTGGGTCTGGGATATAAATTGTGCATAGCAAGATGCATTTGGAGAAATATAGGATAGTATTTGATAAGACTTTGCAAGTAGAAGAGAGATCTAGGGGGAGATTTAGAGAGGAAAAGGAGAGGAATTAGGGTTAGGGAGAGAGGGAGAGGAAATACCTTGAAAATAATAGTTCATGTCATCCAAAGGGAGCCCCGGGTTTATTAATACCTGGGGCTCAAGGGGGCCGGCCGGCCCCCCCACTTGGGGACTGAACCGGGTCGGTTCAGTCCCCCCTTGGCGCCTTCATAGGTTGAGGGCTGAACCGGATGGTTCAACCCCGTTGTTTGGCCTCCGTTCTTTTAGTCGCCGAGTGTATGTCTGTCCTTGAAATTTGTTGAGAGTAATTTGCCAGCAGGACCGTGTGTGTGGGACCGACCCCGTGGCTTTCCCCATCGCGTTCCTGGTCTGGGTGTTGACCCCGGTGGGCCCCCTGTGTGGCGGAATATCCCCGCGGTTCTGTGGTTGGGATTAGTCCCACATCGCCCGCAGCGCCTGCTCCTCCGTGTTTATGTACCCCGCCACCCTTCATCTCAAAACCTAGGTTTTGAGATGTGATATGGGCGGGCGGGTTCTCACATGGTATCAGAGGGATGGTTGTCCTGCTGCGGGGGTGTGTTGAGAGTAATTTGCCAGCAGGACCGTGTGTGTGGGACCGACCCCGTGGCTTTCCCCATCGCGTTCCTGGTCTGGGTGTTGACCCCGGTGGGCCCCCTGTGTGGCGGAATATCCCCGCGGTTCTGTGGTTGGGATTAGTCCCACATCGCCCGCAGCGCCTGCTCCTCCGTGTTTATGTACCCCGCCACCCTTCATCTCAAAACCTAGGTTTTGAGATGTGATATGGGCGGGCGGGTTCTCACAAAATTGTAGCGGATGCGGCGGCATAACATTCCCTCCCCCTTCAAGCGCCAACTTGTCCTCAAGTGGGAAATCCGGAAACGCCTCGCGAAACTCCAAGAAGTCAACCCAAGAATTATGTTCGGCGGTCATGTGCGCCCACTTGACGAGTAGCTCGAGCCGGTACTCGGCACCCCGCCGCTTCCATTTGGTCAACAGAATCGCCTCCGGCGAAGGCCGCAATTCGCCGCCGCTAGTAGCCTCTGGAAGAGTAGGGCTGATCGGAGTGGAGTTCCCGAGCTTCTTCTTCAGTAAGGATACATGGAACGTTGGATGGATGCGAGAACCCTCCGGAAGAGCAAGAGTATAAGCCACGGGTCCCACCCGGCAGAGGATGCGGAACGGGCCATAGTATTTCGGTGCCAGCTTCTGGTTGGTCCGCCGAGAGACCGATAGTTGCCGATATGGTTGGAGTTTAAGGAAGACCTCATCGCCGACCGCAAACTCCCACTCGGTACGATGTTTGTCGGCCTGAATCTTCATGCGATCTTGGGCGATGCGTAAGTTCTCCCGGAGTAGCGATAAAGTCCGGTCGCGATCCAGTAACATCCGGTCGACCGCGGGCAGAGCGGTGCTGGCTGGCTCATAAGAACTCAAGGTAGGCGGGGGGCGGCCGTAGACCACCTCAAAAGGAGTGAGCTTGCTGGCCGTATGGAAAGATGTATTGTAGCAGTACTCCGCCCAATGGAGCCACCGAGTCCAGGAGCGTGGCTCATCCATGACAAAACACCGCAAATAGGTTTCAACCCCACGGTTGAGGACCTTCGTCTGCCCGTCTGTCTGAGGGTGATGGGCCGTGCTCATGCGGAGGGAAGTCCCCTGTAGCCGAAACAGCTCCTGCCAGAAATTGCCCACAAAGACGGGGTCCCTGTCTGATATGATAGCGCTTGGAATTCCGTGAAGTCTCACAATCTCCTTGGCAAAAACATCAACAACTGTTGCTCCCGTGTACGGATGGCTCATAGCGATGAAGTGCCCGTATTTGGACAACTTGTCAACCACGACCAAGATGACGGATTTGCCCTGAGACTTGGGCAGGCCGTCGATGAAATCCATAGAGACAGTGTCCCAAATCTGACGGGGGATCTCCAACGGTGTCAGTAGCTCGGCGGGAGAGGTAGTCTCGTACTTCTGTCGCTGGCAGATCTCGCATTCACGTACAAACCGATGAACATCTCGTCGCAGCCCTTTCCAAAAAACATTCGCCCGGACCCGTTGTAATGTACGCAGGATGCCGGCGTGTCCGCCGGTGGGTGAGGCGTGAAACTTCTGCATCATGACCGTCCGCCAGGCCGACGTGGCAGGGAGGACTAGCCGGCCCTGATGGTAAAGTCTGTCTCCCTGCAAGTGGTAGCCGGCCTCAGTAGGCTCCCCCTGTCGCAGTGCTTCAATGATGGCTCGCAGATCCGGATCCTGCTGAACTTCTGCCTGTATCTCTTCCAGTGACTCAATCACTGGTCCTGAAATATGGGACAAGGAACTCTCTGGTAGGCGGGAGAGTGCATCAGCCACCACATTTTCCTTCCCCTGCTTATACACAATCTCATAATCGTATCCCAGCAACTTTGTCAGCCACTTCTGCTGCAACGGTGAGGCTAATCTCTGCTCCAGAAAATGTTTCAGGCTCTGGTGATCTGTACGGATCTGGAAGTGTCGTCCCAAGAGATAAGGCCGCCACAAGGCGACCGCATGCAGGATGGCTAACATCTCCTTCTCATACGTCGAAAGGCCCAGTGTCCGGGGTGCCAACGCCTTGCTGAAGTAGGCCAAGGGTCGGCCCTCCTGTATCAACACAGCTCCAATACCGACCCCCGAAGCATCGGCCTCCACTACGAACGTCTTGGAGAAATCTGGAAGCGCCAGAACCGGGGTAGTAGTCATAGCCGCCTTCAGAGACTGGAAGGCGACCTCTGCCTCTGAACTCCAGTGAAAAGCATCTTTCTGCAACAACTGAGTGAGGGGGCGGGCGATCTTGCCATAGTCCTTCACGAACCGCCGATAGTACCCTGTCAGCCCGAGGAAACCCCTCAAAGCCCGGACCGTCATGGGGGGTGGCCAATCTACCATGCTCGCGATCTTCTTTGGGTCAGCTTGTACCCCGTGTGCGGACACCAGATGTCCCAAGTACTCAACCTTCGGCTGTCCAAATGAGCACTTGGACCGCTTTGCGTACAACTTGTGATCTCGCAATATGGTGAGAACGGTGCGGACGTGCTCCAAGTGATCCTCCCAACTCCTGATGTAGATAAGTATATCGTCAAAGAAAACTAGCACATACCTTCGAAGAAGAGGGCGGAATATCTCATTCATGACTGCCTGGAAGGTCGAGGGTGCGTTGGCCAACCCAAATGACATCACCAAGAACTCATAGTGACCATCGTGGGTACGGAAGGCCGTCTTGTGGACGTCTTCCTCCTTCATGCGAATCTGATGGTAACCGGACCGGAGATCCAATTTGGTGAATAAGTGTGCTCCGTGTAGCTCATCCAGCAACTCCTCGATCATAGGAATGGGAAATTTGTCCTTGATGGTGGAACTGTTAAGCCCCCGGTAATCCACGCAAAATCTCCACGAACCGTCTTTCTTCTTCACCAGTATGATCGGGGAAGAGAAAGCGCTAGTACTGGGACGTATAATACCGGAAGTCAGCATCTCGCGCACGCTGCGCTCTATCTCAATTTTCTGAATATGGGGGTAGCGGTAAGGCCGGATGTTGGTGGAGTCCGTCCCAACCTTCAACTGGATCTGATGGTCCCGGAAGCGGGACGGTGAAAGGGAGCGTGGCTCCTGGAAAACATCATCGTACTGTCCCAAAAGTGATTGTATCTGCTCTGGCTCCGCGCTAGCCTCCGATCCCACGGGTGTCACCCCTAGAATCATGGCTACTGTCCCGCCTTGCTCCTCCAGTCTCTGCAAACCCCTGAATGAGATCTCCTTGAGTGGAGATGTCCTGATGCCTTGCAAACAGTGGTCCTTGCCCTGCTGAGTAAACTCCAACGTCATCCTGTCCCAATCCGTGGTCACCCGCCGTAACTGCCGGAGCCACTGCACTCCCAAGACCATATCCGAGCCTCGAATGGGGAGAAGGTAGACGTCGGTGTGGCAGATGTACCCCGGCATCCGCAGCTCGGCCCCCTTCAGGACCCCTTCGCATCGCAACTTGCTCCCATCCGCAACCATGACCTGGAAGGCGGCCTCCCGATCAATTGGAAGCCCTGTCTTGAGAGCCACCTCAGGGTCAATGAAATTGTGGGTGCTCCCACTATCAACTAGTATAGTCACCCGCTCCTGGCCAATTGCCCCTGCGATCCGTAAAGTGAGGGGAGATGTGCACCCTGCCATCGCCTGAAGAGATATTCCAAATTCCGTAAGATCCAGATCATCCTCAACTGAGTCACCAGTAGTGACCTCTTCGCCGTCTTCGTTCCGCAGCATGAAGACTTGAACCTTCTGACACCGATGCCCCGAAACAAATTTCTCATCACACTTGAAGCACAACCCCTTGTCCTTTCTGGCCTGCAGCTCCTGTCATGTCAACTTCGTCACCGTGGGACGGCCCCCAGCCGGTGGTTCCTTCCTGGTTATGTCTGTCACTGTGGGTGCCCGTCCGGTCGTCCGAGTCTTCTGCCGACTGTACCGCTCCTCCTATATCCTGGCTAGGCTGATGGCATGACTCAGACTGCGTGGCATGTACGCGTGGACCTCGTCCCTCAAATGGCCCTTCAGTCCGGATACGAAACAGCTCAGCATTGTCCTCTCTTCCCAATTGACCCGATTGGCCAACCGTTCGAATTCTGTCCGGTACTCTGTGACTGATCCTTTCTGCCGCAGCTTCTGTAACATAGCATCCACATCTTCATACTCTAAAGGCCCGAAACGAGCCGAGAAGGACTCCACAAACTCCTCCCATGGTGCGTAATTGCGTCCCCTCAGAAACCACTTGGTCCACTGGAAGGCGTCCTCCTCCAGGTGGAAAGACGCCAACTGGACCCACTGCCCCTCCGGAATCTCTTGGTACTTGAAGAAAAGCTCAGCCTTTTGGATCCACTCTAAGGCGTCGCCGCCCTTGAACTTAGGGAAGTTCATACGTGTCAATTTGGGCTGCATGTATGGCTGGGGTTCTGCATGTGCTGGTTGGTAAGGTTGCGCTGGGGCCGCTGCGGGCCCGGGCCGCCCCCGTTCCATGCCGTAGCCTCCTTGTTGCCCTCCACCCCATGGGTTGCCATTTCCGTAGTCCGCCGGTCCTCCGTAGAGCGGAGGTATCGGTAGGATGCCCGCCACTCCTCCGATTGGGACCGCATTCGCTCCAGTTGGTCGAAAAGGGGCCACTCCTTGCCCCGGACCCCGCCAAGAGGGGCCAGCCTGCGTTCCGGGTCCGTTCCAGGCGGACTGGGCGCCGAACGGCCTGCACGGTGCCGACAGGCCTTCCGGTGGCCTCCAGCCGCCTGGGCGGCGGTAGCCGGCCTCCATCGGCCCTCCGACGCTCCCTCCAGGGCCCCCGTATCCCTCCTGGGTCGATCCCGCCGCGCGGTTGGTGTACGCGCCGATTCGCGTAAGATCGGCTTCCGCCGATCCCGCAATCGAGAAGCCGCCTCCTGTAGACCCCGATCCGGCTCCCTGCGTCACTCCGCTTCCGATTCCAGTGCCATTCTGCGCAAGAGGATGGTAGGATGCCTCCGTTTCAGATCCTTCCACCGCGGGATTTTTTCCTTTCAGATTTTGTGCAAGTAGGGTTTTGATCTCCTCCATGCGCGCATCCAAGCGATCCTCTAGGGTTTTTTTGGAGGATTTCACTTGTTCTTCGAGCGCCGTCATCGTGTCCGACAACCCTACATAGTTCTCCTTGAGGGATGCAAGCCGCGCGGTTTCGGCTTCTGAGCGAGTCACCATCGTCGCAGGATGTTGCTCTGATACCAAATGATAAGACTTTGCAAGTAGAAGAGAGATCTAGGGGGAGATTTAGAGAGGAAAAGGAGAGGAATTAGGGTTAGGGAGAGAGGGTAGAGGAAATACCTTGAAAATAATAGTCCATGCCATCCAAAGGGAGCCCCGGGTTTATTAATACCTGGGGCTCAAGGGGGCCGGCCGCCCCCCCCCCACTTGGGGACTGAACCGGGTCGGTTCAGTCCCCCCTTGGCGCCTTCATAGGTTGGGGGCTGAACCGGATGGTTCAGCCCCGTTGTTTGGCCTCCGTTCTTTTAGTCCCCGAGTGTATGTCTGCCCTTGAAATTGTAGCGGATGCGGCGGCATAACAGTATTCTTCATTTTATATTGGTTATAGAGAATCTTACAAAGTTTATTCAAAGTGGGGTGTTGTTGTCTATGTTTTTTCAAATGACGTAGTTCTAAATTTCTAGTCTACCAATCATATATTGTAACTTTCAGAAGTTGCTAGAATGAAAAAAATGCTTAGAAGATAAAGGGCTTAGATTAAGTTGAATAAAGCAAGTTTATAGTTGCAATTTTAATTGATTTTATGTTAGCAATTATCAATCTATTATTAAAAAAATGAATTTATAAGTACCTTGCATCTATAATGCATGAAGATTGAATATTTATGATGATATAACTTATAGAGTCAAGGTGTGATGATATAACTTATAGAGTTACGGTCTGAAGAATGAAATTTTAAAGTGTCTCAAGAATATTATGTGATAAGATGATATCTTGAAACTTAAAGGTAAATTTTTTGAAATTTCCATTATGTTGAAGATATTATGTGGATTCAAGTGTTGGGCAACAAAAAATTGTTTGATAGCTGAGTTGAACGTGATACAAATGAGAATGCTACAATAGAACATGATAAGTCAAAGAATGTTGTATTAGATGAATGAATAAACATTTTTTGAAGTAAAGGTAATTAAAAATAAACTAGAGTGTTTTGGATATGAATACAAAATAATAAAAAGTTTTTCTATTAGATGAGTATATAAATTAGCATGGGAAGAATTGGAAGAAAAGGTTGATCTACATTAACATAGACATAATGTCAAAATGATTAAGGAATAACTGATCATTTCAAGTAACATGAACTAGTGTAAAGTGGGGAAGAGTTGTTGAAATAAGGCTATTGGTTATGATGAAGGATAAACTTTTTCATATAACACTGGGTAAGTACATCATTTCTTTCCTTATAGTTTCATTCCAAGTCTTTATTGGTCTACCCCTCCCTCGTTTAATATGCCTAGTGACTAGACTCTCACAACGCCTAACAGGTGCCTCTAATGGTCTCGTTTGTATGTGGCCAAACCATCTTAGTCGAGCTTCTCGCATCTTCTCTGCAATTGGTGCTACTCCTGTCTTATCCCTGATACATTCATTCCGAATTTTATTCAGTCTCGTGTGGCCACACATCCACCTGCATTCTCATCTCCGCAACTCTCACTTTTGCTCATGTACACAATTCACTGCCCAACACTTAGAACCATAGAGCATCGCTAGTAAAATTGCAGTACGGTAAAACTTGCCCTTAAGTTTTAATGGTACTTTACGATCACATAAGATCCCTGACGCGCCTCTCCACTTCAACCAACACACTTGGATTCTCTTTGTCACATCTTTATCAATACCTCCTTTTTGAACTATCGATCCAAGATATTTAAAGCACTCACTACTGTGAAAAAGAGCTAAATAAAGACAAATTTTATTACTCAAAAAAGATAAACAGTACATAGGTATGCCCTCATATTTATAGAAAACGGGGAGGAGAGAGTGTACAACAGGCGATATGGGAATAAATAGAAGTCACACGGCTAGGCGGTTTGACACAGTCAAACCGCCATGCTATACAGAATACATAACCAGTGAAGCCTCTGAACTCCAGCACCGGCTAACATCCAAACCGCAGCTGCGGTTAACTCCCAAACCGCTGCTGCGGCTAACCTCCTGATCGCTGTTGCGGCTAATCATCAAACCGCTGGAACAAGGAGACTAGCAGACCGCTTAGCCAAACCACCAGACCGGGGAGACAAACAGACCGCTGCGGCTAGATATTAAACCGCTCGGTCTCCTCAAGCTTCAACACTCTCCCTCAAGCTGGAGCATATATACCCACCATGCCCAGCATATATATCCCCTGAAGCAGACCGAAAGCGGTTAGACAAACAAACCGCTATCTCTTTGGAGCAAAGGATCGGTTCGCTCTGATATTATGTGAAAAAGAGCTAAATAAAGATAAATTTTATTGCTCCAAAAAGATAAACAATACATAGGTATGCCCCTTTATTTATAGAAAACGGGAGAGGAGAGAGAATGCAACATACGATATGGGACTAAATACAAGCCGTGCGGCTAGGCGGTTTGACACAGTCAAACCGCCATGCTATACAGAATACATAACCAGTGAAGCCTCTGAACTCCAGCACCCGCTAACATCCAGACCGCAGCTGTGGTTAACTCCCAGACCGCTGCTGCGGCTAACCTCCAGACCGCAGCTGTGGTTAACTCCCAGACTGCTGCTGCGGCTAACCACCACACCGCTGCTGTGGCTAACCTCCAGACCGCAGCTGCGGCTTGCCAACAGACCGCTGAGCCAAACCGCCAGACCGGGGAGACAAGTAGACCGCTGCGGCTAGATATTGAACCGTCCGGTCTCCTCAAGCTTCAACAATTACAAAAAATATCTTGATCACCCAACTTAATAACTAAGTCATCCGTCCTTCTTGCACTGCAAAATTTAAGCTCCATATACTCCGTCTTTGCCCTGCTCAACATAAAACCCTTCTTTTCTAAAGTGTCTCGCCAAGATTCAAGTTTTGCATTTACACCCTCGCGCGTCTCGTCTACCAAAACGATATCATCCGCAAACAATAAACACCAAGGTATTGCTTGTTTGATATGGTACTATAACAGAGAAATAAAAGGAAAATATCAAAGATTTTGAATTGATTATAGCAGTTAACTCTTCCTAATTTTCTTTGAGCTAATAATTCTCATATTTTCAAAGACAGCCTTTTTGTTTAATGTTTGTACATATATATAATATGTTGAATTATGAATGCATGGATTTCTCATATTTTCATTCCTCATTAATATCCAAATAAGAGTACCAAATGTTAATTCTATATGTTGCGTTGAGCTTATTTACATTTAAAGACCAAATGAGAGATGCATTTTGCATATATTTTTCAAAAATTTCTTGAAATTTGTAGAAGCCTCCATTTTTTCAGTTTTTATAACCTTTGAGTTGGCAATTTTGTTGTTTTGTATGTGTCCGAATACGGTTAAACTCAACTTAGTTTATTGATGATTTAGGGTATTCCTTTTATTATCTTTCTGGATTGTGCCTCCCTCCCCTTTGAAGTTGGACGGATGGGCACATAGTGTGTAAGCACTATGCCATATGGCTTAAGAATTGCTCCCAAGTCGACCCCCCTTGAAAGTTACTCGTCCAACAACCACCTCCCAACCTATCCCCACTATCTTCATCCACCATCGCGGCTCTACCACAACCATCCCACCTCCATACTCCCAACCCTAATAGCCTCCACCGACACAAATCAAGCACCTGACCTGATTCTGACGCAGGGCGAATCTATAGGCGGCGGGAAATCTGCGACCTAACCCTACATGCAATGCAAATATGACGGTTAAGCCACAGTTAGATAATAAATTTAAAACATCCCACGCTAACAAAGTCACAGCAAGACACGATAATTAATTAGGGTGAAACAGACATAGGTTTTTCCCTGCGTGGAAGGTCAAAGCAAGAGCGCACGACGAATAAATTCTGCAAATCACGATAATTATCTAACAGACCACCACAAAACAAGATATCCAAACTAATATAGTAACCAATCCAATACAAATATGCTGAAAATAATAAATCAATACAACAAAATCTCACCAAATAGTGGGCTGACCAAGACAATGAAGAGATTGGAGCCGGATGCGTTTTGACGGCGATCCAATGTGGAATCGGAGGCGTGGAAATATCGTAGGTGGTTGTACCCGACGGTGGAGGGTGGAATCGGATCGGAAATGGATAGTTCCGTCCATGTATGGGTAGATCCGGGCGGAGAAGGGTAGATCCGATGTTTTGGGATGGATTCGGGCTATGGAGAGTGGGGCGGACAGGGGGGGGACTGGATCTAGGCTGGTCTGCCCTGATCTAGGCGGAATTAGGGTTGGGTGGGCTGTGTAGTTGCTCCACGGAAAAGGTGGGGGATGGAAACAAGGAGGGGGTTGTAACCAGGGAGGGGGCGACTGCTGGGATTGGCTGAGAGGGGCGGTGGAGGCTCCAGGCACTGAGGGGAGGGGACTAGAACAGGGTCTGGCCGGCTGTTGGATGGAAGGGGAGGGGTGGCCGGCTGAAGGAGGGGGCTCTCAGGCCAGCTTCTTGAATAGGGGGGAGAAAAAAACTATAGAGTTGAAATAGTGAATTTCATTAATCAATAGTAACTAGAAGAGGAAGGAGTGGATGCTGGTAGAGTTTCTGGAACACCAAAAATAGCCGACTGTAGGGGTTGTGGGGGCGGTGGAAGGAGGCTTTACGGTGGGGGAAAAGGAGGCTAGTGTTGATGCACGAAAAGCGACGGGGAAGACGAGCACCACCAGCTAACCGTTCGAGCACTGGGGAAGGAAAAGGGGAAAAGACTGTCGGCTAGTCGGTTACTGGCGGCTAGGAATGGCGGATAAAACCGGGCAGAGAAAGGAGAGAAAGGGCCGCTACCAGCGGCAACACCAGAGTTCGCCCGCCGCGGCCTGAATGCCTCTCCTGCGGCGGGCTTTCCTTTTATAAGAAAATAAGCGGTTACACTTAGCGAAGAAGAAAGAAAGGAGGAAGCCGGCCGGACAATAGACCGCAAAGGACTAAAATCGAGGCCGCAGCTCTTAACGAGCGAGCTCTTGGACTCGAGTCAGCGTGCTTTGGGTGTACTCCTGCCCCCTATTTATAGGCTGGGGGCCTGCCCAAACGGGCAGGGCTAAAATTACCAGCTGCCCGGGGTACAAGAGAATCGGGCAGCGGTGATGGGAATCGAGAGGAAGAAGAAAAACCAAGAGACAGGCCGCGCGGACTGGCGATCTTCTTCTGCCGAGCTGCAGGACTCGGCCACTGGGCGGGCTGATCTGGACCTCTTCTGACGAGGACCTGGGACATAGGTCGCGCCCCTTGGATAGGATAGGCCGACCCCTAGATGACGGCTGGGCTGGAGCTGGAGGCTGTCCGATGTAGAGGCCGCCCGGCTTGTCTGACGACAAGCCGGCTAGCTGATAACGGCGGCTAGAATGAACAAGCCGCCCGGACTTGAAAACCTGGAGAACTAGTCGCGGATTCCGGGTTAACAGCTAGGGTTGGGGGGGTACCTTGGGGAGGAATATTGACACGTAGGAGTCATCACCTAGGGTTCCACAGAGTCAGCACCATGGAGGGATTGCTGGATTTTGAGATTTCTCTTCTCCAAAATCTGCAATGTCTCAAATCAGCCCACAAACCGTCTATTTATAATAAAAGGAGGATTATGACATCCCACCATCGATGACTATGATTGGCCGAAGTTGGGGCCACCTAAATACATCAAAATAAAATGCAAAATAGTGAAATAATATATCAAATCGATTTGCAACGAGAATCCGAACACATCTGCGGAGTCCGATCGTCGATCCGGGCACATCATATATGAAAAGTCGCCAAATCAGCCCCGAATGGGCTCAAAACTCGTCATCCACTGCAAGTGCTCGTCTATGCTCCGCATCAGATTCACATACAGATAACCTAACAATTGCTACTCTAAATGGCCCTAGAAACCCCATCCCCCACTACCCAAACCTCCACCATTGTGTCTCGACAACAACCATCCCACCTCCATACTCCCAACCCCAATAGCCTCCACCGGCACAAATCAAGCACCTGACCTGATTCACATACAGATAAGTCAACAATTGCTGCTCTAAATGACCCTAGAAACCCCATCCTCCACTACCCAAACCTCCACCATCCTCATAAATTCTTGAGGTCCTCAACCGGTCACCTCCCAGCATGTTGCTCTCTGGTGTGAATTCCTTAACCAACCCGACTTTTTTCAATCCTCCTTTTCATGTGCCACCAACCTCACTCATGCATACTCACAAATGCAAAAAACACTTAAACCCCCGTTGAACTCCTTGTCTCTAGCCCAACCGCTTCTTGCACCTTGGTCTGCATTATCATTCCTACCATCTTTAAATTCTTGTTCCAATGCCTTTCCATAACTCCAAACACATGACTCCCATATCCTTGAAATCCCGCCACACATCGAGCACCATTTGCTATTACTAGAAAAATCATCCCATGTCGAATGCCTGCACCGTTTTCCTCAAATGCATGGCTCACACATTCCAAACACACTTTCCAAACCTAGCCACCCCATCTAAGGCACAAGCACCACCACTTTTCACTTCATAATCAACATCAATGACCATTTCTATGGCTACATTGTGAGTCACGTTTTGCTCCATTGCAACATCACGTCCCACTCCATTGCCACACCATCCACAACTGTGATGAACTCCACATTTCTTTCGGTACCAACAGCTGTCTTGTGTCCTTGGGAAACTGCTGGAAGATAAAAAATGGAAAATAGAAGTTGTTTTTCATTCATCCTTATATGAGCTTTGTATAGGAAATACATAGACACATTAATTCACATATACGATGTGAGACTAAACTAAAACACTCTTAAAGGACAGGAATAAGCACTTTGTCAAGTTGATATAGAGATGCTCCTTCCAGAGAAGCTCAAATACAAGGCGAATATGACGCAAGTGTTCAGTGCGGCCGTGACTGTATATCAAAATATCATCGAAGTATACGACCAAAAATTTTCCCATATAGGGCCGCAGTACCTGATTCATCACCCTCATAAATGTACTGGGTGCGTTCGATAATCCGAACGACATCACCAACCACTCGTACAAGCCGCCCTTCGTCTTGAAGGTTGTCTTCCCCTCATCCCCCTCTCTAACTCTAATCTTGTGGTACCCACTGCGAAGATCGTCAGATCGATCTTCGAAAAAATCTTGGCACCAGTCATCGAGTCCAGGAGGTCATCGAGGCTGGGAATCGGAAAACGATATTTCACCGTGATCTTATTTATGACACGGTTATCAATGCACATGCGCCAGCTACTGTCCCTCTTCGGGGTAGAAGGGTCGGTACGACACATGGACTCAAACTCTCTTCGTATAAACTTCTTCTGCAAAAGATCATAAACTTGTCGTTTTAGCTCGACATGCTCAGTCAGATTTAAACGATAATGCGAAAGATTTGGCAAAGATGCCCCGGGGATCAGATCAATCGCATGTTGGATGTCCCTCATTGGGCGAAGCTCATTAGGGAGCTCCTTGGGCATAATATCTCTAAAGTCATCCATCATCTGCCGGACATCTGGGTCAGTAATCTCAGTCTCGATAGGGATCTCGGCCACCATCGTGGCCGCTACGATAAACATAACCCCAATCTCTAGGCTCTCTCTTAGGAAATCACCCCTTCTCAAGACATGTAGGGGTCTCGATGAACCCGCACTAACCGACGAGTCAACCTTGCCCTTGGGAGGATCCCTGAGCTGAGTCGGGGTAAGAGTAATCTTTCGACCCCTGTCGAAGAATACGCACGTGTTGGATCGACCATAATACGTGGCGTCACGATCGTAAAGTCAGGGTCTCTTAAGAAGAACATGGGACGACATCTATAGGGATAATATCACACTAAAGCTGATCCTCAGTAGACGCTAATCGTATCGGAACTAGGCACCACTGCGTGACATGAATGATGGATTTATCCACCCACAAAACTCGGTAGGGATGGGGATGGAGCTCGGCTGTCAGCTGCATCCTCTCAAGTCCTTTCTTAGCAATAATGTTGATGCAACTCCCACTATCAAGTAGCGAGTTTGCAGCGGCCTTCTTGCGCTCGGGAAATATGTGAAAAAAATAGTGGTGCGACGCCAATCCTCCTCGGCCCGCGGGGTGTGGAGGACGCAACGAAGGACTCCGACCTCTTGCGATCTCTCTGCATCGCTCTCCCATCCTTCCTCCACAATGACAGTAACCTCCTCAACAGCGACGTCCTCAGCCTCAGCACCGGGCTCACTAGAATCCTCAATCAGCAAAGTCCTAGTAGGTCATTGCGCTGCGAAATGCCCTCTGCCCGAACAACGATAGCATTGGACGCCCCCCAGGCTTGGGGACTCCAGGAACAATAACTTTTTCCGTCGTGTCTGGAGGAGCACGAGGGGTGGCGGTAGTCGTGGTAGGGGCGAGCTTTCTAAACGGGGCGGCATCTGATCTAGTGGTGACCTGCCTCGGGCCCGCGGTGCGCAAATACTGCTTGTACTCAAGCGCAAGCTGCAAGACCTGTTCAACTGTCTCCATCCTATGGGGTATTAGTTCCCTTCGGATGTCAGCTCTAAACCCCACTCGAAAGCGTGAAGCAGTAGCAACGGGCTCCTCCATAATATCGCTACGAACTACTAGTTTGTCGAATCGTGACTTATAGTCTGCAACAGAGAGTCCCCCGTCGAAGTGTGTAGAGTTGATCCAACGGATGGCCTCGATATGATGTTGGGAGATATTTATCTTGCAAGCGTTGCTTAATCTCATCCCATCGAGTGATTAGGTAATATCCATCCCACTCTAGAGACCTCTCCAGACTTGACCAATAAATTTTTGTCTGGCCGATCAACTTCATTTTAGCGAATCGCATTCGCCTCTCATCGCTCATCTCGAACCAGTCAAAATAGTGGTCCATGTCCATGAGCCAATCACTCAATGCCTTTGGATCAAGGTGACCGTCAAAGGAAGGTGCATCAATGCGAATACGCCAGGTGATGTTGTCCTCCTTAGGAGTCATTCCATGGCGCGGCTCATGATAATCACCATAGTAATCATCGTAATCAAAATCATATTGTGTTCGATCTCTACGACGAGGTGGGGGAGGACGAGGCTCATCAGGTGGACGGTGATCCCTCCCTGGATCTCACCTATATTCGTATCCACGACGATAATTCCCTCTCGCAATGTGAGGGGGATCTCGGCGAGGGATGTCTCTACCACGCCTGTCTGGAGGTGGTGTCGCGTCTTGTGGATCCTCGTGTGGCTCCTCATCTGGGGTAGAGGTCGCTCGACCTCTAGGTGTCTCTAATTGATCTACCCTTGTGCTAACCCTCACAATATCACCTCTAAGAGGTTCAAATTGAGTTCCCATCCGATCGAAACGGCCGAGAACCAAACGTTAAAACTCAGCGGGTGTCATGTCTGTTTGTGAACTAGCGGTCCTATCGTCGGTCTGATTGTGACTTGACATGGACTGACGATACTCCCCACCTCTACGTAACATGTAAGTGACTCTAACCTAGGCCCTGATACCAATTTGATGCAGTGGTAAGACAGACACGTGGATGGACTCGCTAAGTGCAGCCCTATATGAAATGGCGTTAAATGCTAATGTACAAGTAGTCCGCTAAATTTACAACAAATAATCAAATATTATACAAAATTAGCAGGAACACAAACTTTGGCAAACTTTGATTTAATCAAGCAAGCAGTGTTCGCAGTTCAAACGAGACGCAATTAATTTTAAGCGTGCGCGGAAGAAGCCTTGCAAATCATATGACGAATAATACTAATAGCGATAAAACAAACAACCACTACACAATACAAGTGCCAAATAAACAACAATAAAAGATAAGACCGTATACCACAATTCACACATGTAAGCGACGGCGATTGTTGGCGGGCGTCCAAGGTTAAAGGCGCGACGGATGGTGGAAGTGAATTCCGGGCTGGTGGAGGGTAGAAGAAAATGTTCGGGGTGGCTGAGTTTATTAGATGGGGATCAAGAAGAGACTCACGGTTGGGGATTTTATCAGGATATGAGTAGTCCAGAGAAGGTGGTAAACAGGAGTGGGTGAGAGAAGGTTTCACGATGATGGTGGGGTTGGGGAGATAGGAGGGGCTAAGTTAGTGTTGAGGGAGAAGGGGGAAGACAGAAGAGGCAGGTTTAGGGCTTCTGGTGGGGGAAGGGGAGAAGTGGGTGGATCGGGTGGGGACAAATGTGGAGGTCGACGGGATGGAATGAGGGAGCGGCAAGGGTGTATCTGCCGGGAGATGGGGCGGTTGTCGTGGCTGATGGCTGATGGAGTGCTGGAAGGGGCGGTGGAGGGGAAGGAGGGGTGGATGCACAAGATGCACGTGGGTTTTGCTGGCAGTATCAGGAGGAAGCAGGAAGGGTGGCTTCAGGAGGTGGTCGGCTTACCGGATCGGATGAGGGAGGCGGAGGAGAGGGTTTCCGGCGTCGCACCAGTGGTGTGGAGACGGAGGGGAAGCCGGGAATCACTCCCGACGGGGGGGAGGGGGGGATTATAGCGTCGCACCAGCTCCAGAGACCGACGGTTCGGAAATTTCCCAAACTCACAATAATCCCATAGAACCGGAGCCTCCTTTTTTCATAACCCTAACACCCCAAAACCGCAAGTAACCGCACACTGCAAATAAACCACCCTGATCGGACAACTAATACTTTTTTGGATCGATGGGGGACTAAATACACCTCTAAATAAAAAACACAAAATATGAAAATGACTCGACTCGAACATCCGGACGTAACCACGGACTCTGATCGTTCATCCGGACGTTAACCACGGACTCTGATCGTCCATCCGGATAACGGATCACCGCCTCCTGCGGGAATAAACGCGAGTCGATCGTGGCACGCCGTCACAAAAGATGTTGGTTACGAGGATCAATGGTTTCGATGAAGAACAATTTATGCGGTAATCCAAAAGATTCGCTACGAGATTGAAGGCAATTTGAAGAAGTCGCATGTGAAATTAAAGCTCGCCATGACAAAGCACAAAGCCTAGTTGTACATTTCACGGAAACATTTTGGTCGCTCACAGGTAAAGACGAATTGAAACGTGAAAGATATAAGATCTTCCTTCCAACAATTTTCTCAAACGCTGGACTAATTTTTAAACATATCTTCCTTCCCACAATTAGATCTTCCTTCCCACAATTAGATCTTCCTCCCCACAATTTTCTCAAATGCTGAAGTAATTTTTAAACATATCTTCCTTCCCACAGTTCTAATCCTCATGCCAAAAAATGCTACTCATTCATGATCCATCTATCACAAAGAAAGAAAAAAATGATGGGCATTTCAGAATACACTTTTGCAGATTATAGTTTAATATGGTGTTCATTTTAGAATGTGTAGCATTGAGTGCGTAGCATAATTTTATTATGGTGAAACTGTTTGAAGGTGCGCCAGACTTACGCAATTGTAAATGAGCCTCATGCACTGCATTTGTAAACACACAAGTTTGAAAACACAAAACACACAAGTTTGAAAACTTAAGACTCTCTTTGGCTCTGTGTTTTTGCTCCGGTGAGTTTGGAGAAAAATGTCATCGTCATAGAATGTATGGTTGACATGACAACGGTTATGACCGTCATCAAAAAAGAAAACTAGTTCTAAACATAAAAGGGGATGAAATTTCTTAGGCGAGGTCTGGCGTTCACGAACGGCGGTTCATAACTGTTAAAAAAGCCCATGTAAAGGGGCTCATAGAGCCCATGTATTTGTTTATTTTTCTCTCTCTTCTTTAGTCCCACATCATGTATATGACTCTCTTCTCTCTTTCTTCCTCCTATAAATATGTATTCATACTTTGTATTTGAATATAGAGAAAGTATTTACAAGTTTGAGTTTTCTCCACATGGTATCAGAGCGACTCGGTCTCTCCTTGCGGCTAGTTTTCTGCTAACTGCCCGACCCTCATCTGTTTGCGCTACGCGCGGTCTGTGTTCTTCTAACCAGATGACCTTCTCCTCTCGCGCAAGGCGCGCGGCTAGGGTCTCTCTATCCGCCTCTCTCTTCCCTCTCCTATCCCGCGGCTAGGATTTCTCTACCCGCTTCTCTCTTCCCCTCCCATCCCGTGGCCTTCACCTTCGTTTCTCTCTACTCCCTCTCCTTTTATAGGAGTGTCTCTCGCTAGTGGACCCCCCTCCTCCACTTTCTCTCCCCCCGCGGTTTCCTCTCTACCCGCGCGGTTTGCCTTTCTCTCCCCGCGCGGTTCCCTCTCTACCCGCGTGGTTTGCCTTTCTCTTCCCGCAGCGAGCTCCGCTCTTAGCTCGCGGCCGTCTCTACCCGCGGGGTTTCCTCTCTAACAGCGCAGTGTGTTTCTCTCTTCCCGCAACGAGCTCCTCTCTTCGCTCGCGGCATCTCCCTGTCTTTTGTTCTTCTCCCGGACGGCTTCCTCCCTAACCGCGCGGCTTCTTCTCTATCCGCGGCGATCTCTGCACTTGGTCGTGGCATCTTCCCCTGCCGCTGGTGTACTCACCTTGACCGTGCGGACTTCGTGTGTCCGGCTTCTTTTTCTCGTGCGTCCTTCGGATCGGTTGGTCGTCGCGGTCTCCCTAACCGCTCCGGGCTTAGCATCGTAGTCGTGGCTTCTTGCTGCTGGTGACTTATCACCGAGACCGTGCAGCCTCCCCAGTTTGCTTTCTGTCCGCTCGACCTCTTTTGGTCGCTGCCTCTTCTTTTCTAGCCGCCGTTGCCTTGGTCCTATACGTCTTCTCGTACGGCCTGCATGCTGCCCGCTTCTGGTCTTCCCGTGCGGTCTCCCCATCTATCCGCTGCTTGACCTCTTGGCGGTCTAGTCCTCTGCCCGCCTGGTCATGGGGTCCTCTATTAACTCTGCCGAACCGGCGACTTCATCGGCTGACCGCCCAGTTCTTTCCCCTGAAATCCGTGATGAACTGCGGATTACTACTATCTCTTTGACCGGGAAGAATAACTTTACGGAGTGGGTGCACTCGGTTCGTCGTGTGCTTCAATCGAAAGGCTTTCTTCATCATCTGACCCAGGCCGCTCCCGTTCCTCCCACTGATGATTGGCTACGCAATGACGGTCGGGTCCAGACATGGCTCCTCAACTCTCTGGATAGTGAACCATACCGCATGACCATGTATCATGAAACCACCAAGGCCATGTGGGATGAGCTCCAGGCCCTCTATTCTGGCAAAGATAGCCTCCAACACCTCTACGACGTCATCACTGATCTTCAGAATCTCGAGGTTGGCGGGGCCTCTGACCTCACGTCGTTTTTTGCTCGCGCCAAGACTCTGGTCGAAGAATGGATTCAGCATCAACCTCCCACACTGGATCTCGTTGCACAACGTGCTCAAAAAGAGGTTGTTGGTGTGGCCATGATGATGGCTCGTGTACCACATCATCTTCAAAGCATTCGGGCACAGATTCTCTCCTCTGCAGCTACCCCATCCCTATCTGATGTGTGTGCCATGTTACTCAAGGTTTCGCCTCCTCCTGATTGTTCTTCTCCTCCGTCACCGACTCTCCTACAACAGGCTTTTGCGCCCTTACTACCTCTTTCCCCTCCAGCTCGTGGGGGACGTTCTGGCTCCCGAGGCCGAGGTCGAGGAGCTTGGCCGAGGTCGAGGAGCTTGGCCTCGACCAAAGTGTGCCTTCTGCGGGAAGGACGGCCACCTGGAGGCTGTTTGCTTTCGGAAGCATGGGTTTCCTCCTCGCCCGCAGGCCACTGTTGCTACCACAGACTCCTCTGCTCGTACTGACCTTGAAGAGGTCCTCCTTCAGCTGCAACAACTCCATGGCCTGCTCAGTCGCCCACCTGCCTCAGTTGCTTCTGCTTCCTCCATCTCCCATAAAGGTATCGCTTATCTCTCCACCAGTCCACGTTGGATAGTGGATTCCGGTGCTACTCATCACATCACCTCTATGCGACCACAAAAGTACCTGACTTCTCCTCATCCCAAGTGTATTACAGTGGCGAATGAGGACACTGTTCCTGTCTCCGGCTCGGCTGACATCCCTCTCACTTCCTCTCTCTCTCTCTTCGCTCGACTCTTCACGTTCCGGGCTCCCCATTTAATTTGCTTTCTGTTGGGCGTCTTACTACTGATTTAAACTGCTCAGTAACCTTTACTCTTCTTCTTTTCTGATACATGATCAACGGACACGGACTATCATTGGTAAAGAGCGACTGCAAAACAGGCTCTACCTCCTTGATGACCCTCCAGCTATCCTGTCTTCCGTCTCCTCCGTCGATTGACATCGCCATCTTGGGCATGCCCCTTTACCTGTCCTCCAGAAGGCTCTTCCCGATGTCTCTTTACCTTCGTTTCAGTGTGAAGCATGTATTTACGGCAAGCAGCCGCGTTCATCTTTTTCGTCTCATTGTACCCGGAGCGTTGCTTCTTTTATTTAAGTACACTCCGATATTTGGGGACCGTACAAAGGTACTAGCATTTCTGGTTAACGTTATTTCCTAACTTTTATTGATGATTACTCCCGAATGACATGACTCTACTTACTTCGTGATCGCTCTGAGCTTCCCCGGGTCTTTCGGGCTTTCCTCCTTGAGACCCGCATGCAATTCTTCACAACTATCAAAACTATTCGCACGGACAATGCCCGCAAATACACTGACCACAAATTTGCAAATCTCTGCTCGGAATTCGGGGTTATTCACCAAACTTCATGTGTCTATACCCCTCAACAAAACAGAACCGCTGAACGTAAGAATCGACATCTCCTCGATATGGCTCGCTCTATCATTTTTCAGATGCAAGTTCCCAAATCTTATTGGAACTTCGCTCTCTTCACGGCCTGTTACTTGATCAACCGTCTTCCTTCCCCTATTATCCACAATGCCACTCCATTCAGCCTCATGTTCCCTTCTACTCCGCCATTCTCCCTTACCCCCCGCATCTTTGGATGTGTCTGCTATGTCCACACTCTCGGTCCCTCCATGGACAAGTTGGATCCCCGGGCGGCCAAAGTGCCAAACATATCTTTGTTGGCTATTCTCGGACACAAAAAGGCTACGTATGTTACTCTCTGGCCACCCGAAAAGTGACTGTATTTGCTGATGTGACCTTTCAGGAGGATCTCCCTTTCTTCTCTGCCTCAGATCCTACACCTCTACCACCAACGGTCGTACGTCCTGCCATTCCCGTTACCACTCATTTACCACCACGAGTTCCTGACAAGGCTCCCTCTGTTTCTAAGCCACCTGTTATACGTGTTTACACTCGTCGTCCTCCTGCCTCCGTTGCCCCACTGCAGTCGGCTTCGACCTCTGACGCTCTGCGTTCTGCTGATCCGGCACCAGACTCTACCGCTCATCCCATGACGAACTATGTATCCTTACATCGTCTATCTCCACCACTCCATACTTTTGTCACTTCATTATCCTCTATTTCTGTCTCTAACACTGTGCAGGAGGCTCTCCAACATCCTGGTTGGCGGGCGTCCATGGAAGAAGAAATGACGGTTCTTTGGGCGAACCAGACCTTGCACCTGGTACCTTTTCCCCTCGGTCAGAAACCCGTTGTGTGTAAGTGGGTCTTTGAAATCAAACATGCTCAGGATGAGACGATTGACCGTCTAAAGGCCCGTCTGGTAGCTCGTGGCTTCACCCAACAACACGGTCTTGATTACGAGAAAACCTTCTCTCCGGTCGCAAAGCTTAACACCGTTCGTGTCCTTCTCTCAGTGGTGGTTCATCTCCAATGGACATTACACCAACTGGACATCAAAAATGCTTTTCTGAACGGCGACCTCCGGGAAACAGTATACATGTAGCAACCTCCCGGGTTTGAGACCACGGGGGAGTCCCGAGTTTGTCATCTGAAGAAGTCCATCTATGGTCTCAAACAATCTCCTCGGGCATGGTTTGACAAGTTCTGTAAGGCTGTTCGGGAAGTTGGTTTTACTCGAAGTTCAGCAGATTTTTCCCTCTTTACGCGGCACCGAGCAACGGGAACGGTTCTTCTGCTGGTATATGTTGATGACATCCTGATCACTGGAAACGATTCAAAGGGCATCCATGCGGTTAAACAACACCTTAGCTCGGTCTTCCAAACAAAAGATCTGGGTCACCTTCGGTACTTCCTTGGCCTTGAGATCGCAAGGCGACCAGATGGTCTTATCCTGTCCCAGAGAAAGTACTGCCTGGACCTCTTTCAAGATGCTGGTTACTCTGGATGCAAGCCTACTAGTACTCCAATGGATGCAAATCATAAACTGTGTGCTCACGATTCCGACGCAGATCTTCTTCAAAATCCGGAATACTATCGACGACTTGTTGGGAAATTGATCTACCTAACAGTTACAAGACCGGATATATCCTTCGTTGTTGGAGTGGTCAGCAGGTTTATGCATGCCCCGCGAATTTCTCACCTTCAAGCCGTTGAGTGCATCCTCAGATACCTTAAACTGCTCCGGGTCAAGGATTGGTCTACAAGACCTCATCTTCTACTCCAAGATTAGTTGCATATTCTGATACTGATTATGCTGGTTCCTTGGATGATCGTCGATCAACCAGTGGTTTCTGTACCTACTTTGGAGGTCATCTCATTACCTGGCGAAGTAAGAAGCAAGCAGTTGTGGCTCGATCCTCAGCAGAAGCAGAATACCGATCAATGGCGTCGGTTGTCTCTTAGCTAACTTGGCTTGAAAGCCTCCTGGTCGACCTCGGGGTAAAACTTCCCTCACCTGCCCTCCTGCTATGTGACAGCCAAACAGCCATACACATTGCAAAGAATCCAGTCTTCCATGAGAGAACAAAGCATATTGAAGTAGACTGTCATTTTATCCGGGAAAAAGTTCAAATGAAGAAGATAGAATTAAATCATGTTCCGGGCACTGAACAAGTTGCTGATATCCTCACAAAGGCTCTACCAAATACCTTATTCTATCAGTTTTTGTCCAAGCTTGGTGCATACGACTTGTACGCTCCAGCTTGCGGGGGAGTGTTAGAAAAGCCCATGTAAAGGGGCCCATAGAGCCCATGTATTTGTTTATTTCTCTCTCTCTTTTTTAGTCCTACATGTATAAGACTCTCTTCTCTCTTTCTTTCTCCTATAAATATGTATTCATACTTTGTATTTGAATATAGAGAAAGTATTTACAAATTTGAGTTTTCTCCACAATAACCAATGTGTTTGTGACCCTCTCCGTCATGCCAAACGGAGCCTGAATATATTTCACTCACAGCTTAATAAAATGCAAGATCATTAATTTCTTACAATTAAAATATTTTATTCATTAATGTAGCCATTGTCTGAGGAAACTCGTCTATTCAGTTGTGTTTTTCTTTGCATAACCATCAAACCATGTAGCCATCAAGCAGCATATTTACTTTTATAAATGAAAATCCTCAACTGAGATTCCTACCCTTATAAAAACTGCTAAAACTTGGTTGGTTTATGCAAAATTTATTTCGCGATCATCATGATGAGTCAATAATATATCGCAGAGTCGATGATCGCCACCTGGGATCCTTATTGAAATCTCAATTTTTTGGTCTGTACCCTCACTTCGTTGGTTGGACAGCGCATCCTGAACAAAATGTGAATATTTGAATTATACTATTATTTTGTTACATTCTTTCATGGTAACTTGTTTAAATGTGTGGTAACTAGATGGTTTATCTGGTGCGCATACCTTTCCGTTGTCAGAGCTTGCATTTAGGTTGCGATTTGTCTTATGCCAGATGACCTGATGAAATTGATCAGGAAACGTGGCTGAATGATGCTGTCCTTTCCGTGTTTCCTGATACGCGTGAATGCCCTCCCTCCTTGGTGAGTCTAAGAATTAATCAGAGATAGGAGAAATCACTTGCTCAGTGTATCCTTAATTATGTGCTTCCATCTTGTAGGCGAACTTTTTTGGAGGGGCGAAAAGGATTCTCAATGGTTACAACAAAAAGGTGGTAACTTCAACCACCTCTTATGCCAGCAACAGATCACCTTCGTTAGGTCTTCTACGTGACCATACCGCATTTGTCGAGCATTCTCCGATAAAGCCAACAAGAAATATTGGAGAAGCGGTAAAACAGCTCGCGCCCGTGAGCTTGCAAATCCAGTCAAACGCGAAACACATTCCAAGTATGGCCAGCAATCCATCGAATTCGCTGTTGAAGCGAAATTTTAATCTGGAGGGTTCGAAATTTTGGGAAAACTGGAGCTTCACCGGCGATATTGTGGGAAGGATAGCTTGGACCACCTTCATCGGATGTGTGATAATCGGTGTGTTAAAGATGCTGAGCATCGAGTTGGGGCAGCCCATAATTTCGCATATGTTGCACTCTGCTCAATCAAGGACAAACAGTAATGCCCGCACGTGGACATTCGGCCGCACGCCGGGCACGAAAAGCTGTAGTTTCATCCATACGAGTATTTTTCGTCAGCTTCAAAATATTATGGCAGTTTTCAAACAAAACTATAGGCTAGCAGGCAGAAGAGAAATAGAAAATCCTTTGCTTATTGACAATCTTTCATCTTTAACCATGGCGTCAGCTGTTGCCGGGGCCGCCACACACAGAATGCAAATGCCTCTAGAAATCGCGGAAAGTTTGGTGAAGCGGTGGCAGGATATCAAAGCCGAGGCATTGGGCCGTGATCATCGAATACATGCCCTATCTGAGATTCTTTCTGAATCTATGCTGTCAAAAGTAAGAGGAAAGTTCTCATGTTCTTCCTAACATTCTTTACATTTTTTTGCTCATAATAATCTATTTATGATAGCAAATTTAGGATAAAATATTTTACTAGCATTTTGCATAAAATTTACAATTTGGACCATATTTTGGAGGAGTTTTGGAACAATGCACCCTTGAAATACCTCTCTTTTGCACTTTGCACCTTAAGTTTTTAATTTTGCCACTTTGCACCCTTAAAACTATTAAGCTTGGCACATTGCACCCTCAATATTCAAGCTTTAAAAATGAATACAAATTACAAGTAAGGGAAAATTATAGTCACAAATGAAATGCATGCGGAATAGTGGGCAAAGTCGGCAAGGGCACGTTAATAAGTTGGGAAAATAACCTAGGCTAGATTTTAGGAGATAAAATTAGGAAGACTAAAATGTCCTTTCATCTATGAATAAATATTTTGAAGTGTTAAAAAAATCAAAAAATTCTCAATTGGGTGCAATGTGCCAAACATACATAATACGTTTTAAGTGTGTAAAATACCAAAATTAAAACTTTAGGGTGGAAAATGCAAAAGGGAGGGTATTTTAAGGGTGCCCTTTCTTCTATGAATAACCTAGGCTAGATTTTCGGAGATAAAATTAGGAAGACTAAAATGCCCTTTCTTCTATGAATAAACACTTTGAAAAACGTTAAAAAAAAATTTTTAAAAAAAATCCCTAGGGTTTAAAGTGCCAAAACTAAACTTTAGAGTGGAAAATGCAAAAGGGAGGGAGGGTATTTAAGGGTGCATTGTGCCAAAAATCCTATCTTGGAGAAAATTTGCATTAGTTTTGCTTCATTTACTTCCTGCTTAACTCATTTGGACCATATTTTTTAGTGTTCATATTTTTGGGCATATTCGCTAGGCATATATGAGGGTAAATAAGCATATTTTATTCCTCAAAATGGTCTGAATTGAAATTTATTAAGGGTCATTTTCGAGGACCTCCCCTCTAAGTTTACTAAATTACAGGTTGCACCCCTCTTACTTTTGAAATTATAAAAACCTCCCCGGTTAGTTTACATTTCATAACATGTACAAAAAGATCCCCACTGAAGATTTACTCAAATGAGGTATTTTGTGCATGGATGTTATGAAATGTAAACTTATGGGGGCCCTGTGCAACCTGTAATTATGCTAACTTCCAGGGAAGTTTTGGTAATTATTACAATTTAATAATGTTAAATGTTTTTAAAGATATTTCACGTTATTCATACAATTCTAACACAAATTTGCTCATAAAAACATTAGGAGTATTAGGAAGACTGAGAACTCCTGTCTCAAGACCGCCCAGGCAGTATTTTTCTGTTAAATATTAAGCGTCTACTTTGTCTTGACCTCTTCCTCCATTTGTTTTTGGGCAGTGGCAGGATCTAGCACGTGCGGCAAGAGAAAAGGCGAACTTTTGGAGGTTTGTTTTGCTAAAGTTATCAGTTTTTCGTGCTGACATAGTAATAGACGAGCTCGGCGGCGAGGTGGCCGAAGTTGAGGCGGTGATAGAAGAAGCTGCTGAACTCATAAATGAATCTCAGCCCAGAAAACCTAGCTATTACAGGTACTTCCCACAACCATCACGCCCCATCTCTAACCTTAGATGAATTATCTAATAAACTTTTATACTCCTCGTTTACGTCAAATACAGTACGTACAAGGTACGATATATGCTGAAAAGGCAGAAAGATGGTTCGTGGAGGTTTTGCGGCAGTGCCGTCGATGGTCCTACGTGATACTCTGGTTAGTGACTATTGATCTAGTGAGTTAAAATTTAGGGTTAATTATCGAGTTCTTCTCTGAGGGACTGCATAATTACAAAGATTTCCCGTCTATGAAATTATCAAAACCTCCCCTCGAAGTTTACGCTATTAGTTTTTAGCACAATAAACGACCCCTCTGAAGGGGAAAAAAATTTGGTGTGTTACTCTCACCTACGATCATCGTGCGTTAAGCGATATCAGGCCGTCAGTTTCTGCAAAAAAGCGCGATTCATCGAAATACGATCGTATATCAATAAATATGATCGTATTTCAATACAGCCTTATTTTCGTCAAAAAATGCTTTGTCGGAGGATCACAGATCGGGAAGGTCCCGGTAATTAACCTTTTAAAGTTAGTTTTTTTTTTATATTGTATGTGCAAGAGATTCTTGTGGTAGATTTACCGGGCTCTCTATTCATTTCTAGGCGGTGACAGTTCGTCAAAATAATTGAAGAGTAGCAGCAGCGGCAGCGAGGCTCATGCATTCTTGAATTTATTCATGTGAGCTGGCAAGGCTGACTCAGCAGTAATCGACTTCTCGAACCCTTTTCTTTCGCCGTCACCTCGGTTTAGTGTGAGTAAACTTTGCTGATTAGCTGGTATTTCGAGCGAGGCCCCGCCGTTTTCGTGTTTCGCACAAACGCTCCCATCCCCGACGCATGTTGAGCGGGCAGGCGACAATGTTTTTATGGTTTGTTTTTATGATTGCTCCCTTTCTTGTGTGCTTTGAGGGGCTGCAAATTCTACTGGTTTTGATTTGCAAAATCAGTGCTTGCTTTCAGTATGAGTTAGCATGTGAGTTTTTATTTTGCATGGCAGAACTTTTAACTGCAGCTTCTATTGCGGTTCGCAGTCGGCGCCCATTTCGTTGGCAAGCAATCTCGTCGGCAAGCAATCGGCATGACCCGTCTATTTGCCATATGCCCTTTGCCATGCTGTTGAAATGTCCTCATTCGGGGACGACTTGCCCCCTAAGGTGTCAAGTGCCCTAAAATCTTGCTGATTTAATATTTTTGCTCTAAATGCTTGTCTTTTTTTTTTATATATATTTCAAGTATCATTGATTTTGGCATTTTGGCCATGTAACATCTCGGCGGAGAGCAATTACCAGCAGCTCCTTCCAAAAGATCCCATCCCTAGAAAAGTCATCCAACAGGTCATGATTGAAGGTAAATATAGCTAATTATAACTCTGAATATTAGGGCACAGAGTAAAGCCCTGTTTTACAGGACAATTTTTGTGCGCTCAATGTATATGGAGTGTGGCATGCATTTGCGCCGTCCATCAAATTGTGTTTTTTTATGAACGGTGTGGATGTATTTTGCTCACCATGCTCATATACATGGAGTCGTCGTTTGTTTAAGCACTGTTCGTAATCACCAGTGTGTTAATGGCCGGCACCGCTGTGCCAAACACAGCCCTAGCTTTTGGGATGGCAGTTTTTTTAGAATCGCTGTTTTCGTTCTTCAGGTTTATCATATAAAATAGTTAATTGAGGAATCATCCAATATTTTTTTTTATTAGCTGCATTTTTAACGAATTATTATTAATCACATTAATTTTTTTTAAAAAAATGCTCTTTCAAAAAAAAAAAAAAAATTCAATCGGCCCCAAGCAAGATTGGGAATGATGCAAGTGCCGAGAATTACTAGTCATGCATACATACCGAAGTATCTTTTTTAAATAATTTTTAATTTATTGAAAAATACAATTTTAAATATGATTTATTAAGAAAAACATTCAATTAGAACAATTTGGACGCATTTAAGCATTCACACTTTAAGTGGGACTTTAAACTTGTCCCCTAAAAAAGAACGTATGTTTAAGCTTTATTTAATTTATGTTTAATTTGTTTTTGTTTTTCTTGATAGCCGGAATGACTATGATTGTTTTCAAACCAAATAATTCATGATTAATTTGAAATTTAATTTAATTAATATTTGTATTTCTCAAATTCAAATTCAGACTTCATGACTTCAAGATATTATACTCAAATAGGGATAATATTATTCAAGATTAGTTCATGAATTCAAGTTTGAATTTGAATTCAAATTCAGATTCAAGATTTTGGGTTGAATCCAAATCCATAATCAAATATTTGAATGAATTCAGATCCTTGCATTTTATTATAAATTAGAGTATGATTGAAGAGTGATTCCATTTGTAAGTTCTCCTAGTCATTACATTTGTTATGTCAAGCACATTTAATAACAGTAGCATTTTACTGGAACAAAAAGGCCACACCAAATGAATCCTAAATTATTCCAAATTAAAAAAAAACAAATTTCTTAGCAGCCACTATTTAAAATTATATGGTTAACCAATAAAAAAAGGACAAAAAAAGACATGTTATTTAGAAATAAGGATAGAACAGGGGAAAAAAAGGATGGAAAGAACGAGTCCAGAATCAAAAGGCAAATGTTATGTAGTTCAAAGTGTAAAGCTTCTCCAAATTGGCTTCTCCTGAAGGGGCTTCCACTGGCAGAAAGTTCAAAACTTTGTTCACCGAGCTGTAAAAACTCAACCACAGTCAATTGTAATACACATTTTTTAAAAAAAATAAGAAAAACATCCCTCTTCTATGAAAAATTGATCTCCTAAGGAAACCAAAGTTGCCTGCTTTAATGTAGATTGATAAGCCACTTGATCTTCTAACATTTCTGATTCCGTCTGCACGAACTGGCGATGAACTCACCACCGATTCTTGGGAGGCTTCACTTTGTATATACGAATAATCCAGTTCGAAGTTGTGAAGGCCTCTTCCAAGTGCTCCAGCTTCACGTCTTTATTCCCGATCTCCACGCCCCTTGCTCGGTCATAGCTGTTGATTCGGTCCCAAAAGAAAATCATCAAGCTTAGGAAATTTGTATAATATCCAAAAAATGTTTTAAGTGAAAAGAATGTGTGAGGAAGAATTATAATTGAGAAGAGAAAACTAAAGTAATAATGATAGTCCCATCTGTGTACTGCTAGCTGGCAACAATTTCAACAGTGTAAAAAAACAAGCATACTGAGAAATGAGACTCTTCATAAAAGTAATGAAACAGAAGAGCTCTTCTTCCTGATGGCTCTACAGTTTTAATCAAATCTACGCAAACCGCAGATCATGGCAGCATAATGATTCAGTTCTTCAGTGAATGATATTTATTTGATAATTGAGAATCTGTTCATGTCGTTCGGACAACTCGGAGATAATGTATTCATTTTGAGGGATAGTTACCAGAATCTCTTCTAGGGTTTGTCTGCCATGGCAGTGGCGAGTCATGAACGCGAGAGTTATGACCTGTCGTTCGTGAAAGCCCGACCTCATCTAAGCAACTCCGTCCACTTTTATGTTCAAAATTAGTTTTTCTTTTCTTGGAGGCTGTCGTAAACGTCATGTCAAAGTCATGTCAAACACATACTTTATGACGGTGGCGGTTTTGTCCAAACTCACCGGAGCATAAACGCCATACCAAATGGATCCTAAGACTTAACATAATTATATCATCCCTCTGCTTTTTGAAATTATTAAAAGAAAAATACTTTAGAGTGGGAAATTTTGGTAATATCAAAGAGTCGAGGGAAGGTCCCTACAATTATGTGCCTGACTTCTACTATAAATCCATATCATAATCTATATATCAGAACTAGATCCACAGGGCAAATTTGATTCTACCTCCAGAGTAAAAGTGCAAGGACATTCCAGTCAAGCTCTAATACAGATCAAGCTCACTACCCAAGATTCTCTCTACTGGAGGTGGCCGGAGATGGACGAGGGATAGCGTGGAGCCTTGATCGTGGTGATCTTGGCAGGGAGCCTGAGTAAGAGCTTCCAAATCTCTAGCCCTAGCTGAGAGAGAGAAAAAAGGGCAGTCCAGTGCACAAAGCATCCCTGTGCTGCGGGGGTCCAGGGAAGGGTCCCACCACAGGGTGAAATGTAGGCAAATCTTACCCTGCATTCTTGCAAGAGGCTGCTTCCCTCCCAAGAGTCAAACCCGTGACCTCAAGGTAACATGGCAACACCTTAACCGGTGCAACAAAGCTCCTCTTCAACTGAGGAGAAGAGAGAGAGAGAGCAGAATGGAGGAGAAGAGATACTTTTTATATGTGTTTGTGACCCTCACTACCCAAAATTCTCTCTACTGGAGGTGGCCGGAGATGGACGAGGGATAACGTGGAGCCTTGATCGTGGTGACCTTGGCAGGGAGCCCGAGGGAGAGCTTCCAAATCTCTAGCCCTAGCTGAGAGAGAGAAAAAAGGACAGTCCGATGCACAAAACATCCCTGTGCTGCGGGGGTCCAGGGAAGGGCCAAAGGGGTGAAATTTAGGCAAACCTTACCCTGCATTTTTGCAAGAGGCTGCTTCCCTTCCAAGACTCAAACCCGTGACCTCAAGGTAACACGACAACACCTTAACCAGTGCGCCAAAGCTCCCTTCAACTGAGGAGAAGAGAGAAAGAGCAGAATGGAGGAGAAGAGATACTTTATTACCTCTCTTCCATAGCCCAAGGGGGAGCTTTAAATAGAAATTACAAGGAAGACAATTTGCACTTTAGTCGACACAATTGGGCTAGTTACGAATGCACATCTACATAAAGGGCAAGACAAGCATAATTAAAATATTTAATTAACCCCTACCTAACGACATATAAACATGACAATTAACTAAACAAGACACGTAATAATAGATCCCTACACGCTAAAAGGAGCAATAACACATTTTTTCAACCAAAAAAAGCACAATCTGTTAACTAGACTTAAAAGTAACTAGCTTTAAAGAAGGTCAATTTGTTAACTTCCAAACAAAACTCTACATGCTAAAACGGTTAAGTTTTATTGAATGAAATGACATGAGACAAGAACTTACCCGGTAGGCTTTCCATATTCTGTTGTAACCTCTCCAAATCTATAGTAAGAAAGCTTGTACCTGCCAAACACAAGTCCAATAAATTGTCAAATAAAAACAGAATAGATTCTCTTAATGTTGAGGGTAACAATTCACAATTATAAAAAGACTGTTAATTTCAAAAAAAATGCTTCCCCATCGTTTACGCACAACAACCCAAGTTTTTTTCTTCTTGTATCCATTCTCTTCGACAGAGTTGCTTCGTCATCATGAATAGACTTGTCCCAACTATTTCAACTCAGCTTTATGAATTCTCACTTACCATTCACTCCTGTCAAGTATTATCTGATGTGTTAAACCTAAACTATGCAAATCATCTGGAACAACTTTAATTGTTTGGCCCATACATTTTTTTACCACCACCACCACCCAAAATATCTATTTTCTCCAAAATAGTGTAAGCAACTTCCTTCTTGAAGTATAGCATATTTTTAATTTGTATTTTTTATTTCTTCCCCGCATGTTCTCACCGCCCAGCTTCATTCTTGCTTCGAGTCTTCCCCCCTCTCGATACCCGATTCTCTCTAGGGTGCAGGCAATCTCCTTGCACATTATTAGATCTGTTCGCTTTTGACATTCCCGGAAGCGCAAGATCGCCGTGGTCGTCGATCTGCTCTCCGGAATCCGTCGACCAATCTCGTTTGCTCGTGCGCAATAGTTGCATGCTCGTTTTTGCCAGGTAGTCCGGGAGCCAAACACCTAAACCTGAAATTGTTTTTTTTGTTCAAGCTCATGATTCTACCATGTTTTAAGCTCATTATTCCTGATCCGCTTTCCGGAAACCTTCTTCTCCGTCGATTGGCTCTCCCATCAACCCCATTCTACTCGCTAGTGCATGAGTTTCTCAACAGTAGTGATACCCTTCGAGGGTGGGCTAAGGCATGTCGTCTCAACCCTTGAAACCCTTGATTTTCCTTAGCTTAAAACCCAGAATTTTCGAACGTGAGCTAAGGTTTCTCTCCGGTAGTGAATATTTTTTCCTAAAAGCAGGGCCTCATCCAGTTTGTCATCTTCCCGGTTGGAGGTGCAGTTTCCCAAAGAAATAGAGCATCATCCAGTTCTCCTTCCGATCATAATCAGTCGGATGCCTGAAGTAATCCACTCCCTTAGCAAAGGTTATCCCAGATCTAGCCCGCCACACACTTTAATAAGAATTGGCTGGAGGAATCTGATAAAATTTTAAAGCGGGTCCAGGAAAAGATTATGACCATGGAAACTGGAAAATAAGTGGGACCAAATGAAGAAAGAGTGGAAGCTTTGGAAGGAACTTTAGCAAGGTGAGACTGGATTAGGTTGGAACCCCGTCAAAAAAAACGATTGATGCATCCGATGAGTGGTGGGCTGAGAAACAATGTGTAAAAAGGAACTCTAATCCGGTTGTATTAAGACAATTCTATTTTATTTATTTTTAACATTGGTTTATTATGTCTTAGGCCTCCACCGGCATTATAACATTTTATTTTTTAATATTTGATATATTGTGAACAAAATTTATTATTTAAAATTGTGTACTATTACAATTTGCAAGTGAAGCTCAACAAAGCGGGAAGAATGAGGACATGATAACATTTTGAGCATTTTAAAATATGCTGATCACTTTATTATATTTTTATTATTTTTAGTTCGGTTTGAACTATTTGAATTTCATTTTATGGGTGTTTCTATGTTAAGTTGTTAACTGTACTTTGAGGTAAACAAACATCATTGTTCTATGCTACAAACATTTAAAACTGCTTTCACATTCATAATTGCACTGAAAACACAGTTTCTCCAAATAGGGCAAACCACAACGTTCATGACCACAGTTTTCAACCAATGTATTCACGACTGCCACCACCCCAAAAACATGTCTTCGATCGATGTTTTCTTAGGCCTACCCCTTCTTTGCATAATCATTCAACAACAACTATCAACTCTTCTAATGGGTGTTTCAGACCGATCTAATTGTTCTAATAAATATGAAAAAATTGATAGTTTCTTAAAGAGTTTCCATAACGTTCTACTTTAATTAAGCAACCATTCCAATGCCTAAAATAATGATCATGAAGTTGCCTGCATCTGTAATTAAAATTTACGCAATCATAGGTACACGCTTACATGAGACAGTTAAGCATTTTTGGCGCAGCTCCCTTGTCAACACGATATTCGCCATTCACAAGGTAATCAGGCTCCTTTATCACAGGAAATACACCGCCACCAATGCGCACCATCCACAAAAACCTGCATGATTTCATAAGATTATAAAAAAAAAATCAGCATAACCAAATGTATGTTATATAAGCTTACATTAGGTTTTAGCTTACTTGTTAATGTCATCTGAAGAATATCCTGTCACACCCCCAAACACAACAAGCACATAATCCACGTCTAACGACCTTATTATGTCGTATGCTTCATGTTCATAAGACGACATCGCACGACCAACTGTAGCGATATGTGTATTATTCCAAGTATTATTGTCCACAATTACAGTTCTATTTCCCATTGCAGTAATTTGATATCCATAATCCCACCAGGACATAATTTTGGCATCCTGAGGTGTATTCTTTCTGAGCCAAAAATACGCTTCACGGTAATCATCAAAAATGACCCTGCCACCATGCGCACCCCTCGCTGCCAAGACAATTGATGGAGAAGAATAGGCCTCAGATGTGACCCACGTGCAATGGATGGCGTACCTACTTAGCAGATAAAGCGCGCCTAGCAACAAAGCAATAGCCACATTTCTTTGGTAAGGCAGAGGTTGGTCGGAAGATGATGCCTGAAAATGAAAAAATCATGAGCAAACTCATAATAATAATAATAGTTCATTTATATAACTGTGAAGTTTTAGTGTCCATTTTAAAATTTTGAATGACTTTTTAGTGACGTGGTGACAATGACACGTCAAGAATCTGTCCACTAAAACTACTTATGGACAACGAGATCGAAACAATTCGTGTTCAAATTAAAAGTTAGCTAAAATCCAATTTTTCTTACCAGTAATCAAGTATTGATGGCACAAATCATATTTTGAAAGAAATGGCAATTTGATCAGCTCTATAAAAATAAGATATTAGTCCTCACCTTAGCTGATGCCTTCGAACCAGCAATCCCTTTGCCAGAACCCAGTTGAGGAACATTGTCCTTTGCTCGAATTAACATTGTCAAATTTTTCAAGGTGGCAGAGACGGCAATAGAGCTAATAAGGCATAAAGCAGGTGCGGCAACGAGAATTAAACGAACCATTACACCAGCAAAATACATGCTCGTGAGACCATACATAACGATAAAAATTGTGGCATCGGATAACCGCTTAAAACAGAAATAGAGGCCGGCAGGAAATAAGAGCAGAAGGATATGAAAATCAAACATAAAGGAAGACCATGCTGTTGGTTGATGCTCTGAGACTGAAGCTATAATGGGTATATGGTCTTTCGCGTATGTAGGATCGAGTAGAGAATAGAAACGACCCGTCCAAGGGGATATATATCCTGTGGCCATACCAACTCCAAGGGCAAGAGCGCCCACACTTACGGTGCACGTCAAAGTTATCCTCAAGAAGGAATGGAATAATTTGGGATTGTTCAGAGTGAACTTGACCCAATCTAGAAAGTAAAATACCTGCAGAGAAAGACTAGATTATGAATGAAGCGAAAATTCAATACAAATAGCATGCAAGTAATATAACAGTAGACCAAAAAGATATAGGATTAGAATTGAAAATGGGACAGAATGGAACAAACTATTAGGCACAAAATTTATCATCTCATGGATGCATAAACATGAGAATTTAAAGATGTGAGTGCATTCCTAAACACCAGAAGACAGGTTAGACGGAGCAAATGTAAAACTTCACTGAAAGTCAGAAATTACTAAGAAGACTGAAAATAACTACGAAATATGGCACACAAAACAAAAAATTCATGGAACTAGAGAGAGAAGCTTGAGAGACAAAGAGAACTTTGATTTAATTCTTGCATGCCAACAATGACCCCAAGAATTCCCTTAAAAAGAACCCCTAATGGCATAATCATAAATACAACAACAGACACGTAAATATTAAAATATTATGATGCTACGACTACAACTTGACTCGATAATAACGACGCTTAACGTCGTGGGCCTCTCAGGCCCCTATCAGTAACACATAATTTAATAAAACAATAATTCAAAGTTTTGATCAATGAACAAGAATTAGATGGCATGGTTTGCTACACATATGAAGTGATTATTACTAAAGATTCAATTACGAAATAGCTGAGTTTTGAGAGTTTCTAGCAAATCTACAAATAGCAATGGCCATGAACATTAGAAGACCAAACAAACTCAAAGAAGAGGAATTTATCCTTTAAATAAATCAACAGAATAGTTTATTTAGGGAAAGGCAAAGAAGAAAAGAATATCTGGGAACTCACATAGTAAAAACCTGACCGCAATTCGGGAAAGTAAAACATGAAAGCTTGATCACAATTAGGGAATTTACATCTTTTGGTTAACCACTAGCCCACAATGTCAAATTTCCTATTTGATATGCATATATATTCTTGACGTTTATAAATCCTCCTAAGCATGCACAATAAACTCTGAATGATTGTTATATACAAGCTCATTAAGTTAATACATGGCGTTCAATGATTATCTTAATTTCCCTTATCACTTTCAAATGCATGCATGACACTGAAAATTTGGAATGAGGTTTGACAAATATTTAACATAACATATTAATCAGGTAAAACTGAATAACAGATTTGTCTTGCTGCAAAATTTTCTGGCTTCTCTTCTTGCTACTACATTCCTATATTATACATGATTATACATGACAGAAAGAAATCGGGACCATGATTTTAGGAAGGTAAATATAGTTCATTTTTATTATAGAAGTGTAAACACAATAACCAACTAACTAGCTTCCTTGCAATCATTAACATCTTACAATCATACATATCATAAAAGAAGAAAAAAATAACAATTAACAGATCTCATTTGAACAACAAAAACTTCACAAACACAAAAAAAACACATGAATTGCAAAAAAACAGCATAAACATGTCCAAACTATTCAATTTTAACAAAGAAAACAACCCAATTTCAAAGGCATAACACATTCATCATATCATTAAGGGAACATGAGTCTTATTTTGGAATGAAGAGATAGTCACAGCTGTTTTAATTTTTTAATTAAGGGATTCTTCATGCTGTACATTGTACAATCCTTAATATGTGATAGTATGACTGATATGAATACAGAATTTTGATTGAAATAGAATTTGAAAAACCGGATACAAATCATGAGTGATACTAGTGCCTAATCTCAGGAGGCTGGTTCCTCAAATACAGTCTCAGAATGACAGAACCTAAATGCAAATGATCCAAAAGCTCCTCAACACTCCTACCCCCTCCCCCTTATATAGATGAGGGAGGATACATATTTCAAGTTATTTTAATTAATACCATTAATTGAATCAATACAAATTAATAATGATTAATCTACGTTAAATAATTAAAATCATATCATTGCATATCAGCATTCAAGGTGACTTCCTTATGCGCTCCCATGATTCCTACAAGGCGGTGTACTTGGGCCCACATTGTGAAAAAAATAAAGGTTGGGCGAGAGTAGGAGTGGACGAGATCAACGACAGGGGGCATGAGCGGCTCAAAGGTTGGTGCGCAATGGGACAAATCTGTAGGAAGAAAAGAAAATGTGGCGTTGGTAGCTCTACAAAAAAACGTTAGAGCTAGAGAGGGAAGGGAGAGGCCAAGGAGTGGAAGCAGCCATGTTGAGTAAAGCAACAGAAATAGGGGAACACTGAGCTCGATGCAGGGAGTGGATTGAAAAGGGGAGAAATTCCCGTGTGGCCAGGGATGGGCAAAACCAGCCGAGACATTGTAAAGGGACGCTAGAGAGGTGGCTGCAATGAGAGCAGTCGATCGAAGTCTATGAAGAATTGGAAGGGCTACATGAGGGAACGGACTATGCATGTCCCTTCCTCGAGCACTTGGTCTGGATCAGGAGGAGCACTGGCGGGATGGGCGGCGGCGGCTGAAGTGCCAGAATGGACAGATTGTTGGAATCTTGTGATCTAGAGTAGTCAAGGTATTAGTTTTACTGACAATGTAATACGAGTCTAAAGGGTTGCACAAAAGAACATGCGGAAATTAGAGAATTTTATCGTGTTGGTTTGTGAAACCAAGTTCTAAATACGTATATATGATATAGAGTGTATGACATTAGGGACACATGGCCCGAGGCACACGCCCGTGTGCCAATGACGTGTGGGCCCAAAATGGCGGGATAACGGTTGGCAGCGATTTTGGACCAAAATGTGCGACTTTTGAAGGCACACGCCCGAGTGCCAAGTGTGAGTGAGCAGGATTTTGTTCCAAGGACACGAGGAGGCACATCTGCATGAACCGACGCGACATTTAGGGCACACACCCATGGCACGCGTCTATGTGCCAAGGGCGTGTGAACCTCAAATTTTTTGTGTGGGTTTGTGCCTATAAATAGGTCAACAGAATCCTAAACAACTAATGCCCCCTTTCGGATTTCTTCATATCGTAAAACCGTAAAGAACACATCTTTCAAAATTAGAACTAGCATTTCGAAGGAGAGAAAAAATGATCATCTTCCATACCCCGAGTTCGTTGGACGGACTATGAGGTGTTTCGGACATTCGTGTGGATCCCTCTTGAGACACAGATACTATTTGTGTTTGGACTCAAACACATCTTTCCAAATCGGAACTAACATTTCGAAGGAGAGAAAAAACGATCATCATCCAACCCCGAGTTCGTTGGACAGACTGCGAGGTGTTTTCGGCATTCGTGTGGATACCTCTAGAGACGCAAATACTATTTTGCGTTTGGACTCAAACGCATCATTCCAAATCGGAACTAGCATTTTGAAGGAGAGAAAAAACTATCATCTTCCAACCCTAAGTTCGTTGGATGGATTGCGAGGTGTTTCCGGCGTTCGTGTGGATACCTCTAAAAATGCGGATATTACTTTGTGTTTGGACTCAAACACCAGTTATTCTTCTCGAAATATGATTTTGACACAGGTACAAACTTTATTCTTGATTTAGTGTGTTTCACATAGATCTGTCGATGGTTTCCTATATTTTTGATGTGTTTGATGTCATTGAAACCCAACACAGATATGGTCACTAACCGATCGAGGGAGGTCGTCGGGGCCGAGGAAGAGGTTGGGTGATCCATCTGTGGCCTGTGTGCTCAATAAGCCGCGAGGATTGGGCCAGCTCGTGCAGGTCGATGTCGAGGTGCACAGAGAGTTCATCCTCCACGATAGTCGTCACGACCGCAAGCTCGTGAACGAGGACTTGTTGGTGAAGGGATTGTAAGTGGATCGGTATCGGTGGCTCGTCGTCAATAGGAGAAGGGGGTCCAACATAGGCGTTCGTTGTTATTGGTGATTATTGGCAACGACCATTGGTTGTGCGTGACGCTGGAAGCGGCTGGGAAGTGTTATCGATGTGGTCAGACCGAGATTTAGTTGCTGCAGAAAGGGGTGTCGTCGGTGAGGGGTCAGCAAGTATTCTCAAACGTTGTGTGATGGTGCGAAGTAGGGTGACGATTTCAATATACTGGTGGTGTTCCAATCAAAGAAGTCATGGAGGGCAGGATTAGTACGGTGGAACATGACAACTGAAAGGGCAACGGGCCAAAACGGCAGGTCGGATTATTAATATAAACACATAAATTTGATTGTGATAGAACCTGAAAAACCAGATACAAATCACGAGTAATACTTGTGCCTAACCTCAGGAGGTTGGTTTCTCCTTGAAGTCCCTCTCAAAGTGAGAGATCCTAAATGCAAATGATCCAAAAACTCTTCAACACTCCTAACCCTTCCTCTTATATAGATGAGGGATGACACATATTACAAAATATTTTAATTAATACAATTAATTGAATCAATGTTAATTAAAAATAATTAATTAATATTAATTACAAAATTATATCCTTGCATACAAGCATTCAAGGCAACTTCCATATGCGCTCCCATGACTCATGTGAGGCGGTGTAGTTGGGCAGATGTATAGTCGTAACATCCCATATGTGCCCCCACAACTCCTGCGAGGCGGTTTACTCGGGCGAATGTCTCGTCGTAATAATGACCATGGAATGAAAGTACAATTAACCTTCCTAAACAACTAATGTTAAAATTGGATGGATATATCGGCCCAATTTTGTGTCGGCAATGATAATGGTTGCAGAGAGCCTGCAAGATGGAGAAGGTTTGTTTTGTTCCACTGGGGAGTGAAGCAACTTGCTATAAAGGGCTAGATGTTCCCCTTGAGGCCCTTCCAAATATGCTTGAATGAAGGGAAACATTTTTTTGGATGTCTTCATGGGTGCAATCGTGGGTATCCAAGATGAGTACATCAAGAAGGTGAGATGGAAGAAGATCAACATTAAAATCCCCAATAGTTGTCCACTCTGCTATTGCTCACATGTTTTGTATTTGCTGCTTGAAGGCTGCCAGATTCAATGAGTTCATAATCTCTTATTTGATGTCAAAGAAAAGTCAAATAACAGGTCTTAGAGAATGCACATATAGCTCATTCACCTTTGGTGCAACGGGGCATAAGTTGCTTGATAATGTTTTCTAATTTTATTTCATCACGAAGTCAAAGCCCAAAACCTCTGTTGGGGCGACCCCATGAGCTTCAAGAAGATATTTGAGATTGTAATGATCTTTGTGGATAAGGAACAGTCTACCCATAAGTAGGACATCCAAAATTGGATTATTTAGCCAACGAAATCAATATTTTTTTGCAAATTTTGATAACTTGAGATGTTGGGTCATTGTTGGGAGGCTAAAATACACTATGTGATGACCCTCTTGTTGAAGAATGAATCTAATTCTTATTTCATAGGAGTCATATTCCACTTGAAATGTGGAAAGTTGGGGAATTGAAGGGCGTGGGGCAAGGAGTCTTGTTTTTAATGTATCAAAAACACGTGATGACTCTAGATACTATAGGAATGTGTTCCGCTTAAGTACGCTGGTTAGAGAACCAACAATGACCTCTTATTTCTTAAAAATATTAGAGATAGTGTCGATCAAACTGATAAAGTTTCTCAAGGCTCATTGTGAGCATTGTTCGAGCTAATCATCTACTTCATTAATTTTGATTGGATTGGTAGACACAGCTTTGTAAAGGACGATGTGGCCCAGGTATGATACTACCCGATTTCCAAAAGACATTTGTGTCGATTTATAAAAAGGCGATGCACCTTGATGAAATTGAACATTATTCAAAATTGGAGATGATTCGCCTCAGGTTTACTATACACAATAATATCATCAAACAAAATAAGTACAAAATTCAAAGGCGAGTATGAAATACCCCATTCAAAGGACCTCAAAAGGTCAATGAGTGAGATCGATGGGCATGGCCAAAAATTCAAAACAACCATGTTGAGTGTGAAAAGCAAACTTTCAATGTTGTGTGTAGCAATACACACTTGTAGCCGAACAAAAGATCAGGTTCAGAGAATACCTGAGCTCCGTGAAATACCTAGTTCAAAGGACCTCAAATAGTTAACGAGTGAGACCAATGGACATGGCCAAAAATTCATAACCATGATGAGTGTGAAAAACCAACACTCAATGTTGTGTATCAATACACACTTGTAGCCGAAAGAAAGATCAGGCTTAGAGAATACCTGAGCTCCAATGAAGTTTGTGTAGTTTTTCAACCGCAAAAATCTTTAATAATTTTTTTGAAATTAGCACTCGATAGTCAACACAAAAATGTCACGATCCATTTTTTTGACTAACAATACCAAAGAAGAAAATTGTGATTAGCTTGGTCTAATGAAATGCTTTGTATTTGCATCACGACACAATAACACTCACTCAATCTTAACCTTTTTGAAAAAATAAATATCAAAAAATTCGAACAACGACAGATATTGTACCTAGATAGTCATGTTGTGCCGACAAGGGGGGTGTTGGTACTTCCATAATAATAGTATAATTGAAGAGTATAAGATTCAAAGTTGTTCATGGTGTTGCGGTTGCATACAAGTTGAGCATTTGAGAAGGAGAAGAATCCTACATATTGTGCCAGATGATGTTCTTGTCACCTTTGAATAGAAAACATGAAGGCCGTGAAATCAAAAACAATCGGCCCTAAACTTTGTAAACATTTCACATCTAGTGTCATGTCAAACCTGTTGAATGTGATGGCATAAAGGTTAGCATAAAAATTTCCTGATTCACATGCAGTTGGAAACATGAGCATAGACATGGGTTGCAAACATCCTCTTTATTGACCATCATAGTCTGTATATCGAAACATGTCTGGATGGGTAGTTAAAATCAGCGAAACTTAGCTGCATTGATAAAATTATGGGTGATGCCCTTGTCGATTAGTGTCAATGTGGGTTGCTTCACTTCATACATTGTAACTGCGCGGTGTGGGCATGATTTGTTATCATGATCGCATGTAGGGAGATTTCAAGATCCTATGTTTCTACGGCCTCTTCACCCTCCTTCAGGTCATCAACTTCTAAGTTAGAGGAATATTTTACATCGGTGGTGTGCGGTATATGGGTCGTCACAATTGAAACAAAGGCCACAAAGTGTGGTAATCAGCCATCTTTCTTCTAGTGAGGCTCTTGAAATGAGGCTCACTCATTTTTGTTGCAGCCTTGCTACCCCCCCCCCCCCCCCACACACACAACAAAGAAGACAATTTTGTCAATTATGCGTTGTCGTTAAGGATCCTCCTTTTGAAAGTTCCAAAGCTCATTTATCTTCAAGTGCATGTCCATCAGCAAGCTGCTTTCGTAAATCCAGGCTAAACTCATACTTGTTCTAATTCTTAGGGTTGTTCTAATTCTTGGGGTTGTTTAAACTCAACATCAACTCTATGATGGGCAAGAAGCTCAGCAGTAAATAGTGGTACATGTGGTCCTAGGAGACTGATAAGGCAAACATGAGTAGGTTTTAGAATTTTTCACAGAGATCTGTCAATTTCATTTGTTTCAACGATACAAGTTCCATTTTCTGATTGCCCCATAAGGGAGGCTTGAATCATATGTTATGGGAATAGTTGAACTCCCCCCAAGTCAAGTGTGTTTTCTCCTTTTTCAAGTTGAATATACCACAAGTTGGGAGACGCCTATGAGATGAAAACCGGCAAGGACAATCCATTCAAACACTGCTATCTAATCAACAACAACACTCAACCCTTTATACCACTATAGTGGGGTAGGCTATATGGATCCTTTGTCTCCATTTTTCCCTATCTGATGATGTACAAAAAAAATGCTCACAACTTGCAAGTCAAACCAAGGTATCGTCCTTTCTTTGAAAGAGGGGGAGGTCTACTTTTATGCTAAGGGGGTATACTTCCCCTTAGATCCACCGCTATGGTCATTTGGTCGATATATATGTTGTTGGTATCCTTGATTAGAACTCGTGGCAGGTCCCATAACCCATTGCATTATTGTTATGCATGCACATTCCAGCAATAAGAGCCGTAATTAGCCTCAAAGGTAACGAGGTTGTTAAAGGATGCGGCTAGTTGCGCAAATTTAGCCTCTTGTTGCACTTCTTTACCCACTTGTTGCACTGCCATAGCAACATGTTGCATAGCTTCAGTTGTTTGTTGGGTCACCTTAATCGCATGATATGCCTCAGTAGCCGCTTGTTGTTGCGTAATAACCGCCTCCTAATCCACCATGAGTTTTTGGATAGCCTACATGACTTGCCTCAACAAAAGCCCTTCATCCATTGAAGTGATTGGTTTTATGGGTGGATGGTGGTTAACGAAAACGATTCGAGATGAGTCAATGGTTCTTATATTTGGTTGTTATGGTCTTTGTTAGGAATAAGAAGGAGAATAGAAAGAGATCTAAGATGACTAGAGAAAATTAGGGTTGAGGAAGGAAGGAAGAGGGAATACCTGAATAATACTTGCATGTCATCCAAAGAGGGGGTCCGATATACTTATACCCGGGCCCAGGGCCGGCCGGCCAAGGGGGCCGATCGGCCCCAATGGGGGCTGAACCCACTTGGTTCAGCCCCCCTTGGGCCGAAACTTATGAAGAGGGGGCTGAACCAATTGGTTCAGCCCCGTTCTTGCCTCCGCCGCCGCCTGTATTGCTGGCCAAATAGTCGGGTCTCGTCCGGGGGCATAACAGTCTTGTGTGTATTACCAACTCCAAGGTCGGTATGAGAGGTTGGAATCCAAAGGCTGACTAAACAACTTCTTCACCTTGCACCTTTAGGATTCCAATCTTCACAAACAGTAGGATACGATGATTCAAAATCACATGCATAACTAGAGCTCATAGGTATGGGAGCAACACAACCGACCGAAGGGAAAGGTCGGCATGAGAGGGGCGCTTGAGCTTGTGCTCAGGAAATGGGAGAAATTGATTGGGTATAATAAGATAAAATAGTCAAATTCACGATGTCATATTTCCATTCATCATTATGATTAAGTACTACAATGATAAAATGCAAAATAAGCACCGATCAAACATTTTTTACAAAATACGAAAAAACAGGCACTGGAATTGAGGGGCCCAATGATAGTATGGGGCTCTAGATAAAATCGGAGACTCGGCTAAAACTGAATAACTTTATCGGGTGCCTGATTCGTCTCTATCGGACTCCAATAAAAACATAGAATCACAGGCTCTTCAGACGACACTGTCAAGGGGGCAGAATCAAGATCAAGCTTCAAGAGGCAGTTGGTTAGCTACTAACTATCATTGCTCTCTAGTATAAGTTGCTTCCATTTTCCCATGTACATGCTCCCTCATAATGGGTCTGTAACAATCAACTAGACAAATATAAACATGACAACTAAGAAGAATGCATTGCCAAGATGAGCATTACCATTTTCTAGGTTCCTTCATCTCCAAAATTCACTAGAATTCAGTACAGAAAAACCAGACTAAAATTCTTAGCATTCATATACAAACAACAACAACACTCAAACCTTTATCCCACCATAGTGGGGTCAGCTATATGGATCCTTTGTCGCCATTGTGCCCTATCTTTAGTCATAATCTCACTAATGCTTAAGTACATCATGTCTTTTGTTTTAGTTTCATTCCAAGTCTTTATCGGTCTACCCCTCCCTCATTTAACATGCCTAATGACTAAACTCACACAACGCCTAACATGTGCGTCTAATAGTCTCCTTTGTACATGTCCAAACCATCTTAATCGAGCTTCACGCATCTTCTCTGCAATTGGTGTCACTTCAGTCTTATCCCTGATACATTCATTCCTAATTTTATCAGTGCTAGCATTCAGATAACTACTTAAAATTAGCCTATAAAGATCAAGTTTCTAAACAATAGTCCACATGAACAGCTTCATAAATTAGAATTAGAAAGCTAAAAATAAGCTAACCTGAAGCAAGAAAAACACTCCCATGGCAGCCATATGCTCTCCTGACTGCACATGCTGGAAACCTACAAACCTGATCTGCATGGCGAGCAGCATTCCCAACACATACATGCAGCAGTAGGCAATGTAGAGTCTCATGGAGTATCTCCCTGTCACCAGCAGAACAAGCACATATAGCGGCACCAAATTTATAATAAACACATATCCACCCCAGGCCGATACCATGTAGAAGTATCCAAACGCAGAAGCCAGCGACCAAGCCAGCGATCCAGTCTTCACCGCTTTGACAAACAGATAGAACGTCAGTAGCAGCGCGAAGATGGCGACTCCCTCGTTATCGTATGAACCGGCGACGGATCTTGAGATATAGCCGGGGCAGATAGCTATGAGCGCGGCGGCGACGAGGCCGGCTCCGGCGTCCCATATCTCCTTCCCGAAGAAATAGGCAACAATGGTTGTATTCGAGGCGAAAAAGGGCGCGGTTAGAACGCAGACCTCGCGGATGTGAACGGCGAAGCGTAGGAAGCGAAGGGTCCAGTAGATGAAGGCGGCGGTGACCATGAGGCCGGGGTAAAGAGTGCCGCCGACGATGCGGCCTAGAGGGTACCAGCTCTCGTAGTCGAACCAGTTCCAGAACTCGTAGAAGCCCTTCTGAGTGAGGAAAAGAGTGGTCCGATAGTTGAAGTAGGGATCGAACTCGTGGATCATGCTTTCGTAGCGGAGGACGCTGAAGAGGCGGATGGCGAAGGCGAGAACGTAGACGAGGGCGAGGATGGAGACGCGGATCAAGAGCTCCTGCTGCTTGGTCTTTAGTTTTAGGGTGCTGAGTGATGGAAGCGACGAAGCGGATGTAGGGGCGGGAGCCGGCGGCACGACCGCCGGGATAGATCCGGCTTTGGCTCCCATGGCGGGGAGGATGGGAGCCGGAATCGAGGGTGGAAATTGGGGTAAGAGGAGTAAAATTTGGTGAAGAAGAAATGGAAACCCTAGGATTTTGATCGGACGAGGGTTTTAGAGAGAGAGAGAGACGAGGTAGATCTAGGAGGAGGAGATGAAGCAGGAACAGTGGCGTCTCGGTCGTCGTCCTCGAGGGGCATTTGGAGGAATCCAATGAGGGTGGTAATCAAGAAATAAGTATTTTTTTAAAATATAAATTAACTTACAAATAGCTATAGCATGGGGAAAAGACAGAGAAGAGTTCGGCTTTTGGGTATTCTGCACTCTCAGAATTATCATAATTTGCTATTTTATATCTTAAATTTTTAAAATTAGCATTTTGCACACCTAAATTATAGATTTTTGACACTTTGCATTATAAGGCTAAAATTTTAGGGATATTTAGGTCCAGACATCACCGAAAATGCTTCTTTTGCCATCTTGTATCCCGAACTATCTTATATTGGCTATTTGCAAAGTGCCAAAAATATGAAATTTGAGGGTACAAAGTGTCAATTTTAAAAAATTGAGATCAAAATATCAAAATAGGATAATTCAGAGGTGCAAAATATCAAAGAAAAGTTCTATAACATTATTATAGAAATAAGTAATAACTTTGATATTGGACCTAAAGAGGAAAATTAGCATAGTAGTTTTAATGAAAAGATATTAGAAATTGTAAATATAATTTACATAAAGAGTAACATATTTAAGTGCTATCAATTATTCAAAAGACTACTATATCTAATAAGGGGAAAATATCATTTGACAAAACATTCTTTTTTTTCTTTCTATTTTACCTCTTTTAAATTTCATATTCTATAACTTTTTAAATGTGATGCTCAAATTGTGTACTGAATACCATGCACAAATGCTTGTAATATAAATAAGTATTGGCTAGGAACGGTCATCTGTTTGACGCAGTGCTGCACCGATGAATTTGAACAAAAACACCACCGTCATGAAATATGTGTATGCATAACAACAGTTACGGCTGCCACGAAGAAAAAAAACTAGCTTTGAACATAAAAATGAATGAAGTTCCTTAAATTTGGGCTCTGTTTGGGGGAGGGAGGAGACTTATTTTCTCCGGTCAAGTGGTTACGACCGCATGAACCGGGCCTTAACGATCGTAACCGCTTGACAGGTGAAACTAAATCACCCCAAAAGAAGCCTAGGTCATGCATTCACAAATGACGGTTTGCAACCTCTGCGTTCACCGCTGCTACCCCCATGCGAAACAGTCTGTAATCTCTTGGGTTTTAAAAGCACTTGCATTGAAATGCTATCTCAAAACTAAATTGGAAAGTAAATTTTATTAAAAATGTAAAAACAGACTAATTATATTGAATGAATTGGAAAGTAGTAAAAAGTCAAATTACATTTCTTTCTTTACTATATCTACTATACATTAATACATTTGATATATATTCATGAATACTTGTATACCACTATATTTTTTTTATGGGAACATCATTTTCCACAAGAAATCCCACCACTGTAGCAACCACAAGGCCTATAAAAAACCAAGTGAGACCAGCCAATATCACCTGAAGCTCAAAACTATTCACAACTGCCAAAACAAAATCCCCACCAACATGCTCTTCTAGGCCATGTCCAAGGCTTGAGTCCCTGCCATTGTGCCCAACGACCGTCGCCGAAGATCACAGCCATGGCCACTGGAATTCCGAAGATCACAGGTTTTGGCCTCCCGCCGCTGGTGGGTTTTGTTCTTTTGTTTTATGGTTCTTGGCCGGAGCTCCGGGGAGCGGGAAGCTGATGAGGTGTTTGAGCTGCTTGATGGGGTAGAGAGAGTGGGCAATGGCTCCCAGTATTCCTCCCTGTGCTCATGGCTGGTGGTGGACCGGCGAGAGAGTGAGGCTGCCTCATCAGCCTTCAGTTTGGCGGCGGCTTCTCGAATCTTTTTGTTCTCCGGCGGCGGTGACCTCCTTCCCCGAGTGTCGGTTAGGGTTAATTGAGTTACTGGAGAGGTGAAATTTTGCCAATACAACCAGCTTGAAATATCTTTAATGGCATCCATGGCTGAAGTTCTGGATCTTCTGTGAAGATCAGCCTCCTGCATTGAAGAGTGAGGCATAGATCAGCTTAGCTCTGTTTTCCAAGTAAAGATAAATGTTAAGCATTCATGCGGGGTCAAGAGTTCACCAGCCCAGCCCGCCACCCTGGAGTCCACCAGGGGCCCACTTGGAGTCCTCCATTGGGGCTTTATCATGGTTGTGGCCCGTATACCCCAACCTATCCCCAATCCCAGTGTCCCACCACAGGGCCGATAAGTTGTTGAGGTCAGGGCTCGATCCCCAGACCTCCTTGATAAACTTCCTTCGGCGGAAGGAATATCACCAACTAAGCCGAAGGATGTTTATCAAGGAAGTCAGAGGATCGAGCTCCGGTCACAACCTATCAGCCTTGCGGTGGGACCGGGGATCGATTGGGGTGTATGAGCGCGGCCCTGATAAAGCCTCTTGACAGGCAGGTGGACTCCTGACCTTACATTAATTATAGCAAAAGACATTTATATAGAAACTAGGGTCGTCGCAACATGTCACTCGAGTAATAGTCGAAAGTTATCTCCACGACACACTCAGGGATCCACAATATATATATATATAGCACTATGAAATCTTCAAGCAGAAAGGTCTTAGTTCTGTTAGCTTCACGGGAGTTTAAATTTCTAAGCAAGAACATACATGTGCATGGAATTTTACTAACTCACCTGCGCTTGTTTCCCTAAATTTTTGGCGTACATTTCATTGAACTTCCTCTTGAACTTTTTAACCTCCTCAAATACATCCGCGACCCGAACCCCTGCATTGTTGCCTCCGGTCAACCTCACACTGACACGTGGCTGCTTTGACATAAGGAATTCGAGGGCGGCGAGGTCTGACCTATCCACAATCCTACACTCAAGAACAAAGAAACTTTAGCACAATTGATAACAGAAAGAATAAGTTGGTTTAGCTCAGCCTATTCATACTTGAAATAAAAACACATGGAGTAGAATGTTGAAAGTATAATTACGATATGCAATCAACGGGACAGATGTCGATTGCGCCTAAGATTTTGTCCTCCGGATCAGCCCACTGTGAGACAACCCGTGCACGGCCATAACCTAATTCAATAGCGAACGTGTTGGGCGCATGCAGAGCACATTTCAAGCAGCCAATGCACTTGACCTCATCGACGAAGATCGCTCTTTGTTCAGACTTAGGTCCAAGCCATCTCGAGTACATGGGTTCACCAGTGTATCCATGAAATTTTGAAAGTATGGTTCTCTCCTGCATGAACAACACCAGAGTGTATATATTTAATGAAAATGAAGAAAAGTAAAGAAAGTGTTTCTTTTGAACCCTAAACCCTAATGCCAAACTACGATGAGATGCATACAAATTACACAATTTGTTGTTTGAAAAAGCATCAATTAAGCAATTACATCCATTAGAAATGTAATCTATTGATAAAAAATGAGTTTGAAAGTTTTACAATAATAAGCTAATACATAGACTTTGAAACGGAAAGGATTCTTTTGTGAGCAAAAGAGCAATTTGTAGAATTGGATATCAGAGAATGAGAATTTTTATTTCAAAGGATTTAATTCTCCCATCCCCTTTCAGTCTGAAGAGTTTCTACATAGATAGTGTTCATAACCAAATTCACAAAAAGATCCATTACATTCAACATAAACGATTAAAGACATTTTTACAGTTGGTAGATTATAAATTCTTGGCGACCTCGGGGTCATGATGTCGGAAAACGACTTAGGCTCTGTTTGGCCAGGCGGCGACGGTTGTGAACACGGTGGTTATGAACCGTTAGTGAATGCCTAACCTCACCTAAGGAACTTTATCCACTTTTATGTTCAAAACTAGTTTAACTGCTGTATGTCAAAAATACATTCTATGATGACGACAATGCGACCTCAATGGTTGTTTAAAGTGGGTGTTGAAGGCCATACGGGATGGTATGAGGAGTACTCACATCATCCCTCACCCCTTCAAAAACAACCTCATCCCCAAGCCTGGAATCATGTAAAATGTCACTGGAAAAGTTGACACCGTGTTGTTTGGGCGGGGATACATGAAAAAATGGCGGTTGAGGGACCATCCAAAAGCTGTTGTTTGCAGGGGATGTCATCAATTAGTGAAAGTATTTGGATTTGGGCCAGTGACAATTTGGGCACGGTTTGTCTGGGCGATTACTTTCCATTGCAATTTTTTTAGAAAACACAAGCGCTATTTTTTGCCCGTTTGAATAGCCACCTCCCCTCAAAAATGTCATTTTATGTCTGATTCTAACTGTAGGAAAGAGCTTCATTCAAGAACGCAGTTTTATCTTCGGGCTCGTTTGTCACGACGGTGGCGATTGTGAACGTGGTGGTTACGAACTGACATCGATTTGATCTAGCGTTTGATCCGACGAGTTTGGACAAAAACGTAATCGTGATGAAATATGTGTTTGACATATATCAACAGTTATTACCACCGTTATGAAAAAAAAACAATTTTGAACATGATGGAGATCCTTAGGTGAGATTAGGCGTTCACCAATGACGGTTTGCAACCACTGCGTTCACGATCGCCACTACCGTGTCAAACTGATCCTTCATCTCCAAACGCTCCATCCACAACCGCCATCACCCACCCAAGCATGCCCTTAGTGTTGCCAAGAAAACTCATTGTTCTCGGTGCAGTCATGTCTGCCACCGAGTGATAGGCTGTGTTGAACCAATATTCTCCTAAAGAAGAAAGCCGCTATGAACTGACAAGATATTCGAGACAAAGGCTCCGTTTGGCGCAACATTTTTGCTCCAGTTTTTAAGCCACCGTCATAGAATGTATGTTTGGCATGACAACAGTTATGACCATCATAGAAAAAAGTAAACTAGCTTTGAACATAAACATAAATGAAGTTTCTTAAGAGAGGTCAGGCATTCACGAGACGGTTCATAAGCATCGTTGTGCCAAACAGAGCCTAAAATTCGATCCATGAGGTGAGTCTTCCGAGAAATATTTAGCTACGTACACGCACCTCAAATACGGGTTGTTACTCGTACAATCGTCTGATCTGTGATCCTACGGCAGAACAATTTTTGACGAAAAAAAGACAGTATTGAAATACAATCATATTTATTGATATGCGGTCGTATTTCGATCAATCACGATTTTTTTGCAGGAACCGACGGTCTAACGGTGCTTAACACACGGTGATCATAGGTGAGAGTAATGCACAAATTTTTTTTTTGATGAAAATAAGGGTGATCTGTGATCCTACGACCGAGCATTTTTTGACGAAAATACGGTTGTATTGAAATACAAATATATTTATTGATATACGATTGTTTTTCAATCATTAATAATTTTTTACAGTAACCAAACGATCTGATAGCGCTTAACACACGATAATGTAAGAAAACAATTTAGGATAGTGAAGAGCAGGGAAGTGATGTTTTGCAGGAAAGCAATGGAGGAAGAAGAAGAGCTTCACACATATTCCATACACGTGTATTAATCCTTGTAAGCCAAAACTATGTCCATAAGCAGGAACAGGTACACAGTATAAGCGGGAACAGCTAAACAACAGCTATTACATGTTTAATTGTTCACAATTCAAATCAATACAAAAAAATCATAAGAAAACGATTTAGGATAGTGAAGATTTATAACTCTCTAGGTCAAATTGAACAATCTAATCGGCCATAAATCGAAATAAAACAGAGGTAATTAACAAGCACTGATCATAGGAGAAGAGGTAGAGATGAACCCGATCGTAGGCAGCACGGGAAGCAGGATCGGAAAGGAATGAATAAACTTGGTTCAGAAGAATGGCCATGTCGTGGCCTTCTGGTCCGGCGATGTCGGGATGGCACCGCTTCTGCAGAGCGCGATACGCCTTCCTAATCGCCGCCGCCTCCGACGTCGTCTCCACCCCCAGCAAAGAATAGAGGTCATATTCCCCCGCCCACGAGGCCACCTCCGATCGCCGCCTTCCGCCTCCGTTTCCGACCTCGCAACGGAGATCCTTCCGGCGGTTTCTCTCGACCTTCCGGAGCTTCTTATACCTGCTTCCGGGCACCCGTGGAGAGATCCCGACGATGTTGTTCGGAGAAAGAGCGGCGGAGATCATTTCTCCTCTGTTGATTTCTCCGCCGCCGGTTCACGGCAAATCTGTGGCTGCATTGCTTTTATATGGCAGAATTTGAGGACTTCAGAATTATTTTGGCTACTTTTTGAGTGCACGGCAACGAAAGCTCAACAAAAAAGAAATGAAAAGAAAAGAAAATCTCTGCCCGTGGACAAGAAATGCTGCGATTATTTTGACTTGTTTTTGAGTGGGACTGGGTGGAGAAATATTTAGGTGCATATTTGCATTTTAAATACAGTTTGTTACTCTTATAATTGTTTGATTTGGGATTTTATGACGGAGTATTTTCTTGATGAAAATAAGATTGTATTGAAATATAATCATATTTATTGATGTACGATCGTACTTTGATCAATTTTTTGTAGGAACTAGGAACTGATAGTCTGATAGCGCTTAACGAGCATTGATCGTAGGTGAGAGTAATGTATGAAAAAATTACTTCATTGGGTGGCGATTGTGAATGATTTGATTATGAATCATAGTTTGTTCGTGAACACCAAATCACACCTAAAAAACATTCATTTTTATGCTAAAAATTAGATTTTTTTAGTGGCCATTTTATGACAAACATACATTTTATGAAGGTGACGTCTTTGCCCAAACTCACCAGAGCAAAGATGTCGCGCCAAACAGAGCCTTGCAAAATTACCTACCTTATAATTTGTTGCTAATGATTTCAAGCTTTCAAATAAAATTAAAAATATGTTCAAAAGTTTTAGTTTATAAATCTATTTTGCCATAAAACAAAATACATTACATGATAAATATTAAAAAAATATCTTTCATATGTTATATATATAGTTTTAAAAAAACTAAACAATATCAATCTTTTTAAATGTTAATAAATTTAAAAACAATAAACAGTAATTTATGCTTGAAAACAAGGAGGTAATAAACTTCAGCTCTATTTGGCACGGTGGTAGCGGTCATGAACATGAGGGTTAAACTTTCATTCGTTAATGTCCACCTAAAAAACTTCATCCGCTTTTATGTTTAAGCAAATGAAGTTTGTTAGGTGGTTCTTAACGAATGGGGCCCATTTTTGGTATGCGCGCCTATTTTCGGAGGTGCGCGAGCAGATCCTACCGTAGGATCTCGCGACCAACGGTCGAGATGCATCTCCCACAATACTTCTCAAATACTGCTTTATCATTCTTCCGCAATACAATGCGAATACTAATTTGCACCGTTGGATCTCGCGATCCAATGGTCGTAGGTGCACACGCACCACCAGGAGGTGCGCATACGCATGAAATTTTTTTTTGTAACGAATGACGATTTAGGCTTCGTTTGGTTTAGGGTTTTCGGGCGGCGTTTGGAGCAAATGCCACCGGACGGAGGGTAATCAAACGAAACTCCATCTTCGTTTGCACCCGCGGCAAGGAAGAAAGGCCCCCCCCCCCCCATACACACACACACCGCTCTGTTTCGCCCCCCACCTCCCACCTCCGGTTCGAACGCTCCGTTTGAACCCGCTTGCTCCTCCCGCCACCGCTAAACCAAATGAAGCCTTAATCCTTGCGTTTGTGACCGTCACCGCCATGCCAAACGGGGACGTCAGTCAGTCTTTCAATAAACTTAAAAAAACGTGGTTTCAGAACAATCAATGCTTGCTTGACCACAATACATATCAGTCTCCACACCTCCAGTAATAACTTTCTCAGTTTATATAAAAAAAATATGCTAAACAAAGATCATTAAGAGCACATCATAAAGCTTCTTTAATAACTTTCTCAATTTTACAAAAACAAAGTGTGAAATGAGATGAAAACTGTTACGCCCCCGGACGTGACGAGGCTATTTGGACAATATTATAAACGTCGGCAGAGGCAAGATGGAAGTGGCAACGGGGCTGAACCAGCGGGTTCAGCCCCCTCTTCGTAATTTCGGCCCAATAGGGGCTGAACCGCACGGGTTCAGCCCTTTGGGGCCGGCCGGCCTCCTTGGCCGGCCGGTCTATTGGGTCCGGGTATAACTATACCCGGACCCCCTCCTTGGGGGGGATGCAAGTGTTATGAGGTATTATCTTCTCTCTCACAAACCCTAATCTTCTCTTTTGCTCTCTAGAATTATCTTCTTCCTCCCCTCCTTTCTCCTAACAATTGGTATCAGAGGATTCGTCCTCCGCCATGGTCTCTACACGCTCGCAAGAGGAACCCACGCGGTTGGAAACCCTAGAGGTTAGCGTTGCGGGATTGACGGATTCGATGGCCGCCATCGAAGAAAGTGTGAAAGCGACAACTCAAAACTTGGATGGAAGATTGGATGAAATCATGGCCTTGTTGAAAGGGAAGGCACCGATGGAAGAGGAAACGAACACTCATGGAGGACATGGGTCGGCTGCCGGATCGGGACAACCGGGTCCTCTTGCGACCGGGTCCGATTCGCACAGTGCGGGACTGCACGCGACGACACAGGCGGGCTACAGCCGAGCCGCTGAGGCTCCGACGGGCTCGATCCGCCATGAATGGCACGGCGCCGGCGAAGGAGCGATCGGCGGTGGCTGGGGAGGATTTTCCGGCTTCGGCGGCGCTGCAGCGGGTCGCGGCTGGCCAGGCGCTGTTCCGGCGGTCTTCTCCGACAACGGCATTGGCAGCAGGGGCAGTGGCGCTGAGGCTGGTGGTCGCAGCGGGCAGGCGGCGGCCTCCGCTGTGGCTTACGGGGTCGGTTTTGGCAGTGCTCCGGTCCATGGATGGGGGGCGCCTGCGGGACCGACCATGGGAGCTGTTGGAGGCTTCGGGCAAATCCGCAACGGAGGCGGTGGACTATTACCGAACCCAAATGATAGGGGACAGCCGCCAACGGGCCTTGGAAGGGGCATGCAGTGGGGAGAAGGGCAGTTTCGACAGCTTCCCGCCATGCCTAGGGAGCCTGACGAAATGCGGAGACAGGATGGGGGTTGGCGGGGACAACACGGTTATCGTCCGTACATGCCTCCGAAATTAACAAGGATGAATTTCCCTCGCTTCGCCGGTGGAGACCCCCTTGAGTGGGTGCAAAAAGCAGAGTTGTTCTTCAGTTACCAAGAGATACCGGAGGAACAACGGGTCCGATTGGCGTCCTTTCATTTGGAGGATGATGCTTTTCAGTGGACCCAGTGGTTTTTGAGGGGACGCGACTATGTGCCATGGGTGGAGTTTGTTGACGGGTTTACATCTCGGTTCGGACCCTTGGAATTTGAGGATTTCGAGGCTCTCTTACAGAAGTTGCGACAGCGAGGAACCGTGACGGAATATCGAACGGAGTTCGAAAGGCTGGCAAATAGGGTCCATTGGGAGGAGAGGACGCTCCTCAGTTGTTTTGTATCGGGATTGAAGGAGTATTTACGTGATGAGGTGCATGCTTATGCGCCCCGCAGCCTGACTCATGCAATCAGCTTGGCTCGCATCCAAGAGGAACGGTTCAACCGGCAACGAGTCCGCAATATCACGAGGCCTACTGCCGTGACACCTCCAGCACGGCGGGACACACCGGTAGCTGGGAAACCAACGATAACACGGTTGTCTTGGGGGGAGTTACAAGCTAGGAAGGAAAAGGGACTGTGTTTCAATTGTGATGAAAAGTTCACGGCGGGGCACAAGTGCCAAAAGGTTCAGGTCTTCTTATTACAGCAGGATGCGGATGATGATGAAGACTTGAACCCCGTCGAGTTGGAGTGCAGCGATGACTTGGATCTGACTGAGCTCGGGGTCTCTTTACATGCGATGGAGGGGTGCAACCCTCCTCCACTCACCATGCGGCTGGCGGGCAAGATGCGGCAGGAACGGGTGACCATCTTGGTGGATAGTGGGAGTACACACAACTTCATCCACCCAGATGTGGCTCAAAAGGTGGGGCATGTTGTTGATGCGGGAGCTGCCTTCCAAGTCATGGTGGCTGATGGCAGCAAATTACAGTGCCAGGGAGTGATGAAGGGGGTGGAGCTTCGGATGCAAGGGTATGTGGGGTGCACAGATGTTTATCTCTTACCCATTCGGGGCTCCGACATGGTGTTGGGAGTCCATTGGTTGCAGCAGTTGCGGAGGGTCACTTTTGACTGGGATCAGATGACGATGGAGTTCTTACAACATGGGAAGCAGTTCTGTTTGAAGGGGCTCACCTCCTCACTGGTACATGAAGTTTCACTTCGTAGTATGCAGCGTCTCGGGGCGGAAGGGAACTTGATGGCAGTCTTGTTGGGGGTGCGGACGGACGAGGGAGCATCTTTGGACGTGCCAATTGAGATGCAGGATTTGGTGGAAGAATATGCTGACATTTTTCAGGAGCCCGAACCCTTCCTCCGTCACGATTTCGGGATCATCAGATTGTTCTTAAGACGGGGACCGAGCCGACCAACGTTCGACCATACCGATACCCGTACATGCAGAAGATGGAGATTGAACGCAGCGTTCGGGAAATGCTCGATGCGGGCATCATACGGCCGAGCACAAGCTCTTTTTCAGCCCCGATTATATTGGTGAAAAAGAAAGACGGTTCGTGGCGGTTTTGTGTTGACTACCGCGCCCTGAATAGTGCGACATTGAAAGATAAGTTTCCGATTCCCTTGATTGAAGAGTTGTTGGATGAGTTACATGGAGCGACACTTTTTACTAAGCTGGATTTGCGCTCCGGCTACTATCAGATTCTGATGAAGGAGGAAGACGTTCATAAAACTGCTTTCAGGACACATGATGGGCATTATGAGTTCTTGGTGATGGCTAATGGGCTGACGGGAGGGCCTTCTACTTTTCAAGCGAATATGAACGAGATCTTCAGGGATCTCCTTCGTCACTTTGTGCTCATCTTCTTCGACGACATCCTGATCTATAGCGCCACATGGGAGGATCACATACATCATGTCACTCAGGTTTTCGCTCTCTTGAGGAAGCACCACTTGTATGCGAAGAGATCTAAATGCTCCTTTGGTCAAGCGGAGGTGGAATATTTGGGACACTTGGTGTCGTCTGATGGGGTGAAGGCGGACCCGCGGAAGATCGAGAGCATGATTTCGTGGCCACGGCCACAAACTCTGCGGGCTTTGCGGGGTTTCTTGGGCCTCACAGGTTACTACCGGCGGTTCGTGCGGGACTATGGGAAAATTGCTCGACCGTTGACACAACTACTACAGAAGGATGCTTTTGTTTGGCAAGAGGAAGCTGAGGCCGCCTTCCAGGCCCTCAAACGGGCCATGACGACCACTCCGGTCTTGGTCCTTCCGGATTTTACTAAGGAGTTCGTTGTGGAGACGGATGCTTCGGGAGTTGGGCTGGGCGCCGTGTTGATGCAGGAGGGGCGGCCGATTGCTTTCTATAGCAAGGCTCTCGCTCCGCGGACGTTGGGATTATCGGCATATGAGAAGGAGATGTTAGCGGTCATCCACGCCGTGGCCTTATGGCGACCATATTTGTTGGGAAATCATTTCAAGATCCGCACAGATCACCAGAGTTTGAAACATTTTCTGGAGCAGCGTGTGTCCTCGCCGCTCCAACAGAAATGGGTTACGAAGTTGTTGGGTTATGACTATGAGATTATATACCGGCAAGGGAAAGACAATCAAGTCGCGGATGCATTGTCTCGTTTGCCGGAAGGTACTCTTGCTCACATTTCCACGCCGCATTTGGATGCGATCGATGAGATTCAGGAGGAAGTTCAGCGAGACCCTGAGTTGGGGGCTTTGGTGCGGGCCTTACGGGAGGCCAGGGAGGTGGCTCCAGGCTATCATCTTGTGAATGATCGATTGTACTATCAGGATAGGGTGGTGATACCATCCCGGTCGGCTTGGAGGACCGTTATGATGCATGAGTTCCACTCGTCCCCAACAGGGGGACATGCGGGCATCCTACGCACACTTCAGCGGGCTCGGGCTAATGTTTTTTGGAAAGGAATGAGGCGGGACATTCAGTTATTCATCCAGCAGTGTGATATTTGCCAACGGCAGAAGTACGAGACGGTCGCTCCAGCCGGGCTTCTTACACCGTTGGAGATTCCGCACCAGATATGGGACACGGTCTCTATGGATTTTGTTGATGGGTTGCCTCGGTCGAAAGGCAAGTCGGTTATCATGGTGGTGGTGGATAAGCTCTCCAAATACGGGCATTTCGTCGCACTGAGCCATCCTTACACGGGTGAGTCCGTGGCGGCCCTTTTCACTCGTGAGATTGTTCGGCTTCATGGGATTCCGCGGGCGATCATCTCGGATCGCGACCCCACCTTTGTGGGGAACTTTTGGAGGGAGCTATTTCGGCTACAGGGGACGACCCTGCGTTTCAGTACGGCTCACCACCCGCAGACTGATGGACAGACGGAGGTGCTGAATCGAGGTGTTGAGACTTACCTCCGATGTTTCGTCTTGGACGAGCCGCGCACGTGGACAAATTGGTTGCACTGGGCGGAGTACTGCTTCAACACGTCCTATCACTCCGCCAGCAAATTGACCCCCTTCGAGGTGGTCTATGGGCGGCCACCTCCCTCTCTTAGCAGTTATGAGCCGGGGACTACGGCTGTGGCGGCGGTTGACCGGGCGCTTCGGGACCGGGACCGCACACTTGCTATGTTACGTGAGAACCTTCGGGTGGCACAGGATCGAATGAAGATGCAGGCGGATAAGCATCGCACAGAGCGGGAGTTCCAGGTCGGGGATGAGGTTTTCCTCAAGCTCCGCCCTTACCGGCAGCTATCCGTCGCACAACGGACTAATCAGAAGTTGGCACCTCGTTATTATGGGCCGTTCCGGATTACTCGGCGGGTGGGACCCGTTGCTTATACTTTGGCCTTGCCGGAGGGGTCTCGCATACACCCTACTTTCCACGTATCATTGTTGAAGAAGAGGATTGGGGACAGTGTCGAGTCCAGTTTATCTCTCCCAGAGGTCACTAGTGGGGGCGAGCTTCGCCCGATTCCTGAAGAGGTGTTAATGATCAAATGGAAACGCCGAGGCACGGCGTACTGTCCCGAGCTACTAGTCAAGTGGAAGGATCTTCCGGCAGAACACAACACTTGGGTGGATTTGTTGGAATTTCGGGAGCTCTACCCCGACCACCACCTTGGGGACAAGTTGGTTCTTGATGGGGAGGGGAATGTTACGCCCCCGGACGTGACGAGGCTATTTGGACAATATTATAAACGTCGGCAGAGGCAAGATGGAAGTGGCAACGGGGCTGAACCAGCGGGTTCAGCCCCCTCTTCGTAATTTCGGCCCAATAGGGGCTGAACCGCACGGGTTCAGCCCTTTGGGGCCGGCCGGCCTCCTTGGCCGGCCGGTCTATTGGGTCCGGGTATAACTATACCCGGACCCCCTCCTTGGGGGGATGCAAGTGTTATGAGGTATTATCTTCTCTCTCACAAACCCTAATCTTCTCTTTTGCTCTCTAGAATTATCTTCTTCCTCCCCTCCTTTCTCCTAACAAAAACTCTCAGCAACAAAGGAAAAGAAAAGCAAAGAGTGAGTGTAATACATTACAAATTTCACATACATGACTTCTTTCATGTGAAAATTCCATTTTGCTCCAATGAAATCTTCAATATAACTCATGTGTAGATCCTTGGCCTTACTCATAGCTAATGATTGAAACCTTTGCCTGTGATCCTCCCTGAATATAAACAAAAGTAAACTGCTCGCCCGGGTTCAAAACCTTGAGCCACGGCGGAAAATCGTACGAGTTCTTCGCCTGCGTGGGCGAAAGACCCCAGAGAGGACCCGAGAGGTTCTCGACGGCGAGATTAAGGTTGGTGATCGGCTTTCCGCACTTGTTTGTGATGGTCACTTTGTGTCTGTAGTAGTCCACTCCTTTGTATGACCATGTTTTTGTAATTGAATGGAAGAACTCCACAGGATTCCCTGCAACATAATTGAGGTTTTTGTCAGAAAAACTTGATATATCAGTGGTGTGGAAGATGAAGAATTTGTTTTATTTTGGGTTTTGTAATTTGCGAAAAAGCATTTGTAATGTATTTGATGTTTTGCAATTTTCTCTTTTAGTTGGTTGAAATGTATTGAATTTTAAACTGTTTCGAGTGCGTCCCGTCCTCTTTTCAGCATGTCTCTTACGACCAAAAATTACATTATGCGTACTCGTTTTGGAGGGCTCTCTATACATTTTCATTTTGCCGTATTTCGGGAAATTCTTATGTATGGCGAAGCGCTATACAGACTCCACTAGCTGCGGAGTTTGGGCTGAATTTGTACACGTAGTGTCTAATTTATGTCCAATAGTTTCCCCTTGTTCATACAATATCGAAGAAGTGCTTGAAATTTCTAAGAAATTTTAAAAAAAAAATCATGCCAAATAGTAGTAAATTATTGTTTGGATGATAATTAGTTCGCTATTCCAAAAATTCTCTTACCGGTCACAGGGTAGGTGCTTGTTGCTTCTTGTGGAGGGCTTGGATTTGTCTCCTTGGGAGCATACCCTACAAACAAATTTGTATTTTATAAGCTTTATTCAATCAATAGACAAGATTCTAGAATTTTTTGGATGGGTCATTTACTGGGACCTCCCCTCCAACTTTACATAGTTGCAGAGATCTCCCCTCTAAGGGGCAGCCCGGTCCAGAAGGCATCCCCGCGGAGCGAGGGTCCTGGGAAGGGTCCCATCACATGAGTGAAATGTAGGCAAACCTACTTTGCATTTTTAAAAGAAAGTGAAAAATTATGTAACTTTACATGATTACAGAGATCTCCCCTCAATTTTTTAAAATTATCAAAATCTCCCCTCTAAGTTTGCATTGTTAACATGAGTGCACCAAAAAAAATCTCCTAAAGACTCATACAGGGTTTTTCTAGCACATATATGCTAACAATGTAACTTAGGTAATTATAATTTTGAAGGAGGGCCTTGTAATTCTGCAAAGTTATAAGGGAGTTCTTCATAATTTCTTCTTTTTTATAGGTAATAAGTCAGATAAAAATTGTACTCATCTAATGCAACTTCAAAAAATAAAAGATAAAACATGGATTGCGAGCTATTTGTTACCTTCCGGTGTGCTTGGGGTTGTTGGTTTTTCTTTCTCAAAAGAGGGATATCCTGCAATTAGTTCCTCCATTTCATTAATAACTACATAAACTAAAGGGTGGCATGGTAATTAATGATTTTTTGTTTAATAATTCTAGGAATTTTATTTTAAATAAGCTCAAATAATCTTGACATATATGATTGTGCTTGTGAAATCCCTCTCTTTCTTCTCAAGCCCGTCATAAAACACCTAATTTATACATGAAGACTAAAAAATAATTCAATCGGATTACTAGAAAACAATTTTTTGCCATAGGATGGTAGAGTTTCAAGAAATTTTGGGTGCACTTTGGGCCTTCTTGTCCTAAAAATGTACAAAAAGGTGAGAATTTTTCTTTCAATTGTAAATTAAGCACCCACTCCTTCTATAGGCGATGTGAGACTAACCCAACAATCTCCTCCTCACACATTAGGCGTTCAGTTTGGAGCGGTGACGGTACGGATCTCCCGAGGGGTCTTGGGCCGAGATGCTGAATTTGTGATATGATATCATCCAAGGGTGGGTGCTTTCGGGTCTTCTACCCTTAAAAGCAATCTCAATGCGTGAAACATTCCGTCATACTTACAAATCAAACATTTGCTCCTTCCACAGATAATAAAAGACCGTCGTTCGTATTTACAATATTTTAACACTATTTTCTTCACATGAAGGCTCTTTTTGGGAAAGCGGTGCAGGCGAAAAATGGAATTTCTATGAGAAATAGAGCTCAAAACTAAGTTTTTAAAAAACCTTTCCCACCACACCGGAGCTCCATAATGGAGGTTACCCAAACACTTCTATTTCTTCGGTGAGGCGAATAAAAAATCGCCGCCAAAGCAAAAATAGAGTACTAATTAAACAGAGCCTAAAACATCAGTATATACATGGAGTTTATACAAATTTCTCGAAAAACTTGTAGCTTCTGAAAATTTACCTGGACCTTTTGAAATTGTATCCAGCTTAGCAAATAGGCCGACAAGCGGAGCATTTCCGGCAATGGCGGGTTCTGTTTGCTCGTAGTTTGATCGTTGGTCAACGAAGAAGTCTTGATGATCAGGGCCTCCAACCAGAGCCCCAAAAATAACATTTGGATTCCCCTTTTTACTATCAAACCACTGCTCAAATCCTTGAAGGCATCCCACAGTAGCAGGAAGAACGGATTTCGACGGAATCGAAGCGCCTCTATGATGCACGTAGATCGGATAATGATCTTCGAATCCGACCAGGTAGCTCATTTGCTTCGGATTCTTGCCCAGAATGTAGTCAGCCTGAAGATTTTTAGAGCAAAAATGCCATCTCAAGGTATAAGAATTTTGGCATTTATGATTTTTCAACATTAGTTAATGCCATTTTTGTTGAAATCAATATTTAAGCACAAGTGTTTTGAATGAACCTAAAATGTTTTGAACAAAAATGTCATCTCCAGGCAGTAGAATTTAAGGTACCAACAGAACCCAAAATTAGATTTTTGTTAAGACATGCGAGAGTATTGTTGTATAGTTGACATTATACTAGTGTAGAAATACCGGGCGGTTGTTTCTCGTCCCAAGCTCAAATTTTTAGGTCGAAACATGTTCGGTCGTTGGTGTATTGACCTAACTTTAGTCCCCGTTAGCGCCAAACCGTTTCTGGTGTGTCCTGAAAAATGGATTGCACTGTAATGGAGACACAAGATATAATCGCGAGGTATTCTCATGCCAAGCCGCTGAGGGTTGGTTCCCCTAACAATCCTCTCCAATGATAGCTCACATTACTAGACTCAAGATGCCCTCTAAGACTCCCCGCCCCACTTTATAACTAATTACCAAAATGCCATTAGCACATCATATAATAATATGAGACTCTGGATCTCCTGAATGGGCACACGCATAAGTTTTATATCCATAATAATTCTTAGAAACATGCTAAAAGCAGCAAAAACAGAATCCGGCGAATCGAGGTTACCGTAGAATCTGCGAAAAAGCGCATTCTTTAACAATTCTTAGATACAAATTTCCAGTTTTGAAGATTTTGAGGGCATACCTGTGATTTTGAAAACATGAGGATTTCATGAGGGGTGACCTGGCCATCAGGGCAGTTGAGGTTGGAGTTGGTCAGGGACAGATAGTCAGCATAGACAGCCATTAAAAATGCATTGGCTGAAACATATTGCATGTTGTTCCAACCATCAAAGTACAATAAACCTCCTGAACCAATAAAAAGAGAGGCAATTTATGTAAGAGCCAAAAGAATGACATTCAAATGCAATTGTAATTTTTAAAATATTTGTGATTTTCTTAGTGTAATGCTCTTTATACTTTATATATATATGGTCATTTAGCGGGACCTCCCCTCCAAGTTTGCTAAATTACAGGTTGCAACCCTCTTACTTTTGAAATTACAAAAACTTTCCATGTAAGTTTATATTTCATAACATTCATGCACAAAAGATCATCCTGCATATTTACTCCAAGCCTGTACTTTTGTGCATGGATGTTATGAAATGTAAACTTATAGGGGAGGTTTTTGTAATTTCAAAAATAAGAGGAGTGCAGCCTGTAATTATGAGGACTTCTGGGGAAAAATTTGGTAATGGGGCAATTATCATATGACAACCTGGGGTGAGGGGAACATTATAGCCATGATTCTTCTGAAGGGAAGCGCACAGGAAGAACTCAGCCTTGGCCTGGTACTGCTTCAATGTGGCATTATAAGGTTCACTGCCTCCTTTCATCAGCAGCTGAAAGATTTATACACTGCATTTGAGTACCATGAGATTCCTAAAGCAATTATCAAGGCCTGTTTGGCAGAGCGGTTTCAGTGTATGAAAATGTGGTTACTGGAAATGCAGTTATGTAAACAAGCACATACAACCTTTGAATATGTGTGATCACAAACCAAATAATGGTGAATAATTCAGGAATCGATTTGATTAAGATTCGAATAATTGTCTCTCTTGCCAAGATTTGCAAATTGCTCACAAATAATAGCAATATCTATATTATAGATGAAGATGATCTTCGCCGTTCAATCAAAGTATTTAATCCTTCATTTGAACCGAATTCAAATTCGAATCGAAGCCTGAATCTGAATTCAAATCTAGGATTTTGGGATGAAACCAAATCCAATAAGAATTCAAATATTCAAATAAATCTGAATCAGAATCCAAATCTCTGCATTCAATGTCAGATTTTGATTCGATTGAAGAGCGGTTTGATCCGATTTGATTCAATTGGTTTCGTGAACACCCCCGCCCACTTTTCAAACACCACATTCGCCCCCAAAGAGATTGAAAAGTGTTAAGAGAGTTTCACAAAAAAGTTTTTACCTTGGACATGAGTATTTGAATTCCTGCATATTTGTTGTCCCAGGAGAACTCCTTGACAGACCACTCAGTCCCTCCATAAGACACAGAATTGTCCACAACATACTTGAGGTATTGCTCATCATCGGTGGCCTCAAAAAGCCATGCTGCAGCCCAAAGCAGCTCATCCTTCAACAAATTCAGAAACAACTGGCTGGTGAGTAATAATATACATATACGAATGCTATCGAGATCAGAAATTTCAAAAAGTGGGCCAGGCATCGTCTTCCTACAGCCCTAAAAAAATTTGAACGCTTTCATCTTACCGGAGTCAATATTCCCTCATCCGGCCACCGTTTTTAACATGTAAGTAGTTAAAATTCATTATCAGCTCACGAGAGGAATCCAAATTCACCATCCATTTGCAAAATTTTGGGGGGCCTGCACCTCGCCCCCCTTAGATTCGCCTTGCCGGGACCTCCCCTCCAAGTTTGCTAAATTACAAGGTGCACCCCTCTTGTAAGTTTACATTTCATAACATTAATACAAATAATAGCCTTTGGAGTAAATTTTTTGTGCAATGTTATGAAATGTACTTTTACATGATTTTTTTTTGTAATTTCAAAAATAAGAGGGGTGCAAGTGTGCAACCTTTAATTTAGCAAACTTAGAGAGAAAGTCCCAATCAATGATCTTATATATATATGCACATACATAAAAAAATTTGAGGGAGCTTAGTTTCAACTAATATATATATTCTCACATTTATTTTAACCTAAATGTTTCCCCTGTATAATAATACATCGAATATACTTACACTCATTAAAATTATCCATACATAAATATAGGGGCATTTACCGGGACCTCCCCTCTAAGTTTGAAAAATTACAGATTGCACACCTCTTATTATTGAAATTAAAAAAAAAAACCACCTTTAAATGTTACAAAACATAACATTTACCTCTCATAAAGTTCACATTTCATAACATGCATGTACAAAAATACTCCCACGGAATACATTTTCAGAGAGAGTATTTTGTGCATGGATGTTATGAAATGTGAACTTCAATGGAGGTAAATGTTATGCTTTGTAACATTCAGAGGAGGTTTTGTAATTTCAATAATAAGAGGGGTGCAATCTATAATTATGCCTATATATAGAGTTATTTACCAAGGACCAGCCCTCAAAGTTTGAGTAATTACACCGTACACTCTTCTAACATTCAAAATTACAATTAGCTTCCCCTCAGTGTTTAGTGTTCATAACATCCATGCACAAACCCCCCCCCCCCCCCTCCTGAAGATTTAGCTCAATTGGTGATGAAAAGTGAAAGAACTTTATAGTTAAGCGTGCTTGGGCTGGAGTAGTCCTGAGATGGTGACCTCCTGGGAAGTCCCTGTAGGAGCGCTTAACTGGATCACTTCTCATCGAAAGGAGACTGCGGACTCTAACAACCCGCCAGTACGACTGGAGAGGGGTTGGGGTGCATGGTCTGCAGACCGGTTGAGGCTAAACCCTCTTGAGCGTGGTGCTGGGTGTGCCGGCGGTCGTCCTTTCGAGTCGTGGGCTGGGGAGGTCGTTACAAAAAGGCTGAACCCTTTCGAGCGTGGTGCTGGGGGTGTCGACGGTCGTCCTTTCGAGCGTGGTGCTGGGGGTGCCGGCGGTCGTCCTTTTGAGTCGTTGAAAGTTGTAACCTCCCTTTGTTGGGGTGCATGGTCTGCAGACATGTTGAGGCTGAATCCTTTCGAGCTGGATGTTGGAGGTGCCGACGGTCGTCCTTTCGAGCCGTGGGCTGGGGAGGCTGTTACAAAAAAAGTGCACTTTTTTTGTAACGGCCTCCCTAGCACATAACTCGAAAGGACGACCATCGGCACCCCCAACACCACGCTCGAAAGGGTTCAGTGTCAAATAGTCTGCAGACCATGCACCTCAACCCCTCTCCAGTCGCATTGACGGATTGTTGGAGACCGCTCTCTCCCTTTGATGAGAAGTGATCCAGTTAAGCGCCCATACGGGGACTTCCCAGGAGATCACCCATCCCAACCATCCCAAGACGACTCCAGCCCGGATGTTATAAGAGGATTCTTTTGCGCACGGATGTTATGAAACGTAAGCATTGATGGAAGGTTTTTGTAATTTCAAAAATAAGAAGGGTGGAAGCTGTAATTACATAAACTTCAAGGGGAGTTCCCCGTAAATATAAAAGATTCAGCACTCAGCAATCTTACATGGTAGCCGGTGCCAGAAGGGTAGAAATCTCGAGCAGCAGGAATGGAGACATCATATCTTCCCCGAAATGTATCAGCAAATGTGAATAGCTGCAGCGCCATCAATCTCCAAAATGCTTAGTTACAGAGACAGAATTAATGAGCGGCTGATTAAGAAACAGTTTGATGTCGATTAGGGTTCTTACTTGCTCCGCGTGGATGAGGAGGAGGCTGGAGTAGGAGGAGTTGTACGGCCTGAAGGCTACGGCGGCGGCGGCCAGCGCTGCGGCGGTCTCTCCGGCGACTTCTGATCCGGGATGCTCGGCGTCAACCTTGTAAGCCGTCCTCGGCGTCGTCATGTCCTCCGCCCTCTCCCAGCAGTAATGGTCCGATTCGCCGTCCCCGACCTTAAAATTAGGCGGCAGAAGAAAAACGCAGGTGGCTTTTGAGTAGATACAATTATTCAAGTGCGATAACTCTGACGCAGTAAAAAGTGTTTGGGAAAAAAGTGCTGCCGGAAAAGTTTCACGAGCTTGTACAGTGTTACCACTGCGTTTGCTATCAGTGGTTCGCACTGCCACCGCACAAACACAGCAGCAGTCCAAAAAGAATCGTTTATCCATGTATTTTATGTGGGCTCGTTGTAGGCTAGTGGTGTTCAAAAATACAGGGACCTGGCCCGAAAAAGCCTTGTGATGGCCGGCCCGGGCATAGGCCCGGCTTGGGGTTCTTACAGGACCCATTTCAGCTGGTAGTTCGGCCCGAGCTAGGCCTGAAAAAGCCAGGGCGCCGGGCCTAGCCTTGGCCCAGCACCCAGGCCGGCCGGAAATCCCGCCTCCTAGTAGGATTTTCATTGAAATCCCGCCAGCTGGATTAAAATCCTGCCTATTAATCTAACCGGAATTAAAATCCTGCCCACAAGAAATCAGGCCGGCCTGTCTCGACCTAAAGGGCCTTAGCAAGCACCTCTTTGAGAGTGGGCCCGGCCTGGGCTGAGCTCGATTTGCCCGGACCCAATTGGCCTGGTCCCAGCCCTGCCCGATAGTTCTTTTTGGACACAACTGAATTGAAGGCTAAGTTTTTGGGAAAATTTTATACGCGAGTATTGGGTGTGGATTTTTTTTTTTTCTCAAAACTATAATTCTAAATTAAGATTTAGAAATTATAGTTCAATCATTTTTATTTTAAAATTTATAATTTAAAATAAGCGTAGAAATTTCATAATTTATACTTTGTAATTTATTTTGAAAAAAAAAATCACTCTAACAAAATAAATATAATTTTTGAGCTAAAAAAGCATTCAACGCTCTATGCTCCGATAAGTTGGATTTTTTTTTGCTCAAATTTACAGTTCTAAATTACTATCCAAAAATTACGGTTCAAACTTCAAAAACTTATTTTACCACTATTTTTTATTGAGAAATTACAATTTATAATTACAATTGTAAATCCAACTGTATTTTTACTGACTGATTTTTATTACAAAATAAAAACATAGTAGTGCTTAAAATGATCTTAAAATATATAAATTTATATTCCTCTATTTATTTTGTAAAAAAAATATTTTTTAGCAAATAAATTCATTTTTAGGGGAAAAAAATATGTCCGCGGTACCATGCTCATGATCCCTTTGGCATAAAAAAAAAATCTCCAGTTATTTGGTATGCCTTTTGGGGTGTGATGGGGTTGAGATGCAACGTAGATTGACTCGCGGCGAACGAAAAAAGTCGGACCAAAGAAGATCTTAGTTTTACCTGAGCCCATAGGAGATTGGGTTGAGGGTGAGCCTTGATGAAGTAGTCGGCCCCCCACCCGATTGCTTCAAGAGCGTGCTCGAGCTGGTTTGCGGCTGCGATCTCCTCCTCGAACTCGACCAAGCCCCACGACAACATCGTCACCGCATAGGCCATCGGGAGGCCAAACTTCACGTGATCGCCCGAGTCGTAGTAGCCCCCGACCAAGTCCACCTGATCACCACATTTAATATGTTTTGAAAATTATAGTGTGGGGCTAAACTCAATATTCTTAACTAATGTCTATTCAATTTCCTATTTTTATTTTAAATTAAGGCAAAATAAAGATTTTAGTCCTTAGTTTTTCTTCATTTCAATCCCAATTATTATTATATTATTATTATTATTTTAGTCCATTAAGTTTTTTACCTTCATGATTTTAGTCCCAATAAAGTTTTATTGTAGAGTTTCAATTCTTAAAATTTTCTAACTTTATGATTTTAAAGTAAGCTCAATGATTTTGTATGGCCTTTCTTATATAATTTCGAGTTAGTTAGAACCTAATTCGAGAAGGTTGGGGCACCGTTTGGTACCGTGGTGGCAGTCTTGAATGTAGTGGTTATGAACCGTCTTTTGTGACTGCCCGACCTCACGTAGGCTTGGTTTGGTGCGGTGGTAGCAGTCATGAACGCGGTGGTCATGAACCGCCGTTCGTGAAAACACCTGACCTCGCCTAAAAATATTCATGCATTTCATGCTAAAAACTAATTTATTTTCTTGGTAGCTGTCATAGCCTGTCCTGCCAAACATACATTCTAGGATAATGACGTTTTTGACCGAACTCACCGGAGCAAATAAGCCCCGTCAAACAAAGATTAATGAACTTGATTCACTTTTATGGTCAAAACTCAAAACTAGTTTTTGGTGGCAACCATAACCTCTCATGGCAAACATACATTTTAGGACGGTGACGTTTTTTATCCAAATTCCCAGAGCAAAAAAGCCACGCGAAACGGGAGAAAATTGTATGCACAGGAAACGAACCATCCTTTCCGTGCGTTACTCATTGGGCCATCCATTTCAAAATCACGCAATCCAAAGTACCCTTTACAACACTCAAGCCTTTATCCCAATACAGTGGGATCGGCTATATGGATCCTTTGTCGCCATTGTGCCCTATCTTTTGTCATAATCTAACTAATGCACGTCATTGGCTCTAAAATCGGTTTCTTAAAAAAAAAAATTAATTCCACACATTCTCCTAAAAACATTAAAATTTATGTAAGAAATGGTCTATTTCTATCAAGGCTTTGTTAGGCGCGGTGTTTGGAGGCTCCGTTTGTGGCAAACGCCGCCGCACTGCGGGTAATCAAATGTTGCCCGCCGGCAGCGTTTGTCGTATTTCCTCCTGCTGCACCATGAAAAGCACTTCATTTTCTTCCGCTTTGATCTGCGGCCTTCCCCCTCCAATTCCATCAGCGGCACGGTCTCGTCCCGCCCTGTCTCCTCCCGCCGCGCCAAACAAAGTCTAAAATTATGTAATATTTAATATTAAAAACACTACACGAGCAATATGAAAATTAAGATGGGGGGTTCTGCATATATTAAATTGCTCACTCCTTGAAGGAAGCCATCCAGGAGGCCGGAGTCACCGCGCCACGGCACCCTCTGAACTCCGGCGAGCTTGCCGGACCTCTGGGCCTCGAAGAACAGCAAACTCTTCGCGAGAGCGTCGCCGTAGTTGAAGCCGGCAGCTGCCGCAGAGTCGCCGCCGGACGCCAGAGACAGAAAAACAGCCAAAGCGAGGGGGAGGATCAGAAGGCGGGCGGCGGCCATGGCAGCTGCGGCGGTGGAGATCGGTCGCTTATTTTCGCTGTCTCCGCCGGTTTTATAACGCGGGGAGAGTGGCGGGGAAGAACGTTAATTTTTCTCCGTTTGGATTGGCGGGGGGAGGAGTTGTGTTCAGCACGTTCGAGTACAGCCTGCACGTTGTGGAACGCATTATTCGCCTCGTGAGAAGTTTTTATTTTTTCTTGGGTGTAATGTTGAGGACCGTAATGTTGAGGCCCGTATCTTGCTGAAATCAAATCAAGTCCGTGTTAATTTTAGGCGATTGTTATCCACATTAAGGTTTTGGCTAGTCGCACGTGTTTTTTCCTAATTTTTCAGGTCTTTTTAAAATACGTCTTGTACATACATTTTTAAGAAAAGTGTTCAACACCAAAGTTGTAGATCTCGAGTGTTGAACACTTTTGATGAGATCTACAACTTTCGTGTTGAACATTTTTCCTAAAAATGCATGTACAAGACGTATTTCTAAAAGGCGCGAAATTTGGGTGTATTTCCAAAGTACGTCTTGTACATGCATTTTTAGGAAAAGTGTTCAACACGAAAGTTGTAGATCTCGTCGAGATCTACAACTTTTGTGTTGAACACTTTTCCTAAATATGCATGTACAAGACGTATTTCCAAAAGGCGCGAAAAATTAGGGGAAAATGTAGTGCGAAAGACCAAAACTGTAGTACGAATAACAACCACCTAATTTTATTAGAGCTCTTATATTTAAGGGCGGAACAGGGAATTTTCACAGGGGAGGTCAGAAATCATCTTCTTCCAGCAAAAAAAAATTTGAACGCATTCATCTTAACACAATCATCTCTCCCTCATTCGGGCACCGTTTTTTGCATGTAAGTAGTCAAAATTCATTGCCCGACAAATTATAGCGCCTACCGAATGATGCCGCTCACTGAATGTTGTCGTCTGTTGAATGTTTCGTTAGCCGAATGTTGTCGCACCGTGAATGTTTTCTCCTGCCAAATGTTCGCCGCATGTGGGGCCCGTTCACTGTCACTATATAAATATATCACCCTATGTCCTATGATGTAATGGTGTGCACCATCTATTTCATCACGGACATTCATTTTAAATTAAAATTCATCATCTTCAAGTAAAATACCTTCGTCCGCACGGCGGTGTAATGGTGTGTACGGGTGGAGGTGCTATCGTGGCCTAGATACTGTTGCGGCCGTAAAGATATCCTTTTATGGTGTAACGATGTGGACCATCAAAGCAATCCTAGACCTCTATTCGATAATTTTCTCCTCTTCTTATTTTTATTTTATCAAATAAAATCTCTCCCTTCTCACAATGCCCTTGACACTGCAATCTTGCGCGTGGGGGACTGCGACTGATGGAAGTATCATTGCGTCGGGGAATTGTCGCGGCCGAGGTATTGTCGTTGGTTGTAGGGGGGGGGTGGGGGGGGGGGGGGGGGGGGGGGGGGGGGGGGGGGGGGGGGGGGGGGGGGGTCCAGTGCATTGTCATTCATGTGTGCGTATATAATATTTTATTCTAAAATACTATAATAGTGTTGGATTATCCTTATATTCTTGCATATATATTATCATTATTGAAAAAAGTTGCAATCTTTATGTTTTTTTATGCATTGAAGCTTCGTTGTTCCTCTTGATCCTTTTATCTACCGACTACCACATTAATTATTTTATATCTATGTTCATAAATATTAATTAGAAGGAGATGAGAATATGGGTGTTATTGAATCGAATAACTGTTAAATAGAATTAAAATTCTGTCTCATATTCGTTCAAATATTTGGATTTGGATTTGGATTCGTCTCATAATTCTGAATCCGAATTTGAATTTTGGCTAGGATTCAATTTCAAATTTGCTTCAAATAAAGGGCCAAAAAGAATTTGATTGAACAGACAGGATTGTTGCAAATAAATTCGAGACACTGATAGACCGGTTTAAATTTAACCGTCTTAGCTCGGGAGCAGTCGAGCTCGCAAACAGTTAATGTAAAAATGAGATGGCTGACAAAGAGATTTTTTAGCGTGGAAAACCCGAAAAGGGGTAAAAAACTACGTGGCCAGAACTGTGCCGATCAAACTTTCACCATTTTCTTTGTGTTATTACAGTGCTTTGCAGAGAACTCGAGGGCAACAGACCGTCTCTCGTTTCAATTATAGGGGAATAGAGAGAAGGGCTCCGAGGGTGACAAACTACCACTTGCGGAGCTAAGTATTTTCTTCTTGTAGGGGACGTTGCGCATTGGGCGCTCTTGAGCCTTCTGTTGGTGCTCGGAAGCTGGGGGATGCGTTCTGCACGCTTTGTAGTCTACGACTTGTCCCATGTTGCGCGTGGAAGAGTCTGGAGCAGAGTACTTGCTTTTCACTCTTGAATTGAACGGACATTATTAGGAGAGCTCTGAATTCGGGGAAGAAGTCTCTCTGAAATGACAGCAGTTGACTCTCGAGAAGGTTTAATCTCGATCAATGACAAATCCGCTTTAAATAGCCTTTGGACAGTATCGCCTGGCGAAAGTACGTCGTGTTGACACGTGGCCCACGCAGAGGTGATCGCGGTAGAGGAAGCAGAGATTGTAACCCATCGTGGTACTATCGTCTAGCGATATTGATATCGCCTGGGAATTATTGGCAGATCGTGCACGCCGTTGTCTAGATCACGCGGATCATGGGAGATCGTTTAGCCAATATGACAGATCGTGGTCTATCACAGAGCAATCACAGACACAGAGATATACAGAGGTTCACCCAAAACCGGGCTACGTCCTCTCTCCCCTTCTTCTTCCTTCTTGTATTCTCCAAAAAGAAACAGATTACAAAGGTTGCAAGGATCAAATCCGATCCTACCTCTTCTCCTCTCTTCTGGACAAGAAAACCATAGAAGAAATACCTTCTGGATCGATCTCAACGAGATACCTCGTATCGCCTCCAAAAGAATACGCCGCCGCAGACTGCAATGAACCGTATCCCTAAATCGGGAAAAAACAACGTATATATATATCTGCCGGCAACCCCGATCGTCGACCGAGCAAGACCGGTCGACGATCGCCGATCGTCGACCCAAAAGGCCGATCGACGATCGGCAACCCCGATCGTCGACCGAGCAAGACCGGTCGACGATCGCCGATCGTCGACCCAAAAGGCCGATCGACGATCGGCAACCCCGATCGTCGACCGAGCAAGACCGGTCGACGATCGCCGATCGTCGACCCAAAAGGCCGGTCGACGATCGCGACCGTCGACCCAAAAGGCCGGTCGACGATCGCGACCGTCGACCCAAAGATCGGTCGACGATCGTCGATCGTCGAACCATAGCGTTCGACGATCGCCGATCCAAAGAATCCCCTTCAGAAAAAATTGGTCCGGGGGCGTTGCCCCCGAGCCCCCACCGGGGACGCTGTCCCCTGGACCCCTGCCCGCTGTCCGGTCAGCGGGACCTCCGCCGGGGGCAGCCGCCCCCGGACCCCCGCTGTCGTGGGTCCCAGAGATGTCGAGGGGGGATCACACTTCGATTCCTCTAAGCTCACGTGGGCGAACCCGGTGTGAGAAACAAGAGGACCGGAAGTGTTCCACAACCCCAACATTCTCCCACTTGTTGGAAAACTTCCGCAGATAAGAGCAGCTCCTCCAATCTTCCTCTTCAACCCCACTGCTGTTGCACACCATTGAAACTTAGCAACAGGCACAGCCTTGGTAAGAAAATCTGAGCTGTTCACCTTGGTATCAACCTTCTCCAGTTGAACCACCTGCTTCTCCACCTTCTCCCTGATGAAGTGATATTGAATATCAATATGCTTGGTCCTAGCATGGAATGCAGGATTCTTGGCTAACTGAATAGCCCCCTGACTGTCACACCAAATCTTCACAGGACCTTGCTCAAAACCGAGCTCCCAGCACAACCTTCTCAGCCATATGGCTTCCTTACTGGCATGAGTAAGAGCCATGTATTCTGCTTCCGTCGACGAGAGTGCCACCACTCCTTGCCGTCGACTCATCCAACTGATAGCACCACCAAATAAAGTAAAAACATACCCACTGGTGGACCTCCTGCTATCCAGATCACCTCCCCAGTCAGAGTCCACATGTCCAACCACGTCCAGGACTCTTCCAGTTTCAGCACCTTCATAACATATAGAATAATCTGAAGTTCCACGAAGATACCTGAATACTCGCTTCACCGCACTCCAGTGCTCCTTCCCTGGTTTGGCCATATACCGGCTCAGCACTCCCACAGCTTGAGCAATGTCAGGCCGAGTGCAAACCATGGCGTACATCAAGCTTCCCACTGCACTAGCATATGGAACTTTAGCCATGTCTTCAATATCTTCATGTGTCTTGGGACACATCTCCGCAGATAGCTTTTCCCAACGGGCATAGGGGCACCAACAGGCTTGCAATCAGCCATGTTGAATTTCTTCAACACCTCTTTGACCTCCGCCGGGGGCAGCCGCCCCCGGACCCCCGCTGTCGTGGGTCCCAGAGATGTCGAGGGGGGATCACACTTCGATTCCTCTAAGCTCAGTGGGCGAACCCGGTGTGAGAAACAAGAGGACCGGAAGTGTTCCACAACCCCAACAAAGCAGAGATTGTAACCCATCGTGGTACTATCGTCTAGCGATATTGATATCGCCTGGGAATTATTGGCAGATCGTGCACGCCGTTGTCTAGATCACGCGGATCATGGGAGATCGTTTAGCCAATATGACAGATCGTGGTCTATCACCCTGTGATATCAATATCGCCCAACAATATTGATTGACACATCATCATTTCCTGTCGTCAGCCTCCTGTCTTTCTGCCATCATTGCTTCTATTGACAGTGATAGTTGATGGGGTCCCCCTAAAATTTCTAAGTCAACCCGGCAAGACTCGGACCGAGTATGCATGAGCCCTATCAGACAGATCACGCGCTTTAAAGCTGCAAGCCCCAGAAACCCCCAAAGGGGAAGTCAAACTCGCGCAAGCGCAAACCAGGGCCACACAGGCGCCCCGGCTTGCGAGCGGGCGCACGCGGCCAGCGCACACATGGTCGTGCCCCGCGCACGACCGCACTCCGCGCAGGCCCCGCGCGACCACACTTCGCATGGGTCGCGTGCGGCTGCACTCTGCGCAACTGCACTCCAAGCGGCCGCACACGGCTTGTTCGTGCGGTCGTGCGTAGTTGTAGGGCCGCGTCACCGCGCGGTCAAAGGGCCACACCCCTACGTGGCCGCTTCCCCCGCTGCCATGCCCCATGCCACGCGGTCTCTCCCAGCGCGCATGCCGCGCAGGAGGCAGTCGCCGCCGCCGCCGGTGACCCTCGTCTTCGCCGGCCGTCTCCTTCGCCGCCTCCTCCCCCGCCAGTCGTCGTCGCCTCCGGGAACCTTGCCCCGGCCGCCCGAACTGCCCGAGAGTCACTCTCATCATTTTGACAAAAATGGTGATCTAGGTGATCAGAACAGAGCGACATCATTTGTCAGCACAAATCACTCCCGATGCAATTACCGGCATGACTCTCCAGAAAACTATAAATAAGCTCTCAGGCCTTCACTTGGAGACAAGCAACTCCAGAGGCAAGAGAGAGCTCCGAGAATTTCCGGCGAGATCGTAGACTTAGGCTGATTCTCTACTCAGGAATTCACTCTGCTCTTATCCTTGCGCTAAGACTTAAAACGCTCAAAGTCCCGTTGACCACCTCTGCGAGAGTGCTCCCATCAAGGCTCCGCATCAATGAGCACGCCCCCACCAAGAGCTCCGTGGACTTAGAGAATTTCTCAGCCGTAACGCTCTCACACAGGTTCCGCGAGCTCAACAACTTTTCAAGACCGAAGCCTTCCATCGAGGCTCCAAGGATTTAGCCGTTTTTCCTCATTTTCAGCAGTCGTAACGAAGTAGCGGTTTGTCGCCCTCTGAGATCAAATCAAACTTCGTAAAACTCTAAGAAGCTAGTGGATTTTGGCCCGACACAGTTCCTGCCACGTGGTTTTTCACCATTTTTGGGTTTTTCACGTAAAAAACGTCTCTTGTCATTTGGTGCAATTCATTTTAACTTTTGTGTGCCCGGTCCGATTCCGAGCTTAGACGGTCTAATTTCTCTGAACCGGGGAAAGACCAGGTGACCCGCAACAATAGTAATAACACCCGCGATAGCAATAAATTTAGAGCTTTTCGTTTTTTTCTCTGTATCATATTTATATGGATATTATATCTGTTATTCTTGCACACTATAAACAAGTATGATCAAATACATAATAAGATTTGTTATTCTCAAATCAAGGGATATGGAAACGCATGCTTCAACAAAAATAATGTGCTAGCCCAGTTGTCATATATCGGTTGGATAAAAAATCTCATACCTACTTGACGGTATCATAATCAACAAACTTAACATGACTAGTGGGTACTGAGGTGTTGTGAAACCATGTTATGATTTGATGATTTTTACTATGTCAATCTTCAAGTTGTTCAGTATACTTAATGTCAGACACATCTTTGTCTTTGATTGGTTTAACAATATTATTGGTGACATTGCAACAAAGTTTTTGCCGGATTAAGAAACTCTTCATGTTTTGAATCAAGAGATTATAATTGGATTCATTCAAGATGGTGACAATAGGTCTGGACACCTCCATTTTGTCCATTTAATTAGAGGGTGACTGAGATGACAGGATCGGGAGCAGCAGTGACAAAAAATGACATGATCGGAGCAATCAGAGGCTATAGGTTAGGGGATCGGGCCGCCGGTGGCTGGTAGTAGCGGGATCGGGAAAAGAGATGGTCACCGCGACACAAGAATGGGCAGGAGTCCTGAATCTAGATGCAGAGGAGATATTGAACAAGAAGGTAAATCAGAGTGGTCTGGCTTCAAGAACCTTACTTTGATACCATGTTAGTTTAAGGAAATAAATCAGAATAATTTGATTTTCTTGATCTTTACATCAAATTTGTACGATATTTATACTAAGACTATAGAATACATGAGTATTCAAGAGTAATCTACAAATATCTAAATGATTGTTGAAATATCTTTGGAATATTTAAGGAATATTCTCTTAACAAATTCAAAATGTAAAAATCTTAATCGAAGTATCACGAATTGATTTCTGAATTATTCACGAACTATTTAGTTTGCGAACAATCCTGAATCAAATGCATGATTCTTCCTTGCGAGAGCTCCAAAATATAATGTCTCCAATCTAAGAAACTTTATCGAAGCAAGTCTTGATCTATTGCGTTTTGTTGATCCTTTGTTATCCCAAACTTCTTATCAGTATGTTTCTCCAAGGCTATGTTTGGTGGGCTGGAAATCAAACGGCGGCGTAGAGAAGACTGAATGTTATTGTGGCTCTTGTTGAATTTTCACAAGATGCTCAGCAAGATAGCTCAAACGCCAAATTAATATCTTTGGAACTACCCAGATCACAACTTATTCACGCAGAAAACATGAAGAATACTCAGACAACCAAGTGCATTGACAGAAACAAGCAGATCAAAATCTTATTAATCTTTTTTACAAGGCGAGGTATACGTGGCGAGACATGATTTCGCCAGTACAAGAAAAAACCAGAAATTACAATAATTCGGGCGGACAGAAACTCTGAGACCGCTGAGGCCGCCTGCCTGCACAGACCGCCCGAACTGAACTGAAGCCGAACAGAACACGGAGTCCGCCGAGACCGCGAGGTCGCGACACGCCGTTATTTGCAGAGCTGCCTGCTGCTGCTGAACTGAGGAACAGACCGCCTACCCGCCGAGACCGCGAGGTCGCGCGGATAGGTTATTGAACTGGGAAGGTTGATGCAGAAACTGATAACCGCTGAAAGCAGTCCGCTAACTTACTGAGCCTAACCGAGGTCAAAACCAAACTCCTGATTTCACAGAGCTAGCCGCGTCACATGCACACAACAACCGGTTAAGAAAACAACCCGCGCGGATAACAAAAATGAGTCCGCAGCCTAAACCCAAGTACAACTTACTGTTCACTCTGTTATCCAAAAGACAAGCCGGGGGGATCCTATTTATAGGCGAGGTGAGGAGTGTGATCACCGCTTTAAGAGATAAGCTAACCGCCCCTTGATCGCAGCTAGCTCGTCAGTCCGCAAGGAGAGAGGACACAGTAACTGTCCGCACGCTCAAGTCCACGACCACAGACATACCCGCCCGGTCACAACGGACTATGCGGAAACCTTGGACTCCACAAAAGGCAAGTCCAGACACAAGCTCGCGCGAGCTCGGCGAACACCAATACAATCCGCCAGCTCCAAGGCCAGATTGCAACCAGATTGCGGCTTACCGCAACTCCAGACCAAAAGCTAATCGCGTGGATACAAGCCACAGTCCGCACAGACCGCGAACAACATCCTGCACACCTCAGCCAGCCACTGCCGGACTCAACCAGTCCGCGCAGTCCGCACAACCGACCGGGAAGACAGCCAACACTAGTCCGCCGAACTTCAGTCTGCGCGGATAGTCTGCCCAGGCTGTCCGGACTGCCCGATCACTACTTTCACTTCACAAATTTCAACACTCCTCCTTGAAGTGAGAAGTAGAGATCAAGCCCAGTAAACCCCGAAGTCGCTGGAAAGGCTCCTTCGACAGCGACTTGGTGAAGATGTCTGCAAGGTTGTCCTCACTGCGAACATGCCTGACCACTAGAGATCCCTCCAACACCTTCTCCCAAATGAAATGGTGCTCGATCTCAATGTGCTTGGTCCTCGCATGACAAACAGAATTATTCACCAGCTTGAGAGCACTCTCATTGTCACCTCGGAGCAGAGTGGGACCTTGCACTTCCTTATGGACGTCCTCTACTAGCCTTCTTAGCCAAATGGCTTCCCGAGCTGTCAAGGTCGAAGCCTTGTACTCTGCTTCCGTAGTAAAGACGGACACCGAATCCTGCTTCTTGCTACACCACGAGATGCCCGCTGATCCACAAGTGAACACATAACCAGAAGTTGACCTTCGGTAATCCGAATCACCACCATAATCAGCATCCGTGTAGCCCAGCAAAGAGAAGCTCAAGTTCCTCCTATAAAGGAGTCCCATATCAGAAGTCGTCATCACATACTTCAGAATACTCTTCGCTGCCATCAGATAAGACTTCCTTGGCTCCGCCATAAACTGACTTACTCGGCCAACAGCATAAGCAATGCCTGGCCTTGTAATCGTCAGGTAGATCAAGCTTCCCACCAGAGCTCGGAACACCAGGGGATCAGGAAGAATTCTTCCCTCATCTCGCCGAAGATTCAAGCCAGAATCCAACGGAGTAGAGCAACTCTTTCCCTTTTTCATGCTGAATCGTCTCACAATCCGATCCGCATAACCTTTCTGGGAAACAAGAATCCTGCTCTCCTTCCTCTCTACTTCGAGACCGAGAAAGTGATGAAGCTCCTCCAAGTCTTTCATCTCGAAGCGAATAGCAAGCTCAGACCTGAGTCTAGCAACCTCCTCTTCCGAATTCCCTGTGATGATCATGTCATCAACATACAACAGAACCCGGACCTGAAGCTCTCCCTTCTTCTTGATGAATAAGCTCGAGTCTGAGTTGGAGGCAAGATAGCCACAGAATTGAAGATATTCTGCAATCTTCCCATGTCATGCCCTCGGAGCCTGCTTCAACCCATAAAGGGCCTTCCTGAGCTTGCAGACGTAGTCTGGATGTTCTTTAGAAATATAACCGAGTTGCTGATCCATGAAGATGTCTTTATCTATCTCCCCGTAAAGAAAAGCGTTCTTTACATCCAGCTACCACATCTTCCAGCCATGGAAGGCCACCAAAGCTATCACCACTCGTACTGAAGTCATCTTTGCCACCAGACTAAGCGTCTCTTCATATTCCTCGCCATACTGTTGAGAGAATCCTCGAGCAACAAGGCGAGCCTTGTACCGCTCGATGCTTCCATCCGCCTTCTTCTTCAGCTTATTGACCCACTTGCAAGTAACAGGAGTAACGCCATCCACCTTGGGCACCAAGTCCCAAGTCTCATTCTTCCTAAGGGTATCCATCTCCTCATCCATGGCATTGTCCCACTCCTTCACTCCAGTGGCCTCTTCAAACTTTGAAGGCTCTCGCTCATCCAGAGGGCCTGCAAAGAAACAGGAGACAAAACTCACTGTATTCCCATTACAATACCGAGTCGGAGGCTTGATGGTCCTCTTTGATCTCCTAAGAGGCTGCTTCTTATTGTTCACCACCTCCACTACTTCTTCAGGATCAACTCCTTCTTCAAGTAAACATGGAGCAGTGCTCCCCCTGCTTGCTAAACAAGAAGCCTCTTACCCTGAACTAGAAGTAACAGGAGCCGTTGGTGAAACAGCTAACTCCTCTTGAAGAACTTCAGCAGCCACCTCCTGCCCTTCATCAACCTTGCCCTCCGGTAGCTCAACCGAGCTTCCTCCATATGAAGTCAGTTTGTCAAAGACAACGTCTCTTGACACAATGAACTTTTTCGTCGCAGGATTCATGCACCTCCATCTCTTCTTTGCTCATCATAGCCAACAAAGACAAGCTTCCTTGCCATTGCATCAAGTTTGGTCCTCAGAGCATCCGGGACATGCACGTAACAAGCTGAACCAAACACCCGAAGGTGTTCAACACTTGGCTTCTCCTTCAGCAATATCTCGAAGGGAGACTTCATGTTGATCGGACTGAGGGGCATCCGATTGATGACGTAAACTGCACAAGACATTCCCTCCGCCCAAAAAGACCTTGGTATATTCTTGGCATGAAGCCAACATTTACAAGTCTCCGTCAGATGACGGATCTTCCTTTCTGCAAATCCATTTTGTTGTGAAGTATGAGCACAAGTAAGCTCTCTCTAGATCCCATACTTCCTGCAAAAAACTGAAAACTCGGAGGAGACAAACTCTCCGTCGTTATCAATTCTAAATTTTTTGATCCGCAGGCTAAGCCGGCCCTCCACCAGCTCCTTGAATTCCACAAACAAACGGAAAGCTTCAGACTTCTCCTTCAAGAAATACACCCAATTGTATCTTGAGTAGTCATCAATCAAGACTAGCATGTACCTGCTCCCGCTAAGGCTAGCAGTAATAGTAGGTCCCATCAGATCACTATGGATAACCTCTAGTGGTGCTTTGCTTCTCGTTTGTAACTTATCAAATGGAAGACGGTGAGACTTGCCATACTGACATCCAGCACAAACGTGACCATCACCGAAGGATGATAGCTTAGGCAAGCCTCTCACCAGGCTCCTATTTGCCATAGTTTTCATCTTATTCATCCCTACGTGCCCCAGCCTCTCATGCCACATAGCAACGCTATCGTTGGCCCTCATGCGATCAACATAGGAGCTTGTTGATAAAACAAACAAGTCTTTCACTCTCCTTCCAACGTGAGTAACATCAACCTTAACCGCTGATACATTACGGAGAAACTTCACCTCTGTTCTATCAAACAGAACCTGGTAACCTGCATCTACTGCATTGGTAACCGAGAAGAGATTTTTATTCATGCCCGGTACGTGATAGACACTCCTTAATGTGAGTGGACCCTTATCACTACCTACGGACACTACATTTTCCTTCTCTACAGTATGAACAGTATTGTCAGCAGTGATGATGGCTTCATTACCTGAGTAAGACTGCAGCGAGGAAAACTTCGACTTATCTCCGGTGAGATGATGACCACACCCGGAGTCTACGATCCAGTCGTCCTCGAAGTCAACGGTGAACAAAGCACGGACACAAGTGCCTGTCATGAAAGCTCAATCCCAACCAGCTTCCTCATGGCTAGAGGAAGCTTCCTCCTTGCCTGTAGGATGCCCAGGCTACAGCTTGACTTTGCAGTCATGCTTGAAGTGACCCGGCTGATGACACCTATAGCACTTCAAGTTCTTCTTCCAATCCTTCTTTGGAGAAAAGCTCCCCTCTTGCTGATTAGAAGTTGAAGGTTCATCTCCAGTCGCAGTCTTCTTCTTCTTCCCTTCCCATCTCTTCTTCTTCTTCTTCTTCTCAGTGAACAGAGCTTCACTTCCTCCTTCAGAGACAGTTATCTCGACTATCTGTCTAGCCAAGCTCTCTTGCGACGCAAGCAGGTTCTCCAGCTCCAGAAGAGAAGGCTGAGTCGCCCAGCCTTGAATAGAAGTGACGAAGGCCACATACTCCTTCCGCAGACCGCGGATTATGTGCCTCTTCAGCTTAGCCTCGGAGATCGGCTCATCATTATCAAGTGCTGAAAACTCAGCACATAAGCTCTTCATCTTCAAGAAGAATCTAGAGACAGAAAGATCTCCTTGAGTTGCCTTAGCCAACTCATTTTCCAAGAACTGTATCCTAGCTACATTCTTCTTGTTGAACAACCCATCAAGAGAAGTCCAAATCTCAGCAGCAGATTCACATCCTAAGATGTGATCGAAGAGCTCAGGTGATGCCGCCCGCTTGAGAGCAAACTCAGCCTTGGTATTTGTCTTCCTCCACACTCTCACCTGCTCGACAGTTCCAAAAGCAGATGTAATCTCTACCTGGTCATCACCACCGACGACCTCCCACAACTCCTCGCCCAGAAGATAGCTCTTCATGCACGACTTCCACTTCTTAAAGTTAGTCGGCGTTAAAAGCTCTATTCCAAGACCTCTTGCAAAACCTCCGTCCATTGCACTATCCTGGTTAACCTTTCAGAAGCACAGAGCAACAACAGAACTTGTTGATCATCACTCAAGCAACTGAACCTCCCTTTGATACCATGTTAAATTTTCACAAGATGCTCAGAAAGATAGCCCAAACGTCAAATCAATATCTTTGGAACTACCCATATCACAACTTGTTCACGCGGAAAATAGGAAGAATACTCAGGCAACCAAGTGCATTGACAGAAACAAGCAGATCAAAATCTTATTAATCTTCTTTACAAGACGAGGTATACGTGGCGAGACATGATTTCGCTAGTACAAAAAAAACCAGAAATTACAACAATTCGGGCGGACAGAAACTCTGAGAACGCTGAGGCTGCCTGCCTGCACAGACCGCCCGAACTGAACTGAAGCCGAATTGAACACGGAGTCCGCCGAGACCGTGAGGTCGCGCGGACACGCCGTTATTTGCAGAGCTGTCTGTTGCTGCTGAACTGAGGAACAAACCGCCTACCCGTCGAGACCGCGAGGTCGCACGAACAAGTTATTGAACTGGGAAGGTTGATGCAAAAACTGATAACCGCTGAAAGCAGTCCGCTAACTTACTGAGCCTGACCGAGGTCAAAACCAAACTCCTGGTTTCACAGAGCTAGCCGCGTCACCTGCACACAGCAACCGGTTAAGAAAACAACCCGCGCGGATAACAAAAATGAGTCTGCAGCCTAAACCCAAGTCCAACTTACTGTTCACTCTGTTATCCAAAAGACAAGCCGGGGGATCCTATTTATAGGCGAGGTGAGGAGTGTGATCACCGCCCTAAGAGATAGGCTAACTGCCCCTTGATCGCAGCTAGCTCGCCAGTCCGCCAGGAGAGAGGACACAGCAACTGTCCGCACGCTCAAGTCCACGACCACAGGCATACCCGCCCGGTCACAGCGGACTATGCAGAAACCCTGGACTCCACAAAAGGCAAGTCCAGACACAAGCTCGCGCGAGCTCGGCGAACACCAAAACAATCCGCCAGCTCCAAGGCCAGATTGCAACCAGATTGCGGCTTACTGCAACTCCAGACCAAAAGCTAATCGCGCGGATACAAGCCACAGTCCGCACAGACCGCGAACAACATCCCACACACCTTAGCCAGCCACTGCCGGACTCAACCAGTCCGCGCAACCGACCGGGAAGACAGCCAACACTAGTCCGCCGAACTCCAGTCCACGCGGATAGTCCGCCCAGACCGCCCAGTCCGCCCGGACTGCCCGATCACTACTTTCGCTTCACAAATTTCAACAGCTCTTTGTCTGTTTGGTTGCGTCGCGCTTAGGCATTCTGCTGTCTGGATGTGAGTGAAAACCATGGCAATCCCAGACCGCCAGAGTTGACCCGTAGCCAACTTCCGCAGATCAGTGCCTCCGGAGCTCCGCCCATCCGAATGAGCATTAAGCCTTTCAACTCAATTCCTCTTAGCTAGTTAGTTGTGTGGTTACTCGCAAGCACTATTTAGGCTAAAACATCACCACATTCATGCATGTATGCTCTTCGACGGTTTTGAATAATCAAACCCAAAAAACTTACTTAAAATGTGGGTAAAAAATATCACGAAGATTAAAAGCTTAGGTAAAAACAATCACTATTTCACACCGTGATGCTCAAACGCCACTACTGTGCCAAACATAACAATCATCGCGTGATCTAAGATTTCGCTCTCTTTCATTCATAACGAGAGACAATATAATGGCTCTCCTTGTTTCTGCGGTGGCATTTTGGAGCTTTGGGGATGCGAGTGATGGAAATGAAAATCCAGTGCAGCTTTGACATTGAAGACTAAGGCCCCATTTGGGAGAGCTTTTTTCCTCCTTTTCGTTTTTTGTAAAACATTATCGTTCATAATATTGTGTTTGTTTTCTCTTAGTGAAAAATGCAGCTCATCCAAAAGAAATTATTGTCTTTTTAGAAAGTCACCTGCCCATAAAACAAACACGATATTATGTACGGTGAAATTTTTCAGAAAACAAAAATGTGTAAAAAAACTCTCCCAAACAGAACCTAAAAATAATATTTTGAAGCGTTGAGAATGAAGACTGAAAGTTTCTCAAATAGTATGTCAAAACAAAGAGAACATGTAGATTCCTACATGTAATCCAGCATAGGATACCTCCAAGAATTAGTTGCTAAAGTGACAGTTTCAGAATCTGTAGTCAGAACAGGAGAATGGTAGGTATCAAGCTCTTTCATGGCATATTTATACATAAACAAATCAATTATATTTGGGACCGTCGGACTATGATCCGACGTAACGTCTTATCCTTCTAGAAACATTGACTAATACGAGGAATAATCATTGACGTGAGTCGACGAAAAATGAACTAGCATTCCTCGGGACTCTGGTGATCGATTAAATCGAGTATTCCTCGATTGGGAGTCTTGTGATAGATTAGAAACTTTCGTGAGCATGGTCGAAGAAAGATGAATATAGACTTGTTTAACATGGAAAGAGGGATGTACTCGTCGAGTCTCCGAGGAACTTCGTGAGTGAAAATCAAGAAGAAAACACGTAGAGATTCCACAATGTAAATGATGGGGGGTCGATGGCTTGAGTACGTGGTGGCTCGTAGGCAATTGAGCTATAGGGATCCAATCACGTTTGGGCATTCCCGGAGGCAATTGAACTCCGATATGATTTTGTGTTAGCATGCAGACGGTTCAGAATTGGATCGGTTTGAGCTCAAATCGAAACCGAAAAGATGTATATAGGTTTGGTTTGATTTTTTGTCGGATTATTAGATTTTTAAGCGGATTTATAAATCAATTAATTAGATGTTTTCTTTCGCCATACTCAATGTTTTGGGTCCGTTTGACACTACGTCGGTGATCATTAATGTGATGGTTATGAGCCGTCATTCGTGAACGCAGATCTCGCCTACGGTGCTTCATTAACTTTTATGTTCAAAAGTTGGTTTTTTTCTTGGTGACAGTGAATCCGTTGTCATGCCAAACATATATTCTACGACGGCCGTGTTTGTTTGTGTTCAAACTCACCCGTTTAAGCCTTCGCTTGGCACGACGTTCGCATCCGTGAACGCGGAGGTTATGGATGACGCGCCCGACCCCATCTAATGAACTTCATCCACTTGTATGTTCAAACATTCATTCTATAATGGTGTCATTTATGTCCAAACTCATGAGCAAAAACTCTGCGCCCAACGGAGGCTAAATATTACTAGTGTGGATGTTTTCTTACTTTATTTAATGGTGTATAATTTTTTGATTAAATTTATTTTTTAAAAGAATGAGATTAATGAATGTATAAAATTAGTCAGAAATAGATATAGACCATGAACGGAATGTTGGGGAGAATCCGTGAATTCATGACGGAGACGGATTCGCTCTAGTCGAAACATCGAGATAAAAATTTGAGCGGAAACGTACCTGAATCCATGAGAATGGATTGTTGCGGTCACGGATCTTCCAAGTCTATAAGATCCAGATGAAGAAGACGACTCCTCTTCCTCCTTAGGCTCTCTCCAGCGATGAGATGCTAGAACTGAATGAGAGTGATAATGATTTTATTTTCATGCATTGTGACCCAGGAAACATAACCTATTTATAACAAAACCTAATGCGACCGTTTTACATTTAAGTCCATCATATAAATATAAACGACGTCCGGTATCCAAACATTATTCGAACCGCCAATATGAAACGTATTCGACCCTATTAATTAGATAACTTAAATTTGAGTCGATATTAATGACAGCCCCGATATGCACATAATTAACATGTTTAGTTCACATGATCATTAGTTCTAACACGGAATACTAACCATTTCTAGCAAACAAATATCATAGCACATAAAGTCCAAACTCGTCCCGATGATCCGCTCAATAAAAGGCGTAATATCACTGTCCGGGACACGAACGCGGACCTCGACCAATGAAAACACCGAAATTCGTGAGGCCCAGAGTGCACAAGCTCATTGTACACCACGAGACCCACAAAACACAGCATTTCTCTTGCATTTCATTGGTCCCGAACGCCAGCAAACCTCCTTTTATTGGATGAACATAATTTTCCAATAAAAGGGGCGGCTTTTTCTCCAAACCATTGAAATCAATGGAGAAGAAACCCCTCTTAGCCGTAGAAACCACTTCCAATAACTAAAAATATAAGCTCAACCATCATTGTTACTTATATAAGCTCTCCAATACATCCCCTATTTCTCTCCCTCTCTCTCTTCCCCTTTTCAAAGAGGCTTGGAACGCGGCTATACATAGCCATGGCCAACCTCCAGCGGCTTCTCCCCATCTTCGCCGCCGTCTGCCTCCTCGCCGGAGCAGCCATTGCCGCCGACGTAGAGTTCCAAGTGGAAGGCAGAGTCTATTGCGACAACTGCCGCGCTGGCTTCATCACTAACATAACCGAATACATTGAAGGTTTGATTTTTGCATTCTATAAAAAATCACTGTCTTTTTCGCACTTTGTACTCTCGAATTATCTTATTTTGATATTTTGCATCACAAATTTTTAAAATTGGCATTTTGTATCCCCTAATTACAGCTTTTTAGCACTTTGTACCACAAAGTTGAAATTTCAAGAATATTTAGGTCCGGGCACAACTCAAAATGTTCATTTTAGCACTTTGCAAATAGCCAAAATAAATATTTTGGATGATGCTCGGACCAAAATTTCAAAAATTTGTAATTAGGAGGTGCAAAGTACCAATTTAAAAAATTTGAGATGCAAATTGGTAAAATAGAATTGCATGGAGGTGCAAAATGCACAAAAACCAAAATCACTAAAATCTATTAAAAACACACGCGAATACGCGATTATTGTTAACCGCAACCCAGTATTGGCTAGTCGCACCCCAAAATCTGCTAACTTTTCGCGGCTTTTAAAAATACGCTTTGTACATGCAATTTCAGGAAAAGTGTTCAACACGAAAGTTGTAGATCTCGACGAGATCTACAACTTTCGTGTTGAACACTTTTCCTGAAATTGCATGTACAAGACGTATTTTGAAAAGGCGCGGAAAGTTAGCATATTTCCAAAGTACGTCTTGTAGATGCATTTTTAGGAAAAGTGCTCAACACGAAAGTTGTAGATCTCAACGACATCTACAACTTTCGTGTTGAGCACTTTTCCTAAAAATGCATGTACAAGAAGTATTTCGAAAAGACGCAAAAAATAATGAGATTTTGGGGTGTCACTAACAAATAGCCGGTTTGCGGTTAACAATCACCTTAATTTAGGCCGCATTTGGCGTGGTGTTTTCACACCAGTGGCGGGGGTAGACGCAAACGCGCGGCGGCAAAACAAATGGCTGGCGGCGCGTTTGCCGCATCTGCTCCGGCCCGCTCCTGAGAAATGGATCGAAAATGGAGGCTGGGTTTCGTTCCGCCCCTTCGGGATAAGCTTAAACAAATGAAGCCTTAATAAGAATGTGACGACCGCCGGCGGTGGCGCAGGGGCAACGGTGAGGCTGCAGTGCACGCACTTCCCGGACGACAAGGTGGAGCACAGCGTGGAGGCGGTGACCGGCGCCGGCGGTTACTACACCATCGTCGTGCCGAACGATCACGAGGAGGAGGTCTGCTATGTGCAGCTGGTGAAGAGCCCGCGGGCGGACTGCGGGGAGATCGGCGACGTCGAAGGGGAAAAAGCGCGGATTTTGCTGACGGAGAACAGCGGACAGGCGGATCACCGCCGGTACGCGAACTCGCTGGGATTTCTTAAGGACACCGCCCTTCCCGTCTGCCCGGAGCTGCTCAAGGCCTACGCCCTTGACGAGGAGTACTGATATTTTTATTCTCCCATTTATATACAAAAAATGATGTGATTTTTATCGGTTCAGTATATACATATTTATTTAATATATTTATAATTATATATATACCTATATAATAGCTTTTAAAACCCGGACCGGCCGGTTCAACCGGTTGGACCGCCGACCGGACCCCCGGCCGGTCCAGTCAAGGGTGAAAACCCGTCATGGCAGCGGACCGCCCAAGAACCGGTAAATCGGGCGGGCAGACCGGCTAACCGGAAACCGGGCTCGATTTTGTGGAACCGGGCGGGCCATAAGCCCAATAATAATGCATGTAAAAAATGATTTTGCTGGGATTTGAACCCGGACCACCTCCAGCTCAAGCAAAGTTAAAGACCACGAGCAATTTATCTTTGCTGGGATTTGAACCGGTTGAACCTTGAACCTTTCGCTTCACCGGTTCGATGACCGGTCCGGTTTTCAAAACGAGTATATCTATTTTATATGAAACACCTAGCTGCATATTATTTGATCAATTATATGATTTATTTTAATATAACCTTAAATGCATTTTGGCACTTTGCATTCCCGAATTATCGATTTCTAACATTTTGTATTTCGAATCTTTAAAATTGACACTTTGCACTTTCGAATTACTGATTTCTGGCATTTTGCACCGATATATCAAAATTTAATGGGTATTTAGATCCGGGCAGCACCAAAATGCTCATTCAAGATTTAGGTCCGAGGAATACCAATAATTCGGAGTGTAAAGTGCAAAAATGAGCATTTTTTATGCTACCCAGACATAAATACCCTTGAAATTTTAGGCTCCATTTGGTTCGGCGGTGGCGGGTGGAAACGGAGTGTTCGAACCGGAGGGGGAAGGTGGCTGCTCCAAATGGAGCTTTTTGGGGCGTTTTTCAAGGCGGGCGGGTGGAAACGGAGCAAACGTCGCCGAATGTTCATTTGTTTACCCTCCTTCCGGCGGCGTTTGCCCTAAACGGAGCAGCGAAACGCCAAACAAATAGAGCCTTAACCTAGTGGTGCAGAGTGTCAGAAATTAAAAATTGAGGGTGCAAAGTATCAATTTTAGAGATTCGGGATGTAAAGTGGAGATAATCTATATTTCAGGAGTGCAAAGTGTCAAAAGCCTAACAAAAAATGTTAATACAATTATGAAAATTGTAGACAATATTTTGATAGACGCAACCCTGCTTTTCAAATATAACGTTTTATGCCAAAAGATTGTCGTAGTAATGTAGGTGCGATCAACCTTTAGGGCTTGTTTGGGTGGATCGTGACCGTTGCAGAAAGAGCGGTTGTAGATGAGGATAAAGTCTTGTTGTTGAATGGTTCCCTCTTCATGCTATTGAAATCAAACATAAAATGACTTTTTGTGGATGTGCATTTCCAAACGGAGGATACATAACATATTAATTAACATCTAGTTTTTTTTTTTGAAAAACTCAATCGAGAAAAACATTATAGAGTCTTAGTGTTCACTGTACAATCCACATTTGTCAAGATGGGGGGCTCGTTCCGACCATGTCAGCAGAAGTCAGCATCAGTAGAAGTCAATGAAAGGCTATATAGATGATTATATTTCAATAGGCAGAGAAGCCTTCCAAATCGCTTATTAGGCGAGGAACCTTTCAAGTCACCTACAAGGCGAGGAAGCCTTCCAGACCGCCTACTAGGCAAGGAAGGAATCTTTCAAGTCACCTACAAGGCGAGGAAGCCTTCCAGACCGCCTACTAGGCAAGGAAGGAATCTTTCAAGTCACCTACAAGGCGAGGAAGCCTTCCAGACCGCCTACTAGGCAAGGAAGGAATCTTTCAAGTCACCTACAAGGCGAGGAAGCCTTCCAGACCGCCTACTAGGCAAGGAAGGAATCTTTCAAGTCACCTACAAGGCGAGGAAGCCTTCCAGACCGCCTACTAGGCAAGGAAGGAATCTTTCAAGTCACCTACAAGGCGAGGAAGCCTTCCAGACCGCCTACTAGGCAAGGAAGTCTTGCATGTAGCCTACTAGGCCAGGAAGCCTTCAAAAGTCATCCACAAGCAAGAAACTTCTACAAACGGCATGACATGTACATCAGAATTTGTATATAAATAAGACCTCAAGGATATCAGGAATGGCACATGAAAATTTTCAACTCCCCCTTATAAGTCTTGTTTTATCTAAATGTTGTCTTCTTCTTGCCCAGCTCAATCTTCTTTTGAGTGCGGAGAAGTTTTTCTTTGATTTCCGGCTACTAGGCGGGACCTCCCTGTTGAAGCACCAGAGGTGTGTTTGTAGGCAGTTCATGTTCTTCTGTTGTGTTATCATCATCTTTTCCTGTTGAGTCAGACTGCATGACCGGTAGCCTTAGTCTGCACCTAGGTCCAAACATTTGAGGTTAGGATTTTCCTAGCTCCAATAATCATAAACCCTCAGATCTCGTCATTATAGGATCAAACGCAACCAGTCATGAAATCAAATGAGAGACGTGAACACAAATATCCCTAAAAGACTTCGATACATATTTGAATATATTGTTGCATCTAATTTAGGGCATGTTTGGCTAAGATATGGCGAGCGAGCGAGGGGGGAAGGCCCTGACGACGTCGTGACCTACTGCGGAGAGAAGAGCAGACTTTCGATCACCGGTAGTGGGAGACCGCATGAACATGGTCCTGGAGAGGAGGATAAGGGCAGACCCTCGAATGGGTGACAAGCGCGAGGGGGCAGGCCATGGCGACATCGCGACCTACTGCGGAGAGAAGAGCGGACCTTTGATCATCAACAGTGGGAGGACGCAAGCACGTGGTCCCGGAGAGACGGTGAAGGGCAGACCTTCGAACTGATGGTGAACGCGAGGGGGGAAGGCCCTTGTGATGTCACAACCTACTACGGAGAGAAGGACAGACCTTCAATCGTCGGCAGTGGTAGGCCGCAGGGACGTGGTCCCAAAGAGATGTCAGGGGCAATCCTGACCTTTGTTTCGACCAACTGTGTGGGATAAGGATGAGCCTTTGATCTGTGGCAGTGGTAAGTTCGTGGGAGATCGTCCTCAGAGTTGCGCCATGGGGCAGGGCCCAGATGTATCCCTATAAGAGCAGTGTTGGAAGCAGTCATAAAATTTAACAGTTATAGGAAATAATATAGTTCGTACACGAGTGCATGTTCACGACTTTATAAAGTTAGCTGTTGTTTGAGACAACGAGGCAGCATTATTGGTAAAAATGTCGTAAGCTTGAGCGTTCCATATACACGACAGAGTCTTTCCCACCGCGGTCCGAAGTCTGTACATCCCGGGTTTGACAACTATCGTAGCGACGAACGGTCCTTCCCATACCAGAGAGAGCTTGTCTTTTTGCGGCGTCTTGGCTGCCGCCTCGATACTTCGTAACACCAGATCCCCGATGTTGATTGGCCTTGGTTTTACCCTCTGATCATAGTAGCGGGCTACCTGCCTTTGGTATAATGCGATTCATTGGGTTGGCGTATCTCTTACCTTGGTGATGAGGTCGAGGTTCTCTCAGATCTGTTCACCATTTTCCTTGGGTTGAAATTTCGCACCCTGGGACTTGGAACCCCCGATGTCTACGGAGATAATTGCCTCAGATCCATAACATAGGTTGAATGGTGTTTCGTAAGTCGGGGTTCTCTCTGTGGCGCGGTATGCCCATAACACGCTTGGGAGCTTGTTTACCAACTGCCTCCTGCCTCGTGGAGGCGTGCTTTCAATTCCTTGAAGATGGTTTGATTTGTTACTTCAATCTTCCTGTTTGCCTAAGGATGTGCTACAGAAGTATGCCGAAGGCCAATTTTCAAGTCCTCGCGCATCTTAGTAAACGACCTCCCGGTAAACTGTGTCCCGTTGTCAGCTATGATGACTGCTGGTATCCCAAAGCTGCAGATGATGCTCTTATATACAAACTTCTTCAAATTTTCCTCAGTTATTTTAGCTAGGGGCTCTGCTTCTCTACACTTAGTGAAGTAGTCAATGACCATGATGACAAACTTCCTTTGCACGGCTGTCATAGGGAGCGATCCCGCGATTTCTATTCCCCACTGGACAAATGGTCAGGGGCTCTGAATTGTCGTGAGGGAGATTGTTAGTTGATATGGCATGTTGACATTTTGCTGGGAACTAGCGCACTTCCGACCGAACTCCGTCGCGTCCCTCTTTACCGTGGGGCCGTAAAATCCCTGACGGAGTATCTTTCGTGCTAGGGCATTCCCTCTGAGGTGTTCCCCGCAAACTCCCCCCATGCACCTCCCTTAAGGAGTACTCTGCCTCGGATTCGGGGAGGCATTTTAGGCAGGGGCCCAAAAACTCCCGCTTGTACAATTCTTCATTGATTATTGTGAATGTTGCTGCCCGTACTCGAAGCAGACGCACATCTGCTCAGTGTTCTAGAAGTTGCCCCTTCTTAAGACATGCCCACAGGGGATCCATCCATGACGGCCCTTCGCAGCTAATGGATGCTATCTCCCACGGTCCTTTGATGTTTGGGGTCATGATGTCTTCAATCCTTTGTCTCTGGGACTGGAAACCTGCAGGCGAAGTTGTACAACCCATATTCGACGAGGGAGGGCCCTACCACCGCCAGGTCATCAAAAGTCAAAGTCAACAAGACAAGGTGGGGATCCAGACCAGCACCCCGGGCCGCGGAATGTTCGGGCGAGTATGGCGAGCTCCCCAGGCCAACTCGCCAGGTGGCGACTATGACCAGATACTCGCCTCTTCCAGGCGAGCCCCCCAAGGAAGTCGCCAACTCGCCAGGGTGGGGGTATAAGTAAGACCCCCCCCTCTCTCTGGTTTACCCTATAAATAAGACCCCAGGGGTACGAAGGAGACACAGGCAATTCTCGGCCTGAGCCCTCGCGAGTTCCAGCAACTGCCCTTGACTCGTTATTGCTCAAGCTCGCCTCCTTCGTACCTAGCTCGGCCAATCTGGTTGAGAAGGGGTTGCTTCTCCTAAGCAACTGGGTACGTGGTGGGACCTTCCCGCCGTAGCAACCTGGGGTCTTGTTTGCGCAATTCGTTCCTGTTTCCTGACCAGAGATCATCTTCCCGACTGGCCGACCAGTAACTTCAGGTTGCCTAGTCCGATTTCTGAGGTTGAGAAATTTCTCGGCTTCAACACTTGGTGCGGTGAGCGTGGATAGCGACCGAAGAAGAAAGTCGTGATTGGAAGATGGTCGATGGTGGAGACCGGGGCGAGTTGGGAGGTAACTCGGGGGGAGCTGGAATCCCGGGGCAAGGTAGCGAGTATGTGACAGTGGCGGCTTTCGCAGAGTTCGCGAGGAGAGTGGAGAAGGCGATACTCGACGGGTTATCCAATCCGCCTGAGGTGACGGCGACTTCCCCCCACCGCCGGACACCCCCGGGCGAGGAGATACCAACTCGGAGAGCAGGGAAGGAGCCCGCTTGGGCGAGTGGAGAGCAGGTGATCCCGCCGCGACATCACCCGGCGAGTAGTCAGGGAATCCGGTTTCGAGATCCAGAACTCTCGGCGAGGTATGGAGATACTCGCCGATGGAGCGAGTATGACTGCTCGAGCGGGGAGGATACTTGCCGCCGCCAGGAAGGGAGGAGCCCCTTTTCCGACGAGATCCTCGCAGCCCTCGTCCCCGACAACTTCAGAGAGCCAGTCCTCTCGTACTACTCCGGCAAGGACGACCCGGTGGGACATCTTCAGTGGTTTGAGGATGTGGTCTCCATTCGCAACATGTCTGATGCTCTCAAGTGCCGGCTCTTCTCCATTACCTTCAAGGGTAGCGCGAGAGATTGGTTCCACCAGCTGCCAGCCGGGTCAGTTTACTGCTTCTCAGAACTTCGAAGGGGCCTATTAGCAAGGTTTGTGACGTCCAAGCGGAGGAAGAAGGAGGCAACCGCCCTCTTCAAGATCGTGCAGGGGCAGCACGAGAGTTTGGGCCGGTACATCGATCGATTCCAGGAGGAGGTGTTGGAGGTGGAAGAGGTAGACGGGTTCACCTTGATGGTGGCCCTCAAGTTCGGGCTGAAGCAGGGTCTGTTCAACATGGAGTTGGGGCACAGGCCGCCCAAATCGTTCGAGGAAATGGTGGAGAGAGCCAATGTGTTCATCCAGGGAGAGGAGAGGAACAAGGAGTTCCTGGCACGACTCGATGGAGACCGACCGCTTGGGCAAGACAAGGGAAGACTGCTGGAGAGGGAGAGGGCGCCGGAGGGGCGCAACGACAGGAAGCAGGAGAGGCCGCAGGGGAAAGAGGAGAAGGGAGAAAGGGGAAGGGAGATCAGAAAGGTGGAGAGGCAGGAGAGGCAGGAGAGGCCTCGAAGGCAGGAGGATAGGAGGCCCGTCGGAGGCCGAGGGGCGAGGAGCGAGGAGAGAAGATTCCAATACCCGAGGGATCGCCCCCAGTGGAGGCGGCCCATCTGTCAGGAGGAAAGGAGGGCTTACAACCCTCGGGAGCAGGGAGGAGGAAGAAGGGAAACCATGGCCATCACGCAGCAAGCCGCTAAGCGCCGGCGGAAGGAGAGGCAGCAGGAGAGGAGGCCGGAAAGGTAGCAGGAAGCGGCGATTCCCCTCTACTGCGATATCCATTGAGTGGAGGGGCACGGAACCTTGGCTTGCCCTGAGTTCTGGGAAACAAGGAGGAGGATGGAAGCAACGGCGGCCGAGAGGGAGCAGCCGCAGCAGGAGGCCCAGGTTGAGCAGGTGGCTTACCAGGCACCGCAGAGGAGGAGAAACGAAGACAGGATCGACCAAGGAGGAAGGGGGAATGTCATTCCCGGTCCGGGAGGCGGGCACGTCGGAGTAATCAACGGAGGGGCTGGGCTAGGAGCTTCCCGCAAGGGAAGTCTCCACCAAATCTACAAAAGGAGCGTCGCCTCGACGTCTCAGACCCCCCCTCCCTTGAACGAGATCACCTTCTCGGAGGAAGACATGCTCTGGAACGAGAACCCCTTTCATGACGCCCTGGTGATTCAAGCAGCAATCGAGGACTTCACCGTCGACCGAATCCTCGCGGATAACGGGAGCTCGGTGAATGTCATCTTCAAGAGAACCTTCGTCGGCCTTCAGGTGGAAGCGTCCCGGGTTCAGGCAGCGGATGGGCCTCTCTTCGGCTTCTCCGGGGAGAAGAAAGAGGTGGAAGGAGGAGTTGAGTTGCTGGTCACCCTCGGGGGAACTTCGATCCGATGCCGCTTCGTCATCGTCGACGCACCCAGCGGCTACAACGCCATCTTTGGACGGCCCCTCATCAACTACTTCAAGGCCGTCCCCTCGTCATATCATCAATGCCTGAAGTATTGTAGGGACGACGTCCAAGTCAGGATCAGGGGAGATCCCAGGGCCTCCAGGGAATGCTACCTGAACGCGGTCAGCACCATCAGCTGGATGGGCGACGCAGAAAGGTTGGAAAGGATGATGGATCAGGAAGAGGGCCTGCAAGCTGCTGAGGAGCTGGAAGAAGTAGAGGTGATCTCCCTGAGAGGAGAGCCGGAGCTGCTGAAGATCGGAGGAGCCTTACCCCCGGAAGGGAAGGTGGAGATAGCTGCCCGCCTACAGGAAAACGCGGACGTCTTCGCATGGAGCGCCGCCGAGATGCCAGGGATTGATGCTGATGTTGCCTGTCATCGCCTCAACCTGGATACAGTGACGGCCCCAGTCCGTCAAAAGCAAAGAAAGAGTGCCACCACTCTAGCGGGACCCATCCGGGAGGAAGTAGGGAAGCTGCTGGAAGCAGGTTTTGTTTCGGAGATCCAGTATCCAGGCTGGGTCTCCAATGTTGTAATGGTAAAGAAGTCCGGAGGGGGCTGGAGGTTATGTATCGACTTTTCAATGTTGAATAAAGCTTGCCCGAAGGATTGTTATCCCCTGCCTCAGATCGACGCGCTGGTTGATTCCGCCGTCGGGTTTCCTGTGATGAGTTTCCTTGATGCTTTTTCAGGATACCATCAGATCCGGATGCATCCCCCCGATTGTCGCGACGTTTCCTTCATCACCAGCGATGGATGCTATAGCTACAAGATGATGCCCTTCGGGCTCAAGAACGCCTGCGCGACATATCAAAGAATGATGGATCACGTCTTTAGAGAGCAAAAGGGGCGGAATCTGGAAGTCTACGTGGATGACCTGCTCGTTAAGAGTAAGAGCGCCTCAGAGCACGTGGCGGATCTGATAGAGACCTTCGCCACCCTGAGGAGGTACAAGATGCGGCTCAACCCGGCCAAGTGTGTTTTCGGCGCGGGAAGGGGGAAGTTTCTAGGGCACCTCCTTACTCCCCTAGGGGTGGAGCCTAACCCCGACAAGGTAAAGGCCATCGTGGAGATGGCGTCCCCGAGGGATTCCAAGGAAGTTCAAAGGTTGACCGGAAGGCTGGCAGGACTTAGTCGGTTTCTCTCCAGGGCCGGAGAGAAGTGCTCCCCATTCTTCAAAGCCCTTCGGGGGAACCAGAAATTCGAGTGGACCCCGGAGTGCGAGGAGGCCTTCATGAAGCTCAAACAACAGCTGACTCGAGCTCCTCTCCTTCAGGGTCCGCAGGGCGGCGAGGACCTCTTGCTCTACCTAGGGGTAGGGGCTGAAGCAGTCAGCTCGGTGTTGGTCCGAGAGGAGGGAAAGAAGCAGCTTCCAATCTACTACGTGAGCCGGGTGCTAAGGCAAGCCGAAACGTGATACCCCATCCTGGAGAAGTTAGTCTTTGCCCTGGTAGTTTCAGCCAGGCGACTCCGTCCATATTTCCAAGCCCACTCTATCAAGGTAGTCTCCGACCACCCCTTGAGGAGTATCTTGGACGGAGTGGAGCACTCCGGCAGGCTCGCCAAGTGGGCTGTAGAGCTGAGCGAGTTCGACATCTCTTACCCCCCAAGGGTCGCGATCAAAGCACAAGCCGTGGCGGATTTCCTGGCCGACTTCTCGGCCGAGGTCGAGGCAGACACGGATGTCTCTCGGCCGGTCCCCTGGAAGATGTTCGTAGATGGCGCGTCAGGGAGACACTCCGTGGGAGTCGGGGTGGTGCTGGTTAGTCCTCAGGGGACTAGGATCGAGCAAGCCGTCAAGATCCATTTTTCGGTCACTAATAATCAGGCGGAGTACGAAGTCATGGTGGCTGGTTTGCGACTCGCCAAGGAACTGGAAATCAGAGATATCAAGGCTTTCACCGATTCCATGGTGGCGGCATCTCAGATTCGGGGAGAGTTCGAAGTCCGAGATCCCATCTTGCAGCAATATCTGGTTAAGGTCAAAGGCCTGATCGGGGGGTTCCGATCCTTTCACGTTGAGCACGTGCCCCGAGAACGCAACTCCGAGGCAGACAATCTTGCGAAATACGGCCCTCGGGCTGGGGGAACCGCCATCGAGTTGTTTCGACCATCCATCGAAGAAGGCGAGTTGATGGAGATCGATCAGCGGGCCTCGTGGAGAGATCCGTTCATCGCGTTCCTGGCGACAGGCCGACTACCATCTGACGGGCAAGATCAAAGAAAGTTTCGGTATAAGGCCGCGTACTACTTGCTGCAGGACGGCGAACTCTATCGCAAGACCATTTCAGGCCCTCTGGCCCGATGCTTGTCAGAACTCGAGATTCCCCGGGTCCTCGAGGAGATTCACTCAGGAGAGTGCGGCAGTCACTCCGGGACCCGCACCCTGGAGCAAAGGATTCTGAGGCACAGTTACTTCTGGCCGACCATCCGAAAGGATGCAGAGGCCCATTCCAGAAAGTGCTCCCAATATCAACTCTTCGCGCCCCTCGCGCTCCAGCCGGCTCAGCAGCTTCGCTCGATTACCGCTCCGTGGCCCTTCGCAATTTGGGGAATGGATTTGATCGGCCCGTTCCCTCAAGCTAGCGGGCAAAGGAAGTTTGCTCTGGTAATGGTTGACTACTTCACGAAATGGATCGAGGCTAAGGCCCTGGCCAGGACCACGTCTCAAATCGTCAAGAACTTCATCTGGGGGGAAATTGCATGCAGGTTCGGGATCCCTCTGGCCATCATCACTGACAATGGGCCGCAGTTCGCCAGCCTGGAACTGGGAGACTTTTGTAAACAGTTGGGAACCGACCTTCGGTTCGCCTCGGTACATCACCCTCGGAGCAATGGGCAAGTAGAAGCCGCGAACAAGCTTATCATCAACTTGCTAAAGAAGAAGATCACCAATCTCAAGGGGAATTGGGCCGAACAGCTCCCTTCCGTCCTCTGGGCCCTCAGGACCACCCCGAACTCGGCCACAGGGGAAACACCCTTCAAACTGTCACACGGGTCCGAGGCGCTTATCCCGGTCGAATTTGAGGTGCACAGTCCAAGGGTCATCGCAGCCGAAGACGGAAGCGAAGAATGGCGGCTAGAGAATGAAGAGGCTCAGAGGCTCTCCCTAGATTATGTGGAAGAGCTTCGGGACTTAGCCTCCATGCGCCAGGAAGAAACCAAGAGGCGCATGGCGAGGCACTTCGACAAAAACGTCCGCTTGAGGAACTTCCTCGCGGGGGACTTGGTCATGAAGAAGGTGGACGCCGCTGGGCGGGGAGCCGCCGTAGGCAAGCTCCATCCCAACTGGGAAGGACCTTTCATCGTCCAAGAAGCCTTGACCACAGGAGGCTATTACCTACAAGACCAAGCGGGAGAGCAGCTGCCTGGAACCTGGAGCGGGGATGATTTGAAAAGATTTTACCCGTAGCGGTAACTCATGTATCTATTTCTGTAAACATTCTTAATGAACAAAGGATGCGGGATTTCACCTTTTTTGTGTTAAATGTGCCTCGAGGCTTCTGAGTGTTTCCATGGTCCGCCTCGTAGTCGACCTCGGGAGGCAGCGGTCGGTTTGTTCCTCATACATAGCCCAGTACGGATGATGGGACGATGCTTCGGGATTTTAAGCGCTTTTGTAAGACCGAGCCTCTGCATTGTCGGCCGAGATCAGCTCCCCCCTTGCATGTCGGCCTATGTCTCCCCGAGTGCATCTCTCTTCCGTCTGGAGGACCTGCGAGGAACAGATCTGCACCCTGATCTCCCGGACTTGAGGAGAGGCCGGCCTCGTAAAACACCCAGAAGGGGAAGATCTCAAGCGAGCAGCAAGACAGGATAACCTGCCAAAGAAAGGGTATGGACGAGCCCGGAGGGAGGTGTGTGAATTCCGAGCGCGTTCGAAAAAGGACCCTCGATGAACACCACCCCCATCCTAATCGTACCTGGAAGCGACCCTCACTGTCAAATCGGGATGCGGGACTCCAACCCGTTCTCACTGAATAGCCTAGTTCGGAGGATGGGACGAGGTTTCGAGACTTTAAGCGCTCTTGTAAGACCGAGCCTCTGCATTGTCGGCCGAGATCAGCTCCCCCCTTGCATGTCGGCCTAGGTCTCCCCGAATGCATCTCTTTTCCAACTAGAGGAATTCTGAGAGACGGGTCTGGACACCAATCCCCCGATTCGGCAGGATCAAGAGCGTCCCTCCGGGGGGAGTTTCTTTCTTGTCAAGATGTCTCTGGGATTAATCTCCAAAATGTGTAAGGACGCAGGATTTTATCCAAGACTTCGAGTTGAGCAGCGTCGTAAGACCGGTATCCCCACGAGCTCCTCTCCTCGGGAATCGGCCGATCTCCTCGATTGTAATTCAAGACTTCGAGTTGAGCAGCATCGTAAGACCGGTATCCCCACGAGCTCCTCTCCTCGGGAATCGGCCGATCTCCTCGATTGTAATTCAAGACTTCGAGTTGAGCAGCGTCGTAAGACCGGTATCCCCACGAGCTCCTCTCCTCGGGAATCGGCCGATCTCCTCGATTGTAATTCAAGACTTCGAGTTGAGCATCGTCGTAAGACCGGTATCCCCACGAGCTCCTCTCCTCGGGAATCGGCCGATCTCCTCGATTGTAATTCAAGACTTCGGGTTGAGCAGCGTCGTAAGACCGGTATCCCCACGAGCTCCTCTCCTCGGGAATCGGCCGATCTCCTCGATTGTAATTCAAGACTTCGAGTTGAGCAGCGTCGTAAGACCGGTATCCCCACGAGCTCCTCTCCTCGGGAATCGGCCGATCTCCTCGATTGTAATTCAAGACTTCGAGTTGAGCAGCGTCGTAAGACCGGTATCCCCACGAGCTCCTCTCCTCGGGAATCGGCCGATCTCCTCGATTGTAATTCAAGACTTCGAGTTGAGCAGTGTCGTAAGACCGGTATCCCCACGAGCTCCTCTCCTCGGGAATCGGCCGATCTCCTCGATTGTAATTCAAGACTTCGAGTTGAGCAGCGTCGTAAGACCGGTATCCCCACGAGCTCCTCTCCTCGGGATCGGCCGATCTCCTCGATGACGAGAATGAGGGGCCCGCAGGCTATGTTCGACGACTAAGCCCGGTTCGATTTTCGTCATGCGCGAGCAGGCGAGCAGACCTCGCGCGAGCAGGCGAGCTGATCTCGTACGAGTAGGCGAGCAGATCCCATGCGGGGAAGCGAGCTGGAACCGCGCGAGTAAGCGAGCCCCGGGGGGCATGCAAGTATGTCCCACACGCCACCCGCGCGGTTATCTCAGCAGGTTCACGAGTATCCGGGTGTAGGGGCGAGTAGGTCCCGGCGAGCGGATGGTCGATGTCGGGACCATCCCCCTGCGACTTAGTGAGCGTTCCTCTCCGAGCCTATGAGCCTAGCGAGTAACATCCAGTCAGAAAGGAAAAAATCGGAACTTTATATAAATCAGTCAAAAAGTTGGTTTACAAAAAGAATATCGGCGAGCGACTAGGACTCGTCGTCGCCAGTATCAGGCCGATATTCATCATCCCCAATATCGCCGATATCTGCAAAGTCGTCGCTCTCTGCGCTCTCGCCGCTGCTGCTTTCGCTGCCGCTGCTGCTTCCGCTGCCGCAGCTGCCTCCACTGCCGCTGCTATCAGAATCACCGGAGCTGGTCGGCGACGACGCGTCATACGGCGGGACAGTCCCCTCGGCGAGCAGCTCGGGAATGAGCTCGTCGACAGTGAGCGGCGTCTCCCCCTCGACGAGCTGACCCCCGAGCCTAAGGCGCGCGAGTATGACGTTCCCCGCCGCCCGCGCAATCTCGCGGTGAACGGAGGATCTCCCCTCCCAGAGGACGCGTGATTGCTTCACCACTCGCGCCGGGTCCCCGGGTAGCGGGGTTGAGGAGCTCGGCCGTCCTTCAGCAGCGACCAGCCTCGTCTCCATCACCGCTGCGCGAGTTTGGGCCGCCTCCAGCTCGGCCTGGGAGGCGGCGAGCTTCTCCTCGCACTCGGAGAGCTTCTTCGCCGCTTCTATCTCGGCAGCCTGCGAGATGATCGACGTCAGGACCTGTCAACGACCAATCGAGCAACCCACCCAAGGACAGCTCACCTCGAAGTCCTTCCAGCGGGCTGACTGCATGCCGAGGTCGATGGCCTTCTTGGAGACGACCTTGAGGGCGTCGGTCACCTCCAATAGCTTCCTCGCCGAGTAATGCCCCAGTTCGGCAGACCGCGCGAGCGCGCAGGCCGACTGATGGGCGAGCTCCGTCGGGGTCAGCTCCATGACGGACTCCGCGTCGGCCCGACCGTAGATGGCATGGAGGACGGCGAACGCCTCCCCATTGTCCTCCCAGTCAGTCGACCAGGACGGGAGGTTGGTGCTCAGCGACACCGAGTTTTCCCCCGCCGACCAGGTCACGAGCGGGCGACCGAAGGCGTCCACCACCCCCTGCCCGAGGCCGTAGTTGGGGTGGAAATGGGGCGACTGGGCGCCCGTCGGCGACCGGCAATCGACGGATCGTGGCGACGAGGTCTTCGCCCTCTTCCTCGCGGGACCCTGCGAGCTGGCCCGCGACTTTCCCTTAACCGCCTTCTTCTCCCCAACGTCGGTAGGAGGGCGAGCATCCGACTGCGTGGCGGCGACTTCCTTCGCCAAAGGAAGCGGCTTCTCCGGAAGCTCGTTGGAAATTGCAAAACGCGCGACAAAGTTAGCTTCAGCGGCAAAAGGGCGAGCGAGTAACCAGGGCGCATTTCGAGTTCGGCTTACTTTCGTTAGGGTGGACTGGCTCGAGCACGTTGACGTTTAGTCGCCAGAAAATGACGTCAAAGCGCCGACCGCGAAAGTATTCGAAGAGCTGCTCGCGAGCTCCTTCGAGGATGGGAGGAAGAAAGGCGACATCGGCTGGTTGGTGCGGCCTGCCGAGAATACCGCCGAAGTCGCCATGAACGACAATCAGCTGCTCGCTCCAGCGATGGACCTTATTCGCGGTCCCAACCAAGGTGCAGACATGGCTGCTAAAAAAGATGACCCCCTCCGAGGTCGCCGCAAAGGCGAAGATGCGGTGGAAGACGGAGAGGTCGAAAGCGATCCTCTCTTCCCGAAGGAAGCATAGGAATCCCATGATGATCGCCACGCCGTTGGGATTAATCTGCGCGGGGACAATCCCGAAGTAGCGCAGGATCTCGCATAACTCCGGCCAGAAGGGCAGCCGGAGGCCAGCGTCGAAGTGACGCAGCGACATTACAAGCGAACCCTCAATATGGGTATTGAGGCGCTCGCTGCGAGTGGGGAGTCTGACCGAGTATTCGTCAGGCAAGGAGCGTTCCTTGAAGGTCGCCAGTTCCTTCTCGGTGGTTATGGACTTCTTAAAAGCCGCGTCTGCGAAGTTAATTGCGTGGGCCTGTCGGCGAGCGCTGGCGTCGTCACCAACCATGTTGGCGAGATCCGAAAGCAATGAGAACGACGAGTTGATTGTTCAGATACTCGTCAGGAGGAAAGAAGGTCGCTACAGCAATATGCTTTATGACCCACCTACCCCTCCTATTTATAGATATGACAAGCCCAAGGGGGGGGGGGGGTCAGCCGTCCCAGCGAGTATCTAACGAGCTCGCGCGATGAAGATAAACCTGCGACATTATCAGGTGAACTAAAGCTCGGCACATCAAGAAATAAAGCGCGTACACAGAGGCGAGAATATTCGCGCACACGAATTAATCAAATTAAAAATAAGATGTCCGGAAATACAAGCCGCGCGAGGCGAGTTACAGTCGAAAAGCAAAGAAAAAAGAACTATGGCGCCCTCGGCCGCTCGGGAGGGTGCGGATGTCGCCCGACCCAGCCAATCTCGCGCGCACGCCGGTAATGCTCCGTCGCCAGCGCTGTTGCATCGTCGCCAAGCCGGAGCTACTCCTCCATCCTCGCCAGACGTCCAGCAGACCCCATGCTCGCCCGGATGCCGGCCAGCTCGTCAAGCACCAGCTGCAGACGGTGGTTGTTCAACTGCAGCTGGCGGTCATTTTCTTTGATCATGTGAAAGCGAGCTTCATAGTTTTCCAAGGTCGACTGGAGCCCTTCGACCTTGGCCATCCTCGCCTCCAGAGCCGAGATGCGTCGGTGAGGATCGCAGATAGCGAGCTGGTCGAACTTGCTCTCCAGCTCCATGTGGGCGCGAATGGCGGCCTGGCGATACTCGCTCCCGGACAGCCCGATGGCGTCGATGAAAGCCGCCCCAGAGGTCGCCGGGCGATCTGACAAGGCAGGAAGATGGATCGTCAGGTCAGAAAAAGTAAAAATCAGAGCGGTATTCAGTGGTAGGAGGCTCACCACGGCGAGGAGATCGGGATCGGCGCGGCGAAGGAGGTCGCCCGGAGGTATCCCGCCTCCCCGAAGAGCTACTCGGAAGATCGGCAGGCCTACCCTGCCCGCGCTCTCCAAACCCTCGGCCGACGTAGTCGGGGTCTCCAACCCGCGGAGGAAAGTAGGGTGGCCGCGGCCTCTCCGGCTTCTTCACCGGCAGCGGAGCTGTAGACGAGCTCGCAGAGTGGTGCGGAGCCCTCGCCGCAGGAGCCGGAGGAGGTCGCGGGTGGTCCGACTTCGGCAGAGCAGACAGAGGCGGCGGAGGGGGCAAGCCGGTGCTCGGCGTCTGGCCAGGAGTGGCGACCGCGGGCAGCGGCGGCGGCAATGGAACGCTCACCGGGGGTATCTTCTCGCCGCTCGCAGCAGCAGAGGCCGCCGTACTCGCCGGAGGAACCTTGCGCATCGGCCCAGATAACCCGGCGGGAGTGGCTTTCGCCGGCAGCTCCTTACTCACAGGCGGGGGGTCCTTCACCAACGCCCCAGACGCCTTCCCCGAGCTGAGGCCTATCCTGACCGTGCGGGCGATCTTGAACGGCCTGTCGGCCGCCAGGGCGAGTAAGGGCGCCAAGCTGAGGGGGACGACATCAAGTGCCGCGTCCGCGGCAATCGGAGAATCTGCATAAAGAAAGAAGTCAGTAAAGTGGCAGCGACAACCCGGCAGGGAAGAGTTCGAGGTAGCGACCTGTCAAGGTGACGACCTCGGCCTGAGACGCCGCGGACTCCTTCACGGCCGCGAGCTCCTCGGTCATTCCCGGGTTCTCCAGCGGGCTGCCCCGGGTCGACCCAGGGAGGTCGTCGAGCCCTAGGTCGTTCAACACCCTCTGGGTGCTGGACGACACTACGGGATTTTCAGTCGCCGCGGCGACCTGGTGCGCCAGTGGAGGCGAGCCGACCACCGTAGTGGCGGGCTGCTTGACCTTTTTCGTCTTCTTCTTCTTCTTCGGCGGGGGCAAGGCAGTAGGATCATCCTCGCGCGGTCTTTTCGACCTGGCTATGCCGAGGAGGCCCGACAGGGCGGCGAGATTGTCCTTCAACAGCTGTTCAGCGTCCGACATCTTCGGCGAGCTCCAGGGACCGTTTCAAAAGCGAAGCCCCCCCTATTTATAGACTACTCTACCAGCAGGCGACGAGGCGAGCTGACCATATACCCGGCAGGGATGCTCACCGAATAGGTGTTGGATGAATCTTTCCGGGCTCCTACGTCGCCCAAAAAGAGCGGGGATTGTGTACAACCCATATTCGACGAGGGAGGGCCCTACCACCGCCAGGTCATCAAAAGTCAAAGTCAACAAGACAAGGTGGGGATCCAGACCAGCACCCCGGGCCGCGGAATGTTTGGGCGAGTATGGCGAGCTCCCCAGGCCAACTCGCCAGGTGGCGACTATGACCAGATACTCGCCTCTTCCAGGCGAGCCCCCCAAGGAAGTCGCCAACTCGCCAGAGTGGGGGTATAAGTAAGACCCCCCCCTCTCTCTCTAGTTTACCCTATAAATAAGACCCCAGGGGTACGAAGGAGACACAGGCAATTCTCGGCCTGAGCCCTCGCGAGTTCCAGCAACTGCCCTTGACTCATTATTGCTCAAGCTCGCCTCCTTCGTACCTAGCTCGGCCAATCTGGTTGAGAAGGGGTTGCTTCTCCTAAGCAACTGGGTACGTGGTGGGACCTTCCCGCCATAGCAACCTGGGGTCTTGTTTGCGCAATTCGTTCCTGTTTCCTGACCAGAGATCATCTTCCCGACTGGCCGACCAGTAACTTCAGGTTGCCTAGTCCGATTTCTGAGGTTGAGAAATTTCTCGGCTTCAACAGAAGTAATAAGTTTAGAAAGTGTGTCGGCCCTAGTATTCTGCTCCCGGAGGATATGATGGATCTGGTGAGAGGAGATTTTTTGTAGGAAATCTCTGACTAATGCCAAGTACCGAGCCAGCTGATCATTCCTGGCTTCAAAATCTCCCTCTACTTGGGACGCGACCAGCTATGAGTCAGTGTAGATTGTCAAGTCTTCGACCCTTCTATCATTGGCGAGCTGGAGCCCGATGATCAGCGCCTCGTACTCTGTGGCATTGTTGGTGACTAGGAATTTTAGTCGAAGGCCATACTCCAAAGTGATTTCTTTTGGGCTTATCAAAATAACATCGACGTTCGCGCCTTCCGCGCCTGAGGTTCCATCGACGTAAAGGGTCCAGTGAGCGGTGGTTGACCCCTCTTCGGGTGAAGGCTCTGTAATGGTACACTCAACGATAAAGTCGATAAGAACATATGACTTAATGTCTGGTTGCAACAAGAAGTGGATATCAAACTCGCCCAACTCGACTGCCCACTTGACAAGCCTCCCTGAAACTTTTAGCTTCTAGAAGATGGTGCAAAGGGAGAAACACGTTAATACCTTTATTATATGTGCCTGGAAGTAAGGTCAAAGCTTTCTTGCTGAGAAAACAATTGTTAGAGCCATCTTATCTGTCGTTGGGTACCTTGTTTTGGCATCGGTGAGAACTTTGCCGAGATAATAAACTGGGCGATGTATTCTGTAACAACCCTAGCCGATCCAACGTGATAATGTCACGGCTCCGCTCTAGGCGACGTTACTGGGCTACAGCCCAAGCACCCCAACCCCTCTCCAGCCCACCAAAGGGTTGTTGGTGGCCACAACTTCCCTTCGATGAGCGAACTCGATAGTCAAGTTGGGACGTACGTGGACTTCTCAGGAGGTCACCAATCCTAGTACCACTCTGGCTCAAGCACGCTTAACTACAGAGTTCTTTCGCTTCTCATCACCAATTGAGCTTAAAAAGTGCACTTTTTATTGTAACGTCTCCTTGACTCAAGGAAACAATCTGCGGTCAAAGCTGAGCTAACCCGGTCAGGCGAACCGTTACCGGGATGCAGCCCAAGCACCTCAACCCCTCTCCAGCACTCTGGAGGGTTGTTGGTGGCCATAACCTCCTTTTGATGAACAAAACTCTCCAATTAAACACGCAGCACGGGGACTTCCAAGGAGGTCACCCATCCAAGTACTACTTCTGCCCGTGCACGCTTAACTATGAAGTATTTTCACTTCTCATCACCAATTGAGCTGCACAATTGGTGATGAGAAGTGGAAATACTCCATAATTAAGCGTGCACGGGCAAGAATAATACTGGGATGGGCGACATCTTGGGAAGTTCACGTGTTGCTCGTTTAACTAGAGAGCTTTGTTGATCAAAGGGAGGTTGTGACCACCAATAACCAACCATAGTGCTGGAGAGGGGTTGAGGTGCTTAGACTGCAGCCCGGTAACGGTCCGCCTAACCAGGTTAGCTCCACTTTAGCGGAAGATTGTTTCCTTGGGTCAAGGGGACGTTGCACACTTCATCCTCATCCCTCAAAAGGACCGAGCTCAGGGCGGCAGGTGAAACTGCAAGGTACAAAAATAGTTGTTCACCAGGAACTGACATTGACAGGAGCGATGTGGATGCTAAATACTGCTTGAGTTGTTCAAACGCAGTCTGGCATTGCCGACTTCCACTGGAAGCTGACGCTAAGCTCCCCTCAGAGGATCTTGAAGAAAGGTAGGTATTTGTCTCCTGTTCGAGCTAAGAAGCGGGAAAGTGCACCGATCCTACCATTCAGCAGATGGACCTCCGTGATCGAGTGAGGGGGAACCATATCCTATAGAGCCCTAATCTTCTCGGGATTTGCCTCTATCTCACGATGGGTCACTATGAAACCCAGGAACTTCCCCGATGTGACGAAAAATGCGTACTTGCTGGGATTAAGCCACATTTTTTATTGACGCAGTATTTGGAAGCATTGCTCCAAGTCTTCCAAATGGTTGTGGAGGCGAACACTTTTGAACATCAAGTTGTGTACATACACCTCCATAGCTCTTCCGATGAGATCCCTGAAATCTTTGTTCATTAGCCCCTGGTATGTTTCACCAAAATTCTTGAGGCCGAAGGGCATGCCCCAGTAGTAGTAGATGCCTTTATCAGTCCAGAAAGCTATGTACTCCTCATCATCGGGATTCATACATATTTGGTTATACCCAGAGTGAGCTTGGCAACCTCCTCCTTGATCGCCTGCAATCGCTCTATTGCAAACTTTCTTTTCTTCTGGGTAACTGGCTAGTATGAGGGGTTGATATTTAGAGAATGAAGGATTACTTCTGGATCCACTCCTGACATATCTTCGGGGCTCCAAACAAAGATGTCTCTATTCCTATGGAGGAAGGTCACATATTCCTCCCTCTCTTTTAGAGTCAATAGGGACACAATTTGCACTATTCAAGCTGAGCCGTATTGCGAGAGAGAAACTTCCACGAGCTCTTCCACCGAGGCCCCATGCTAAGTGGAAGCTTCGTCATGAAGGTCGAACTTGTTTATGTTAAGGGCGAGCATGCGGGGCGGTTGCTTGGATTCCGCACTGCATGCTCGAGCTGCCGCCTAATTCTCGTGAACAACTCCAATCTCGTCAGGAATGAGGAATTTCATGGTGAGATGAGAGATTGACAGAATAGCTCTGAAGATTGTCTAGAAAGATCTCCCCAATATTACGTTGTACGAAGAGTTGGAGTCCACGATAGAGAATTGAGTTGTAACAACCCGACCCGTTAAATAACATATAATTGAAGGTCCGACCCAACATTTTATGCCACAAACAGACGGCGAGGTCACAGGTTAATACCAAAATACCACGCATCCTAACTCAGAGCATTCTAGCGGAAGATTACAAGTTGCACGAACTCAATCTATGAATGTTCACTACTATATAAATACCACATTTATATAAACACCAGGAATGTATACAAGCACACCGCTCACGGCCTTAAGTCCTTACAAGTTTCTCTTTACAAACATATGACTTCATACATCGGCACGCATGCCGGCCACACATGAAATCCAAAGCTTCGCACGGCCTTCGAGGGCCTAATAGCAGCAGCAACAAAAGCTTCAGCCCGCTCAATCCATTTCAGCCCGCATCATTTGCACATGGACGTCCACCCCAAGGGTGATAAACAAAGCAACGGTCAGCATTCAGCTGACCAATTATAACGACCCTGCCCCCTACCCGGGGCAGTGGTTCCTTCCCTGCATGTATAACAATCATAACATAGACATATATATCACATACAACATCACAAATGCCGGCCTCAGTGCCAGGCGCTCCGTGCACTCAGGGCACGATTCTGGTGTACCGAACTCCTCAAGGTCCCACCACCGGTTCGAGGTGTTTAGCTTGTTGGCCGGGCATAAGCCTCCAAACACACGTCGGAGACCTCACGCACCCGACTCACGCAGAAGCATTCACTTCACGGCAACTGTGAGCACTATCAGTCGACCTACCCAAGTAGTGTAACAAGCCTAGGAAAATCGCCCCTGCTGCATTGCCACCCATCGACCGCTCACCCGGACCTACAATTTAACTTGTTGGACATGGGCATCAACCTCCAAATACACGTCAGAGACCTCTCGCGCCCACCCACTCAGAGGTAATCGCAATCCATCTCATAACACCGGCACACGGTGCCACTTTCCACTCTAACAATACAGCTCGTGCCGAGCTTACAATCAAAGGAGCTATACCAAGCCTCCTTACCACATTTCACAAGCATCCTCATAGGCTCCGCAAGCCATTCGATATATACACGGAGCCTTCTCTGGATCGCACATCACCAATCCAGACTATACGTCCAGATGGGCTTCACACAGCATGCCTATTTCGTACTACACACTTCCGGATCTAGATGCAGACTCAACCGATGGAATCACTTACGCTCTTCCATCTTTTGATGGAGGATTCCATAAAGATACATGCATAAACAAAGGGCTTCACCTGCCCAAGGAAGAAAGACTATTACCCTTGATGATCGCTTCGGCACCATGGAAACCTAGCCGGATGGAAACCACCGTGGCAGCCTTGCCTCCACAATGCTTTACTCGGCTCTCGAAACGGACCGCTGAAGCTCCACCAGCGGTCGGAAAGCTTCTCCTTCTTCCTTCCTTGCACTCCTCCCTCTATTCACTTAGAAAGAGAAAGGCTAAGATGATAATGAGATATTCATCTCCATTCTCGGCCTTATCAGAGCAGGGAAGAGCTGGGACCACAAGATCCAAATAGAAGGGAACGAACAGCCTCGATCTGCTTTGAAAAGCATCTAAACAGAGCTGAAACGGCTTGTGACACGCCTGTGTCACATGTCGTGTCCCTTGAGCGGCTTCAGAACCGACTCAATCCAGATCAGAACACGGGCTACGACACACCCGTGTCACTACCTGACACACCCGTGTCAACCAGTACACGGCCGTGTGACTAGCCGTGTCACTCCATCAACATAAGGCTGAAACACCCGAGAAGGACACGACTAAGGCACACGCCCGTGTCCTTGGTCGTGTGCCCAACATGCCCCTGTGGCACGCCCATGTCACAGGCCGTATACCACACTCAACGCCACTCCACTCAACGCCGCCCGAGCAGGACATGCCCTGGGACATGCACGTGTCCCAGGCCGTGTGCACCAGACACGCCCTGGGACACGCCCGTGTCCCAGGCCGTGTCACCCAACCCGAACCCATTTTTGGGACTTAGGATTTTTGGGGTGTTACAATCCTCTCCTCCTTATAGAAATTTCGTCCCGAAATTTAGCGCAACAAATCCATCAACACAACCATTCCTTTTGTACAAATATCCACAAAATGATCCGGGGTTGCTCCTTACTGTCCCCACGGCCTCGCACACAAATGTTTTCACAAACACACATACAATAAACGAGGTACAACCTACCAGCAATAAAGTCAAGTGCACCCTCCACTTTATTTCCGCTCATCCGCGTCTTTAAGCAACTTCTTGACAGCCTCCTGCAACTCCAGGTTAAATACCCGAGGCTGTTGTACTTCATAATGCGAGCTTTGCGGCTCCTGCACTCCTAGATTGTACACTCACGGTTGCGCCCGGGATGCCGATGATTCCGCCACTGCCTTACCTTTTTCCTCATAGGACGCGCCTGTCTTTTGCTCACTCTTTGACGGGCCTTTCCAACAGTAACGGGCTAGATGCCCCGGCTCCCCACAAGTGAAATAGGTACGCGATTCGACACGTTCTTGCCCAAACGTCGCTCATGAAGCAACCTCTGAAGACGGTTGTTCAGCAGGCCTGATCCTCTTCTTATCACGCTTCCTAAACTCCGACTGTTCGGACTGCGGAACCTTGAACTCCAACTTTTTCGCCGCCAAGTTTTTCTTGTCATGAACTCGTTTCAAATCCTTCTCCAGCGCACAAGCTGTATCCACTAAGGCTTGGAAGCCTTGGTTCACCGAACTCGGAAGCGCCAATCTCAACTCATCGTTGAGTCCCTCATAAAATCGATTCGTCTTCCGCGCTTCCTCCGCAAAAGTCAACCCCGCATAACGCCCCAGCCTGGTAAATTCATGCAGGTACTCATCCACAGACTTCTCATCCTGTGCTAGACGTTGAAATTCATTCTCCATAGGACCATAGCAATTCTCCGCGATACTGGCAAATACTTTGCCCAAAACAATCTGGAGAATTCGTCCATCGAAAGCTCGCCCAGACCTCTACCTGCCAATTGGTGCAGCTCGACTTCATCCCACCACGGTCTCGCCTCTCCTTCTAGTAAGAAAGTGGCCAACGTGACTCTCTGCCCCTCATCAATCCTAAGCGCTGTCAGGATCCTCTTCACTCTTGAAAGCCAATCCTCCACCTGCGTTGGGGAATGCGCCCCGATAAACGTAGGTGGATGAAAATTCATAAACCGCTTCAGTTGCTCGTCAGCCGCTCGCTCGTCCACCCGAGCTTCCACACGCTCTTGTCTCGCACTAACCCGAACTGGCTCCACAACAGGCCTTGCCTGCCCAACAGGTTGTGCTTGAATCATGGCAAGTACCGCCTCCGCAACTAGACGTATAGTCTCCGCAGAAGGAGGAGGTGTGGGCACCTCGGCTGGTGCCGCACTCTCATCCGAACGTTGGGGCTCCGACTGCCCAGCACCACTCCTTGTCACCTAGAAGTGAACAAGATATCATGAAATCAACCTCCAATCCAAAACGGCTCAACCTCCAATCCAAAACGACAACCATACCGAATACACACGCGCACATTCCTAGTGGACATTCTTGAGTTCACTTATGTTAAAACGGTTCGCACGTACACGTGCCCGCCACCCGACAAAAGAATTCGGCCACGAATTCGAAAGCGGAAAACCAAGAGGCCTCTGATACAAAAATGTAACAACCCGACCCGTTAAATAACATATAATTGAAGGTCCGGTCGGGGCCCCACATTATATACCACAAACAGACGGCGAGGTCACAGGTTAATACCAAAATACCACGCATCCTAACTCAGAGAATTCTAACGGAAGATTACAAGTTGCACGAACTCAATCTATGAATGTCCACTACTATATAAATACCACATTTATATAAACACCAGGAATGTATACAAGCACACCGCTCACGGCCTTAAGTCCTTACAAGTTTCTCTTTACAAACATATGACTTCATACATCGGCACGCATGCCGGCCATACATGAAATCCAAAGCTTCGCACGGCCTTCGAGGGCCTAATAGCAGCAGCAGCAAAAGCTTCAGCCCGCTCAATCCATTTCAGCCCGCATCATTTGCACATGGACGTCCACCCCAAGGGTGATAAACAAAGCAACGGTCAGCATTCAGCTGACCAATTATAACGACCCTGCCCCCTACCCGGGGCAGTGGTTCCTTCCCTGCATGTATAACAATCACAACATAGACATATTTATAAGACACAACATCACAAACGCCGGCCTCAGTGCTAGGCGCTACGTGCACTCAGGGCACGCTTCTAGTGTACCGAACTCCTCAAGGTCCCACCACCGGTTCGAGGTGTTTAGCTTGTTGGCCGGACATAAGCCTACAAACACACGTCGGAGACCTCACGCACCCGACTCACGCAGAGGCATTCACCTCATAGCAACTGTGAGCACTATCAGTCGACCTACCCAAGTAGTGTAACAAGCCTAGGGAAATCCCCCCTGCTGCATTGCCACCCATCGACCGCTCACCCGAACCTACAATTTAACTTGTTGGACATGAGCATCAGCCTCCAAACGCACGTCAGAGACCTCTCGCGCCCACCCACTCAGAGGTAACCGCAATCCATCTCATAACACCGGCACACGGTGTCACTTTCCACTCTAACAATACAGCTCGTGCCGAGCTTACAATCAAAGGAGCTATACCAAGCCTCCTTACCACATTTCACAAGCGCCCTCACACGCTCCGCAAGCTATTCGATATATACACGGAGCCTTCTCTGGATCGCACATCACCAATCCAGACTATACGTTCAGATGGGTTTCACACAGCATGCCTATTCCGTACTACACACTTCCGGATCTAGATGTAGACTCAACCGCTGGAATCACTTACGCTCTTCCATCTTTTGATGGAGGATTCCATAAAGATACATGCATAAACAAAGGGCTTCACCTGCCCAAGGAAGAAAGACCGTTACCCTTGTCGATCGCTTTGGCGCCATGGAAACCTAGCGGGATGGAAACCACCGCGGCGGCCTTGCCTCCACAACGCTGTACTCGGCTCTCGAAACGGACCGCTGAAGCTCCACCGGCGGTCGGAAAGCTTCTCCTTCTTCCTTCCTTGCTCTCCTCCCTCTCTTCACTTAGAAAGATCAAGACTAAGATGAGAATGAGATATTCATCTCCATTCTCGGCCTTATCAGAGAAGGGAAGAGCTGGGACCACAAGATCCAAATAGAAGGGAACGAATGACCTCGATCTGCTTTGAAAAGCATCTAAACAGAGCTGACACGGCTTGTGACACGCCCATGTCACAGGCCGTGTCCCTTGAGCGGCTACAGAATCGACTCAATCCAGATCAGAACACGGGCTATGACACGCTTGTGTCACTACCTGACACGCCCGTGTCAACCAGTACACGGCCGTGTGACTGGCCGTGTCACTCCATCAACATAAGGCTGAAACACCCGAGAAGGACACGGCTAAGGCACACGCCCGTGTCCTTGGCCGTATGCCCAACACCCCCTATGACACGCCCGTATCACAGGCCGTGTACCACACTCAACGTCACTCCACTCAACGCCACTCCACTCAACGCCGCCCGAGCAGAACACGCCCTGGGACACGCCCGTGTCCCAGGCCGTGTGCACCAGACATGCCCTGGGACACGCCCGTGTCCCAGGCCGTGTCACCCAACCTGAACCCATTTTTGTGACTTAGGATTTTTGGGATGTTACATGAATGCAATGGGTCTCTTGCTTTGGTGGCTCCCTAATTGTGACGAGGAGCGAGATTACTCCCTGGACTGGTATTGGACGATTGTTAGCGTCGTGTACTGGACCTAATGTGGGGCTCGTGTGCCGCCCTGTGAGCTTGATTTTCTGGAGGGTGGAGCGGAAGAGGATATCAATGGAACTACCACAGTTCACCAGGATTCTCATTACTCAGAAATACAGGTCCCCGATCTCGGCGCTGATAACCATGGGGTCTTGGTGCGGTATCTGGAGTCCTTCAAAGTCTACCTCTCTGAACGTGATGGTCATGTCTCGGCGGGTCCTTTTCCCTCCACGCTCGGTGCTGTCGGTGGGATGTGTTGGGGCCTCAAATGCGGTAGTCCCTGCGATGGTCCTGGTTCTTTCCTCTACCTCCTCGAAGGTGAAAACATTTGCTCCTTGTGTCTTTGAAATTTTTGGTAACCAGTTCCCTCAGACGACGTCAAGCTGTTGGGGTCCGCACGTCGCTCTCGGTAGACCGGGTCTTTTGAACCGTTCTAGCTCGCGGAGCGGTTGAGCGTACCAACAGTCAAGAATTCACCGAGTGTTGAGACTGAGGCTTGATGACGTGGAAAATCTGCAATTAGGGTGAAAAACTACGCGGTCGGTATGATGTCGATCTAACTTCTACTATATCAAAGTTTATTATAGAGCTTTCAAGAGGAGAGCGAGGGCGACATGTTGCACCTCATTACACTTGATGAGATGGGGGAGAATGCACAACGAGTGTCGCTGGTGACTGTGCCAATCTAGCGACCCTCCGTGGGTCGCTTCTCGTGGGTGTGGGCCTTGCCTTGCCTTCTGAGTCGACTTGATGTGTTGGCAGGGATGACACCGTGCGTCTCGTCTTCCGTTCCTTCAAGATGTCGACCGTCCAAGAGGTTTGTTCTCGAAGTGTATGTGCGTTCCGTCCTTGTCTTGGTTTTTCTCCAACTTTGTCTTGACTTTTCAGCCTTGGTGAAGCCTTGCGAAAGTGGTCTTGGGTGGAAATCCTGCAGAGAGAAAAGATGAGTGAAGTCAAAGTTCCAAAATGTTAACCCCCAAAAATCGGCGACCCCTCCCAAGGTCTCTAGCTCGCAAGTCGCGGTCCACTCAAGGGAACCCCCCCGAGGATCGCGATCTGCCTCGGCTTTCCCTTTTTGGCCCAAGCGGTTTGGCCAGGCTAACCATGCAGCATTACTTTCTTGCAGGAGGCAAACCTATATCAGTTCGCAGGTTCGATCTGCCGGTGCCGGCACCCGACCGAACCATCGCAAGGCTCGGCTCCCCTGTCCAGCCTGGCCCCAGGCTTCCGCCGTCAGGCCGCCATCCTTAGGGGCGACCTGGCCTTAGGCCGCCCTTCCCAGGGGCGGCCTGGCCTCAGGCCGCCCCCCTTTGGGGGAGGCCTGGCCTCAGGCCGCCCTTCCCAGGGGCGGCCTGGCCTCAGGCCGCCCCCCCTTTGGGGGCGGCCTGGCCTCAGGCCGCCCCTTCCCAGGGGCGGCCTGGCCTCAGGCCGCCCCCCCTTAGGGGCGGCCTGGCCTCAGGCCGCCCTTCCTAGGGGCGGCCTGGCCTCAGGCCGCCCTTCCCAGGGGCGGCCTGGCCTCAGGCCGCCCCCCCTTTTGGGGGCGGCCTGGCCTCAGGCCGCCCCTTCCTAGGGGCGGCCTGGCCTCAGGCCGCCCCCCCTTAGGGGCAGCCTGGCCTCAGGCCGCCCCTTCCTAGGGGCGGCCTGGCCTCAGGCCGCCCTTCCTAGGGGCGGCCTGGCCTCAGGCCGCCCTTCCCAGGGGCGGCCTGGCCTCAGGCCGCCCTTCCCAGGGGCGGCCTGGCCTCAGGCCGCCCCCCCTTAGGGGCGGCCTGGCCTCAGGCCGCCCTTCCTAGGGGCGGCCTGGCCTCAGGCCGCCCCCCCCCCCTCCCCCCCTTAGGGGCGGCCTGGCCTCAGGCCGCCCCCCCCTTGGGGGCCTGGCCTCAGGCCGCCCTTCCTAGGGGCGGCCTGGCTTCAGGCCGCCTGCTCCTCAGGCCTCCCCCTCTTCCTGCTCTTCAGGTTGATGTCCTCCGAGGTCGTTTCAGTCCGCCGAGGTCGTCGAAGATGACGTCACTGGACCAGATTCTCCCCGGGCCTATAAATACCCCCCAAGACCTCTCATTCTGCATCGGCGGGAGGAGAACTGCCACCTTGATCAAAGGCTGCGGACTCAGTTTTCTCAGTCCGTCAAGGTTGATCAGGCAAGGTCTGCGGCCTCCAAATATCCAGTTCTCCCAGGTCGTCAAGGGCCGTGGACTTGGTTTTTCTGCCAGCAGCAGCAGCAGCTTGCGCAGCCTCCGCAGCCTCTGATTTCCAGTTCTCCCAGGTCGTCAAGGGCCGTGGACTTGGTTTTTCTGCCAGCAGCAGCAGCTTGCGCAGCCTCCGCAGCCTCTGATTTCCAGTTCTCCCAGGTCGTCAAAGCTGTGGACTTAGTTTTTTCTGCCCTCATCAGGCAGCTTCAGCAGCATCTTCAGCTTCAGTTCTCCAGTCCTCTACAGCTCCTTTTACTAAGTTTCTGGCATCTCCTTTCCTCAGCCGCCAGCTTCCCCCATTGTACCCTCTACTGCTCGTATGTGTAATGGTGCAATAGCAAATTGTAACTCTTCTTGATTAAAGGAAAAGCCCGTCGCAAGAGTGACATTCAAGCCGCGGCGGGCGAAGTCTGCTGTTGTCGCTGCTAGCGGCCTCCTCTCTTCTTTTCTCCTCTCTCGGCATCAACCTGCAAAGCTAACCATTCAAGTAGCTGTCTGCTCGACAGTACCTGAGCAAGCTTCTCCTCCGCTCAAGCAAGCTTCCTCTCTATCCCCGCAACCCTTCTCCCTTCATCCTTAGCCTGTGAGATCGAACACCCGTTAACTGGTTGGAACCACATTTCGCGCATCAAAAGTTAACACGCGACCTTCAGATCTCGATTAGACAGTGAAAGCAGTGGTTACTCATGACAGACCATCAACCAGTCGAGAGTCTTTCTCCAAGTCCCAGTGATGATTCTCTTTGGGAGGCCTTAGAGCAATCTCGCAGAGAAACTGCCCAACAGTTTCAAGCCATCAACCGTACTCTAGCAGCTCTCACGCAGCAATTGGCCGCTCAATCTTCAGCAGCGCCAGTTCCTCCAGTCAATCTAGCACCAATATCAGAGACTCCTCAAGTTTATCCACCGGCTTATCCGCCGGTCTATCCTCCTCTTTATACTCCAACCTTTCCGCAGGGGCCAGCAGCTCCCTTGCGATCTCAAGATGATGAGTTTGCAGCTCGTCAAAACTTCTTCCGGGAGGCTGCCCGGGGAAGTCCAACCAGATTTTTGAACTTTCAGGGAAGTCACCCCTCCTCTTCAGCTCCTGCCTTTGCTCCTCCCGCAACAACCTTTTACTCCTATCCTCCTGCTCCTTTTGCAACTACTGCTCATGCTCCTTACTTTCCTTATGCAGTAGAACCAGAAGAGCCATCGCCGTTTACAGAGAGCGTTCGATATGAACCAACTCCAGTCAACTTCCGAGAGCCACGGTTGCCCATTTACACTGGGGAGACTGATCCTGTCAAGCATCTTCAAGCTTTTGAATCAGCCGTTGCTCTCAAGACCCTCTCAGATACTACCAAGAGCAAGCTCCTCGTAACAACCTTTGATGGTCAAGTGAGAGACTGGTTCTATGGACTGCGACCTCAGTCAATCTCTTCCTTTATTGATTTGAGAAGGGAGTTCCTGCTCAGGTTTTCTACCTCTTCAAAGAGGAAGGGCGGTCCAGAAGCCCTCTTTGAGATCAGGCAGCGAGAGAATGAGACTTGGTCTCATTATGTGGATCGTTTTCAGAAAGAAATCTTGTGTACAACCCCGTATCCCGCGAGTGGTCGACAGGGATTGAACCGGCCGGCTCAGATCAACTTGGACCCAGCTTGCCGAGCCCGAGCTCGGCAATAGTCGAGCTAAGCTCGGCGATGGCCGAACGAAGTCCGGCATGCCGAGACCGAGCTCGGGTGCGGAAACAGGGCTCGACGATAGTCGAGCCAAGCTCGACGATCTCCGCGCCGAGTCCAAGCTCGACGATCGTCGTGCCGAGCTCGAGCTCGGCAATAGTCTAGCCGAGCCCAGCGCTAGCCGAGCACAGTCCGCCGAGTCCGAGCCCGCCTAGGCCCAGGGCGAGGCGAGTTGGACCCCCTGCCGAGCGAGTGCCCCCCTCAGGTCCAGCTCGCATCTTGGCCATGGCACACTTTTACTGTGTGGCCCCTTTTGGTCTGCCAGCAGCCCTCGAAAACAGTGAAGGTTGTATATTGGCAGGCCATCTTTTCCTATAAATAGGACCCAAGGGGTACCTCAGAAGGCACGTTTTTACTGATTTCCCGGCCTACTAGCGCTTTCTGAGGTACCTTAGCCCGGCATTTGGCTAAGGAGGGGAAGCGCTCTGAGATCTTCCGGGTGTGTGGTGGGACCTCCACGCCGGGCCCTTGGTCTAGTCCTTGTCTCTTCTTTTCTTTGTCGTTTTCTTACAGGAGTGAAGTAGGTGCGTGGCCACCCCTTCCCCAAGGGTCGAACTCCACAGAGACCGGTTTTTCGGTTTCAACATTTTGGTGCGGTGAGCGTGGATAGTGGTCAGCAGAGAAAACCTCCTACAGGCCAGATGACTGGAGATGAGGGACAAGGATCAGGCAGGGGCAACTCGCCACCCTCTCCCCCACCCCCAGCGGCGAGCATGCCGGCGGAGCTCAGAGAGGAGATCCTCGGGCTCGTCAGGACCGTCCTCGGCATGCGAGCTGAGAGTGCGACACCGGCTGTCCCGGTGGTCGCCGTTCCCGCACTCGGCGACGACGCCCCGCTCAGGCGACCAGGGAAGGAGCCCGCCGAGAGGGGCGAGCGCGAGTTCCAGGGGCGAGTTCTGTTCCCCGGCTCGGCCGCCGAGTACCACTTCGGCGAGACGGCAGGGAGGGAGTTCCCGACTCGCCCGGCTGAGGGGGGGAGCCCCTTCAGCGAGTTCGTTTCTTCAGCCCCCGTTCCCGAGGGGTTTCGCGAGCCGGAGATGACTTACTACTCTGGGAGAGGAGACCCGGTCCACCACATCCAGTGGTTCGAGGACATGGTCTCCATTCGACAGATGTCAGACGGCTTCAAGTGCCGACTCTTCGCCATCACCCTCAGGGAAAAGGCGAGAGAGTGGTTCCACCAGCTCCCGACCGGGTCCATCTACTGCTTCGAGGATCTGCGACAGGGTTTCATGCTGAGATTCACCACTTCTAAGAAGAGGAAGAGGGAGGCGGAGTCTTTGTTCCGCATCAAGCAGAGGTTGGGAGAGACCCTGGGGAGCTACCTGGACAGGTTCCAAGAGGAACTGTCCCAAGTTCAGGAGATGCCAGGACACACCATGATGGTGGCCTTCACCCTGGGTCTCCAGTCCGGGTTCTTCGCAATGGAACTAAAGAGGTCACCTCCAGTGTCTTTTGAGGCGCTTCTGGAGAGGGCGGCTAGGGAGGCCGAAATGGAGGCAGCACATCCAGAGTTCGCGCGGAGGTTGGCCAAGTGGGCCGTGGAAGAGGAAAGGCCAAGGGGTGGCCGAATTCAGGAGGATAGGAGGGCTGAACCTCGGCAAAGGGAGCAGCCGCAACAGCAGCCGCAACCCAGGTGGGTGCGTCCGGAGCAGACCCACCGTTTGGGATGGAGGCCCGAGTGGCAAGACCAGGCACCACGAAGGGGTTATCAGGGAGGAGATAACCGCCAGGGTGGCCGAGGGCAGTACAACCCCCAGGGGGGTAGGCAGGGTCAGAGACCCCCTCTCCCCGACCAGGAGGAGGCAATGGCAATTGCCATGAGGGGGAGGAGGAGAGGACAGCCGAGGAGAAGGAGGGAGGTCAGGGTGGACCTGCCCTACTGTGACTTTCATCAGGAAGAGGGGCACCTCACATCCACGTGCCCGGAGTTCCTCGAGATGAGAGGGAGAAGGGAACAGCAACAACAAGACCATCAGGAAGTTCGGATAGAGGAGATCCGGCCTCGGGAGGAGGGGGATCGGTGTGAAGACCGGGTTGATGTGGGCACCCGGGGAAGGATCGGAGCGATCCACGGGGGGGCCGGGATCGAGGCCTCCCGTAAGTCAAGCCTCCACACTATGTACCGGAGGAGCGTTGGCTCCACATCCCAATCCCCTCCCCCGGAGGAGAAAATCACCTTCTCCAGAGAGGACTTGCCGGGTCACGAGGACCCCTTCTGCGATGCGCTGGTTATCCAGACAGCCATCGAGGATTTCACTGTCTCCCGGATCCTCGTGGACAATGGGAGTTCGGTCAACGTCATCTTCAAGAAGGCGTTTGATGCGATGAAGGTAGAGGCCAGGAGGGTGTTGGCCTCGGACAGGCCTCTGTTCGGCTTTTCAGGGGAGAGGAAAGAAGTCGAGGGGGGAGTGGGACTCCATGTCACTCTAGGGGGGCAGTCGCGCAACTGCAAGTTTGTTATCGTGGACGCCCCTAGCAGTTACATCGCCATCTTCGGGAGACCCCTCATCAGCGCCTTCCGCTGCGTCCCCTCGTCCTTCCACCAGTGTCTAAAGCTCAACGTCGAGGGGGTCCAGATCCGAGTTCGAGGAGACCCTAAGGAGGCAAGGGAGTGCTACGTCTCGGCGGTAAACTCCATCTCTTGGTTGGAGGGGGCCGAGGAGATGGGGCGGAGGCTGGAGGAGGAGCAGGAAGCTGACAAAGAGATGGAGGTGGAGTGCCGCGCTCGGGGGGAGGTCGCGGAAGAGGCTCGGGGGTCGGCCGAAGCCATGGCCGTCGAGGAGGCTGAGGAAGAGGTCCTCGCCCCCGGAAGGGGAGGTATCGAGGAATGGGAGGAGCAGTCCCGTCTGGAGGCAGCGGAAGAGGTAGAGGAGATGGAGGTCCTCACCATTGGAGGCAGGGTGGAGAAGGTCCGCGTCAGCGGAGGTCTGACCCCGGAAGCTCAAGGCAGGATGCTGGAGTGCATCCAGAGGAACGTGGACATCTTCGCCTGGAGCGCCGCGGAGATGCCAGGGATCGACCCCGACGTGGCCTGCCACCGCCTCAACATGGACCCGGAGGCTCCCCCCATCCAGCAGAAAAGGAGGTCCATCACAGACAAGCTCGCCGAGCCAATCAGAGAGGAAGTCGCCAAGCTCCTCGAGGCTGGCTTCATATCTGAAATCCAATACCCCGGCTGGGTCTCCAACGTTGTAATGGTTAAAAAAGGAGACGGCCGGTGGAGGATGTGTATCGACTTTTCTCTTCTTAATAAATCATGCCCGAAAGATTGTTATCCTTTGCCTCGGATCGACGCGCTGGTTGACTCAGCCGTCGGTTTCCCTGTAATGAGTTTTTTAGATGCTTTTTCAGGTTATCACCAAATCAGGATGCACCCCCCTGACGTCAAAGATGTCTCGTTCATCACGGGAGATGGGTGTTATTGTTACAAAATGATGCCCTTCGGGCTAAAGAATGCAGGGGCTACCTACCAAAAAATGATGGATAGGGTCTTCCGAGAGCAGAAGGGGAGAAACCTCGAAGTGTATGTGGATGATCTTATGGTCAAGAGCTTGGATGTCGACTCCCACATCCAGGACTTGGAAGAGACTTTCGCCACTCTCCGCAAGTTTAAGATGAGGCTGAACCCCTTGAAGTGTGTCTTCGGGGCAAGCCGGGGAAAGTTCCTAGGGCACCTTCTCACCCCCTCTGGGGTAGAACCTAACCCAGACAAGGTGAGGGCAATCCTGGAACTAAGGTCGCCGCAAAATACCAAGGAAGTACAGCAGCTGACAGGGAAGTTGGCAGGGTTGAGTAGATTCCTCTCCCGGGCCGGGGAGAGGTGTTCCTCATTCTTTAAAACCTTGAGAGGGGGTCGAAGGTTTGAATGGACCTCGGAGTGCGAGGAGGCATTCCAGGCTTTAAAGAAACAGCTGACTCAGGCCCCCCTGCTCCAAGGGCCCAAGGAGGGGGAGGACTTATTCCTATATCTAGGGGTCGGGGCTGAAGCCTTGAGTTCGGTTTTGGTTCGGGAAGAGGGGAAGAGGCAACTCCCCGTCTACTATGTGAGTCGGATACTAAAGAAGGCCGAGCTCCGCTACCCCATCCTAGAAAAACTGGCCTTCGCCCTAATCATCTCAGCCCGAAGGCTTCGGCCTTATTTCCAGGCACACTCAATTCGAGTAGTGACCGACCACCCCCTGCGCAACATCTTCAAGGGGGTAGAGCATTCAGGTAGGTTGGCCAAATGGTCGGTGGAACTGAGCGAGTTCGACATCTCCTTCGTCCCTCGACTCTCAATCAAGGCCCAAGCTATGGCTGACTTCCTGGCAGAGTATGTGGTCGAGGTGGCGGAGGAGAGACTCACTCGCCCCCTCCCCTGGAAAGTCAGGGTGGACGGTGCCTCGGGGAAGCAATCTTTGGGGGTTGGGGTCATCTTAGAAAGCCCCCAAGGGATAAAGATCGAGCAGACCGTGGTAGTGCACTTTCCTATCACCAACAACCAAGCCGAATACGAAGCTGTAATCGCAGGTCTGCGCCTGGCAAGAGACTTGGGGGTGCATGACGTGGAGGTCCTCACTGACTCCATGGTGGTGGCTTCCCAGATCAAGGGGGAGTTTGAGGAAGGGAGCCCACCCTGCAGCTCTATTTGATGAAGGTAAGGGGAGTCATTGGGACCTTCCAGACCTTCTCAATCAAGCACGTGCCAAGAGGGGAAAACGAGCCAGTCGACCAGCTAGCAAAGCACGGTCCCCGGATGGGAGGCACCATTACGGATCTCTTCTGACCTTCCATCGAGGAGGGGGAGCTAATGGAAGTAGAACAACACCCCTCATGGATGGATCCCTTCGTCATCTTCTTGTCCACCGGAGAATACCCGGAGGGGATGGACCGAAGATGGCTCAAGCACAAGGCGGCATACTACCTCCTACGCGAGGGACAGTTGTACCGCAAAACCCTCTCAGGGATGTTGGCCCGTTGCGTGGCCGAAAGAGAGGTGCACAAAATTTTGGAGGAAGTCCATTCCGGTGAATGTGGGAGTCATTCGGGGAGTCGGACCCTGGAAGGGAGGATCGTCAGGCAAGGGTACTTCTGGCCCACCCTCGGTCAGGATGCAGCCGAATTCGCGAAAAAATGTCATAAGTGTCAACTATATGCCCCGCTCCAGCTCCAGCCGGCTCAGAGGTTAAGAAGCATCATGGCACCGTGGCCCTTCGCCATATGGGGGCTGGACCTCGTAGGACCTTTCCCCCAGGCCAGCGGGCAGAGGAGGTTTTTGTTGGTCATGATTGATTATTTTTCTAAGTGGATGGAGGTGAAGGCTCTAGCCAAGGTGACCTCTCAGGTAGTCAGGAACTTCATCTAGGGAGAGATCATCTGCAGGCATGGGCTGCCACAAGCTATCGTCACGGACAACGGACCTCAGTTCGCCAGCGCGGAGTTCATTCGTTTCTGCGAGCAACTAGGGATTGACCTTCGGTTCGCTTCTGTCCATCACCCCAGGAGCAACGGGCAGGTGGAAACGGCCAACAAAATCATAGTGAACCTCTTAAAAAAGAAAGTGGAGAATTTGAGGGGAAGTTGGGTGGAACAGCTTCCATCAGTCCTCTGGGCCTTGAGGACCACCCCCAATACTGCCACAGGGGAGACACCTTTCAAACTCTCTCACGGTTGCGAGGCCGTTCTACCTATCGAATTCGAGGTCCAGACGCCTCGGGTCGTCGAGGCAGGAGCCGGAAGGGAAGAATGGAGGTCAGAGAATGAGGAGGAGCTCCGACTCTCCCTTGATATGGTGGAAGAACTACGCGACTTGTCCGTCATCAGGCAGGAAGAGGCCAAGCGAAGGATGGCCAAGTATTTCGACAAGCACGTCCGTGTCAAGCAGTTCGCGGAAGGGGACCTTGTCTTGAAAAAGGTGGACGCAGCAGGGAGATCAGCCGCTGTGGGAAAACTCCACCCCAATTGGGAGGGCCCCTACATTGTGCAGGAGGTCTTGAAATCGGGGGGGTATCGCCTCCAAGATGTAAGAGGGGACACCCTCAGCCACACTTGGAGTGGCGACGATCTGAAACGTTTTTACCCTTGAAAATACTGTAAATGACTTGGCTTTAAGAATGAAAGAATCTCGTTGCCATATTTCACGCTCTGTTAAAATGGTGAAGGTAAAGGGATTCGCAGCTTAAACCCCCAAGGGGCAAAAGTTTCTAAGTCTTCTCGCTCTGGGGTTAGGTCTCGTCACTCCCCTGCCAGGCTCCCACCTAGCTGGCACGGCCGAGTCTCGATGGACATCGCTATGACCCTGGGGCTGAGCCCGGAGGATGTTCAACACCCGCCCTCAGGCTCTCACCTAGCTGACTGGCCCGGTGGCAGCACCCGGGAGAGGCAAAAGTTTCTAAGTCTTCTCGCTCTGGGGTTAGGTCTCGTCACTCCCCTGCCAGGCTCCCACCTAGCTGGCACGGCCGAGTCTCGATGGACATCGCTATGACCCTGGGGCTGAGCCCGGAGGATGTTCAACACCCGCCCTCAGGCTCTCACCTAGCTGACTGGCCCGGTGGCAGCACCCGGGAGAGGCAAAAGTTTCTAAGTCTTCTCGCTCTGGGGTTAGGTCTCGTCACTCCCCTGCCAGGCTCCCACCTAGCTGGCACGGCCGAGTCTCGATGGACATCGCTATGACCCTGGGGCTGAGCCCGGAGGATGTTCAACACCCGCCCTCAGGCTCTCACCTAGCTGACTGGCCCGGTGGCAGCACCCGGGAGAGGCAAAAGTTTCTAAGTCTTCTCGCTCTGGGGTTAGGTCTCGCCACTCCCCTGCCAGGCTCCCACCTAGCTGGCACAGCCGAGTCTCGATGGACATCGCTATGACCCTGGGGCTGAGCCCGGAGGATGTTCAACACCCGCCCTCAGGCTCTCACCTAGCTGACTGGCCCGGTGGCAGCACCCGGGTGAGGCAAAAGTTTCTAAGTCTTCTCGCTCTGGGGTTAGGTCTCGCCACTCCCCTGCCAGGCTCCCACCTAGCTGGCACGGTCGAGTCTCGATGGACATCGCTATGACCCTGGGGCTGAGCCCGGAGGATGTTCAACACCCGCCCTCAGGCTCTCACCTAGCTGACTGGCCCGGTGGCAGCACCCGGGAGAGGCAAAAGTTTCTAAGTCTTCTCGCTCTGGGGTTAGGTCTCGTCACTCCCCTGCCAGGCTCCCACCTAGCTGGCACGGCCGAGTCTCGATGGACATCGCTATGACCCTGGGGCTGAGCCCGGAGGATGTTCAACACCCGCCCTCAGGCTCTCACCTAGCTGACTGGCCCGGTGGCAGCACCCGGGAGAGGCAAAAGTTTCTAAGTCTTCTCGCTCTGGGGTTAGGTCTCGTCACTCCCCTGCCAGGCTCCCACCTAGCTGGCACGGCCGAGTCTCGATGGACATCGCTATGACCCTGGGGCTGAGCCCGGAGGATGTTCAACACCCGCCCTTAGGCTCTCACCTAGCTGACTGGCCCGGTGGCAGCACCCGGGAGAGGCAAAAGTTTCTAAGTCTTCTCGCTCTGGGTTTAGGTCTCGTCACTCCCCTGCCAGGCTCCCACCTAGCTGGCGCGGCTGAGTCTCGATGGACATCGCTACGACCCTGGAGTTGAGACTGGGAGTTGGCCCGAGGAAAATACCAGGGCGCGAGCTCGCCAGTTAAGACGGCGAGCTCGGAATATCCTACCCCCCACCCTCCTCTCACTCTCCAGCTCGCTACTAAGGAAGCCCTGGTCCTGTCCCAGACTTAGGGGAAGGAGAGCGGCTCTCTCCAGCGAGCCCAGCCCCGCTCCAGCTAACTCGGCGAAAGACACGCCCTGATGTCTAAGGCGGACGCCGGCAACATCTTGACCCAAGCGTATTTTCACTTATCTGAATTATCGAAAAACTAAGGCGAGAAATGGCAGGGGAAGGTGAGGCGCGAGTAGGACGTGGCGCGAGCACGTGTCCTAGGGATTCGCCGCGAGCACCGCGGGGGCTGGTCCTAACTCAAGACATTCTACAGGCGAGGTCGCTCTACCTAGCGCGCGGGTATAGCATTGCAAGTGAGCTCAAAAAGAAGGCGAGGTCGCTCTACCTAGCGCGCGGGTATAGCATTGCAAGCGAGCTCAAAAAGAAGGTAGCAAAATTGTGCAAAAATATCTTTGATTTATCATTACAGGTTTACAAGGCCCGCCTCGGCAGGGTACAAAAAAAAAACAGAGAAAAGAAAACGAAGTTAACTCTCGCCCTTCCCCCTCGAATGGCGGTCCTCCTCGTCACCGAGCCGAACGTCCTTCTCCCTCACCCCAGCAAAGAGCGAGTCAAAACTATCTTCCTTCTCGCTGAGCGGGAACAGGGTTGGCAGGAGCTCCCGGACGGTGACCTCCTCGCAGCCTTCCGCCAAGATCCCCGTCCCCCTCATGGCCTGTAGAAGACACTCGGCAGCCTCGACGGAGTTGACTCGCAGCCGCTCCGCGACGTCAGCCTCGCCAAACACCCGAGGCCTCTTGAAGGGGAAGGCCGGCTCGCTGGCGTCCGGGGGAAGGAGAGCGTCGGCTTGGCGAAGGACCTCTCCCAGGAGCCCCTTATTCTTCTCTTTCAATTCCTCCACCTCCGCCCCCAGCCGGGCGGCAACAGCCTCCTGCTCCTGGGAATATGTCTTCTGATCGACGAGCTGGGCTTCCCGCTCAGCGAGCTGAGCCCGCAACTGAGCCATCTCGTCTCGCATCGCGTTAGCGGCTTCGGCGTCCTGTAAGACTAGAAGTTCAGAACACGCGCAGGAATAATCTTAAGCAAGGTAAATAGAGGTATCCAGCGATTACCAGGCCGCCGACAGACTTCGCGAGTAGAGCGTCCGCGAGGCCGAACCGCCTTTCCGCGTCGACCGCGCTCTCCTTCGCCAGGTCGCGCTCCTGCTCGGCAGTCAGCAGGGCGTTGCTGAGCTGGAAGCCGCGGCGGACCATCATGTGATGGAGCTCGAAGGCCCGCAGGTGGGCCTGCATCCCCTCGTAGCCGAGCTGACTAGGGGTCAGCTTCTTGTACGACTCGGCGCTGTCGCGGCTGTAGAGGCCGAAGCCGAAAGCGAAGGCATGGGCGGTGGGCGGCCGGCGAGCTCCCCAGGAGGGGGCGCGAGTGGAGACGGAAACTCGGTGAGCCCCCACGTCCCACTTCAAGATGGGCTCGCCAACCGCATCTTTGCTCTTGCACCCCTTGCCGAAGTTGGGGTGATCCTTCGGCAGACTGGGCTCGCGGACGGTGTCCTCCCCGGTAGAATCGGAGGACGGCCCGCTCTTCTTCTTCCCCTTTCGGGGAGAGGAGGCTTCTTTCAGCGGGCTCAAGGGCGGCTCGTCGGACAGAGCCTCCGGCGAGCTCATGAACTTGGCGGGAGACGAGGGAAGGTGCAGCCGTCCGCGCGAGACCACCTTCGCCCTCTTCTTCTTGGGGAGCGAAGAATCGGGGCGCGAGCTCGACCCCCCGGACTCCGAGCGCTTCTTGCCGGAGGGTTGGACTCGCGGTTGCTCCTCGCGACAAGCCAGCGCCGCCGCCCGGGCCAGCTCCAGAGGGTCCGAGAATATCCCCGGGTCGGCGAACGGCGGATGCTCCGGGAGAACACGTTCCCCTGCAGAGAAAGACTTAGTCAAAAAAAAGGGGGAGGGAAAAAGTTACACGAGATCCACCTCGATAAAGTCCGCGAGAGGGCTGAGCGAGATATACCTTCGCCGGGGAGAACGGGCTGAAGCAAGTCAAGGCCGCGGCGGAGGAAGGCGACCTCGAAGTCCTTGTGGAGAAAGAACTTGTGGAGGTCGGCGTCGCTACCGGACAGGGAGGGAGGACGGTATATGTCCTCGCTCTTCTGCAGGGGGCGAAAAGGGATGTTGCCGAGCTCGCCTTTGATGAAGACGAGCCGGGTCATCCAGTTGTGATTCTTGTTCGCCAGCTCGCGAACCTTGATGAAGGACCCGCCGAAGTAGGCGACCCCGTCGGGGGTAGCCTTGTAAGAGAACAACTTGCGGAACACCGCGAGGTTGAACTCAATTCGTTCCCGGCGGAGGAAGCAGGCGAACGCCACCATCATAGCAATGGCGTTGGAGTTCAGCTGCGCGGGCACCGCGCCGTAATACTTCAGGATCTGGCGGATTTCTGGCCAGAGGGGGAGGCGCAGTCCCACCTCGAAGTGCGAGATGGGAAAGGCGAGCTCGCCCTCCGGGAAGGAGTTGATGGCTTCATGCTCGGCGGGCCGGCGAGCCTGGAAGCCGGGGGGGGACGAACGCCGCCGTGAACTCGACGAGCTCCTCCTCTGTGATGTGCCCCTCGAAAAAGCAATGATCCACGAAGTGCTGGGCGCACTTAGACCGACCGTCCGCATCGGGGTTGGTCTTGACCATGGTCGCAGGGGAAAAGAAAAGCGCGAGCTCGGGAAGACAGAAGCGAGGCAAGGATTCGAAAGCAATAAAGGCGTGCCTCGGGGGTAGGTGAGAAGGTCTATTTATAGAAGAAGGTAAAGAAGGGCGAGAGAGAGGGCGAGTCGGCCGATCGGTCCGATCTCGCCGCGCCACCTCGCCATCCTCTCCTCGCAAGCTCTGCGAGCCAACCAGGCCCCCGAAGGGGGAATTCGAAAAGACCCGCCAAAATATTGAAAAAACGTCTACATATACAAAGTAGTTAAAAAATTGTTCCAAGATTATTACATGCAGACCATTCAGAGTAAATAAAAGGAAAAATACAAATAGGGGCGCGAGGACCATGCGAGGGCGGGGGCGAGTACCGGCCGACTGACAGAAGAGCCGTCTCATTCTCCCCGGTCTCGCCGGCCCGCCGTCGCAGGCCGCCGCGCATGAAGTTCGCGAAGCCGCCCCATGTTCCTGTTTATCACCCGCAGGTTCTCGTCGATTTCGTCCAACAGCACCAGGGAAGACGCCTCCTCGAACGCCAGGCTGACTCCAGCACCGTCCGCGAGACGCGAGCACTCCCACTGCAGCCTGTTGTTGTCCTTCCGCAGGTCGTGGAGCTCGCGCACCAGCTTCTTGAGAACCTTCCGCTCCCGTCTTGCGCGTTCAGGGCTGCCCACCTCGGAGTCCAGGAAGGCGTCCAGGGCGCTTGGAGAAGGGATGGGCGAGTAAGGAGGTCGATCCACGGACTCGCCGTCCTCCGTCCGCCCGGGAAATTCTGGGTGAAGAATTGAAAGACGGTCAGAAAAACAAAAATCCGCGGAACAGAAGAGCAATGCCGGAAACTTACCGCGCGAGCCTGGCTCCTCCGGGTGGGCGCGAGGAGAGAAGTGGCGCAGGTCCTTGCCACGACCCAGCAGTTCTTGAGGAGCGAGTTGGTAGCCGGGAACGGGGATAATCCCGGCGCCCCTCCCCACGACCAGGGATCCAGGGGAGGGTTGCCGGGAAGGGAGGCGACTCGGCGATGCCGGTTCTCGCGAGCCCGGCTCCTTAACCTCGGGATCCTGCCGTGGCGAGTTGACAGGAGCACTTTTGGTCCGAGGGGTGGACGCTTCGCCGCTGTTCTCCCGGTCAGAAGACAATTCCACGAGATTTTTAGAGGAGGAGCCAAGAACTGGCTGGTTGGAGGAACCGGCCCCGTTCCCCAAGGCGGCAGTAAAGTCGGCCAGGATGGGTTCGGCCCCCGGGGGAAGGGGCTTCGCCCGCTTGGCCGAGCTGAAATCGGCAAAACGGCGAGCAGGGGCTTCAAGGTTGGTTAGCCCCGCGGCCTGGGCAGCGATCTCCCCGCGGGAGCGTGCGAGTCGCTCTAAGACTTCCTTGGGGAGCGGCATCTTGTCAGAATTTGGGGAAGGGCAAAGGTCAGCCAGATGCGCAGGGGTACATATATATAGCTATCTGTGGGGCCTACCAGAAGATTCCTTTTTGCCCCTGTCGCACTCGCCGGATCCCATGGGGTTGGATGTTTCTTTCCGAGCTTGTCCCAACCTCGCAAAGAGCGGGGATTATGTACAACCCCGTATCCCGCGAGTGGTCGACAGGGATTGAACCGGCCGGCTCAGATCAACTTGGACCCAGCTTGCCGAGCCCGAGCTCGGCAATAGTCGAGCTAAGCTCGGCGATGGCCGAACGAAGTCCGGCATGCCGAGACCGAGCTCGGGTGCGGAAACAGGGCTCGACGATAGTCGAGCCAAGCTCGACGATCTCCGCGCCGAGTCCAAGCTCGACGATCGTCGTGCCGAGCTCGAGCTCGGCAATAGTCTAGCCGAGCCCAGCGCTAGCCGAGCACAGTCCGCCGAGTCCGAGCCCGCCTAGGCCCAGGGCGAGGCGAGTTGGACCCCCTGCCGAGCGAGTGCCCCCCTCAGGTCCAGCTCGCATCTTGGCCATGACACACTTTTACTGTGTGGCCCCTTTTGGTCTGCCGGCAGCCCTCGAAAACAGTGAAGGTTGTATATTGGCAGGCCATCTTTTCCTATAAATAGGACCCAAGTGGTACCTCAGAAGGCACGTTTTTACTGATTTCCCGGCCTACTAGCGCTTTCTGAGGTACCTTAGCCCGGCATTTGGCTAAGGAGGGGAAGCGCTCTGAGATCTTCCGGGTGTGTGGTGGGACCTCCACGCCGGGCCCTTGGTCTAGTCCTTGTCTCTTCTTTTCTTTGTCGTTTTCTTACAGGAGTGAAGTAGGTGCGTGGCCACCCCTTCCCCAAGGGTCGAACTCCACAGAGACCGGTTTTTCGGTTTCAACATCTTGGACATCGAGATCGTTGATCAAGAAATGTACCGAGTGGCTCTCATCCACGGCTTGCGCGAAGGCCCTCTAAAGTTTGAAGCTAATGTCCGAGCACCGAGGACTTATCAAGAGCTGATTGGTTTAGCCAACTCGTATATTCGCGGTGAAAAGAGCAACCCCAGCTTCGTCTCCAGGCTGGTATCAGAGAAAAATTCTTCTTCTTACAAGCAACCTCCGAGGTCTCCTCGGAAAGACTTTCCACCTCTCTCTAGGAAAGCAAGAAGATTTCAGCATCATCAACACCCCTTCCAAGGCCATGATCGTACCCAAGAGCGGCTGCTACCATTATCAACATCATCTCCGCTAACAGCTGCAGTTCATCAGCAGCAAGAAGGTGATCTGCCAGAATTTGAGCTAGATGAGGTCATGCAAGAAGTTAGCCAAATCATGAAGGATAAGGCATATCCCAAAAGGCCTTACCAACCGGCGAATCAGAGATCAAGAAATTCAGACTCATTCTGTGAATTCCACAAAGAGAAAGGTCATTTAACTGAAGATTGCAAGGCCCTTCGGCGATTGGTTGAAAGATTGCTCATCGAGGGCAAGATCAACGACCTGGTCAAGAAAATTGATTCTTCAAAACCTTCCACCTCCAAGGGCAAGGAGGTGGCTGAGGGTCAGCTGGAGTGCATAGAGATACATGACAAGGGCCGTCTGGGGTCCATTGATTTTGCAAGTGAGTGCATCGATGTCGTTGACGAAGGTCCCCTTGGAAGGCTATTTTGAAGCAAAGAGGACACAGTTCTTGCTTCATCAGCTATGACCAATCGCAGTTCCTCAAAGCCCCTCACAATCGTGACTGGTTGCCTTTACTTTACTCTTCAAACATTTTACTTTTCAGCACTTCTAAGTGTTTCATTTTTCATTCAATAAAGCTTACGTCAGAGATCTCATACTGACACAGTTCCCTTTTTGTGATGCTTCTTCACCATATTCTTCTTTTTGCCAAAGAGATCACTGAACCACCGAGATATCGCCAAGTCTTGCTCAGTGCCCCCTCGAGATTGTCCTCAGGCGTAAAACCACAATGACCACATATGATGAGGAGTTTTCTCATATGTGTAGTGGGGGCCGTTCAACTCTCGTGCGGAGGATGACGGGGCTTCGGATCCCGGCCGATGTCTAGCGCAGTGTGAGTGCTTAGGGGAGGCCTCCTGTGATAGTTCTATCGTGCTCCGTTAGGGATACGTTACAGTTACGATGATCTTTGCTTGACAAGCAATGGCGATCAAGTGTAGCCTTGTCTCCTCGATCATCTCACAACTGTGACAGCCGAACACTCTATGGTACTCTCGATCCGTGCCTCCGCGGGACTCACAACTCCGCTGATCAATCCGCAGACAAGCAATAGGCCACTTGGCGCAACTAGTCTAATTGATCAGCGATGCTTGTAACCCGAGGCAAGAGAGCAGTGCATCTGTCGATCCTTCTTAGGGTTTTTTCTTGTTTATTTTGTGCCCTTCTAAAGGATGCGCGGCCAGCCCGCTTTGGTCAGGACTACACCCAGGATGACTTTGGCAAGTGATGCATAATGCCCACGGGGAACACCTGTGGCAGCATTCAACCTTTTAGTTCATCTCGGGGGTAGCCTCTTTTCTCTCCTTTTTTACCTTCTTACAGGTTGAATCCAACCTATTCAAAGAATCTGCAACATCTTTCCTTGACTTATGATCATCCTATATACGCTACCTGCATAAGCTCTTACTAGATGATGGTCAACAAGTTCTCCCATCAGATGTTAATCACACATCATTTAAGGCATATGGATCTTCTTGATTAACAAACCATGTCATCATGAATCTAATTTCGGATTTTCTTATCTCGCGGATCTGGATTTTTATGTTGACATTGTACCTTGATCACGCGAGACAGTCATCATCGCAGTTTGATCATTACTCAATCGATAGTAGAGTGTGTCAGGTATCTATTATGTTATCCGATTATGTCTTATCATACCAACAGTTAACAGTCAACATTCGCAGGTTCCGCCCAGGTACTTGTGAACTTAGTTTTCTCTCCTATCATATCTGTTGCTTACTCTCCTTTTGTAGAGACCAGCAGATAGTAGCAAGTTCCCCCCCAGGTACTTGCACCTTGCTCCCTTATCATATCTGTTGCTTACCTGTCTTTTACAGAGACCAGCAGATAGTAGCAAGTTCCCCCCAGGTACTTGCACCTTACTCTCCTGTCATATCTGCCTACTTACTCTCCTTTTGCAGAGACTAGCAGATAATAGCAAGATCCTCTCAGGTACTTGCAGTCTATTTTCCTTTTTTCTATCTGCTCGCTCACCTTACTTTTGCAGAAGCTAGCAGATAGTAGCAAGTTCCTCTCAGGTACTTGCAGCTTATTTTCTTTTTCTGCTCACTCACCCTACTTTGGCAGAGACCAGCAGATACCAGCAAGCCCCTTTCAGGTACTTGTAAGATTACTATCCTACTATACTATCTCTCATCTGTACTTTGGCAGAGTTCAATAGAAGACGGTTATCCTCTTCCTCATTTACAAAAGCAACTCAGGTACACGCAAGATGTACCTCTTTGTGCCTGCATTAATTTTTTCTTCGCAGGCAAAAGATAGGCGCTGATAGATTTTTTCTGAGAAGGGACATCAGGTTCTATCTCTCCTGACCTCTAATTTTTTTCTCTCCTTATTACTGAGGGGAGGATTACGATTTTTGTGGGTCTTCTACTTTTTCGAAGTTCCTTTCAGAACTTAAAAAAGTGCGGGGATTATGTTAACCCCCAAAAATCGGCGACCCCTCCCAAGGTCTCTAGCTCGCAAGTCGCGGTCCACTCAAGGGAACCCCCCCCCCCCCCCGAGGATCGCGATCTGCCTCGGCTTTCCCTTTTTGGCCCAAGCGGTTTGGCCAGGCTAACCATGCAGCATTACTTTCTTGCAGGAGGCAAACCTATATCAGTTCGCAGGTTCGATCTGCCGGTGCCGGCACCCGACCGAACCATCGCAAGGCTCGGCTCCCCTGTCCAGCCTGGCCCCAGGCTTCCGCCGTCAGGCCGCCCTCCTTAGGGGCGACCTGGCCTTAGGCCGCCCTTCCCAGGGGCGGCCTGGCCTCAGGCCGCCCCCCCTTTGGGGGCGGCCTGGCCTCAGGCCGCCCTTCCCAGGGGCGGCCTGGCCTCAGGCCGCCCCCCCTTTGGGGGCGGCCTGGCCTCAGGCCGCCCTTCCCAGGGGCGGCCTGGCCTCAGGCCACCCCCCTTTGGGGGCGGCCTGGCCTCAGGCCGCCCTTCCCAGGGGCGGCCTGGCCTCAGGCCGCCCCTTCCCAGGGGCGGCCTGGCCTCAGGCCGCCCCTTCCCAGGGGCGGCCTGGCCTCAGGCCGCCCTTCCCAGGGGCGGCCTGGCCTCAGGCCGCCCCCCCTTTTGGGGGCGGCCTGGCCTCAGGCCGCCCCCCCTTTTGGGGGCGGCCTGGCCTGTCACAACCCGCATTTTTCTCACTATTTATTAAATCAGAGTAAGAGAAAATCTACGCGCTGTGATGCCACGTCGAGCAGGGGATAACTGCCGACGTTCAGGCGACACTCCAAATCCTTTCAAATCATGACTTTATTGATTATAAAAACTTGATTTATTTATGGGCCGTATCCCTCGGCTCAGTGGACCAAAGAGTCCACGGTTTCAAAACAGATTTTTATACGTAGCGGAAAATACTTCATTTATGCCAACATCCTAAATGAGCGCATAAGTGATCCCGAAGGACCCTTACGCTGAACCAAAACTCTAGTTTAATTTATACATATATAGGAAAAATCATTTGTTATACGCAAACCAGAAAGTACGTTAAGTGAGTTCTTTTTAAAAATCATGCTGATCATACTTTATATACATAATATAGTTTTTACTTTTATAGTTTTTAAAGTATCTAGCAACCTAGCATAAAACTTCCCAGAGCAAGTAAACTAAGTCCCCAAAAACAGGGTAGCAGTAAAAGTAGACATATCCAGTGCAAAGGTAAAAAAAACTACCAGGGGCGTCACATACGACAATAACCCACTGGCAAGTACACAAGTCTGTAGGAAGACAGTAAAACTACCTCACTATGACTCAAGAGAGTCTCAACAGCCAACAGAAAGGAAACCTCCAACAGCACCACAGCAAGCCACCTACTGGCTACTGTCCTGAACCTGAGGCATTCAGAAAAGTAGAACACCTCAGAGCAAGGAAAAAGGAATGCAAGTGCTAAAAAGAAAAGTAAGGTAAAAGCAGGTAAAGTGAAGTAAAGAGAGTACAACTAGAGTAGAACAACAATGCCCAAGGAAGGGCGAAAAGCAAACCTGCACCAGGTGCGGGTAAACAGCAACTACTCTGCCTAACAACCCGCAGAGTCAACATGGCCATGATGCCAAAATGCTGCAACACCTACGGAAGAAACGCCTAACATCCTAAACTGTGAGAGGCGGCAGTAGCAAAAACAAGAAACTTGGAATCAGGTTGAAAGCGTTCCAAATCGCCCAACCACTAATTCCGAGTCAATAAATTGCTCAAGGGTTGACACGTGAAGGCACAAAAGACCCATCACTCACTTGCCCAAAAAACTACTCGGGTCAAGGTAAAGAGTGTGGTCAAGGCTACATCACGCCACACAACCCCTAAAAGAGCCATCCACCACCACTACTGACCACAACCCACGATTCGGCCTTCGAAAAGTAACAGCCGACAAGGGACTCTCGATACACGAGCAAAACACTCGGGGAGATATCAACGCTAAGGGATTAGTCGTTGCGATTACGCAACGCCGCTGCGAGTGAGTACACTCACTCGATCCTAAGCCTAGCGTACGAGCACCGACATCGGGTCGCACGATTTAAAAGACGCACGACCATAGGCCGTGCGTGCACAATAACACCTAAACGCCTCAAATAAGGCAAATAGGAAAATCCCAACACCCTAAACATACACCTAGACCTAAACATAAACCCAACTCTAGGCCAACCCACACCTACGCTAAACATCTACCGCGACGCCGTCCTAGAACGGGAATCTACTAGCGGGAGGGTAAAAGCCTAAATTTTTAACGCGGTTTCCAATGGGGATAAGGGTTAGGAACGTTCAGATTCGTGGCGTAAAAGCTTGAAATTAGAGTAATTAGCAAGAAAATTGAGAGACAAATAGGCCAAACGGCGAAAAGGGGAGAAACACTTGCCTTGCTAAATCACCAAAAATTTCGCCAGCACAACGGCGCTATGGCGGACGCCCAAAAATTCCGGAAGCTCCCAAAATCACCAAATCCACAACCTACACAACATCTAATCAAAAAAAGAAGAAGAAAATACCCAAGAGAACTCCAAAACCCAAATGGAAATCCAAAGAAAATCATAGGGGAAAGGTTCAATAGCATACCTAGGATCGAAGCTCTCGGCGAGGGGAACACGGATCCGGGCTCGGATCGGAAGGAGGGGGTCGGGGCTGCCGGCGGCGGGCGGCGGAAGGAGGCCGGCTAGGGCGTTTGCCGCTCGGCTCGGGGTGCGCACGGGAGGAAGAAGCTGCGGTTTTATTTTTTGTAATAAGGGGGGGGCCGGCTGTAGCTTTTTATTAGGGGGAGGGGAGCGGTTTAGATTAATTAAAAACCTAATGTAATTAACCTAATAACTACTTAATTATAAAACTTAATTATATAAATTATACTAATATAATAACTAACTAATTTAACTTAATTACACACTAACACACATAAATATAAACATACTAACACCCATACATATATGTATACATACTACACGAACGCCGACACGCACGCGCAAACATACTCAACCCCGCGCGCACGCACACGCGCGCACGCATACGCAAACATTATTAACCTCACACGTACAACACGCACACCAAACAATAAACCACACCGGCTCGCACGAGTCGCGCGCCACGCGACACATGCGCCAAGAGACATGCCGTCATAGAAAAAAAAAATGACGACTCGCACAAATTAACTACCGCCAAAACGACGCGAAAACGCGACGTCTTCGGATTTCGACCAAAATCGCACCGTAGCTAAATACCCGGGCTACGAGAACAACGGCGAAGTCAAAAACGACCTCCGACGAACAAAACTCGAGCTAACCTCGCCCGAAGCCAAAACACGAGGATTCCCTGAAAGGCTCAACCGGGTCTCCAAAACAGACACCGGCTAGCTGGGGAAACCCGCAAACAGGCTAAACCTCTAAGAACACCTAACGAGGTACTCTAACAACGGCTCGAGACGGAAAACGTCAACGTAACGCCGAAAAAAGATTTAAAATAAATCATCGAAAATTCGGGGGCGTTACAGTCACTCCCCCTAACAAAAAGTTTCGTCCCGAAACTTTGCGAATACTACTCCTACAACAGAAGGAAAGAAACAACTACTAGGAAGGAAACGTACCCGAAAACTCAGGGGAACAAATGAGGGTGAGCCTCCCTCATAGCCGACTCTAGCTCCCAAGTCGCGCTCTCCAAATCCTGGTTCCTCCAAAGAACCTTCACCATAGGAATAGACTTCGTCCGCAACACTCGAGCTTGAGCTTCCAAAATGCGGACTGGCACCTCGACATACGAGAGATTTGGCTCCAACTGGGGCACAGCGTCCAAGACTTGCCCACTGCTCCGCACACACTTCCGCAACTGGCTCACATGGAAGACATTATGAACCCCCGGGAAGCTAGCTGGCAGATCCAGCCTATAAGCAGCCACACCAATACGCTCCAAAATCCTGAACGGGCCCACAAATCTCGGATCCAACTTCCGATTCCTGCCAAACCTCTTCACTCCTACCATCGGAGACACCTTCAAGAAGACCAAATCATCCACTGAAAACTCCAAATCGGACCTACGCCGATTGGCGTTCTTCTCATATCTCTCCTGAGCCACACGAAGCTTCTCCCGAATGAGCGTCACGGAGACCTCCATTTCTTCGAGTGCATCAGGACCCAACAAAGGCCTCTCACCGGCCTCGGCCCAAAACAAAGGGGTTCTGCAGCGCCTCCCATACAACGCCTCGAAGGGAGCCATCTGTAGACTCTCTTGGTAACTGTTGTTGTAGGCAAATTCCATGAGCCGTAAACGCTCGTCCCACGCACCTCCATGATCGAGAATATAGCACCGGATCATATCCTCCACAATCTGATTCACACGCTCGGTCTGCCCGTTGGTCTGCGGATGGTAAGCTGTGGAATACCTCAAATCAGTGCCCAAACCCTCCTGCAAACTCCTCCAGAAACGCGATGTGAACCGAGAGTCTCGATCTGAAACGATGCTAACTGGAACGCCATGCAATCTGACGACCTCATCCAAGTACAACTCAGCAATCTTCTTCATCGAGTAATCGATCTTATAAGGTACGAAGTGCGCACACTTCGTCAATCGGTCCACGATCACCCAAACAGAATCAAACCCTCTCGGAGATCTCGGTAAGCCTGTGATGAAATCCATCGAGATGCTTTCCCACTTCCAAGTCGGGATCTCCAAAGGTGCCAACTTGCCACCAGGCCTCCCATGGTCGGCCTTCACCCGCCTGCAAGTGTAACACTCCGAGACAAAACGAGCTATATCACCCTTCATCCCATACCACCAGGCGATCTGCTTCAGATCATGGTACATCTTCGTAGATCCCGGGTGGTAGGAAACACTGGATCCGTGAGCCTCTTTGCAAACCAATACTCTGATGTCTCCAACTGCGGGGATGCAAAACCTGCCGCGGTACTTCAAAGTACCCGCCTCGTCGATGGAGAAATCTGGCAACTCTCCCCTCTCAGCTCTGAGGTACAAGTGCAACAAATCCGGATCCTCTTTCTGATGCAATCTGGTGAGAGAAATCCATGACGGCTCTGCCACTACCAAACTGCTCTGCAACTCACAGCGTCCTGCGGTGATATCCATCAATAGAAACTCCTCCACTAAACGATCCGCGGTGAGATTGAAGACCTTCCCCGTCTTCCGGCTCAAGGCGTCGGCCACCACATTGGCCTTGCCCGGATGGTACTGAATCTCAACATCGTAATCAGCAACATACTCAAGCCACCGCCGCTGGCGCAAATTCAGCTCCTTCTGAGTGAACACGTACTTCAGGCTCTTATGATCGGTAAAGATCCTGCACTGGGCCCCATAAAGTAAGTGTCTCCACAGCTTCAAGGCAAAAATCACCGTTGCGAACTCGAGGTCGTGCGTAGGATAGTTCCACTCATGAATCTTCAACTGACGAGACCCATAAGCGATCACCTTCCCCTCCTGCATCAACACGCCACCAAGTCCAACGTGCGAGGCATCCACATAAACGTCATAGTCCTGTCCCTCCGCCGGTAAGGTCAACACAGGGGCAGAACATAACCGGCTCTTCAGCTCCAGAAAGGCCTCCTCGCACTTATCACTCCAAACGAACGCCGCATGCTTCTGCGTCAGCTTTGTCAAGGGCGCTGCCAAGGTAGAAAAGCCCTCGACGAATCTCCTATAATAGCCGGCCAACCCCAAGAAGCTCCTGATCTCCTTGGGTGTGCTCGGCCTACTCCAATCCATCACTGCTGAGATCTTCTCCGGGTCCACTGAAATACCATCTTTGTTCACCACATGACCCAGGAAGGAAACCTGAGGCAACCAGAACTCGCACTTGCTCAGCTTGGCGTACAACTGATGATCCCTCAAGGCGGATAACACCAACCGCAAATGCTGATCATGCTCCGCCGCATTCCGAGAATAAATCAAAACGTCGTCAATGAACACGACGACAAACTTGTCCAGAAAGTCCTTGAACACCCGGTTCATCATGTCCATAAATGCTGAAGGCGCATTGGTCAGCCCAAAAGACATGACCAGGAACTCGAAATGACCATGCCTCGATCGGAAAGCCGTCCGTGGAACATCCGACTCTCGGATCCTAAGCTGATGGTAACCCGAACGGAGGTCTATCTTCGAAAATACTGAACTGCCACGCAACTGATCAAATAAATCGTCGATTCTGGGCAGTGGATACCTGTTCTTGATGGTGACTTTGTTCAACTCTCTATAGTCGATACAAAGGCGCATCGAACCATCCTTCTTCTTCACAAAGAGAACCGGAGCACCCCAGGGCGACGAGCTTTGCCTAATGAAGCCCTTCTCCAACAACTCATCAAGCTGAGTACGAAGCTCTTCCAGCTCTCGCGGGGCCATCCGATAGGGCGCCTTGGCAATCGGACGCGTACCAGGCTCCAAATCAATCACGAACTCCACATCCCTGTCTGGAGGAAGACCGGGAAGATCGCTAGGAAACACGTCAGGAAACTCTCGCGCAACCGGAATCTCATCCAAAAGCGGCACACTGCTAACAGTCCCCAACACTGAGACTAAACAAGCAAAACAACCAGCAGGAAAAACCCTCTGGGCACATACCGCAGAAATCGCCGGAGAGTCCCGACGCGAATCACCGAACACACTCCCGGGCTGACCGCTGTCCTTCCTAAAATCCAAGCGCTTTCCCCTGCACTGAATCACTGCATCATATCGGGACAACCAGTCCATACCCAGGATGACATCGAAATCCTCCAGGTCTATAACCTTCAGATCAGCCTTGGCCAGAAAATCCCCCAACCAAATAGGGCAGTCCAGAATGCCCTGATCTGATATCACGGATTCACCCGAGGGGAACTTGACGCTAAAGGCACCACCAACACGATCAAGAACCCACTGGCACCGCTCGACAAAGGCCCTAGCCACAAAGGAGTGGGTAGCACCTGAGTCAAACAGAACGCGGGCCCAGCGGTTCCTTACCTTAAATTTCCCTATACACAACCAAAATATAAACGCACAAGCAATAAACAAAACAATAGCAATACTAAAACTGCTACAAAAGAGAAAGCCAAGCGAGGGGGGTTACCTGAAATGACCTGCGCCGAAGTCTCAGCCTCCGCTGAAGATACCACATTCAGCTTCCCTTTACCCTTGTCCACCGGCTGAGGCGGAGGTAAAGCCTGAAGCGGAACTGCATGTAGAGCGGACTGAACCTGAGGGCACCTCGACTTAATATGGCCCTTCTGGCCACACTGGTAGCACACACGATCCTTGGACCAGCACTGAGCAGCCTCGTGACCGGGTCGCTTGCAGACAGGACAAGGAATATCCCTCCTAGGAGCACCCTGGATAGCATGCACATGCTCCTTCTTCTGGACCCTTGCCCTCTTGAAGCACCTCTCAGCTGGGTGGCCCGGATGGCCACAGAAACTGCACACTACCCTGCTCTTCTTCTCAGAAGCAGCACCAAGAACCTGGGGACCCTTTTCCTCAACTGACCTCCTCTTCTCGTTTCTCGCCTGCTGACCACGCTGCTTCCCGTTCTCGATAGCCTCTACCTTCAAAGCGGCCTCAACTGCTCCCGCATACGTAACCGCGCCGTGAGCAACCGCAAGCTGCTGGACATCGCTCCTGAGGCCACCAAGAAACCGCTTCACCCTGTCCTCCTCGGAGCTCACCAAGCTAGGACCAAAGCGACTGAGTTTGCTAAACTCAATCTCGTAATCGCTGACGGAGAGCTGCCTCTGCTTCAGATGGATAAAGTCATTCATCAGCCTGTCTCGCTCTACTGACGGTAGAAACTTCCTCATCAGGATCTCTTTGAAGGATGCCCAAGTACATCCTCCCACCATGCCTTCCTTCTCTCGCATCCACCAGCTCTTCGCTAGCCCCTTCAGCTGATAGGCGGCTAACATCACCTTCTGGTCCTCAGTCACCCCGGAGTAATGAAACATCTCCTCCATGGTGATCATCCAGTCATCCAGTACCATAAAGTCCGCCTTACCATCGTAGGTAGGAGGTCGCAGCCGCTGAAACTGGGAGATGAAAGCCATCCCGGGGGGCACCACCACTGGAGGCACGAGAGGAGCAGGAGGGGCAGGAGGGGCTAGGACAGCTGTACCCACGGCGGGGTCCTGAACTCCCGGGGTCTGACCCGCCGCTCCGGATAAAAAGGACTGCATCTGGGCCTGCAACTCCACCACCTGCCTTGATAAGGCCTCGTTACTCTGCCTCAGGCTTTCCACCAACGCATCACTTTGAGCACCGGAGGACTCACCCTCAGACTGGAGAGTCGACCTCGTCACTCTACGCTTCGGCGGCATCCTAAAAGAAACAAACATCACAATTATTAGAACGCACTATAACTACTAGAACGGACAACAGACACGTACAGACAATATGTACATAAATATGCTCTTCTACTGCTATATTTGCTCTGGAAATTTATTTCATTTATTAATAAAGGAAATGATATGCTTAGCCTAAGATGGTTCACCACCATCACTGACACTTGTGCCTAGATCGGTAATGCATGAATTTATATTCTTTTTGACTCAAAACTATGTGTGTACACATGTCATCCTGCAAGTCTTGGCTTGGCGCGTTGTGCTTATGTAATGTTATGCTATGCATGATTATGCTATGCATTCTAAAAAGGCCCTAGTGCATGCCATGGCGGAGTACACATGAAAATGTTATGCATCCCATAATACATAACATTCTCATGCAACTAAAAAGAAAACGTGCTAGTCGCATCCATGCGGTGAGGTTATGCACCCCATAATACATAACCCTCGCATGTTGCCCCTATGGTGGATCCATATACAACCACATATTATGTATCGTAAAATACATAATATGCCCCGTATACTTCATGTTATGCTTATGCGTGTAGTGCAGTGTTCGTGCTTCAGCCAAAACGTGCCGATGACATGTCGGTGTGTGTATGATATGACTCTAAACATCTAACACAAACAAAGGAAGGTTGCCCGACCAATTGTCAAGCAACCTCCCTCTGATACCAACTGTCACAACCCGCATTTTTCTCACTATTTATTAAATCAGAGTAAGAGAAAATCTACGCGCTGTGATGCCACGTCGAGCAGGGGATAACTGCCGACGTTCAGGCGACACTCCAAATCCTTTCAAATCATGACTTTATTGATTATAAAAACTTGATTTATTTATGGGCCGTATCCCTCGGCTCAGTGGACCAAAGAGTCCACGGTTTCAAAACAGATTTTTATACGTAGCGGAAAATACTTCATTTATGCCAACATCCTAAATGAGCGCATAAGTGATCCCGAAGGACCCTTACGCTGAACCAAAACTCTAGTTTAATTTATACATATATAGGAAAAATCATTTGTTATACGCAAACCAGAAAGTACGTTAAGTGAGTTCTTTTTAAAAATCATGCTGATCATACTTTATATACATAATATAGTTTTTACTTTTATAGTTTTTAAAGTATCTAGCAACCTAGCATAAAACTTCCCAGAGCAAGTAAACTAAGTCCCCAAAAACAGGGTAGCAGTAAAAGTAGACATATCCAGTGCAAAGGTAAAAAAAACTACCAGGGGCGTCACATACGACAATAACCCACTGGCAAGTACACAAGTCTGTAGGAAGACAGTAAAACTACCTCACTATGACTCAAGAGAGTCTCAACAGCCAACAGAAAGGAAACCTCCAACAGCACCACAGCAAGCCACCTACTGGCTACTGTCCTGAACCTGAGGCATTCAGAAAAGTAGAACACCTCAGAGCAAGGAAAAAGGAATGCAAGTGCTAAAAAGAAAAGTAAGGTAAAAGCAGGTAAAGTGAAGTAAAGAGAGTACAACTAGAGTAGAACAACAATGCCCAAGGAAGGGCGAAAAGCAAACCTGCACCAGGTGCGGGTAAACAGCAACTACTCTGCCTAACAACCCGCAGAGTCAACATGGCCATGATGCCAAAATGCTGCAACACCTACGGAAGAAACGCCTAACATCCTAAACTGTGAGAGGCGGCAGTAGCAAAAACAAGAAACTTGGAATCAGGTTGAAAGCGTTCCAAATCGCCCAACCACTAATTCCGAGTCAATAAATTGCTCAAGGGTTGACACGTGAAGGCACAAAAGACCCATCACTCACTTGCCCAGAAAACTACTCGGGTCAAGGTAAAGAGTGTGGTCAAGGCTACATCACGCCACACAACCCCTAAAAGAGCCATCCACCACCACTACTGACCACAACCCACGATTCGGCCTTCGAAAAGTAACAGCCGACAAGGGACTCTCGATACACGAGCAAAACACTCGGGGAGATATCAACGCTAAGGGATTAGTCGTTGCGATTACGCAACGCCGCTGCGAGTGAGTACACTCACTCGATCCTAAGCCTAGCGTACGAGCACCGACATCGGGTCGCACGATTTAAAAGACGCACGACCATAGGCCGTGCGTGCACAATAACACCTAAACGCCTCAAATAAGGCAAATAGGAAAATCCCAACACCCTAAACATACACCTAGACCTAAACATAAACCCAACTCTAGGCCAACCCACACCTACGCTAAACATCTACCGCGACGCCGTCCTAGAACGGGAATCTACTAGCGGGAGGGTAAAAGCCTAAATTTTTAACGCGGTTTCCAATGGGGATAAGGGTTAGGAACGTTCAGATTCGTGGCGTAAAAGCTTGAAATTAGAGTAATTAGCAAGAAAATTGAGAGACAAATAGGCCAAACGGCGAAAAGGGGAGAAACACTTGCCTTGCTAAATCACCAAAAATTTCGCCAGCACAACGGCGCTATGGCGGACGCCCAAAAATTCCGGAAGCTCCCAAAAATCACCAAATCCACAACCTACACAACATCTAATCAAAAAAAGAAGAAGAAAATACCCAAGAGAACTCCAAAACCCAAATGGAAATCCAAAGAAAATCATAGGGGAAAGGTTCAATAGCATACCTAGGATCGAAGCTCTCGGCGAGGGGAACACGGATCCGGGCTCGGATCGGAAGGAGGGGGTCGGGGCTGCCGGCGGCGGGCGGCGGAAGGAGGCCGGCTAGGGCGTTTGCCGCTCGGCTCGGGGTGCGCACGGGAGGAAGAAGCTGCGGTTTTATTTTTTGTAATAAGGGGGGGGGGCCGGCTGTAGCTTTTTATTAGGGGGAGGGGAGCGGTTTAGATTAATTAAAAACCTAATGTAATTAACCTAATAACTACTTAATTATAAAACTTAATTATATAAATTATACTAATATAATAACTAACTAATTTAACTTAATTACACACTAACACACATAAATATAAACATACTAACACCCATACATATATGTATACATACTACACGAACGCCGACACGCACGCGCAAACATACTCAACCCCGCGCGCACGCACACGCGCGCACGCATACGCAAACATTATTAACCTCACACGTACAACACGCACACCAAACAATAAACCACACCGGCTCGCACGAGTCGCGCGCCACGCGACACATGCGCCAAGAGACATGCCGTCATAGAAAAAAAAAATGACGACTCGCACAAATTAACTACCGCCAAAACGACGCGAAAACGCGACGTCTTCGGATTTCGACCAAAATCGCACCGTAGCTAAATACCCGGGCTACGAGAACAACGGCGAAGTCAAAAACGACCTCCGACGAACAAAACTCGAGCTAACCTCGCCCGAAGCCAAAACACGAGGATTCCCTGAAAGGCTCAACCGGGTCTCCAAAACAGACACCGGCTAGCTGGGGAAACCCGCAAACAGGCTAAACCTCTAAGAACACCTAACGAGGTACTCTAACAACGGCTCGAGACGGAAAACGTCAACGTAACGCCGAAAAAAGATTTAAAATAAATCATCGAAAATTCGGGGGCGTTACATGGCCTCAGGCCGCCCCTTCCTAGGGGCGGCCTGGCCTCAGGCCTCCCCCCCTTAGGGGCGGCCTGGCCTCAGGCCGCCCCTTCCTAGGGGCGGCGTGGCCTCAGGCCGCCCTTCCTAGGGGCGGCCTGGCCTCAGGCCGCCCTTCCCAGGGGCGGCTTGGCCTCAGGCCGCCCCCCCCCCCCCTTAGGGGCGGCCTGGCCTCAGGCCGCCCCTTCCTAGGGGCGGCCTGGCCTCAGGCCGCCCTTCCTAGGGGCGGCCTGGCCTCAGGCTGCCCCCCCCTTAGGGGCGGCCTGGCCTCAGGCCGCCCCCCCTGGGGGCGGCCTGGCCTCAGGCCGCCCCCCCTGGGGGCGGCCTGGCCTCAGGCCGCCCCCCCTTAGGGGCGGCCTGGCCTCAGTCCGCCCCCCCTTAGGGGCGGCCTGGCCTCAGGCCGCCCTTCCTAGGGGCGGCCTGGCTTCAGGCCGCCTGCTCCTCAGGCCTCCCCCTCTTCCTGCTCTTCAGGTTGATGTCCTCCGAGGTCGTTTCAGTCCGCCGAGGTCGTCGAAGATGACGTCACTGGACCAGATTCTCCCCGGGCCTATAAATACCCCCCAAGACCTCTCATTCTGCATCGGCGGGAGGAGAACTGCCACCTTGATCAAAGGCTGCGGACTCAGTTTTCTCAGTCCGTCAAGGTTGATGAGGTAAGGTCTGCGGCCTCCAAATCTCCAGTTCTCCCAGGTCGTCAAGGGCCGTGGACTTGGTTTTTCTGCCAGCAGCAGCAGCTTGCGCAGCCTCCGCAGCCTCTGATTTCCAGTTCTCCCAGGTCGTCAAGGGCCGTGGACTTGGTTTTTCTGCCAGCAGCAGCAGCTTGCGCAGCCTCTGATTTCCAGTTCTCCCAGGTCGTCAAAGCTGTGGACTTAGTTTTTTCTGCCCTCATCAGGCAGCTTCAGCAGCATCTTCAGCTTCAGTTCTCCAGTCCTCTGCAGCTCCTTTTACTAAGTTTCTGGCATCTCCTTTCCTCAGCCGCCAGCTTCCCCCATTGTACCCTCTACTGCTCGTATGTGTAATGGTGCAATAGCAAATTGTAACTCTTCTTGATTAAAGGAAAAGCCCGTCGCAAGAGTGGCATTCAAGCCGCGGCGGGCGAAGTCTGCTGTTGCCGCTGCTAGCGGCCTCCTCTCTTCTTTTCTCCTCTCTCGGCATCAACCTGCAAAGCTAACCATTCAAGTAGCTGTCTGCTCGACAGTACCTGAGCAAGCTTCTCCTCCGCTCAAGCAAGCTTCCTCTCTATCCCCGCAACCCTTCTCCCTTCATCCTTAGCCTGTGAGATCGAACACCCGTTAACTGGTTGGAACCGCATTTCGCGCATCAACACAAAAAGATCCCTTTTAAGTGAAATCCAGCATATTTATAGGATTTTAAGAGGGGCGGTCCGGTAATTTCGCTTAACTATTTCCGGACCGGTCAATAGGGTCGCTCGAAAAGAAGCACCTGCATCGCCATTTTTGAAAAATGACGATCCCACCCCTGGGCCAAAGGAGAGCCTGTCCGCTAAGACTGGTGGCCCGACAACGACGGTAGGGGAGGATGCCTCCACCCCCACGCCCGGCAAGCGGTTGGGGTCTCCGACCACCCCCAGTGAGGCCGCTCGGATCTGGGAACCCTTGGTCGGCCCTCGCAGGGGCCGGCCGCAGCGAGGCCCCCCGGGGTCGGGCGGCCTCGGCTGGCCCGTGCAGGCGGCCACGACGAAGCCTCTCGGGAACGGGCAGGCGTGGACGGCCCTCGCGAGAGCCAGTCGCGGCGAGACCGCCCGGGCTCGGGCGGCCCCGGCCGTGCCTCGCGGGAGACTGGCCGCGGTGAGGCCGCCCGAATCCGGGCGGCCTTGGCAGGCCCTTGCACGGGCTGGTCGTGGCGAGGCCGCCCGGGGTCGGTCGGCTCTGGCCGCCCCTCGCGGGGGGCTGGCCGCAGCGAGGCTGCCCGGGGTCCGGCGGCCTTGGCTGACCCTCGCGAGGGCCGGCTACAGCGAGGCTGTCCGGGAACGGGTGGCCGAGGAGAGGGAGAGGAGGCGGGCGGTGGCGCAGCCGGTCGGCGTCGGCTGCACCACGTTTGGGATCTGGCACGCAGCTGTTACTACATGGATCGGACACACGTATTGCGCGTGCGGTGGTTACATGTGTAACTTCTCGTGACGTTAATGGCTGGGGGGGAGGGTAAACCGGCTATGTGCAGCCTGATTTTTCTATAAATTGGGATTAACCCCATCACATATATATTAGCCATGCTTAGTCATCCAACGACAGAAAAATCAGATGCATGTTGTTGGTGTGTCGCCCCGCTAAAATTCCTTAGTCATACATATATTTAAATTGAATAGATATTTAATTTTTTTTTATTCAAATTTCTTTTTCTAATTTTCTTTTAACATTTCTATTTCATTTTCAGTAATAATACTATAATAGTAATAAATAAAATAAATATAAATTAAATTAACAGTCGAATTAATATTTTTTTGTTAGAATAGTCAATAAACACTCTTACTATTTGATCCACCTTCCCCATGCGCTGATGGTCGCAAAGCTTCCTCCTTTAATTTCCCGCGCCCGGCTGAAAATCGCATCCCGCACAAACCTCGCCTCTCTGAAGCAAATCCACGCCATCGCCATCGCCGCCGGCTTCTCCGGCGATGCCACCACCGTCAGAAGAATCATCCGCCTCGCCGCACTATCTCTTCCCGGCGACATGGAATACGCCTCCCTCCTCTTCCACCGATTCGAACGCCCCGACTCCTCCCTCTGCAACGCCATGCTCCAAGGCTACTCGTTACGCTCCCAGTACGCCGCCGCCGTCGCCCTATTCACCGGAAATTACGCGACTCCTGACGAGCACACTTTCCCAGTTCTTCTTAAATGCCTCTCAAACTCCGGCGCCGCCTCCAATCCCGAACAAATCCACGCCCAGATCTTCAAGCTCGGCCTGGGCACCGATCTCTTCATTCAAAACTCCCTCCTTTCGTGCTATGCCAAAGGAGGCGAGTTAAACTCCGCCCGCAATCTGTTCGGCGAAATGCCGCACAGGGACGCAATCTCCTGGAACGCCATGGTTTTGGGGCATGTAAAGAACCATCACCCTGAGCAAGGTTTAGAATACTTCATAAAAATGAAATCGTCCGGCGTTGAGATCGACAGAGTAATCATTGTCAGCGTATTCAGCGGTTGCGCCATCACCGGCAACATCTGGCTTGCCGCCAGCGTCCAAGCCTTCTATATTGAATCCGGGAGGGTGGTGAGAGATGTCTATATTGACTCGGCGCTCGTAGACATGTATGGGAAGTGCGGTTTTTGCGCGGACGCAAGGAAGGTGTTCGATGAAATGCCCCTGAGAAATGTGGTGTCTTGGAGCTCATTGATTTCCGTCCATGTCCACTGCAACAGATTCAAAGAAGCTTTGTCTATCTTCTCCAACATGCTTGAATGTGGCCCGAACCCTAATCAGGTCACCGTCACAACGACCCTCGCTGCCTGCGCTCATCTCGGAGCACTGGAACACGGGAGATGGGTTCATAGATACATGAGCAGAGTCGGGATGCAATTGAATTCCATCACCGGAACCGCATTGATCAACATGTATGCAAAATGCGGCCGAATCGTCGATTCCCTCTCCGTCTTTCGCAAACTCGAAGGCAGAGACACGTACTCTTGGACCGCAATGATCAATGGCTTGGCGATGCATGGATTTGCGTCAGAATGTCATCTCCTTTTCTCCGAAATGCTGCATCAATCGGTTCAGCCCAATGAAGTCACCTTTCTCGGCGTTCTCAGCGCTTGTTCTCACGCCGGACTCGTAAGCGAATGTAAGCTTTACTTCGATCGAATGGTGAAGGTGCACGGGATAACCCCAAAGTTAGAGCACTATGGCTGTGTGGTGGATGTGTTGTGCAGAGCAGGGCATCTGGAAGAAGCTCTAGTTTTCGTAGAAAACATGCCTGTGGATCCGAGCGCTGCTATATGGGGATCTTTGTTTGGCGCCTGCATGATCCGCAAAGATTTCGTTATGGGGGAGAAGATTGGAGAGCATATGATCGGAGTTGAACCGGAGAATGGCGGCGGATATGTGTTTCTGATGAACATGTACTCTGGTTTGCAGAGGTGGAAGGAAGCTGCGGGGATGAGGATGAAGATGAGACAGAGGAAGACGGAGAAAGCTGGGGGTTGCAGTTGGCTGGAAGTTAACGGCGTCACGCACGAATTTCTCGCCGGCGATGGAGCCCATGCTCTAAGTCTGGATCTTTGTGACGTTTTAGATGGAATGAGTACCGTGATGAAATTGGAAGCCGAATGTTCATCGAGTGAGAATCAGGGTCCGTTTGACGCGATGTTTTTGCTCTGATGAGTTTGACTTGACATTGATTACAACCGCCACCAAGAAAATGAAACTAATTTTGAACATAAAAGTGGATTGGATGAAATTCCTTAGGTGAGGTCGGGGTTTCGCGAGCGATGGTTTATAACCACCATGTTCATGACCATCACCGCCGTGCCAAACAGAGCCTAAGCTTTCAAATTGGCTATCTTCTTCTTCCCCCGATTTGGGGGTGTTTAGCTATACAAAACTGGAATTTGGAATTAAAGTTAGAGAATTAGTCCTTCAATTCCTATGTTCAGATGAATGGAATTGACTTGGAATTAGAATTGGCCAATTCCATTGGTTTTCAAATAGAGCTAAGACTATTCCTTCTCCCCGGTTTTCGGTGTTTGCCGACCTACCTCTAAGGCCTTGTTCGTTTCGCTAGAATTGCGCCAAGGGAATTGGAATTGGAATTGGGTATCTCAATTCCAATTCAGTTGTTCGTTTCGTCTAATTTGAGGTCAGAATTGACATTCCTTGAAAGCCTATGGGTTCTTTAAAAAAGAAAATTGGGCTGTCTAGAAAACCTACCCTCCCCTGTTGGTTTTTGCGAATTTTGGGACAGTAGAAAAATCGAGACTGGCGCGCCGTTCCTCTTCCTCCCGTGCGCAATCGTCTCCCTGGCTCCGGCAAGCTTCCTCTCCTACTCCGATAGGTCTTCTCTCCGGCAATGGCTTCTGTTCGTCCTCTAGGTCTTCTCGTTGGTTGATTTTCTTGTCCGCTGAAATTGCAGTCGATGTAGGTTTTCTCCCCTTCTGAAGCAGCGACCTAGGCGAGCCAAGCAAACTATTTCTTCCTCCTCTCCGGCAACCACATGTTGGAGCGTCTTCCTCCAACATCTTTAAGTCAATCTTCCTCCTCTTTAGCCTACAAATACTTTCTCCGGCTAGGTATAATTTTTTCTCTCCTACAAATGGTTTGATGACAATGTTTTTATCAATTGATTACTGTGTTAGCATTTATAATGCGAGCATTGAATAGTTTTGAATTTTTTTTCAGAGTTTCTATTTGTAGATGTGTGTGCGTATATTGGGGATTTGGTATTTGTAGAGGTCTGTGTGTGTTTGTTTGTTTATATATGTATGTGTTGTTATGCTTGTGTGTGTATGTTGTGTATTTGTGTATCTGCATGTGGCTGTGTAAGTGTGGATTGGATAATTTGTGTATGTGTTTGTGTATTTGTTTTTATGTGCGTGTGTGTATGTATGTGGTTGTGTAAATGTATAAGGTTGTGTATTTGTTTTTATACGTAGATGTGTGTGTTATGTGTGAATTAGTTATGGATTTATTTATTATGTTTCATAGATGGATACTCTTATCGAGTTTCATAAAAAAAGAAGAATGAATATGAGAAAGAGAGCTCTGGTAGTTGCTTTATCTGCTATTGCTACTGTTCTTTTGATGAAAAATGACAGAATCAGTTGTCCAAGCAATAGGGAACAACACACACTCTTAGATTGCCGCTTTTAAATATGCTATATTACGGCACAGATCTCAACTTTTATAACCATTTGCGTGTGAACAAGAGCGCTTTCCGTAGTTTGTGTAAGGTATTAGTGGATTAGGGCCTTTTGTGTGAGACACAAAATGTAATGGTGAAGGAATTAGTAAGGTTGTTTTTACATGTCCTAGCACATAACATGAAATTTCGGATTGCAGGTGGTACGTACCTACGTTCCTGCATATGCTTGTGTTTCTTATTTTGCTGCAGTAGTTGTAGTTTCTTATTTTGCTGTAATAAACCCTTACCTTAGCTATGATGTATTATTATGCATTTCTATTTTCTGACTTGGGCGGTTGTGTTGATTATCTTATTATGATGTGTTAAATGAAGAGGTAATTGCGAGAGCGATGCAACTTCATAATATCATTAGCCATTTGTTCGTTATAATAAATCTGATTGCACTGTTTCTTATTATTATGATGTTTGAATAATTTGTTGCTTATTCATCGTCAATGTTCATGTGGGATTGTCTGAATCTGCCCAATAATCTGTTTGTAATGTTTGGGTGGTACATTTACGTTAATTTCTGTCTCTGAATTCCATCCTGCAACTGAACAAAAATATTGAAATATTCAATTCCTGTGGCTGAAAATCATCCTGCAAACGAACACAAGAATTGATTTTGACCCAATTCCAAAACCTCTGCGCCATTAGTTTTCAGCCAAAATCAATTCATGTACGTCTCTCAAAACCTACGAAACGAACGCAACCGAATTCTTCATTTCTGTTCGTCAGCCCCACAATCCGACCACCACAATCTCCTGCAGCCCCATTGCATGGGGCTCAAACTCGCCGGCGTCTCTCCTCCTCCAACCCATGTTCTTCTCCGGGCCAAGGGAAGAGATCCTCCATTCACCTACCGGAGTCCCATGCGAGTTTTTTTTTTCATTTTCAATTTTTTTTTCCCAGATTGTGATTTTTCTTGAACATGCATTTTCAGTTTTTTTGAAGAGTAATTGTGTTTTGTGTATGGAACTTTAAGAAATAAAAGATTTATGATTTTTTTTTGAAGTTTCTTTAAAGTTTTATTTTGAGACAGAGCACAAAATAGATGTGATTGAGCCTCCTCTTGGTACGGCTTCGGCCCTCACGAGTGGTTACGAGCTCTTGTTCGTGAATGCTCGATCTCAGCGAAAGAATTGCATTCACTTTTATGTTCAAAATTAGTTTCTTTTTGTATGAAGGTCATAATCGTTGTCATGTCAAACATATATTTCATGACGATGGCTTACCAGAGCAAAAACTTCGTGCGCAACAGACGATTTTTTTTGGAACCGAGCCCCGTTTTTAAATCTAAATCCAAGTGAAACAACAACGTGACACGTGTCACAATCTTGAAAACACCAAAAATTTCAGTGATTTTCGAATCTAAACCGCGCGGCATGCGATTTTCTTTTCCTGGGAAACCCAAAAAGATCAAAGATCTCCCGAGAGATCGACAATGAAATCTACGTTAATATAACATAACATTAGTGGTCTCCCGAGATGACGTCACGTGTCGAGATGCCATGTGTCACTCTATTGTTTCACCCGGATTTAGATTTGGAAACGGAGTTCACCGGTCCCAAAACCTCCGTGTCAAATTGAGGCTAAATCGATGTCTTTTTCGAACGTGTCAATGTTTTTTTGTGTTGGCCAATTACATAGTGCAGTCGAACGACCGAATTGACCAATTTCAATTCTTGTTACACTATTTACAATTGCAAACGAACAGTAGCATTTGAATTAATAGCAATACCACTTATGGCAAGAATTCAAACTCTATGTTAAAATTGGGTCAAAATCATTGGATTTGGAGTCAAATTGGGTCAATTTGAACCCGCTATTACTCACTAAGTTGGATTCAAGCAGAAACCTGACCATATTTAATTGATTATATATAAATACGAGTGACAGACACGAGCTTTCGGCCCTGGGGGCATTTGACGGGGGTGCGACAATCGGCGGGGTGCGACATTCGGCGGGGTGCGACATTTGCCGGGATGCGACATTCGCCGGTGGTGCGACATTTGTCGTGGGCGGCGACATTTGTCGTGAGCGGCGACATTTATCGTGGACAATACCCGCCCCTATGGAATCGCGCGACAGTACCCGACCGACGACGGCGGGCTTCGCCCGCTCCCGACGGGCTCCGCCCGCTACGCAACATATACATATGAGTACTCAAAATGACCGTAAAAAATATAAATCAAGAATACAATTTTTATTTTGTAAAACAAATTATATTTTAACGTTAAAACATTAATTTTTCTCTTGTCATTCCTAGCTAGAGACAATAGGTTTATGGTATCTAGTGTTTTTATTTTTTGTATTTTAATATTGTAAAGTTGTGTAATTAATTAAAAGAATATTGTCTTTATAATATACTAATATAAAGTTTGGTATAATTGTGTAATTATGAATACAATTATAAGGGCAATATATGAACATCAAGCAATGTTTCACCAAAGAGTAGTTTTCATATATTAGTAGAGATATATATAAGATTAAAAGAAAAACATTTTTTTTTTGTAAAACATCTAACTTTTCTTTTTTATCTATCTATATTACAAAGATTTATATTTCTTTAATTTATGTGTTTTTTAAATAAAAAAAATGTAATTTTTAATAAGTAAAGTGTTATTTAATATAAAATATGTGATCTTTACCGGACCCTCATAAATTTCTGTGCACACCACAAAATTGAGTGATGAATAAAGCATAATTGTCGAATATTTGCGAGTGGCAGGAGCGCAGTCCCACCGGAGCAATGCATGAACGGTGTACTGTCCTGTGAATATGACTAATAATGGAGTACAAATCCATTCACCTCGCACTTAACTTCTTGGTAGGCCCCGAAGGAAGCCTCTCAGGGCGGGCTCGCACCATTATCTTCTCGCCTACATTAAATATTTGCTTTCGCGTTCGCTTATCTGCATGAGCTTTGTAATTTTCATTGCTTGTCGTCGGCGGACCGACTCCTACGACGAGATTATTAGACCGGGTTCTGTTCCTAAACCGGGAAAAAGAACGTTTTCACATGGATGAATCAACCGACGCGATCAAAGTGATCCCGCCCGATCTTTTTCGGTGCCCGGACCGCTCTGCTGCCACTCCGCCGGCAAATCGCACTCGAAATGGATTCATGCCACCCCCACCAAATCCCTAATTTCCGGCGGCTTCTGCTCCTCAAAGGGAGCCCACGATGACCTATGAACGTCCCCTGCAAGCAGATGTTGCCCCCGATAGCCCCTGCCACTCTTCCATCACCTCCTCCATCTTCTTCACCGCCCCCCGCCGCCGCCGCCGTCGCCAGATCGCCGCAGACAGCAGTGGTGCAACATCAACTTCCTTCTCCTCTCTCTATCAATTTCCTCCTTCCTCCCGCACAGCCATTCCCATCCGGCCCGCCGCCCGACCACCGCCCTGAACCGATTAAGGAGGTGGGCAGGGTGCGGCTGTTGGACATTCTGCCGTACGAAGGGGCCCCAAGCAGCAGATATATCAGGGCAGTGGAAGCCCTGTCGGATTCACTAAAACGGCACAACGCGGTGGTCATCGAGCTGGGGAATGAAGACGAAGTGGTGATGCGATGCGCGCTAGAGTTAGTGCGGATGTTCTTCAAGAGCCGAGCGCAATGTGGAATCAGCGGGGCAGCGGGGAATTGTGGAAAATCTAGCCGAGGATTCTACATTTACCGCGCTGGGAGGTAATCAGATCCAGAGTTTCAGTTCTTTAGGGTTTTCAATGGTGTTTTTAACCTCTGTTTTCTTGTCGTTTGAGCTACTTTTTCTATGATCAGTATTATAATTTATGCTATTATGCCTATGATTATGGTGGAAACGGCTTTCTTCAGTGGTAGTGAAAAGAAACTCTATTTGTGCTGCAGTTCCTTCCTGGAAAGTATGTGACTGAACTTTTATGAGCCTAACTAAGGGACTCATAATTTTATCTCTCGCATACTGGGTAAAAAAAACTATGGCTGTTAGGTAGGTTCTAATGGAAAATGATTGGGGTTCTCTTATTAGAAGGTTTTGTTTGGATGTATGGAATTGGGGCTTAGGAATTGGAATTGGAAGTCCAATTCCAGTGAAAGTATACCTCAAATTCTAATTACATGACCTTTATTCTGTCCAGATGAACTTACCCTTTAGGGTCAGTTCAGATCCGGGGAATTAACTTTCGGATGACAAACAATATACGCAAGATTTGGTTTTGTGCATAATTTCAATTTCATTGTTCGACTGATGGATGGAATTATATCAGCAGAATTGAAATTGATCCGAAATTTTGTTCAGGTGCAGTGTGGAGTTCATTTGCAGGAATTAAAAATTTGAAAACAAAAAGATTAATGGAAGAACAAAAAGTAAATCTAATAGGTACATTGCAAAACATGACACCGTTATGTGTTTGAATCAATCAGAACTTCAACTCTTCAATCTAGTTCCATAATTAAATCAAATTTCAGAAGAAAATGAAAAGAAAATCTATATTTACCAATATGTCAACTTTCAAGGCAATTTGTTTGGAGGATAAAAAGAAAAAACCAGTGCAGAGTAACTAGGATCTTAGCTTCATCTTATCAGGCTTCATTGATTGAGGGTTTTCACAGCTACCACTACTATATATTGCTGCAGGATCAAATCACAATCTTCGTAGTACACTTTGACAATTGCTGGTAGTGCATGAAAATCTCAAACATCATATAGAACCACTATAAAAATAATTGGTTTATGCTCATGTTTGTCCTCTTTTAGCTGAAAGATTGCATCAAATGCACAGTTAATTTTACACGGAAATGTTTCCCACCAACCTGACATCAGATGCTCCTCTAATTACATGATAGTTGGCGACAATGTTCCCCTCCTTGTCCCAAACAAATCCAGAACCAGACCCCTACTGCACTTCCAACACATCAAGGGTATATGTGTCTTGCCTATCAAACAGTAATGCATCTCGACTGTTATCTGGCTTGGAACATCCTTGGTTGGCGAAAGTTTCATTGTTTCGAGAAGGGGGAAGAAGAAGAAATAGGGGGAGAAAAAAAAGAGGAGGAAGAAGAAAAAGATGATGAAATATCTGTAAACGATCATATAATTTAAAATATCAACTGTTTTTTCCTTCTTTAAATTTAAAGTTACTTTTCTATTCAATTTGAATTTTCATGTTGGAACAACTGTGTTGAAATCATCCTGTCTTTTCCATGGTTGAGATTTAATTTAAGAAAACTCATGTTTATTTGTTTCTACTTCTGAAGAAATGAAGCTCACCCTTACCGGGAATGCATTATTTGGAAACAAACAAGTTTTATCAATGTGGTAATAAGCAACATTCATGTGGCTGATTGCTGGACAGAGCAGTTTTCAGTGCTATTACTGCTCTTCAATTCAAATGAGTGGAGTTCAATGCTTGGAAAATTTTCATGCAGCATGTTGTCAGGCATCTTGCTGCTCCTAACGTATTAGGGAACCACAACTAACCTAAGTCTTCTAGAGTATGATATATTATGCAACTCTCATCCAGTAAGAAATATTCTTGAAAATATATTTGACAATCCTACAATTTGACATTTCCTGCAAAATGAGTGTTAGGGTTGAAAGAATCATGTTATTCCATGTATAAAGCTCAAGTTATTGTGACCGAAAGATTGGTTTAAGGGAAGTCTCCTATATTTTGGATGATTGTGTTGCGTGGAAAGTTAGCTGTCTAAATTCTAAATTCTCAACCTGTTATCTGCCAAACCCCAAGAGTTGAATTTTCTAGTTTGCCTTTCTTGTGATATCTATAATTTTTTTTCTGAAGTAATTTTGATACAATTTTTTTCTATTCTATATAGAAATTCTTTATGACAAACATATATTTCTTCCCTTAAAAGTGTTGTTCTTTATGATGTTTTTGTGAGAAATTTAAGGGTAGTTATCAAAATTATCAATAGAGTGGTGTAGTTTGTTGTAAAATATCAAGAATTTCTGGGGTTGGAAGATGGGATTAGACTGATTATTAATGCTTGGTTCTCTTGGAAATATGTATTAATACATTATACATGCAACTGATGCAAGACATTCACTTGGTCAAATGCTGTGTTTGCCTTTTAGAACACTTGAAAGTGCTTTACTTTTATAAATTAACAAACAACATGAACCAAATGGCTCTTGTTTCCTGTTAACCTACAATTAATCATTTTAATTTTTGGTATGATATGAATCCACTGCAACTGAGGTCCTGGAAACTTTTGCGCATACAATGTAATCAATTACTTTTTCAATGTTGATGATTTGAAAATTTCTTTCCTTCAACTTCAGATGTTGCTACTGTAAGTTAAATAACATTTATTAAGCATAGCATGAAAGGGATATTTTATGTCTTTAGAAATTAAATCTAGAAATTATGTATTAGAACCTGGGGATCCAACTTAAAATGAATTGCCGAAGAGTGGAGAGGCCCGAGTACCTATAAAGAATCGGATATAATTTGAGACACCCAGCCTATTTTGGCACTGTATTAGAAGTGTGGAACTGAAGCATGCAATCCAGACCCAATTGTTGAAAAGTGGAGATGCCCAAGTGCATATAAAGCACCCAAGACAATTTGGGATGCCTATGTGAGACTAAATTAAGTCACACACACTGGTATAAACAAACCAACAAATATGGGCCACACCGGATCTTGATCCACATGAATTTGAATAAGATGATTTTATTTTCCCTCCACATTTTGCAAGGAATATCCAAGTTAGCTTGAAATCTTTACAAGGAAAGCATTATTGTTCCCATCTGATTCTAAAGGTCTTGAATCAATGTTATCAAACCAGCAGGTATCGAAGCTTGATTTAAATTGTTTCTTCATGAAAATTTTGTTAAATAGCATATTATCTAGTATGATATACATAAACTTTATTGATGCCACTGATGTCCGCAGATCTTGAACTCAAACGTCTTATTTTCACTTGTTGGTTTACCTTGGTTCACAAGGCTGATATTATTTTCACATTTCTATCTAAATACATGTTAGGGCCTTGGAAGATGGAGACCTATCACCTCCTTGCATGAGTGATGCTTTTAGGTGTTTGAGCAGAGCGGCTCGTTCTGCACTTTCTTCAATAGCAAAACATCTTCGTCTACGAAGCGAGTAATATCACCTTCATTTTCAGAAGTCAATGTATTTATTTGTAATTTCATTGCATTTATTTTTGTCTTAAATGATAAATGTGCAGTGTTTTCAACCATTTGCTTGATGATACTCCACTGCCCTTAAATGAAGTCTCATCCTCAATGTTGGTTGCAACCTATTCTCATCCCTCATTACAAAATTGTAAGGTGTCTCTAGGAGGGAAATCTTCAGTTAGTGAAGTTGAAAAAGGATTGTTAACGATTATTGCTTCTGACCATCCAGGCATCCAAGTAAGAAACCTTCATTTATAGCTATTGGTATTTTATCAGCACTTTTTAGGCCAAACAGGTCATATGGCCACTGAAATTGCATTTAATTATAATCATGTTCCTATTATGACATTGTTGATGTGAACTTTTGTATGATTTGGTTACTTTGATAGGTTTGTGACCCGCATGGTCATTGGTACCTAGCAGATAAAGGTTCAACTCCATCAGATCTATTATTACTTACCGGCAAAGCACTGAGTCACGCCACAGCAGGATTATGCACTGCAGCTTCTTATAGAGTTGCTACTGAGTGCAACTCTGGAAGTGTTCCTGGCGGAAGGTTTGGATTCTATATGTACTTTAACAAAAAAATTCATGGATAGTATGTTCCCGAATATTTATCTTGTCGTCTGATAAGTTTTGTCCCTCTATTTCAGACCATCATTGACATTTAGACTAATTCCGCAAGCGAATGCCATCTTGGACTGTTCTCGAGTTGCTGCAGCTGGTCATAAGATTCCCCAAAGTTTTCAACCCATTTCTGTAAGCCAGTTTATGGATGATTTGTCCGCAGAGGAAGATATAATGTGCAACCCTCCTTATAATTCATGCGTAAGTAGATTTCAAAGAAGTCAGAGAAATAGAACATTGTTACTTCAAATTCTGCTATATATATCCTTTCTTGTTTTCATGTGCAGTTTGGCATTTCATAATTTGTGATTGATAGTATCACATTTGTGGAAGCTGGTATGATTGTACACAAGCTCAATTTAGCTACAAAATGTGCATATTTAAAGTATATTTGTTATCACGAGTGAGGAAGGGCCACTTTTTTCTTCGATGTGTGGAAACGGGACGCCACTTCAAGAAAAGGTTTTTTGGTCATCGAGTGTGTTAGTTCTTCACGAATAAAGGATTTAGTAGGAGAAAAGAACTAACTTAAAAATGAAAGTGCACACAAATCATATTCATCAAATTATAGTCCAACTACACAATAAATCAATAATAGCCTTAATAGGAAACAAAATTACCAAACTATGACTTGGACATGTAGGGGGCAACGGAATGCAGCAAAAGTAGTCTTCTGAGGCTGTAGGTTTCACATGGATGCTGAAAACTGATGGTGGAGGGCACTTTAATGAGTTTGGGTGTAAGTGGAAGTGATTTGGGAGGTTGGTAGGGGCTGTGAACAAGGGATAAGGGTGCTGAAATCAAGTTCTAGGGTGTTGAAATGAAATTTCAGAACCCAGAATTGATTTTTCTGGCCCCTGGGACGGGGTAATGGACTGCTGTGGATAGGAAATAGGGTTGCTGGAAAGAAAGTAGAGCTTTTGGGACGGGCGTAGGGATTCTGGAATGGACGTAGGGCTGCTGGAAGGAGGTTACAGGGGTCTTGCGCCTGGTGTAGAAGGGTGAGATGCTAAAGAGAGAAGACTGGGTTGCTGAAGTACCTATTTCTGGGTGCTGGAAGAAGGCCTCAAGCTTCCTGCGCCTGGAGTAGAAGGATTGGCGCTTTAGGATTCAAACTAGGCGCTGGAAATCAAGTTCGGAAGGCTGGAAATCAAAATTTGGGCGCTGAAAACAGGTTCTGGGCGCAACAGGTGGACGCTAGAATAAGAGGGAGGATTGTGGCTGTGAATAGGAGGGGTTCGTGAAGTGTCAACCGGCAGAAGGGGGGAGGATATCATACATTCGTACCCGGAGTCGCACCAGGAGGTCTCTTGGCATCGCACCAAGGCAGCAGAACCGACGGTTCCCTTTCGGAAATAAAACCTCAATCCCCTTTATTGCTGCTCTGTGCCCCCTATAAATACCAAAAATAAGCTAGGGAGCCCAGATTGGCCAGCTCATAACGGCCGAACCTACCGAGTGTCAAATACAACTCAAAATTGAAAAATAAATACATGAAAATGACTCGAAACGACCGTTCAGACGCATCCTGGACTCGGATCGTCCGAACGAGCAGCGAATCACCGCCTTCTGCGGGAATACACGTGCGTGGGTTGGCGGCCTCTGTCAACTCCCCCAACTTGAAAGTACTCGTCTCCAGTGAGTGAAGATAGTCATACTCTCGGCATAGCCTAAGGGCGAGTCGCTCGATCTTCTCTAGAGAGTAGGTCTGTGAACGGTTCGGTTCAGTTTTAGGCTAAACCGAGACCAAACCAAATAACCTCGGTTTTTACACACTCCAAACCGAAACTGAACCAAAATTGATCGGTTCAGTTCGGTTCGGTTTCGTTCAGTTTTTAAACATCGATTCGGTTTTCGACATACTAAATTACAAATGTAAGTAAAATTTACAAATATTATTTGTATTTGTGTCGCACGTTATTTTTTTCCCTTCAATGGTTTGATTATTACTTTCATTCTCCATTGTCACTATATCAATTTTTTTACATATACATTGCAATAAAGATTAAAGAATGATCAACTATTTGCATACATACTATTCTTGTATTGCAACACATATGTATAAAAAAATTTTAAGCATTGTTCTTCGGTTCAGTTTCATCGGTTTGCCGAAGGTGTAAACTGAAACCGAACCAAACAGGATCGGTTTTCGTACCCACAGAACCAAAACCGAACCGAGCCCGTCGGTTCGGTCCAAAATTCGGTTCGATTGGCTCGGTTTGGTTCAGTTTGGTCGGTTTCGATTTTCTGTGCACCCTTACCAGAGAGATCCAAGTATCGTTTAAGAACGGGCAACCGCTCCAACGAACAAGATATTGCAGTGTATCTCACATGTCTACAACAACGAAATCATGCTCAACAATCTCAAACATATCTCTGGTAGTTACTGGTAGCTTTGAATAAGATGTATCTTTGTCTGAAAGATGTCCTGGTGGAACCATCGGTGGTGCGAGTTGGCCCTCATGGCGAGACTCATCCGGTTGGGGCTGGGAGGAGTGAGACTGAGATTGGGGTGGAGTAGGAGGAAGTGAGGGGTGCTGTGACTCAGACATGAGAGTGAGGAAGGGATCCAGATACACGCACTTGTCATAGTATGACGTCATGTCCTCTACATTGAATACTCGGTGTATCCCCATATTTTGAGGGATGTCAATCTCATTTGCTTTGGTTTCGATCCGTCGAATGACTGTATTAAGAACCCATTCAACGAGTGCTTAATTCTCTTGTTGTTCCTCGTGGGAACCTCTCAGGGCTTATGCTATTAATTACCTGCTCTCCAATTTTAAAGTTATGGCCTCTCTTGTACATATCCTCTTGAGTATTATAATAATCATTACTCATTGCAATCTTTCGAATTGACTTATGAAGTGTTTGCAAATGCTGAATGAAAGACTCCACTGACTCACTGGGTCCGCCTTCTAAAGGGACTTGGATTAGATCAATGAGTTTCTTAAGTTCGTAACCTAACATGATATGAAATGGACTCAAACCTATGGTCCAATTGATTGAACTGTTGTATGCAAACTCAGCTATGGGTAAGAAGAAATCCCAAGTGGATGGATTATCCTTAACTAAGCATCGCAGAAGGGTCCCTACTCCCTAGACTATGATTGATGACCTCAGTTTGTCCATCCGTTTGTGGAGGATAGGTGGTGGAGAACTTCAGTGTTGTGCCAATTTTCTTCCACAATACTTTCCAAAAATAGCTCATGAGTTCAACATCGTGGTCAGAAACTATCGATATGGGCAACCCGTGATACTTAAACACTTCTTAAAATAATAGAGCTACCACATAGGATGCGCCAATGGTCCTTTGTCAGGGAATGAAATGGGTTGTTTTTGAAAAATGGTCCACCACAACAAAGATATAATCAAACTTCCTCAGGGGGGCGGGGGAGTCCGAGTACGAAATTCATTCTAATGTCCGTCTAGGCCCAGAGCCTCTGTGGGATGGGGAGTGGAGTTTTTAATCTGGTGGGTTGGCGTGAACCATTTTGCAGTATGACTTTTTTAGATAATGCTTAACGACTTTTTTAGATAATGCTTAACGACTTTTTTAGGAATGTCTGCGGTATGAAAATGCGCTAGCCCAAGAATAAATAATCATCGGAGATCACATAGCCCGCACGAAACTCAAGTGGATCTCTCCTCAGAGCATCATTGATATCACCATGGCATTCTAGGTAGTCGTAAACTAAATGCTCGAAGCCCTCAACTCGTGTACTCATTGTAGGGAGGAGGATGATTCAACGACTTAGAGCGTCAACCAACTTGTTCTCAACACCTGCCCGCCGTTTGAGCATATAATGATAATCTTGCATTAACTCTACCCACTTTGCATGTCAATGACCTAACTTTTTTTGTGAATCTAGGTATCACTAGGCCTGATGATTATAATACAAAACAAATTCCTTATATAGGAGATAATGGTGCCATAACCAAGTGCTTGGACAATAACATAAAACTCACGGTCATAGTTTGAGTACTTCTGTTTGGTGTCATTCAATTTCTCACTAATTACGCAACTGGATGACTCTCTTGACTAAGCACTCCTCCAATATCAATCTCTGAAGCATCACAAGCCATCTCAAACACTTTAGAGAAATCTGGAGGGCGCAAAATAGGGGTAGAATATAATTTCTCCTTAATGTTTTCGAAGGCTCAAGTGGTCGTCTTTGTCCATATAAAATCTCCCAAACACAGACAACTCGTAAGGGGCACCATGTTAGAGCTGAAACCTCCGACAAATGTTCTATAGAAGGTTATCAAGTCCGTGGATACTACGAGCCTCATGAATATTCGTCAGAGTTGGCCACTCAAAAATAGACTTAACCTTGTCAGGGTCAACTGATATACTCGACACAAATACTATATTCCCAACTGATATACTCGACACAAATACTATATACCCCAGAAAATGGACGAATGACGATAAGAATGAGCCCTTTTAAAGTTGATATATAGATGCTCCGTCCACTAGAGATCAAATACCAAGCGAATGTGGTGCAGGTGCTCGATGCGTCTTTGGTTGTATATCGGTATGCCGTCAAAATATACTACCAAAAACTTGCCCATATAGGGCACAAGATCCAAGTCATCACCCTCATGAACGTGTTGGGAGCGTTTTATAATCTAAATGACATAACTAGCCACTCATCAATCCATCCTTCATTTTGAAGGTCGTCTTCCACTTGTTTCCCCCCTTGTCTCTAATATTATGGTACCCTCCACGTAGGTCGATCTTTTAAAAGATCTGGGCACCAGCGGTCACATCCAAGAGGTTGTCGAGGCGGGGTATGGGGAAGCGGCACTTCATCGTGATTTTATTAATAACATAGCTGTCGATGCACATGCGTCAGCTCCCATCCTTCTTTGAGGGTAAGAAGGGCGGATACTGTGCATATAATCAAACTCTTGCGTATAAAACTCTTCCGAAGGAGTTCATTAACTTGTCGCTTCAGGTCGACATGTTTCGTGGGGTTAATTCGATAATGAGGTAAATTAGGCAAAGATGCCCCCGGGACTAGGTCAATCGCATGCTGGATGCCTGGATGTCTCTCAAATGTGGGAGCTCGTGAGGGAGCTCCTTATGCATGATGTATGAGAAGCCATCCAATAAGTAACGGATGTCTAGATCATTGATCTCGGTGTATACAGAGGCCTCAAAAGCCATAGTGGTTGTCACTACATACATAACCACTGTATCTAAACTTTCTTTCAAAAAGTCGCTCTTCCTTAAGATGTGTAGAGGTCTAGATGACCCCGCACCAACAAATGACTCAACCTTACTCTTGGGAGAGTCCCTAGGTTGGGTCGGGGATAGGGTGATCTTTCGCTACTTATCAAAAAAATACACACGTGTTAGATCGAGCATAACACGTGATATTGCAGTCATACAACCATGGTTGACCAAGTAAAATGTGTGTTACGTCCATGAGTATAACGTCGCACTAAACCTTGTCCTCAACGAACGCTAATTAAATCGTCACTAAGCATTGCTGAATCACCTAGATGATAGACTTGTCCACCTAAAGGACATGGTAAGGATGTGGGCGTGCCTCCCTATGAGCTACATACGCTCCAAACCTTTCTTAGCTACCAGGTTTACAAAACTACCACTATCTATAACTAATTTACAGAGACCGCCTGCAATTGATGCTAATGTCAACCTAAGTGAGGTGTGGAGTGGCCTGAGGCACACCTAAGCTAAATGATGCGCGAAGTTTTCAATTTGAATATGGAAATAAAAATTTAACAAGTAAAGTTTTCACACAAAAATGTTTTTGATAAAACTACTGCCACTCTAAGGTTCTAAGTTCTAAGATGAGTACCTCAATGTGATTCTCAATGCCCCTAGGGTTACAACCGCAACCCACATATACCCAACTGTCTGAACTGGCTGGGCCTCAACCAAAGCTGTTTAGGAGGAAGGAGAGACATAGCCGGTTAGTTCAATCTCCTTGGCCTTTGGTCTGTTCCGATGATAAACCACGCCAAACCGGCCCTGAATCATATCATTCCTGCCGCCTTCGAAAAATTGTTTGTCCTCAAGATGGAACTCTGGATATGCTGCTTTAAGATCATCATAGTCCATCAAAGTCGTTTTTGTCTCTCCCATGCCTCTCCTGTGGACCAGCAGTCATACGATGGACTTCCCTTGCACCTTCTTGAGCTTCGCTTTTAGAATCTTTTCTGGTATCGATCGGACTTCACCCAATTCTGTCACTTCTGACAAGGAGCTAATGTTTGGAGCATTCCCTTGTAGGACTTTTTGAGCAGCGAGAAATGAAAAGTAGGGTGGATACAAGAATTCATCGGAAGCTCCAGAGTGTACGCCACAACCCCCACCTTCCTCAAGATCCTGAAAGGCCCGTGGTAGTGGGGTGCAAGTTTCTGGTTCCTCTTTACTGCTATTGATAGTTTTCGATAAGGTTGTAACTTTAAGTACGCCCACTCCCCTACCTCAAAACTTTGCTCTCGTCGGTGCTTGTCTGCTTGGACCTTCATGCAGTGTTGTGCTTTCTGCAGGTTCTCCCCCAATTGTTTCAAGGTGTCGTCTCGCCCTCTCAAAGCTACCTCCACTTCCGACACCACGACAGATCCTCTCTCATAAATCATAAGTGTCGGCAGTGCTCTCCCATACATGCTTTCGAACGGTGTCATCTTTGTCATAGTTTGGTATGTCGTATTGTGGCAATATTCCGCCCACAAAAGCCATTTACTCCTCTGATGGGGTTTACCTGCAATGAAACATCTCAAATATATCTCCACGCTTCTATTTAAGGCCTTTTACTGTCCGTCTGTCTGGGGGTGGTTCGTTATGCTCGTGTGTGACGACGTCTCTGTCAAGCAAATGAGTTTCTTCCAAAACCTGCAAATGAACATTGGGTCCCGATCAGTGATAATGGAGGTCAGTATTCCATGCAGTCTCACCACCTCCTTGATAAAGGCTTCTACCACGATCTCTACTGTGTAAAGGTACGAAAGCGCAATGAAGTGCCCATACTTGAAGAGGCGGTCCATTACCACCAAGATGACTGAATTTCCTCGTGATTTGGGTAACCCATCTATGAAGTCCATCGCGATGTTGTCCCACGTGAGTTCCAAAATATCTAAAGGAACCAGTAACCCTGCTGGAGTGATTATGTCGTACTTTTGTCTTTGACACTCTACAATTATTCACATACTGTACCACATCCTCTTTTAGCCCTTCCCAATACACATTTTGCTTGATTCATTGGTAAGTTCGTAACATTCATAAATGCCCTCCACTGGGGGTGTCGTGAAACTCATAGAGTAACTGATGTTGTTCCATTAATGACATGGTACCCCCTTCCAACTCCATACCTTCTGCAATATTTTTCAATTTCCGACCTTACTCCTCATCAACTAGCACCTCCCGATAAACATCTTCAATTATGTCCAAGACCGTCGCTATCTTATTCTTCTTTCCCTTCTGGTGTTCTATCTCATAATCATACCCCAACATTTTTGTCACCCATTTATGTTATTCCAGCGACAAGACCCGCTGCTTCAAGAAGTACTTTAAGCTCTAATGGTTTGTTCGTATCTTGAAGTGCCTCCCGATTAGATACGATCCTGCTATATCTTGAAGTATCTTGAAGTGTCTCTGATGGTTTGTTCGCTAACATTTTTTTTACACTGAAAGTCCTAACGCCTTTCCCTAAATTGCCCTGCTATAATATGCCAACGACCTCCTTTCCTACATCAGCACTGCTCCCAAGTCGGCCCCGGATGCATCTGTTTCCATTATAAACAACTTGGAAAAATTTGGTAATGCTAATATCGGGGTATTCATCATAGCCTCCTTCAGTGCTTGGAATGCTAACTCTACATCCCTTCCCCAATCAAACATCCCCTTTTGAAGCAATGTTGTCAATGGTTTAGCAATCTTTCCGTAATCCCTTACGAACCTTCTGTAGTATTCCGTTAGCCCCAAAAATCCTCCCAACATCTTAATGTTGGTGGGCGTGGGCCAATCCACCATGCTCTGAATTTTCCTTGGATTCGGTCGAACCTCATCCCTATTCACCAGGTGACTCATATACTCCACGTCCTGTTGCCCAAAAGTATACTTTGACATCTTCACGTACCATCTCTAGTCCTTGAGAACTTGCAACACCTTACCCATGTGCTCCTCATGTGTCTCCAAACTCGGACTTTAAATGAGAATGTCATTAAAGAAAACTGGCACAAACTTCCGTAACCACAGTTTGAATATTTCGTTCATGACTGCTTGAAAGGTTGTCGGCGCCTTAGTCAACCCGAAAGTCATCACCAAGAATTCGTAGTGCTCTTCACGTGTTCTGAATGCTGTCTTTTCTACACCCCCTCCTGCATGCGGATCTGATGATATCCTGATCGCAAATCCAATTTCGAGAAGTATTGAGCTCTTTGCAATTCATCCAAGAGCTCATCAATGACCGAAATAGGAAACTTATTGTTAGATTATGAAATTCATCCGGTCCAGCTCTTGCATTCGATTCGGCTCCTACATATATATTCAAATGGCGTCTATGATTAGGGTTACACAAAATTGAGAGGTACGCAGTTCTCCTTCTCCTCCTCCTCGGTTATTTTACATGGTATCAGAGGTTGCCGGTTGAGATCTTCCGTCGTTGCCTTAGTCGGCTCCGTCGCGTGCATCTGCGACATAAAGGTCTTCTGTCATTGTCTTCTGTCGGGCTCCAGTCGCGTGCGTCTGTGACGTCTTCCCTCCAGCCGCGTGGGTCTTCTGCCACTGCGTTCGCCCAACGGTGTTTCCCGCGTCGCCTTCCACTGGTGAATCCTGCAACAGCCCAGTCCTACCCAGCTTCTCTCGGCTGTGTCTTCTCTTCTGGATTCACCGCGCAACATTCTTTCTTGCTCGGCTAAGGGTTCTCCAGTGCCACTAAGATCGACAACGCCCTCAATTTCCACCCCTTGTCGCGATCGGTCGCCCTCTCCATGTGACTCAGCTGTTCCCCCAATGCTTTCGTTGCTTTCAGGATTGCAGTGCGTGAGCGCTCTTCCCCTTCGCTGATCCTCTGCGCCAGTTTCTGCTTCAACTCTTCGACCCGATCGCGCATTCCCTGCTGCTCTTCCTCCAGTGTCGTCAGCTGAATCTCTTGCGTGGCCATGATCCGAGAGTCGACTACTCTGATACTAAATGATAGAACTACTGCTACTTTAAGGCTCTAAGTTCTAAGAGTTGTACCTCAATGTGATTCTTGATGCCCCTAGGGTTGCAGCTGCCACCCACATTTACCCAGCCGGCTGAACTGGCTGGGCCCCAACCAGTGTTGTTTAGGAGGAAGGAGAGATTGAACCGGTTGGTTCAGTCACCTTGGCGGCTTGACCTTTGGTCCGTTCCGATGATAAACCACGTCAAACCGGCCCCGAGTCATATCACTTTCACACAAAATGCTTTCTACAACAATATCCACGATTAGATTTATAGGTTAAAAGAAAAAAAATACACTAACAAATTAAAATACCCAAACAAGTACAAAATAATTTTCCAATATTTAATATAAAAAAAGTAAACACAATACAATTACTCACATCACAACGGAGATCCTCCTGCGGGTTGGGTGAAGATCCTTGGAAGTAAACCACAACTGTTCTGGGCTCAGGATGTAATGGCCCTTGTCCATCACAAAGGAACAATATATAATATAAATTTGCTTATATGAAAAGCCAACTAACATCTTATTTTACTAGGCCACAATAGTATTGAAATAACAGTGCAGAAAGAAACTCTTATTCCATAATTTACATATCCACAACAAAAGTTTACGATAGCTTCATAATTTACAACTAGTAATTAAAAGTCTTTATTGGCAAGCAGGCAAAGTTTAGCACTGCAACAACTCTCTCGAGTGTTGGCCACTTCAAAAATGCATACTAGTCGTTTATACCACGCTCGATAGAGTTCCAGCTTACTCTGATTTTCGTTTAGTACCTAAAATTTTTTGAAATGAAAGGGTTAGTCTTTAAATAAAAGACTAAGCGAGGTGTTGACGCACGAAATGCGTCCTCCAGTTAACGGGTTGTTCGATCTCACAAGCTAGAAAAATAAGAGGGTTGTGGGGAATAGAGACGAGGTTTGAAGCAGGGGGGAAGCTTGCTCGAGCAGAGAAGAAGCTTGCTCGGGCAAAGAAGAAGCTTGCTCGAGCAGAGGAGAAGCTTGCTCGGGCAGAGGAGAAGCTTGCTCGGGCAGAGGAGAAGGTTGCTCGAGCAGAGGAGAAGCTTGCTCGGGCAGAGGAGAAGCTTGCTCGGGCAGAGGAGAATCTTGCTCGGGCAGAGGAGAAGCTTGCTCGAGCAGAGAAGAAGCTTGATCAGGAGCTGTCGAGCAGACGCTACTTTGGCGGTTGAGCTCTGATGATTAGATTGAGAGAGGGGAAGAAAAGACGGGGCCGCTTGCAGCGGCAACAACAGACTTCGCCCGTCACGGCTTGAATGCCACTCTTGCGACGGGTTTTTCCTTTAATCAAGAAGCAAGATTACAGTTTGTTATTACACCATTACATGTAAAAGCAGTAAAGGGTACAAGGGGAAGCTGGCGGCTGAGAAAAAAGAGGTGTCAGAGACTAAGTAAAAGAAACGGGGCGGACTGGCAATCTGAGTCCGCAGGGTTTGCTGGCAGCACTGTGGAAAGCTGGGCGGACTGGAAATCTGAGTCCGCAGGGTCTGCTGGCAGAGGCAGTTCTCTGGCGCTTTCTCTCTAATGAGAGGTCTCGGGGCCTATTTATAGGCCCGAGGGGAATATTCTTGAAGCGGGACCCAGTGACGTCATCATGGAGGACTGGGCGGACTCGGCGGACTAGAAATTGCGTCCGCGCAGGTCGTCGGCGGCCTGAGAAGCAGGTCATCAGCGGCCTCGGCGGACTGGCAATTTGAGTCCGCGCAGGTCGTCGGGGAGTTGAGCAGCGGAGCCGGCGGACTGGAAATTGCGTCCGCGCGGGTCGTCGGCGGCCTGAGAAGCAGGGCGTCGGCAGACTGGCAATTGCGTCCGTGCAGGTCGTCGGCGGCCTGAGAAGCAGGTCGTCGGCGGCCTCGGCGGACTGGCAATTTGAGTCCGCGCAGGTCTTCGGGGAGCTGAGCAGCGGAGCTGGCGGACTGGCACTTGCGTCCGCGCAGGTCGTCGACGGCCTTAGAAGCAGGGCGTCAGCGAACTGGCAATTGCGTCCGTGCAGGTCGTCGGCGGCCTGAGAAGCAGGTCGGCGGCGGCCTCGGCAGACTCGGCGGACTGGCAATTTGAGTCCGCGCAGGTCGTCGGGGAGTTGAGCAGCGGAGCCGGCGGACTGTCAATTGCGTCCGCGCAAGTTGTCGGGGAGAGCTGAGAGAAGCCGGCGCGGCCTGAGAAGCAGGTCGCGCCCAGAGCAGCAGAAGGGGCGGCGGCTGGGAGTAGGCTGCCCAAGCCGGCGGCGGCCTGGGGCAGGCCGCCCAACCCTCTGGCAGCCTGGGCAGGCCGCCCAACCCCCGGGCGGCCTGGGGAAAGGCCGCCCAAGGCGGCGGCGGCCTGGACAGGCCGCCCAACCCCCGGGCGGCCTGGGGACAGGCCGCCCAAGGCGGCGGCGGCCTGGGCAGGCCGCCCAACCCCCGGACGGCCTGGGCAGGCCGCCCAACCCCCGGGCGGCCTGGGCAGGCCGCCCAACCCCCGGGCGGCCTGGGCAGGCCGCCCAACCCCCGGGCGGCCTGGGCAGGCCGCCCAACCCCCGGGCGGCCTGGGCAGGCCGCCCAACCCCCGGGCGGCCTGGGCAGGCCGCCCAACCCCCGGGCGGCCTGGGCAGGCCGCCCAACCCCCGGGCGGCCTGGGCAGGCCGCCCAACCCCCGGGCGGCCTGGGCAGGCCGCCCAACCCCCGGGCGGCCTGGGCAGGCCGCCCAACCCCCGGGCGGCCTGGGCAGGCCGCCCAACCCCCGGGCGGCCTGGGGACAGGCCGCCCAACCCCCGGACGGTCTGGGGACAGGCCGCCCAAGGCGGCGGCGGCCTAGGCAGGCCGCCCAACCCCCGGGCGGCCTGGGGACAGGCCGCCCAAGGCGGCGGCGGCCTGGGCAGGCCGCCCAACCCCCGGGCGGCCTGGGGACAGGCCGCCCAAGGCGGCGGCGGCCTGGGCAGGCCGCCCACCACACGGCGGCCTGGGCAGGCCGCACACCTCACGGGCGCCCTGGAGCAGGCCGCCCCAAGGCGGCGGCGGCCTGGGCAGGCCGCCCACCACACGGCGGCCTGGGCAGGCCGCACACCTCACGGGCGTCCTGGAGCAGGCCGCCCCGAGGCGGCGGCGGCCTGGGCAGGCCGCCAACCGAGGCTGGCGACCTGAGGAGCAGGCCGCCCTCCTGGCGCTGACGGGTACCTGAGCTGGAGGGGCTCGCCGAGTGGACTGATGCAGGTCGAGGGTCGGCACCGGCGGAACGCTCCAGTGGACTGATGCAGGTCGCTTCCTGCAAGAAAGAATGCTGCGCGGTTAGCCGGCCAAACCGCGTCGCCTGCGTGGGTTAGCTACGGAAGCAGCCCGTCGTCCCGCAGGGCACGCGGTGGCTATGCGAGCAGGGTAGTCAGATAGGGGAGACCGTCCTAGCCACACGGCCTGAGCTGATAGGAGACCCTATCCGCCTGACCCAAAAAAGGAGGGCTAAGGCAGATTGCGACCCTCGGGGGGAGGGAACCCCCTGAGCGGGCCGCGATTTGCGAGCCCGAGACCTTGGGGAGGGATTGCCGATTTTGGGGGTTAACACGAGGAATTAACTTCTTTAGCACGACATGTAAATAAAAGTGAGATAGCATGTTGTGCACATGTATATATATGAAAGCAATAAAGAGAGTTCTTAGCCATCATATGTATATCTTTAGATTTTCTTCGTTCTTATATCATATTTAAGGGTTACTGCATTTCAGTCCTCGTTGTTGGTCAACTTAGTGCGCACAACTCGCTTAAGGCCAATAAGGCCTAACTAAGTGGACTCACATATGTTATCCAGTGCGCACAACTCGCTTAAGGTCGATTAAAGACCCAACTGGACTTATATCATTCTACAGATTCCCTTAACACAATGTCATACATGCATTTCTTAAAATATTCTATTTAATATTGTGGGCAAAACAATTATTAAAAGAAGATGATATACAAGTAAACTATTATAAAGCAAGAAACTCTCACCATAACTTTCTCCTTATTTTTTCCATTTCTTGAATCATCACCTCGTCGATCGGGCGGCACCATCCTTTTATATAGCTGTTAGCAGTTAATAATCATATGTCTATATAAGGAGTAAGGTCTTTAAATAAGGAACATCCTTCCCAAAGAGTGTTTATACACAATTCTCACCCAAGCTTAATTACATATATGTTTGATATTCATTTACATTTACAAACAAATTAAACACACTCCCAAGTCATCTCTAAATGATATGAATTTGGACATGCTAAGCTTACCTACAATAATCCCCAAATAATAACATTCTTGGTAGTAATACTTCTAAATCAAGAAAATCAAGACCATCATGCTCGTGTAAAATTTTCTACATCAACTCTTCATCAACTTTAACATACATAACATTTAGTTAGGGCATAAATCCAATACGACATGTTTATCTTTACTTGATCTTTTTATCCCAAACACCTTTTGTATGCGTTACTAACTTAATTTTCAACGGTCTTCCAAAGGATATATATAATATGTAGTTTCAGCAAAACTATATCATTAATACATTCAATTATTATACAAAATAAGGCATCCTCAATTAATCATGATTCATGATGGGCATATCTGAAATTATTATATTTGCTATGCAAAAAGAGCCCTCTCATGGGAGAATAACAATATCTCACGAGTAAAACTTCAATTTCAGCGGTTTCCTTTACATATACAGCATTCCTAAGAACAAAATCAGTGTTTCCATTCATAAAACATGAGATTTCAGCAATATGTATACCATGCACAACTAATCCTTAATCCTAAACATAATTCACTCTTGCTAGTAAAATAGTATCAATTCTTCATATCATAAACATGTTTATTTCTTCACATGTAAGTCAAAATCAGCATGCCTATTAGATAAATAGCACTACAATCATAATCTTTTGCATGCCCTAAACCCCAAATGTTTCAAAATCTTCATGTTAAACAAATCGAAATGAGAATAATATACTCACATCGAAGAAGAGATGAAGAACTTAGGTGTCTTTACTCCGTTTAGGTTTAAATCTCACGGAGAACTTTAGAGGAAGAGCAGTGTTAACTTCTTCCCCAAAACGGAAGCCGATAATTTCCGCCTGGCGTCAAAATCGGCGGGCTTTTCCCCCAAAGCTGTAACCGAGCGGTTCCCGTCCAGTGTCGGGATCGAGGTGTTGTGCGTGAGAAATGAGAAGGATACCTCCACCGATTCATTACTTACAGGATTTATTTTTCCTATTTGATCGGTCCAATCCCCCCTTGCCGCATATATTTCTATTTATTTTATTCCACCGCTTAAGAAAAAGGAAGAGGAAAACCTGTCTAAACTCAATTAACACCCAATGTAAATATATAATCAGAATTGTTATTAGCACCCCTTTGCATGAAATTTTAACTTCATTTGTTTACATGCAACATAATGGTATACACATTAATTCTAAACGAAATTTCATACAAATTTAGATTTCGTTGCGGTGACCATTTAAATTTATTTCGTCTAGACATTTTATTTAGCGTATTTTGTGATGACCTTTTGGGCGTCACAATACACTCCTTATAAAAATTTTTGTCCTCGAAAATGACGTACCTTCAAAATGTTGGAAACAAGTTCCGAAAGAGATCTTCTCGTTCCCAAGTGGCTTCACTTTTTGGGTGTCCTCTCCACCATATTTTCCCAAAATTGACATCTTTATTCCGTAGTCGTTTGGTCTGCCAATCAAGAATTTGATAAGGTTCTGTTGGACTCAATAAATCTAGCTCAATGTGCAGATCTGCGGTAGAGATCATCTTATCTGGATCAACTATATATTTTCGCAGTGATGATACATGGAAAACATCGTGAAGATTTTGCAAATCATCTGTCAGTGCCAATCTGTATGCCATATCGCCCACACGTTCAATTATAGGAAAAGGTCCTACATATCATGGACTTAGCTTCCCAATCTTCCGTAATCTTGAGACACCTTTAAATGATTTTATCTTTAAGCATACTTGATCTCCAACCTGAAATTCCACACGCCGATGTCGTGCATTATAGTATTTTTGTTGACGATCTTGCCCAATCTTCATTCGGTTTTGTATGAATACAATTTCTTCCTGTAGTTTATCCACCATTTCCTTATTTTATAGACTTCTTTCCCCATCTTCTGCCCAACTTAGAGGTGTTCGACATTTCCTTCTATATAGTGTTTCAAAAGAGGCCATTTGAATTGTAGATTGATAACTGTTATTGTACGCAAATTCAACTAGAGATAAGTACTTTTCCCAAGATCCTTTTAAATCAAGAACAATCATTCGTAATAAATCTTCTAATAACTGGATTGTGCGTTCTGATTGTTCATCTGTTTGAGGATGAAATGTTGTACTGTATAACAATCTTGTTCCCAATCTTTTATGTACCAGTCTCCATATTTCAGATGTGAATCGTCCATCCCTGTCTGAAACAATTGTTCGAGGTATTCCATGGAGCTTGACGATGACGTCAATGTATTCATCCACTAATCTCTCGGTTACTCCGCTTTGCTTTGCGGCAATGAAGTGTGCACTCTTTGTCAAACGATCTATAATTACCCAAACACCATCATTTCCTTGCTTACTTCTTGGTAAACCCCAAACAAAATCCATTGCAATGTCGTCCTATTTCCATTCGGAAATAGGTAACGATTTTAGGTAACCTCTTGGTTTCATATGTTCTACTTTCACTGCCTGACAGGTGTGACATAGCAATATATGTAATTATATCCTTCTTTATTCCTGACCACCAAAAATTTTTCTTTAAGTCATGATACATTTTAGTACGACCGGGATGAATGGAATATGGCGTATTATGCACTTCATACAAAATATCAGTTCTCAGATTATCTGCATTTGTAATACAGAGCCTACCATTCATGAATAGTAATCCTTCTTTTTTGTAAAATTATTTACCTCTCCCTTCTTCACTTTCTCCATTAAGGTTACAAAGAAGGAATCCTGAGAGATTGTCGTCAAAGTTCTTTCTTTTAGTGTATATTGGATCTACATTTGAAACAACTGAGCTTGTTTATCTTCCGAAGTAAGGATCAGAGATATATCCATTTTCTGCAATTCATGTATTATACTCCGATTATACTGTACCACCACTGAAAGGGTAACTGTGCTCTTTTGACTCAGTGCATCCGCTACAGTATTAGCTTTACCTGGGTGATACTGGATATCAACGTCATAATCTTTAATAAATTCCAACCAATGTCGTTGACAAAGGTTTAATTCTTTTTGTGTACTTCAAGTTTTTAAGATCCGTAAAAATTTCGCATCGGGCTCCATATAAATAGTGGCGCCATATTTTCAACCCATTAAACGATTGCTGTCAATTTCAGATCATGAGTTGGATAATTTCTCTCGGCATCCTTTAATTGTCGAGAGGCATAAGCAATAATCTTTCCGTGCTGCATTAGTACACAACCAAGACCTTGGTATGATGTATCACTGAAAATTTGAAATCCTTCTGATCCCGTAGGCATTACTAAGATTGGGGTAGTTGTTAATCTCTCTTTTAATTCTTCAAAAGCTAATTGACATTCATCATCCCATTGAAAAGATATATTTTTCCTGGTCAATTTCGTTAATGGTAACGTCAATTTAGAGAAATTCTTAACAAACTTCCTGTAGTAGCCAGCTAATCCCAGAAAACTCCTCACTTCTGTTACAGTCGTAGGATGGGGCCACTGAATGATTGCCTCAATTTTGCTAGGGTTCACGGCTAATTCTTGTGCGTTTATAACATGACCCAAGAAGGACATTTCTTTTAACCAAATTGCACACTTAGAAAATTTGGCATATAATTGGTGATCCTTTAAAGTTTGCAGTGTCATTCTCAAATGTTGCACATGTTCTTCTTCAGTCTTAGAATATATCAAAATGTCATCAATAAAAACAATGATACATGTATCTAAATAATCTTTGAACACTCGATTCATTAGATCCATAAATGTTGCAGGGGCGTTTGTTAACCCAAATGACATGTCAACAAATTCAAAGTGGTCATATCTTGTACTGAATGCAGTTTTAAAAACATCTTCTTTCACTCTCAACTGGTGGTAACCGATTTCAAATCAATTTTTGAGAACATGGTCATATGCACTAATTGATCAAAGAGATCATCAATACGAGGAAGTGGGTACTTGTTTCTTACTGTCAACTTATTAAGTTCTCTGTAATCAATGCAAAGGCGGAGTGTTCCATCCTTCTTTCTTACAAATAAAACAGGGGCTCCACATGGTGAAGAGCCGGGCCGTATGAATTTTTTATCTAAAAGTTCTTGCAACTGGGATTTCAACTCTACTAGTTCCTTTGGAGCTATACGTTATGGTGTTTTCTCCACTGGGGTAGCTCCTTCAATAAGAGGGATTGTAAATTCCAACTCTCTGTTGGGAGGCACTCCTGGCAGGTCATCAGGAAACACTTCCAAAAATTCGCAGATCACTGGCACCTCAGAAATATCTTTCTTTTCTTCCTTTGTTTCTTTGATCATAATTAATATGGCTTCATCTCCCTTTTGAATTGCCTTCATTGCCGATATTATTACTTTTGCTACTTCAATTAGCCCTTTAAATGATACTAGACTTCGTTCTGGACAAATAATTTTAAGTTCTTTCGTTTTACAATTAATCACCGCTTCATGCTTTGACAACCAGTCCATGCCCAATATGATATCATATTCAAAAATCGGTAGGACTGCCAGATCTACTTCCAACACTTTTTCATTGACTTGAATTTGCAGTTGTGCCCGTAATTGCGTTGTCATTATGTGATTATTGAGTATGATTTCATGTAATATATCTTGTGTTACATATGGTTGTCTTTGAAAGATATTCAAGATATGTGTTGAAACGAAGGAATGACTTGCACCCGTATCAAATAAAACCCTCAATAAGTGATCGTATGCATAAATCATACCTGTGATGACTGTCTCATCAGCCTTAGCCTCTTGGGGTCCCAGATTAAATACACGAGGTTGTATGTGCCGATCCTCATGAATAGGTTCCACTGATGCGGATGTGGAAGCAATTGATTCACCTTCTTTCAAAGTTCCCATCTGAAATACTCGTTGAGGCTGAGCTCCTGATGCTCCCTTAAAGCCTCCTTCCTTTGCTTGCCTCCTTGGGCATTCACTTTGTCGATGCCCAGACTGGCGTCAAATATATCATACACCAGTATCAAACAAACATTGGTCTTTATGTACTTTCTCGCATTTTTCACACTTACTAAAAGAGGGTTGAGTCACACTTCCTGACGTAGCTGAAGGGGAAGGTTGAGTCCATTTCTTTTTCTTCCATGAGGACCCAGCAGACTTTCCTGAAGACTCTTTACTCGATCCTTCACCTGATCGTTTCTTCATGAAATCTCTCCTACTTTGAGTCTTCTCCATGTCTATTTCAGTTAAATGTGCTTTCGTAACAAGACTGCTATAATTTGTAAGTTCTAATGGTACGAGAAATGTACGAATATTATCTCGTAAACCTTGCTGGAAGCGACGACATCGATCCTTTTCTGATGTAATTAAGGCTCCCGCATAAAAGGCTAAGTTAGAAAACTCTGCCTCGTACTATAGTACAGTGCGATTTCCTTGCACTATACGAAGAAATTTCTCTTGCAGTAGTCCTTTTTCTGAAGCTGGGATGAACCAATTAGTAAACTCAGCAACAAATTCCTTCCAGGAAATATCAGTAATTCTTTTATCGGCAAACTTCCTACTCATGATAGTGTCCCACCATCTTTTAACTTCTCCTTCAAATAAGAAAGTCGTCAACTCAATCTTTCGATTTTCTGAGCAATGCATTACCCAAAAAATAGTTTTGATCCTCAGAATCCAATCTTCAGTTTCAATCGGGGTTAATCCTCCTTTGAAGGTGGGAGGCTTTAACTCCAGAAATTGTTGAAGATCCACGTTCACTGGCCGTTGTGGTAGTTTACCCAAGGGGTCATCAGAATGTACTATTGGAGGTGTATCCCTGGCTAGTCGGATAGCCTCTGCCATTGCCCGTGCCATGTCCTCTACTTGCAGATTCACATGCTTCTCTGTCTCACTTTCCGCAGACATCATCGGCTCTTCACGAGCTCGCCGACTAGAAGACTCATGCTCCTATTTTAAACATGAATTTGATTTCACACTAAGGACATTTATGATATAATAGATATGAGTTTCAAATTCTGTACTAGTTATACAACACTATATGTGGCATCACCTCGAAACCTCCCTTTGATACCATTTTCTGTAACGGTCATTGTCCGTCACAGAGGAACATTATATAATATAAATTTGCTTATATGAAAAGCCAACCAACATCTTATTTTACTAGGCCACAATAATATTGAAATAATAGTGCAGAAAGACACTCTTATTCCATAATTTACATATCATTACACGTCCACAACAAAAGTCTACGATAGCTTCATAATTTACAACTAGTAATTAAAAGTCTTTCTTGGCAAGCAGGCAAAGTTTAGCACTGCTACAACTCTCTCGAGTGTTGGCCACTTCAAAAATGCATACTAGTCATTTATACCACGCTCGATAGAGTTCCAGCTTACTCTGATTTTCGTTTAGTACCTAAATTTTTTTGAAATGAAAGGGTTTGTCTTTAAATAAAAGACTAAGGGAGGAATTAACTTCTTTAGCACGATATGTAAATAAAAGTGAGATAGCATATTGTGCACATGTATATATATGAAAGCAATAAAGGGAGTTCTTAGCCATCATATGTATATCTTTAGATTTTTTTGGTTTTTATAGCATAGTTAAGGGTTACTGCATTTCAGTCCTTGTTGTTGGTCAACTTAGTGCGCATAACTCGCTTAAGGCCAATAAGGCCCAACTAAGTTGACTCACATATGTTATCCAGTGCGCACAACTCGCTTAAGGTCGATTAAAGACCCAACTGGACTTATATCATTCTACAGATACCCTTAACACAATTTCATACATGCATTTCTTAAAATATTCTGTATAAATTGAACGAGTCATCGAGTGCACCGTCAAACTCGACTGCTCTACCAATAATAGGTCTATCTCATATGAATGATGGCTCAACAAATGGCTTAACGTTGGAGTCAACAGGATGAGCATAAAAAATTTCGTTGCACATGCAACAAGCACCAATATAGTTTTCTGAAAATCTGAAATATCAAGGGTAATCTCAGGTGTAAAAGGGGCCGACCCTAAATACATGATGCTAGGTTCGAGAATCTCTGTAGGGCCCTTAGTAGCCATGGTGGCGGCCTTTATGTCAAATATGATGGTGTCAACACTCTCCTACACTTGCGTAGCATGTGCAGCGGCCAGAATGAACTCCTGCTAGTGGAGGGTGTAGCCTTTCCCTTGGATTTCTCCTTGGGTCGGGATGATGTCAATGTAATCTTACAACCCTTGTCGTAGAATACACACATGTTGTAGTTTTCTGAAAATCTGAAATATCAAGGGTAATCTCAGGTGTAAAAGGGGCCGACCCTAAATACATGATGCTAGGTTCGAGAATCTCTGTAGGGCCCTTAGTAGCCATGGTGGCGGCCTTTATGTCAAATATGATGGTGTCAACACTCTCCTACACTTGCGTAGCATGTGCAGCGGCCAGAATGAACTCCTGCTAGTGGAGGGTGTAGCCTTTCCCTTGGATTTCTCCTTGGGTCGGGATGATGTCAATGTAATCTTACAACCCTTGTCGTAGAATACACACATGTTGGAGTGACAGAAGCATGTGGCATCATGGTCGAAGAGCCAAGGCCTCCCTAATAAAACGTGGGCGACATCCTTGGGGATGACTTCGCACACAAACGGTCCATAGCATACACCTCTTCTGTTAGAAGTGTCATCTATGTGGACAGACGATAAAGCCCAGTCTGACACAAATGGTTGATCCACATTTGGGCCAAATCTTAACTGTGGTTGACTTAGGGTTATCAAAAGCATCTATCGACTGAGAATGAGTTCTACACCCTAGTTTTACTTTTAAATATTCTGTTGTTACATTGCTCTCATCAGGGTGATTTTAGTTTATTGCTTTGAGCATCTATTAGTTCACTTCTAAACTTTGGTAGCCTCTGCCTCCTTCACACAAAGTTGCAGAGACTCAATTGAACTGTAGATTTACAATATTTGACCTTTCTGTTAGATGTTTTTCTCAAGTTTATACAGGCTCTCTGGCTCTATTTAGCAGCATTCATATTCTGTGGACCTTCACCAAAATGTTAGCTTTAGAGTTATGCCTTCACCAAGATACTAGCTTTAGAGCTATGCGGCATCACAACTATTTTCTTTGCAAATAATGATAAATGTTCACATATATTTGGTGCATATTTAAATTTAATTCAAGATAAATAAACATCTTTAGATTCATGGAGACAATGAAATTCTCAATTTTGTCGCTTTTACAACTGCATTTACCCACTCCTGACCTTCTACAATAGGATGCCTATTAAACATTATGGCAAGATAGTACTTTCCGTGTGTCTTGATGATCTTATATTATTCTGATTAGAGGAATATTTTGCCATGCATTTCGTGCAATTTTCAAATATGTATAATGGTCATGTATTTTTTATTTGCTTTTGACATTTTGATAAGCATTCTTTCTGTTGTAAGCTTCTCTGCACAAATAGCACTTTGTTTTTTCTGCTTTTTTTGAATATTATTAAAAGGATTCCTTTTTTGCCATTTACAGTCCTGATTCCTGATTTTTTTGTTTACAGGAAGTTCAAAACAATCATGGAAGTGAACCTTCATTAAGAAGTGTCCTTTCTGACCCCATGTCGTAAGTGTTATTTTCTCATGCAGCCTAATTTGTAAACATTTGTTTGCTACTACATTGACACATTTTGAAGAAGTAAAACTTTGCATGTGCATAATCAAAATATCGAGTGTTTTGATAGATATGGATTTAGAAAGTGGAATAATTTGATCTTGATAGCACATATTATAGCCAGCCATTCAGAATATTTTTTTACGGTTCATAATAGCAACAAGAGTGCATGAGGATTAATTTAGAGTATTACCCTTTTAATTAGTGCAAAGAGGACGCTACCTGTTAGTCAATATTTTGCATCAGTGATATGCGAAGCACAAATGTTTTATGGTGGTGTCATGCCGTGTGAGATGTTTATGTTGGTAAAAGTGCATGATACCATATCAATCATGTCATTTGGTATGTGTTGAAACCGGAACTCGGTTTCGAGAAGAGTTCAGACCCAAGGAATGTAGCCCACGCCTACTTCTCCTGAGCCAGAATACTTGATTGGTGGCTAAGAACTAAGGAACAGACCCAGGGCTACAACGAGGAGGTCCCGCCACACACCCGGAAGATCGAAGAGAGCTTCCCATCTTAAGCCAATGCTGGAGCTGGGCACCTTGGAGGGCACTGGAAGCCAACCAAAGCTGACAAGAGGAGGGAAGTCAAAGAAACGGATCTTCTCCAAAGGTGCCCAGGGTCTATTTGTAGTTTTTCGAGTATGGTCTGCAAATAGCGGAATCTCGTCTTTTGGTTTTAATATACGCAGCCCAAAGTGGTCTACCAACAACGAAACTCCGCTATTTGGAGGGGTTATTAGCAGACCTAAAGAGATATCCTGGGGGTGACGAGTGTCCGGTGAAGCTGGATCTCATATCTGGACTCTGGATCTCGCCTCTGGACCTGAATCTCGCCTCTGGACCCTGGATCTTGCCTTTGGACCCTGGATCTCTCCTCTAGACTCTGGATCTCTCCTCTGGATCCTGGATCTCGCCTCTGGACCTTGGATCTCCTTCTACACTCGTTCTAGGTGAGCGAGATCCTCTAGGCCATCCTCGGTCGCCTCTGATCTCGACAAAGTACCGGTTATACACAATCCCTGCTTTTTTCAAGCTCAGCACGAGGTCGGAAAAAACAATGTAGAACCCGTGGTTTGGAGAGGACGCTAAACGACACGCCTCCCAAAGTCCCTCCCAAGAGTGGAGCTTGATTGGAGGAAGAGAGGTGGAAGATCTCAGCACCTCCCAGGAGCCTGACTCAATTGGAGGTGGAGAGGAGAAAGATCTCGACACCTCCCCGGAGCCCTGCGCAACTAGAGGTGAGGAACCTTCTCGGGGGCCTTGGCTAACCAAGACCACTTGCTCCTCATCCTGCCACCCGAGAGATCAAACTGCCTTGCCAGCTAGTGAGAGCCCAGTCAGCGGGATCTGTTCGGGGCTCCTAACCAACATTCCAACCTGCCTCTTCGAGAGGTCAACCTGTCATGCCGGCTAATGGGAGCCCGGTCAGCGGAACCTTCTCGGGGATCTCAACCAACATTTCAACCTACCTCTCTAAGAGGTCAACCTGCTCTGCCATCTAGTGGGATCCCGGTCAGCGGAACCGTTTCGGGGGCTTCTTTCCAAAAAAATCTTTTTCAACCTGCCTCTCAAGAGGTCAACCTGTCATGCCTGCTAGTGAGAGCCCGGTCAGCGGAATCTTCTCGAGGCATTCAATCAACATTTCAACCTGCCTCTCTGAGAGGTCAACCTGACCTGCTGACTAGTGGGAGCCCGATCAGCAGAACCTTCTCGGGGCTCTCAACCAACATTTCAACCCACTTCTCCAAGAGGTCAACCTGCCCTACCAGCTAGTTGGAGCCCGGTCAGCGGAACCTTCTCGGGGATTTCAATCAGCATTTCAACCTTCCTCTCCGAGAGGTCAACCTTCCCTGCCGGCTAGTGGGAGCCCGGTCAGCTGAACCTTCTCGGTGCTTTCAATCAATATTTCAACCTGCCTCTCTGAGAGGTCAACCTGCTCTGCCGGCTTTTGAGAGCCCGGTCAGCTGAACCTTCTCGTGGCTCTCAACCAACATTCCAATCTGCCTCTCCGAGAGGTCAACCTAGGGGTGCAAGCAGTTCGGTTTGGATACAAACCGAAATCGAACCAATGTTTATCGGTTCGGTTCGGGTTTTTGGTCGGTTTACTCGGTTCGATTTTTTAGTTATACTATTTATAATAATTTTGTAGTTAAATATCTCAATTTTTTTAAAAAAAAGGGTATGATTTTTAAAAAATAAATACCACCAAGATTTATTTCCATATGATATATTACAGCTAATAGCTCATATTACATAAAAAATTTTATGATATAATATTTTTATTGCGAAATCGAGTAATAAATATAAAAGATATAAATAAAATCAGTTAAACAAAATGTTTCATTGTTCTTGATACATAAAATATGTATTACAAAAATTTATTTAAGTTCAAATAATATTAAAATTATTAAGTTGATATATTTTGTGTACATTATTTAGTTAATAAAAATAGTTAAATGATCATTATTGGTAATATTTTTACGTGTATTATTAGTCGATGCGTTCGGTTTTTCAGAGAGGAAAGCCGAACCCGAATTGAGTCGTTCGGTTCAATGTAAAATCGGTTCGGTTTTGGGAGGTTCGGAGAGGTTTGATCGGTTTTCGGTTTTTCATGCACACCTCTAGGTCAACCTATCCTAGCAGCTAGTGGGAGCCCGGTCAGCGGAACCTTTTCGGGGCTTTCAATCAACAAAAAATAACTATCTACCTTGTGAAAAACTTTTCAATATAATGCACCCCGACCTAATTAGTCAGGGACAAAGTTCATTACAAAAGAGGACTCATCAAGATGAGGCTCCTTCAGAATGCTCGATCCTGATGTCTGTTCTCTTCTTTCTCCCCTACCACCTCGAACTTGCTCATGCTCTCCATCACCTTTTCCACTTCCTCGGCATCTTCCTTTCAAGAGATAGTGTTGACGGTCGTGACGTAACACTGCCTAGCCACCCTGGGATCTCCCCGAACTCTTCTGAACCCCTCTATCGTTGAACTTCAAACACTGGTGGAAAGAGCAGGGGACGTACCTGAATGCGCTGATGAAGGGCCATCCGAAAATGGCATTATAACTGCTCGGAGCGTCAACAATGACGAACCGGCAGTTCCTGCACCGTCCACCCAGGGTCACTTGAAGCCCTACCCCCTTCCATTGTTTTCCTTTCTACCGAAAACCCGAACAACGGTCCATCTGAAGCTAACACCCTCCCAACCTCTACCTTCATCGCATCGAAAGCCTTTTTAAAGATTACGTTCACCGAGCTCCCGTTTTCGACCAAGATCCTTGAGACCGTGAAACTCTCGATGGCCATCTGGATTACTAATGAGTCGCAGAACGGATCCTCGTGATCCGGCATATCCTTTGACGAGAAGGTAATCTTCTCCTCCGGGGGCGGGGTCTGGGAGGTCGAGGCGGCGCTCCTTCTGAACATAGTTTGGAGGGCCCACTTGCGAGTAGCCTCAATTCCCCCCCCCCCCCCCCCCCCCCCCGTGAATCACCCCGATCCCTCCTCGGGTCTCCTCATCGGCCCAGTCCTCGCATCTATCCTGCTCCTGCTACAACCTCTTCAATCCGCGCCTGCTGCTACACTAGGCCTCTCGCTCTCCTCACCTCCAAACTATGTTCAGAAGGAGCGCCGCCTCGACCTCCCAACATCTATCCTCCTCTCCTGCTCCTGCTACAACCTCCTCAATCTGCGCCTGCTGCTACACTGGGCCTCTCGCTCTCCTCACCTCCAAGAACTCTGGGCAGGTGGTTGTTGTATGTTCTTCCTCCTGATGGAAGTCACGGTTGGGTAACTCCACTCTGACCCTTCCTCTCCCTCCCGGGCAATTCCTTCTTTCTCTCCTCCCCTCTTTGCCGATTGCCATAGCCTGTTGGGGTGGGGGCGGAAGTGGCCTTAGGCCTGGTCTCCACCCCAGAGGGTTGAATCGTCCGTGCCCTCCGTAAGGTGCCTGGAACCCTTGATCCCTCGACTCTTCCCTTCTTCTCCCTTCCTGCTGCCTGAAACCTCCTTGCTCCTTCGCCTCGATCTCTCCCAACTTGGCTAACTTCTTTGCAAACGCCGGATTCGCCGCCTCCCCCTCTATTTCTTTTTTCGCCCTCTCCATCAACTCCTCGAAGGACAGAGGTGGCTCCCTCTTCAGATCCATCTTGAAGAACCCCTGACGAATCCCCAGTGTGAAGGCCAGCATCAGGGTGTACCACCCCGGTACCTCCTGGACTTGGAGAACCTCTTCCTAGAACCTATCCACATAACTTCCCAAAGTCTCATCCGACCCCTGCTTGATGGCGAACAAGAACTCTGCTCCTTTCTTCCTTTTCTTGTACGTCGAGAACCTCAACAGGAAGCCATGACGCAGATACTCGAAACAATAGATCGAACTGGAGGGAAGCTGGTGGAATTAGTCCTTTGCCTTTTCCTTGAAAGTGATGGCGAAGAGTCGACACTTGAAAGTGTCCCACATCTGCCTGATGGAAACTGCGTCCTCGAACCATTGGACGTGTTGCACTGGTCATCTCTACCGGTGTAGTAGGACATCTCCGGCTCCCGGAATCCCTCTGGAACTGGGGCTGAGACGATTAGCTCGCTGAAGGGGCTTCCTCCCCCTTCGGGGCGAGTCGGGTGGTCACGTGACATCGACTCACCACCCCTACCAGCGCTCGCCAAACTGGGGAAGAGCTCTCGCCCGGTGAGATCCCTCTCGCTACCCTCCACCGCCGCCTCCTTCCCAGATCACTTTATGGGGGCGTTCTCGCCCAGGGACGGTGGTGCGACCACCGAGACAGATGGAGTCGAGCACTCGCCACGCCCGACGAATGCGTGGTGTAGGGTCTCCAAGATCTCCCTCTTAAATTCTTCGAACATCCCAACTGTAACTACTGTCGCGGGTGGTGGCAAGTCGCCCAAGTCGGTACCTTGTCCTTCACCTCCAGCCATGGAACTTGCTTAGGATTTTCTTATGCAGGCTACGGTCCACGTTCACCGTACCAAAAATGTTGAAGCCGGAACTTGGTCTCGAGAAAAGTTCGGACCCAAGGGGTGTAGCCCACACCTACTTCTCCTGAGCTAGAACACTTGACTGGTGGTTGTCAAAACATAAGGAGTCACAGCGGTCAGGCGGATAGATCTTGGCGGTCTGGCGGACAGCATTGACAGATAGATCTTGGCGGTCCGGTGGACATATCTTGTGGACAGTACTGACGGATAGACAGTCTGTAGTAGCGGTCTGTCCTTGGCATCTGGGCAGTGTTAGAGCCTGCCAGAACCTGTGTTGTTATGCGGTCTGGAGGCTAGCATTGACGGACAGGATTGGCGGTCTTGATAGGCAAACCGGTCTAGCGGTCTGGCGATGTTTCTAAGGTAGCTATGCGGACTGCTGAGGTCAGATCAAGTTGACGGTCAGGCGGTTAGCTCCTGCCTAACCGCGTGAGATGCTTCTATATTCTTCCCTCAGCTGTGCTCTTTGTTGATCAGCAGATGGTTGACCGCAATTGGCGGTCATCGTTCTCAAGCAACATCTCTTGTGTGATATGGCGGTTAGACTTTGTCTAACCGCAACTTTATCTGGCAGTTAGGCTGTGTTAACCGTTGCTGTAGTCCTGGAAGCGGGCAACTGCACGTTGGAGGCGGGCAGTCGGCAAAGCTAGCATGCGAGTTTTTGTAGTTGTACAGCTAGTCTTTTCTAACCGCATGTTCTGAGCGGTTAAGTTTTTGTGTAACCGCCTAGTCGTTTGTGACAGGCGTTTTTTATTCTCTCTCTTATTTTCTCTCTCTTCGCCCCTTTTCTATAAATAAAGGACATACCCTTGTATTATGTTACTCTTTGGAGCTATAAAGTTATGTTATTTACCTATTTTCTCATAGTGGCTAAGAACTAAGGAACAAACTAAGAGCTACAGCGAGGAGGTCCCACCACACATCCGGAAGATCTAAGAGAGCTTCCCCTCCTTAGCCAATGCTGAGCTGGGGACAGGAAGCCAACCAAAGCCTACCAGAGGAGGGAGAAGCCAAAGAAACGGATCCTCTACAAAGGTGCCCTTAAGGGTCTATTTATAGTTTTTTGAGCCTGGCTTGACAATAGCGGAATCCCGCCTTTTGGTTTTACTATATTCAGCCCAAAGTGGTCTACCAATAGCGAAATTCTGCTGTTTGGAGGGGCTAAGAGCAGACCTAAAGAGATATCCTGAGGGTGGCGAGTGCCCGGTGAAGCCGGATCTCGCCTCTGGACCCTGGATCTCGCCTTTGGACCCTGGATCTCGCCTCTGGTCCCTGGATCTCGCCTCTGGACCCTAGATCTCGCCTCTGGACCCTGGATCTCCCCTCTGGACCCTGGATCTCGCCTCTGGACCCCGATCTCACCTGTGGACCCTGGATCTCGGCTTTGGACTCTGGATCTCGCCTCTGGAGGTGACTCCTTCTACACTCGTCCTAGGTGGGCGAGATCCTCTAGGTCATCCTCGGTTGTCTCTGATCTCGACGAATTACGGGTTATACAGTATGTGTGTGTGTACTAGCAGTCTTCGTACAAGTTATGCCCATGCTCGATTGCTCTTGGTTGCAAAGGTGCTTCATCTACTTGTGGATTGTGAAGGGGCTTTGTGCACGGGCTCGAATGTTCTTGCTTGCGATGGTGCTTCACCCGTTCGTGGGTTGCGAAGGGGCTTTGCCCGTCTGTGGGTTGCGAAGGGGCTCTGCGTGTTTGTGAGTTTGCGAACGGGCTCCGTGCGTTTGTGGGTTTGCCAACAGGCTTTGCCCCTCCATTGGTAGCAAATAGGCTCCACCTGCCAGTGGATTGCAAACGAGTTCCGTCTGTTCGTGCTCTCTCCCATGCGCACCGAAAATGGGAGCACACGTGCTTCACTTGCCCGTGGTATCTTTCGATGCGCAATTGCGGTGTAGATTTGTCTATCATCCTGTTCGCTCTTACATATTTGCCCTTGTGCTGCCACTAATTCGAGAAAGTAATTAACATACGACAAGCTTTGATCACACGGGCACGTCTATGGCGCACTTGCCCGCCGTTTCTATTGGTGATAAACTCAATTTCAAAGTATAAGCTTTAATTTGACTTGCCTTTAAGCTCAATAAATACGAAGTTGTGCACAATGTCCAAGCATTTTAAGAACCACCCATATGATATGAAATATCTTATTTGATTAATATGAACACTAAATTGAGTTAATACAAAGTAAAATCATGTAACTTGCAATAAATAACATAAATATTCATGGTGAAAATTTCTCGGAACAAAAAAATAAGAAGTATTTAGCTTTTACCCGGCTATATGTAGCCTGTAGGGTTGGAGCAGCAGCCAAGCGAAGATTTCTACGACGTGCAAATCAGGTTTTTCTCTAGTAACAAAAAATGTGGGGTTAGGAGAAGGAGAAAATTGTGTGGATTTGGATAGGAGCTTAAAGAAATCGACACAAATGCGGTAAAATCCATATTAATCCAATTACAGGCAGCCGGCCACAACCCTTCTATACTCGAACACCAAATATATGAAAGCCTCAAAAATATTGTGCCGACAAAACATAAATAAACATTGGCAAATAATTCATTGCTAAAATAATCATTGAAATCAAATATAAGCGATCAAACATTCACGACACTGAATTTCACTTTAATATCATCATCATCAGGGAAATTTGTAATTTCATTACTTTTAAAATAAAGGTTCAACATACACCCAGATTTTCATGTCTCTTAGCTCATGAGGGGTTTGGCCACCCTACTGGAGAGGCTGATGGTCGACTCCTACCACATTACGACCATGTTGTAGTGTTGGACTCCCGTATGAAGGACATCCAGGATCAGCCAGTTCAACAACTTCTCATCCAGTGGAGGGATATGCCCAGGAGGCCACTTAGATCCTGGCGAATGAGATCAAGGCCCAGTTCCCATGCTTCGGCTTTGAGGACAAGTCATTGTGGAGCCCCGGGGTGTTTTTACGCCCACAGGAGATTCCACCCCTGGACAGCGATACGTACGGGTTTAATCACGCCGTCTATGAGCCCTCGGCATGGTGCATGAACGATGGCATTGTTATTTATTAATTACTTTGTCGCACTTTATGGCTATTTTTATTTTTTTGTTATGTGCCATTGTAGACTGTTACAAGACCATCCTAGCATAAAGCAGGTGACCTAAGCTTGTGAGTATCTTTGGATTAATCTTCATTTGGAGTGAAAGAGATAGGAGCGGACGACCCAACATCCCTCACTTACCGTAGCCCGCGCGGCCCGAGCGATAGCAGCGCCTATCACATTTGTTGCCCAAGACTTCATAATTTTTGCAAAGTTTCCGGTGTAGTTTGACATCTTGATGATAATGATACAACTCCGAACGATTTCTTTACATGTGTTTTGTGGCATTGCAATGAGAACGTAGCAATTTAGTCTTCTCAGTGTCAACCATCCTTGGCTAATTATTATTGTTACCACTATTTGAGTTAACATTCCATTTTCTTCTAGCAGTGTCAATGATCATTGCCGATCTATTTGACTTTCAGCTCCACTAGGTCTACCCATTTGAATTCCATGAGATTTTCCATATAAGTAGCTAGAAACAGTATCAATATCAGGGGTACTGTCTTTACTCAAGGTTTGAACCCTTTGAGAATCAAGCTCGGGAGAAAGTCCACAAGAAGCTCTAAGACCCTCTTTTACTTGAGTTCCTTTTGACTTTTTTCACATCCACTCAAGTTCAACAAGCCTTCTAATTAGAATGTTGATCAATCTCTTCCGTTTTTCGGGTTAATTTCCCATATAATCATCGAAAATAGTACCACTTTTTTGTTACGTGCCGCGGATTGGGAACGGGTTTTGCCGGCGAGGAGAAGTGAGATCCTCCAGTTTGGGTGTGGTTCGGCGACGGGAGGAAGGGCGGAATCGCACCCTGCGACCGTCGGCGGAAGGGGGTTCGGGAAATTAGGGTAAGGGGGTAGCGGGAAATCGGGATGAGAGAGAGAGATGAGAAAAGCAAGTTGATTTCTTCAAAAACTAATGTCCACCGTCCCCCTCATGGGTACATATATAAGAATTAAAAATAAAGAGTTTTGTGCTCCTCACTTGGGCTTAAACACGTGAGATCAAAATACGCGGAAAAAATAACGAAATAAAAGTCCGACAAAATTAGCGATCATGACTCGTCCTTGTGCCGATGTTGCGTCGACGGTAGGTGCTCCCCCAATGCGGATCCGATTCTGCGTCTCCTGCTAATGGTTCCGTAACATCTCCTTTCTCGTCGGAAGACAACTTGTCCTCAAGCTGAGAGGGGATAGCCATGATCGGTGTAGCGAGTGGCTCGCCGTAGAATCTTTTGATTTTGGGAGACGTGGAACACGTCATGGATGCTTGCCTCCGGTGGCAGGTGGAGCTGGTAGGCGACCTCGCCAATGCGTCGAACGGCTTGGAAAGGCCCGTAGAATCGCGGCCCCAACTTGGTGGAGGAAGCTGTAGGACGCAGTGTCGCCTGGCGGTAGGGGCGACGGTTGTTTGCCACGGTTGTATGCGGTCTCCATGCGGTGTTGGGATCTGACTAAATGGTCGCGGGCGGTGGCGAGTAGCCGGTCTCGATCAAGAAGCTCCTGGTCCACCAGGGCTAGCGTGTCGAGACCGTGCCTATATGTGAGCAGCTTGGGCGGGTCGCAACCATAAATCAGCCGGAACGGTGTTGTTTGAAGAGCCGAATGATAGGAGGTGTTATAGAACTATTTAATCCATGGAAGCCACTTCACCCAATCCTTTGGGTGCTCGCCCGTTAGATAACGAAGATACATCTCCACGGTGCAGTTGATGACCTCCGTTTTGCCATCCGATTTGGGGTGATATGCAGACGAAAATGCCAATTTTGTCCCGCTCAAAGTGAAAAGCTACTTCCAGAAACGGCTGGTGAAGACCTTGTCGCGGCCGGACACAATGCTTTCCGGGAGTCCATGCAAGCGGAAGACGTCGGAGATGAAAATTTGGGCCACACGTTCCGCGATGAGGGGGCGGGATGGGGAAATAAAATGCGCTCCCTTGAAAAATCTGTCCACCACCACCATCAACACGGATTTGCCCTTACTGCGTGGGAGTCCCTCCACGAAGTCCATGGAAATGTCGACACAAATTTGAGTGGGCACCGGTAACGGTTGTAGGAGCCGGACGGGTAACAGGTTGGCTGATTTCTGTTGTTGACATATAGTGCATTAGGCAATGTAATATTGGACATGACGGCGTAGGCCCTTCCAGTAAAATTTGGTGCGGATGTGGTGGAGAGTCTTGTGGACTCCTTAATGAACGCGGTTGTGAGTATCCGCCAAGATGGAGGCAATGTGAGGTGAAGTTGGCGGCAAATAGACCTGACCCTGATAGAGAATGAGGTCGTCATGAGCCGTCCACCTTGGTGGCAAGAGGCCGTCCTGCGTCCGTTTGAGCAACTTAGTGAGGGAAGGAGATTGGCCGATGTTTCCCCGAATGACATCCAGGAGAGAGGCGATCGGCCTGGAGATGGTACAGATGACGGCGGTGTTGTCCGGGTGCCGGCTAGGAAAGGGCGCCCGCAGCCTTTTTGAGGGCGCTGACTTTGTATTCCACAGTGAAGTCAAATCTCAGTAATTTGCTTACCCATTGTTGTTGTGGCACGATTGTCAAGCGTTGCTCCAGAAGGTATGTCAAACTATAGTGATCTGTGCGGACGACAAATGAGCGGCCCTGCAAATACGACCGCCAGTATTGGATGACTTTGACTAAGCAAATTTGTTCCATCTCATAGGCCGGCAATTTCCGATGGTGGAGCGCGGTGCGCCGACTGAAATACACAAGAGGGTGGCCACGTTGGAGAACTGCGTTGCATCCCAGTGCTGAGGCGTCACATTCAATATAGAAGGGCTGAAGTTGGGTAGCTGTAAGACCGGAGCGGAGACAAGGGCTGCTTGGAGGGCCTCAAAAGCCCTCTGTGCGGCTTCCTCCCACACAAAAGTCGCGCGTCACAGGAGAGCCGGGAGGGGTTTGGCTATTGAGCTATAACCGTGGATGAACTGTCGGTAGTAACCGATGAGCCCCAAAAAGGCCCAGAGGTCGCGTTGTGACTCGGGCACTGGCCATGATGCAATGCGTTGAAGTTTCTCCGGGTCGGCCGACACCCCATGCACATGTACCACGTGCCCGAGGTAGGTGACGCTAGTCTGTCCGTATGAACACTTGGACTCCTTGAGAGCTAGGTGGTGATGGCGGAGTAATTCGAGCACTTCACGGACATGATGGAGATGCTCGGGCCAAGACTTGTTATAGATCAAAATATTGTCAAAAACACAAGTATAAATTTGCGGAGGACGGTGTGGAATACCTCGTTCATAAGTGATTGGAAAGTAGATGACGCATTGGTCAAGCCAAAAGGCATGACGAGAAATTCAAAATGCCTGTGGTGTGTCCGAAAAGCTGTCTTTTATACGTCTGCGGCCGCCATGCGAACTTAGTGGTACCCGAAATATAAGTCGAGCTTCGAGAAGAAGCGCGCGCCATGCAGCTCATCGAGGAGTCAACCATGGGAATGGGAAATTTTTCTTTGACATTTTTGGCGTTGAGTTCGCGGTAATCGACGCAGAAGCGCCTTGTATTATCCTTCTTGTGGACCAAAAGATTCGGCAATGAAAATGGGGAGACACTCCGTAAGATGAGCCCTTATTGTAGCATAGCGGAGCATTGATGCTCTATTTCGTCCTTTTGGAGAAACAAGTTGCGGTTGGGGCACACAACCACTGGTGCAGCTCCCGGAAGTAAGCAAATACGGTGGTCTTGCGGCCGGTGCGGCGGCAGTGTCGCGGGTATGGTGAAGGTGTTCCCGAATTCCTGCAAGAGTCGATGGAGGTCTTGGGAGTCGGGGCCGGTCGGAACGTCCGGACCTTGCATGAGGAAGGCCCGCAGTTGTGAGGTGGGGGTGAGACATTGCCATTCCATTTGCTTGGAGTTGTGGTACCATTGCATTGTGAGATTGTTGAAGTCCCAGGTAATGGGCCCCAATGTGCGTAGCCAACGCACGTCCAAAACAATGTCAAAGCCGTCGAGGTTGACAACCAAGATGTCTATCTCGAAGGGGCGGTTGTGGATCGTCAGTGGCACGCAACGACAAATGTTGAGGCACGCCATGTTGTGGCCATTGGCCACTGAAACTTGGAGCTGGTGGCGGGAAATGATTGGTAGTTGAAGTGTTGTCACGGTCGTGCGGCGAATGAAATTGTGCGTACTGCCCAAGTCCAACAGGGCGACGAGAGTAGTGCCCGCCAAATGGATGGGAAGCTGCAGCATATGGCCCCCCGGTGGGCCAGCAATAGCATGGACAGAGATCTCTGGTGTCTCGGAATCCGGTTCCTCCCCGTCGTCATCGGAGGGGTCGTCCACCTCAATCCAAAAAATGCGCTTGCAACGGTGACTGAGCCCAAATAGTTCGTCGCAATTGAAGCAAAGCCCCTAGGCGCGACGGTCGGCCATTTCCGCGTTGGACAAACGTCGTCAAAATGGTGGTTTGGGTGATTCGGTTGGCTTGGTGGGTTGGGCCGCCGGTGATGAGTGGAGAGTCCCCCGGTAGGGCTGCCCATGGTCCCGACGGGGTATGTATTGACGGTCCAAGAGGATGTGTCATTCGCAAGTTCGGGCGATGTTCATCCCCGTATTGAGGTCGGGGGGATCTCGGAACTCGACGTCGAGGCGGAGACGCTCATGCAAGTCGGCCGTAAATATGGGGACTTGTTGATTGAGCTGTACCGTGGGCGCGCGAGCGAGCAATGACTAGAAGTGATCGAGATAGTCCTCCAAGGCGCTCGTTTGACGGAAGGCAATAAGATCCCCGAGGGGGTTGCTCCGTAACGATGGCCCAAAGCGCAGCATGCACACGGTCTTGAACTCATCCCACTGGAGGTACGGACGTTCACGCTGTAGTTGAGAGAACCACAGTTGGGCGGCCCCGTTGAGGTGGAAGGAGGCGAGGACCATTCGATCCTCTCCGGTTGTGCGTTGGTTGGAGAAGAAAAGCTCGCATTTCGTAAGCCATGAGAGGGGGTCTTCGTGCCCATCGAAGATCGGAAAATCCAACTTGATGTACTGGGGAAAAGTGCCTCCCTCATGATGGTGGTTGGAGGGGCCGTCGTGGAATGATTGTTCTTGCACGGAGTGTTGGCGGTCGAGGGGGGCATACCCGTAGTGAGATGCGTCGTGCGGGCTTCGACCTCCCCGAGGCGGAAGTCCATGCGGTCGAGGCGGTCCAATATTTACTGAAACACGTCCCGATCGACCATCTGAGGATGTTGAGGTCTCGACGGCAGCGGAAGATGGTGGGTGCTGCCCGGCCCTGCGAGGCGGGGCGTGGAGGCCGAAAGCAGCGCTGCGGGGCGGGCCGCGGAGGCGGACAGAGCGGTAGTGTTGGGGTTAGGGTTAGCGTCCGGAGGTCCCTCTGATACCAATATGTTACGTGTCGCGGATTGGGAACGAGTGTGCCGACGAGGAGGGAGATCCTTCAATTTGGGCGTGGTTCGGTGACGTGAGGAAGAGCGGAGTCGCACCCTGCGACCGGCGGCGGAAGGGGGGTTCGGGAAATTAGGGTAAGGGGTAGCGGGAAATCGGGATGAGGAGAGAGAGAGAGAGATGAGAAAAACAAGTTGATTTCTTCAAAAGCTAATGTCCATCGCCCCCCTCATGGGTACATATATAAGAATTACAGATAAAGAGTTGTGTGTCCTCCACTTGGACTTAAACACGTGGGATCAAAATACGCGGAAAAAATAACGAAATAAAAGTACGACGAAATTAGCGATCATGCACTTGTCCTTGTGTTGGTGTTGTGTCGACGGTAGGTGCGCCCCCAATGCAGATCCGATTCCGCGTCTCCTGCTGGCTGCTAATGGTTCCGTAACATTTTCATGGAGGCGAATTTCATATTAAGTTGATATTTTTTTTGCTATATCCCTGTTTTTGGAATAATTCTTCTCCATCAGATTCCACATCTTCATGACACATCGAGCAAGGTTGTCTGTCTCCTTGCTACTCATAAAAAGCTTTGGTCATGGTTGTGTCGTTGCTACTGGTAGGCCAGCAGAGGCAGAGCTTTGTTCCCATTAAGGTTACCAAGTAACTGACCTGATAAGCTCTTGGTGGATATAATGTCAGAAATTATCTTGAGTAACATGATACATAAAAGGAGCTTTAATTGTGCCCAGTAACGCTACTAAATAGCTGGTCTGATAAGCTATTCACTTGTGCATGCTTATTTTGAATTTTCCTTGGTCTCTATAACTCACATCATGTAGATTCCCATGTTGATTTTGATATTCTCTTTTCACCACATAGCATACTAACATGACAATTGCCTTCACATTTCCTCAAATTTGATTTTCCCTTGTTGCTTACATGCTCGTAATTACAAAATTTGTGCAAATCATCTTGCTTAGACATTTTGCGGCTATATATTCTAGTACTTATTTCGCCCACCGATCAGTTTTATGTCATGTCGTTCTTGCAGCGGGTCATTTCTTGAAGATGCCATAGTCGTTTCATGCGGACATTCATTTGGCAGCCATATGCTTAAGAAAGTTCTAGAAGCGGTACTTGCCTATCCTTTTTCACTTTTAACTACTTCTAGCATATATATTGTTTTGTTTATAATGGGATGGAGATCGGCACTGGACTACGAGTCATTAGTCGGCAGGGTCCACATTTGTATATTTGCGCAGGAGGCGTTGATTGGATCGATAATCTGAGACAGCGAGCACGTCCGGATCGTCGTTTTATTATGTATATATATATTATTTTATTTTATTGGATGTGTATTTAGTGTTTTAGCCGACCCCTTTATAGTGGGATAAAGGCTTGAGTGTTGTTGTATTTAGTGTTTTAGGACATCGAGCATAACGGCCAATCATGTCCATTCACGTTAGGTGCCCAACCGCCCTCCTGTTATAAATAGGGGTGGATGCTTCATTTATTATCATCGTTGAATTTGTGAGCAAATCCAGATCCGATAATCATTCGTGGTGCGACGCCGCGAAACCCGAGATTCAATGTCCCGGTTAATTTTAGTTAAATTTCTTTATTTCCCTGTTTTCAACTTGTCCTTGTTATTCACACGATTTCTCTACTTCCTCTGTCGTGGAACCATTGAACCGCTCGAACCGTCTAATCCTCCCCAAGTCATCGCCATCCCGTCATTCCTCTTTCTCCCTTCACCGATAACTTCCCTTGCTCTCCTCCTTCCTCGCCGGAGAGATCGAAGCTTCCAGTAGCGAATTCCCTCCACCGGTAGCGAACTTCCACCACTCGAGCCCTCCTCCCTCGCTCCCATCGCACACAGTCAATACCAATTTCCAGACCACCAGTCGGCCAAATACCCCTTCCCAAAGTTGTCGTTCTTCCTCCTCTCCTCACCCCCTATGACCACTGCTCTAGGTATTACCGATTCTTCCATCCCTCATGCTTCCGTCCTTAGCAAAGCAGACTGGCAACTCATCTCGTTCCAGTCACCATCCACCATTTGTTTCCTCTCCGACCTAGCAACTAGCCTCCATTTTCACTTCCTATCCAGCCACCAATTGTCTTTTCACCTTTCAGTTTCAACACCCATTACTTTTTTCCTTTCAGCAGCAGCATTTCCTCAGGCCAAAGCTTGCAACGACTATTTGTTTCCACATCCAAGCAATTCAACGTCGTCGCTGCCGGATTTCGTTGTTTGTAAGTATCATCATATTGTGATTTATTTACTTCATTTTTGAATATTTTGAAAAAAAATTCATACATGCTTGGGTATTTTTATTCATTAGTGTACTTGTTTCTTATTTTTTTTGTTTCCATAAAGCCTAATCGTGGAAATTGTCGTAAAAGTATTTTGTGCAAAGTTAGCGTGGTTTGCTTGTGCATCGGGATTTGCTTTGCCTATAAAATCATCACGACAAAATTTTAATCTTACAACAATAATAACAACACTCAAGCCTTTATCCCACTATAGTGGGGTTGGCATTGTTGCCATTGTGCCCTATCTTGTGTCATAATCTTACTAATGCCTAAGTACATCATGTCTTTCCTTATAGTTTGACAATTTTAATCTTGATTAAAAATTCAAAAATCCGTTTGCATCTGATTTAGGTTGCATTTATTTGAGTCCATCTTGCATCACAATCTCTTAGGGTTACATTGGCGTTGGCACACCCAAGTCACACAGCCTACCCTGCGTCAGTTTGGTATCAGAGCCCAAGATAGGGTCATATGCATGTTACGTAGTGGTAGGTCTTACCGTCAATCCATTTCTGACCCGAACTTTACCATCGAGAGAGCCACCATCTCCAATTTTGAAAGGACACAAGCAGAATTCCAATGATTTATGATAGATCGATTTGATTAATTTAGTACACTATATGGCAATCTTCGCACCCATGTCCGCTCCATTGAAGGATCAACAAGAGCATTCCACTTCCCAAAATAAGGATAAGTCACCACTGCACCAGATGTTCCCTTTGAGGAAGAACAGGTTGCCCTCTCGCCACAAGACGTGCGTTTTTCCACCACGAGAGGCTACTCCACGAGAGAGATTGCTCCACACGGGGGGAGATCACCCGATCACGTTCGAAACCGTCATCCCGCACCTGCTCCGCTGCGACCCCCAGCTCCTCGTGATAGAACTCAGAACTGTTTTGACTACGGGCCAGATGATTACTTCGACGAATATACCGAGCCACGTTGAGCACCATGCGCTGTGGACGATATTACCCGTCACATGCGCATTAATGCCCCCACCTTTGATGGTCAACTTGACCCGAAGACTTTTAGTGATTGGTTTCAGGAGATGGTCACTACTTCGAGTGGTTTGATATGAGTGACGAGTGTTGCGTTAGATTTGCAAAAAATGAAGTTGGTCGATCCAGCCAATATTTTATGGATCAGCTTATAGAGGTCTCTGCAGTGAGATGGTTATCGTCCTATTTTTGTTCGGAAGACATGAAACGTTGATTGAAGGAAAAATGCCTTCCCGCCTTTTATCGGGATCAGTTGCTAGATCAGTTTTTTGCGTACCACCAGGGCACACAATTCGTAGCGGAGTACATGTCTCGATTTGATGATCTAGCTGTGAGGAGTGATCTACGAAAGGAGACTAGTGCCACTACTTCCCGGTTCCATACTGGATTGAGATCAGAGATACGTAGGGAGCCTATTGCCCACTGGTTGGAAACATGGTAGACAAGTTTTTTACCAGATGTCCATTGAAAATATGAGTAGTACCTGCGTCTCACTGGTACCCTTCAGATTTCTACCTGGTCAGACAGGTCCATATTTAGGAGGCCACCACCGGCCACTACTACCCATGCATGACCACTGCCCCGGGTATTAACCAATTCTTCTATCCCTCATGATTCCATCCTTAGCAAAGCAGATTGGCAACTCGTCTCATTCCAGTCACCATCTACTAGCCGCCATTTCCACTTCCTCCAGCCACCAATGCCATCCAGCCACCAATTGCCTTTTCCCCTTTCAGATTCAACACCCATTACTGTTTCCCTTTCTGCAGCAGCATTTCCCCATGCCAAAGCCCACAACGACTATCTGTCTCCACATCCTAGGAATTCAACGACGTTGTCGCCGCCATATTTTGGTATTTGTGAGTATCATCGTATTGTGATTTATTTACTTCATTATTGAATATTGGGAAAACATTTCATACATGTTTGGGTATTTTGACTCATTAGTGTACTTGTTCTTTATTTTATTTTGTTTACTATAAAGCCTAATCTTGGAAATTGTTGTGAAAGCATTGTGTGAATGTTAGCGTGGTTTGCTTGTGCGCTCGAAAATTATTATTCATCTTGTGTTGATTTACTCCGCCTATAAAATTATCACGGCAAAATTTTACTTCCAGATTGAAAGTTTTAAAATCCATTTGCATCTCATTTAGGTTGCATTTATTTGAGTCCATCTTTCATCACTATCATTTAGGATTACATTAGCATTGACACACTCAAGTTACATGGCCTACTCTGCGTCTTAATGCTTTAAAGTTATTACTATAAGTGGTATTATTTGACAAAGTTTGATATTTTCCACTGTTTTCTTTTGAATATGCTCACATTTATAAGTGAAATTTCTGGAAGGCATTGCAAGTGCATGAAATGAAAGTGAGTTCATTTAGGTTTGTAATGAGAGTCTTGGAAGCAACCACTTGCAAAAATGCAGGGTAAGGTTTGCCTACATTTGACCCTTGTGGTGGGACCCTTCCCCAGACCCTCAGCTGCGTGGGGAGGCTTTGTGCACCGAGTTGCCCCATTTTAGTAAAAATTAGGACAAATGAAAAAAAAAATTAGACAATGGAATTCTTCGAGTTTTTTGGAACAAAGATCTAGTATTTGATATACAGCTTTAGTGAGTGTGATATTAACAATTATCAACAATTTTTATAATAGGTATAGTGATTCTCAGGATTATTTTAAGTATCATGGATCTTGCATACAAAAGATTTAGGATACAAATTTTATAGTTAAGGCTAAATGGTTAAAAGTAAATTTTATTAAGCCTCAAATAAGCCGAGAGGATATTGTATGGATCCGATTGTTGGCAATAAAAAAGTATCATATTTAGGGTCCGTATGGCATGACAGTGGCTGTCTTGAACGCGGTGGTCACGAACAGTCATCCATTTGGCGATGGCGCGACGTTTTTGCTCAGCTGAGTTTGGACAAATCGTCACCGTAATTAAATATGTGTTTCGCATGACAACGGTTATGACCGTCACCAAGAAAAAAAACTAATTTTGAACATGAAAATGGATGAAGTTCCTTAGGTAAGGCCGAGCGTTCACGGACGACGGTTCATAACCACCGCTCTCACGACCGATACCGCCGTGCTAAATGGAGCCTTAGTTGTGCATGATAGAAATAAGAAAGTTGTCTAAGGAATGATTATATAGAGTGAATGAAATATATCAAAATTAAATTAATTGAAAACAAACTTAGGCGATTTGAATCGTGCACAACAAATGATAACGAATGCACTAATTAGATTAGTAGATATAATTATGATTGAGGATCGGGAAGGAAAAAGATAAATTTAAGGTAACATGCATAAAAGTTGTTCAAAATGATTTGCACTTATCAACATTTACACCTTAGCTTCGTTTGACATAACGAGCTTGGACAAAAACGCTACCATCATAAGATATATGTTTGACATGACAACAGTTATGACCACCACCAAGAAAAACAAACTAATTTTGAATAGAAAAGTGGCTGAATGGCCTTAGGTGAGGTTGTGCGTTCATGAATGACGGTTCATGAATGACGGTTCATAACCGCCGTGTTCACGATCGCCACGGCCGCCCCAAACGGAGCCCTTATCCTTCAACTATTTCAATGCTTCTGCATGGAGACAGATTGACTTACATTTCTGCATCTTTTATCATATTCAGGCGAGATGTATGCTCTGTAATGTAGAAATCGACCCTGGATCCTTGATCCCTAATCTTGGTATTTTCTTATTTTCTTGCTAAGTTTTTTTTTAAAACTCTTTTTTAAAGTTTGTATATAGTATTGACATACTCTTGGCAGCTCTTAGAGCTGCGGCAGTTGCTGTGAGAGGTGAAGATGAGAGAAGACTCTTTCATAATACTAGTCTAAGAAAACGCAGGAGAGAAGGGAATGAGCAGATGGATCTACTAAAGAAACCTGGAAAGGTCTGTGCAGCTTAACCCATCAGCTTATTGTAATTCTCGATGAGTTCGCTAACAGTTTTCATTAATTTGATCTGCAATAATCAGGAAAATGGTGAAATGAGTGTTGATGGTCAATTCTCCAGGCATACGAAAGGCGTTCAGTTTCCATTCGCCGTGAATGAGAAAGTTTTGATTAAGGTAAGCAAAAGAAAAACTTCTTACAAGCTTATATTTTTGGCGTTTTTGATATCATCTATTATATAACCCAAACATCCAACAATAAGTAATTGGTTCTTTGTAGAGAGGTACAAGAACATATAAAGTACACATGAAAGCCATTGTGAGAGTAGTCCCATTTGGCTCGGTTTTTTTTTTCTTCAGCACTGCATTTGGCAAAAACGCTACCACCATAAAAATCAATTTGGCACGCAATAGTCCACCACTGCTGCAGAAAAAAGGCTTCATTTGGTTTGGCGGTGGAGGGTCATCCGGCGGGTGGAAACGGATCGAACCGAGGGGGGAGGTGGCTGCTGCAAACGGAGCTTTTTGGGGCTTTTCTCAACGGGCGGGTGGAAACGGACACGCCGCCGGAGGTTCATTTGTTTACCCTCCTTCCGGCGGCGTTTGCCCAAAACGGAGCAGCGAAACGCCCAAACAAATAGAGCCTAATTTTGAACATAAACTTGGACGAGGTTCTAGGGATGAGGTTGGTCGTTGACTAGCAACAATTCATAACCATTGTGTTCACGACAGCTATCCCAGCGCCAAACAAATCCTTATGGGCTTTTTGTTTTCTGGAGCGGTGAGGTAATCATGATGCTTGTGAATGCAATCACAAAAAATGCAGGTATTATTTGTGTAGGTGCGACCACAAACACTATTATGTCAAAATGATGTTTATGCCAAAGCACCATCACAATCATTTAGGAATGGTCAAACATTAGCGGCTGCAAATACCCAGATCCTAGGAAGTTGAATTTGAGCAAAAAAAGCTTTTAGGAAAGCTCCAAACATATGTAAATCAGTAAATCGCCGCCCGTGTTTACCATCACAAATTCACTTCGCCACAGCTCGAACACCACAGCTAGGCCTGCTAGCGGCATGGCGTTGGCCCAAAACGCTAGCGCACAATGGGGTTTAGTTTTGTGCCAAACAAAACCGCAACGCACTGCATTGAAACTGTGTGGTGCGGTTTGAAATCACTATAGTTAAGGGTTGTTTTTTTAGCAGCGTGGTTTTGGTTTTTACAGGGTTTTAAGATATTCAGCATGATTTGAGTTTCTTTAGGGTTGCTTATTTGGGGTTGCTTTTTTGCGGCTAGTTTTGACAATCAATTAATTGGTATATAATAATATAAATTTGAGGTTCCATACAATTAAAAAGTCTCCTTTCTTATAGAATACACCCATAAACCCTAGAACTGTTACTATATATATTCTATTCTTATGGATAAATAATAATCATATTATTATTATTATTGTAAAGAGAGACCTCAAACCTTGTATATACTTCTTGAATGAATAATTACAAGTATGAATACATTTATATAGGAAAAGAGGAAGGAGAGAAATCCCAATCCAAGATGTGGGACTAATACAAAGAGAGAGAAAAGAGAGAAAAATGGGCCCCTAGATGGGCCCTTAATTAGGCTTTTCTAACACTCTCCCGCAAGCTGGAAGAGTACAAGTCGTAGGCACCAAGCTTGGATAAAAACTGGTAGTATAGCGGTCGGGAGAGAGCTTTAGTCAGGATGTCAGCAACTTGGTTTGTAGCATGAACATGCTCCAAATCTATCTTCTTTGACGGTACCTTTTCCCGGATAAAGTGACAGTCAACTTCAGTATGCTTTGTGCGTTCGTGAAAGACCGGATACTTGGCAATATGTATTGCTGCTTGACTGTCACAAAATAGGGTCGTCGGTGATGAGAGACGAACACCTAAGTCTTCCAGAAGGCTCTCAAGCCAGGTTAACTCGGAAACAACAACAGCCATAGCCCGGTACTCGGCTTCAGCAGAAGAGCGAGCAACCACAGCCTGTTTTTTGCTACGTCAGGTTATGAGATGTCCATCGAAGTAGGTACAGAAACCAGATGTGGAATGCCTATCATCAATGGATCCTGCATAGTCAGCGTCAGAGTACGCGACAAGAGATAAGAGATGTGGATGGCTTGTACACAAGCCCTTGTCCTGGAGCGATCTTGAGATATCGAAGAATACGCTCGACAGCTTGAAGATGAAATGTCTGAGGAGCATGCATAAAACGACTCACGACTCCCACGACAAAAGGGATGTCTGGTCGAGTAACCGTAAGATAGATCAGTTTCCCAACCAAGCGTCTATAGTATTCCGGATTTGTAAGCAGCTTGTCGGAGTCAGAGTTGTGGGCCGAGAGCTTGTGATTGGCATCCATAGGAGTATCCGCAGGTTTGCATCCATAATAGCCGGCATCATGAAGGAGGTCCTATACAATACTTCCTTTGGGATAACACAAGACCATCAGGGCGTCGTGCAACCTCAAGCCCAAGAAAATACCGAAGGTTGTCAAGATCTTTGGTCTGAAAGACGGAGTTTAACTGTTGTTTGACATGTTGTATCCCTGTAGTATCGTTCGCCAGTAATGAGGATATCGTCAACATAGGCAAGTAGGATCACAGTTCCGGTTGACTAGTGTCGAGTAAAGAGAGAAAAGTCAGCCTGAGCTCCGAATGAAGCCAATATCACAGACAACCTTTGCTGAATTTTTCAAACCAAGCGCGCAGGGATTGTTTGTGACCATAAATAGATTTCCGAAGATGACAGACCCGAGACTCCCTGTAGTCTCAAACACGGGAGTTTGGTGCATATAAACAGTCTCCTGCAGATCGCCGTTGAGGAAGGCGTTCTTAACATCCAGCTGATAGAGGGGCCAATGACGATGAACAGCCAAGGAGAGAAGAACGCGGACCGTGTTCAATTTGGCCACCGGAGAGAAGGTTTCCTCATAATCCAGGCCATGTTGCTGAGTAAAACCCCGGTCCACGAGGCGGGCCTTTAGACGCTCAACGGTGCCATCTGCCGCATGTTTAACAACAAAGACCCACTTGCAGCTAACACAGTGTTCGCCTGCAGGAAGAGGAACCAGATCCCAAGTCCGGTTAGCCCAGAGAGCCCGCATTTCATCGTCCATGGCCGCCCGCCACACCGGGTGTTGAAGCGTCTCCATGCACAGTGTTAGGAATAGAAATAAGAGGAAAGAGAGGTGGCAAAGGCGTAGAGAGGTGGAGTCAGACGATGGAGAGAAACGTAGTTGGCCAAGGGATGAGCTGTAGAGGCGGGAGCTGGATCTGCCGTTGTCGGGGTGTCGCTGGGAGCAGGGAGCTGGTGCAGGGAACCATCCTTGGAGCGAAGACGAGTGTAGACACGGAGAAGGGGCGGAGGAACCCGAGGGGGGCAGGGAGAGAGGAGGAAGGAGATGGCAGAGAAGAGGGCGTGACAGGTACGACAGGCCGGGGAAGAGGAGGAGAGGAAGACTGGGTGGGTGAAGGTAAGTGGAAGGGCTGGTCTTCGCAGAAGGTGATATCCGCTGAGACGACCAGCTTGCCATCAGTAGGAGAGTAAGCAAACATACCCCTTTTGAGTACGAGAGTAGTCAACAAACATATATTTGGCCTCCCGAGGAGCAAGTTTCTCGGAAGGGGGGCCAAGAAGATGAACATAACAAACACACCCGAAGACCCGCGGGGTGAGAGAGGTGGGGTTGGTGGAAGGATAGAAGAGTTGGATAGGATGAGGCAAAGTCAAGAACAGACGAGGGTAGGCGGTTGATGAGATGACAGGCTGTGGAGACGGCAAAATTCCAATATTCGATCAGAACCTGCATTCTGAAACATGAGGGACCGAGCAACATCGAGAAGATGACGATTTTTTTGTTCGGCCATCCCGTTTGTACTGAGGGGTATACGCATACACGAAGTTTGATGGATGACGCCAAATTCGGTGCAGAGATTGGAGAAGGTGCGACCAGTATACTCGCGAGCATTATCAGTGCGGATGACTTTGGGGGGGTGACGAACTACGTACGCATCTCAGTTAAAAAAGCACGAAACACAGAAGGTAAGCTCAGTACGATCATGCAGTAAATATAGTCACGTAATACACGAGTAATCATCAATAAAGGTGAAAAAATAGCGAAATCCAAAGATACTGGGGACTTTATAAGGACCTCATACATCAGAATGAACTAAAGATAAAGGAGTACTACTCATGTTACAGGCAGGGGGAAGGAAGAACGATGTTGTTTGCCGTAGATACAAGATTCACAAGAGAACTCCCGTAAAGAACATCAGGAAGGGCCCGCTTGAGAATCGGAAGGGGAGCAAGCCCAAGGCGGCGATGCCAATCGACAGTGGAGACGGCGGAGAGAACAGTGGGTGGGATATCCAAGATGTAGAGCCCATTCACCAGCTGCCCCTTACCAATGATACTCCGGGTGCGGCGATCCTGCATAAGAAAAGAAGGAGAAAATGTTATGTAACAATCATTGTCGTGCATCAAGCGACTAACGGAAAGTAAATTGAAAGGAGACCCCGGAACGTGAAGTACCGAAGAAAGAGAAAGGGTCGGGGTAAGCTGGAGAGCAGCGGCGCCTGAGACCGGTAGGGTGTCACCATTGACCACAGTGATACACGGAGGAAGAGCCGTCTGGAGATACTGGAGGGGCTTTCTGGGAGGTAATATGGTGAGTAGCGCCGGAATCGACGATTCAGCGGGGGCTATGAGAGAACAGGTTATACCTTCCGCAGAGAAAGACGCAACCGAGCCGGAGGAGCGGCCGAGGGCACCCTGTAGCTGGTGGAGTTGGGTGCGGAGCTCATCTATATCTTGGCGGGTAGTGGACGCCGGATCCTGGACAGAAGCCCCAGTGGGAGCAGGATCAACAGAGGAAGTAGCAGCAAGGTGGGGAGGTAAACCATGCTTGTTGTAATAGGTAGCCTCAAGATGACCATCCCGACCACAATATGTGTATTTCATAAAAGAACGACCACCACGTCCTAGTCCTCAAGACGGAGGCCGGCCCCCTCGGGTGGAAGATCCACGAGCAGGAGGAGGGGTCAGAAGGTGAGGCTGTTGAAGAAGGGCTGGTGCAAATCCGGGAGGAGCCTTAGTATGAGGCGTAACTTTAAGCAGCATTGAACATACATCAAACAACGAAGGAGTCATCGTGGAAGAGAGGATCTGGGCCCGAACACTATGCAGGTGGGGAGGAACACGGGACATCATCATCACGATGGTGACAGCCTCTTTTTGGGCCCGTTGAGTAGCTAGATCAGTAGTTGGAGGCTGATGTTGAATCCAAGCCTCGGCCAGGGTCTTGGCCTGGGCAACGAAAGAGATCATATCGCCGGGAGCACCAGGAGCAAGGTTCTGAAGGTCGGAGAGAATATCATATAAGTGTTGAAGACTGTTGTGCCCAGAGTAAAAGGAGTGGAGCTCCTCCCACATTGTCTTGGCCGTATCATGATACATGGCCATCTTGTAGGGCTCGGTGTCCATAGAGTTGAGGAGCCAGGACTGGACCCGACCATCATCGCGAAGCCAGTCATCGGAGGGAGCATCGGGGGTAGCTCGGGTCAAGTGGTGAAGAAGACCCTTTGTCTGCAGAACACGACGAACAGAGTGAACCCATTCGACGAAATTTCGTTTCCCGTTAAGAGAAATGGTAGTAATCTGTAGCTCATCACGAAGTTTCATGTGGAGAGGCCTCAAACCTTGTATATACTTCTTGAATGAATAATTATAAGTATGAATGCATTTATATAGGAAAAGAGGAAGGAGAGAAATCTCAATCCAAGATGTGGGACTAATACAAAGAGAGAGAAAAGAGAGAAAAATGGGCTCCTAGATGGGCCCTTAATTAGGCTTTTCTAACAATTATTATTAATATTAATAACTTCTGCTTGCAAGTGTATTCTTTAAGAATAATTCTAATAAATTATGTATATAAATTATTCATCCAACCTAAAACATATATGCTTCTGTTGGATAAACTAAAGAATCAGCTTTGAAGGATTAGTTCAGAATAAGCATGCCTTAAATTTGGTGCAGTGTGGTGCGGTGTGATCGGGTTTGAAACTCATAAAACCGCACCGTTATCAGTTTTCACATTACCCAATTCCCACTGCACCTAACTCGATCAGTGCGGTGCATAATGTGCTGCAGTTTGTCAGTTTTTTTTTTTATTTTCGCGCCGCAACTGCCCTTAACGAGTCTAAATATTCAACACACCCTTTCTTGTAGGAACACATGGATGAGGTGTCCCTTTCATGTAAACGAACACATGGAAATTTCGTGGATGAGGGATGGGAACAAGCGGACCCACACTTGAACTGAATTATAAAAAAAGTATTAATAGGAATTAAATTAAAATATTTTTCAGCTTTATATATATTATATCAAAAGATAGGGCACAATGGCAACAAAAGATTCATATAGCCGACCTCACTACAGTGGGATAAATGCTTGAGTGTTGTTGTTGTTGTTGTTTATATATATATTATATCTATTGATAACATTTTCAATGAAGTAGGATATGACAAAGCGGTTTTGGTTTATAAGGTTTTGTGTTCAATTCTTCATGACAGCATAGCAGAGACATGCACAAGAAAATTCATTAAAAATATATGAAGATGTTGTTAAAAACCATGTTAATATAACATTGACATATTTTTTACATTTGTTAATTAAGTTTTTTCGAATAAATTAGTACTCGGCCTGCATATAGAAAACATCCTGTGTCCGCAGTGGCGGAACTAGGATTTTGAAGTCGCACGGGCACAATTTAAGTAATGTCAATTCGAGGGGTTTGGGGGCAGCGCCCCTGAGCGGGGGTTCGGGGGTAGCGCCCCTGAATTTTTTTTTTCCATAGAAGGAAGGAGAATCACTTATCCTTGACGCTGGTAATATTGTTCAGATACACCAAAGGAGTATTCCCAACCAACTACAAAAAAAATATAATGCGAAATGCTCATTTCTGGACTGATTTCAGAAATGAATGATTTTAAGTGGTAATCAGTTAAGAAATCAGTGAAGAAGAAGAAGATAATACAAGCCGGAAGCAGCGGGAGCAGCGGGAGTAGCGGGAGCAGCGGGAGCAGCGGGAGCAGCGGGAGCAGAGGGAGCAGCCGGAGCAGCCGGGCAGCCGGAGCAGCCGGAGCAGCCGGGCAGCTAGGGCACGGGAGCAGCGGGCAGCGACGGCTAGGGTGATTTCTTCTCCCCCATTGAAGATCACGGAAAAAGCGGTCGGGCACGTGCCCTACCGTGCCTAGGGCTAGTTCCGCCCATGTGTGTCCGACACCGGGGATGTGGGCCAAGCCTGCTCTGATGCATGTATCCACCCTACAAGTCAATTGATTTTAGGTGGAGAGGCTGAAGAACATATAAAACACACAAAACAACATGAACTTCCCAATGTGGGACTAAACATCCACCAACTGCGTCATAGCCCAACTATTTGTATTGGGTGTCGTTTCAGGCGTTAAATATACGCTTCATAAATCATTTTAAACAAGTCTAGCCGTTTTCACGATCGCCAGGCTACCCAAACCTCCCCCGTTCACCCCTCTGCGCCTCTCATTTAATTGCAATATACCTCCTTGACACTGTTCATCGAGGCATGGATGTTATGAAATTAAAATCGATGAAAACTTTAGAGAAAGTTTTTGTAATTTCTTCTTAGTAATTTTTATCATAAACTATGAACTAAACCTAACATCAAGGAACTGATTGTGCATGCAGGGCAACAGGAGAACTCCTGATAAATTTGTTGGAAGAGAAGCAGTGATCACATCCCTCTGCTTAAATGGGTGGTAAGCTCTTGTGTGCTTGCCCTCTTCTTTCTTCTCCCTTTCTCCCTCATATATTATTAGAATTCATCCATCCCAGGTATCTCCTCAAGCTTTTTGACAGTGGAGAGAGCGTTCGCCTTCAATACCGATCTCTTCAAAAACTAGCGAATTCTCAGGCCGATGATTGCGTGCAGCCGCTAGCATCGCTCCTGAACAATCGGTGACAGAAATCTATCATATTTATGCTTAAACTCTCACACATCTTTTCTCGCATAAATTCTACCGTGTCAAGGCTTTTGCCCCCACGAGGAAGTGCCATATTCGAGGAATCCAGGATAAGATTGGGTGATCTTTGAAGGTTGTGTTTGGCGCGGCTTATTTGCTCCGGTGAGATTTGACAAAAATGTCGTAGTCATATCAAATTTTTATGCCAAAAATTATTTTTTTTTATAGCGACAGTAACATTTGTCATATCAAAAATGTCATTTTATGACAATGGAGTTTTTGTCCAACCTTACTGGAGCAAATAAGCTGCGAAAAGCCGTGCCAAACGCAGCCGAAATTGCTCGAGGAAAGAGCGTTTTATAACTAGGTTCTAAAGCCTTATGTTAAATCTTTAAATGTATGGTTGTGGCGACATCGTAATTATTATCTTCAAATGTATTGGGACTCTTGAGGATCTCCATGAGTAGCAGTCAATTTATTCTTTTCTGCTAACCTCTTAAATTGAGGTGATTTCATGTATTAACTGTATTAATACTATATTTCATATTGTAATTTGTAAAATAATGTTATTATATTTCATTTTATTCTTTTGATATTCAGATTCATTATAAATGGTAAAATAATGTTGCACCATTTCAATTGTAAAGTAATTTATTTTCACATCTTGCATTTCTAAAGTATGTAAGTCATTGGTAATATCATAGTTTAATATTTTTGTAATTTGTAAATATAATTTATAACTGTAAAACTCTTGTAATACCATTTTCTGCTACTTTCATTAAATTTACCCTTCTTATAATTTATGCATTTATTAAAAAAAACACGGCGAGAGCTCGCTCACGCACATACGCGCACCAAAAGTGAAAACTCATAGAAAATGCGAGAATAAAAAGATTTTCTTAAATTCCACTCAAAAAACTAAGATTGGCATATAGCATGAGACTAAGAAAATGTTAGTAGTTTTGCAAAACCAGGTAACAAGGTATTCAGAACAGCAACAAAAATATATATACAGTCGGCATTGAAGTATAAATTTTAGGTATGGGGCTCGGGCTCGCATGATGTTTGTGTGCGGGACTGTATTTTTTTACCAAATTATGATTGCAACGCAATTAGAGTCGTATTAGACCTGTTTTTGCCGCAAATATACAGTCATAAAATAGCTAAAGAATACACAACTTCATTACGATTGTATTTTGTGACTTTTTATCTTAAAACATATACTTAAAACATATACATATGAGTACTTAAAATAACTGTATATTTCTTTAGAAAATAAATAATGTAGCAAATAAAATCAGTTTTCACAAAACATTTACGAAATCTGGCATGTGGTACCAAATACGCTCGTCATACCAACAAATCTCTCTTAAAATAAAGCCTCTTTGTCTCAAATATTATAGCAGCGTCTTACTGAATGGGCTTCAGCAATGATAAATAAAAAGAAGACAGCAGCTTCTCATTCTCACTTCACGCCTACAGAGGCCATCAGGTCTTCATACTCGGAATCCGTCTCCGGTTTTTTAACTTCAGCAGCAATAGCTCCCTGATGCGGAGCTGCTGATGATGCTGTCGGCGAAAAGGGATCGTATATTTGATTGCCCCCGATACTTGAGTGCGCATTTCCCAGCATCGGCTGGATCGGAACCGTGAAACTTCCTCCAGGTCTGGTAAGATGATGAATCATCTGATTCTGATGCGCTGGTTGAAAGCTTGCAGGATAAGCTGGCGGGGGGCGTAATGGATTTGGAGCTTGGGGTGGTGGACGGGAAAAGCTTGGCGGGCTAACCGGGATCGCCGGAGCCACCGCCTGTGCAGGGGTTAAGCGTGGGTATCCTGGAAGCATGGGAGGCGGCAGTCTGATGTTGGTTGCACCGGCAGGGAAAGATGGAGTGGGAGCAACAGTGGCTCCAGGCATGGCATTCTGCAAAGCCGGTCGGAAGGATGGTGCTTTTGGTGCAGTAAAAGGGAGTCCAGAACTGTGAGATACCGGAGAAGCTGGCGGCGGCTGAGTTCTGAGAGGCTGAAAGGTGAAGTCGCCGGATATGGGGCGGAGTGGTTTGGGTGCAGCGACGGGAGAAGAGACGATTGACAAAATGGTTGATGAATTGGAAGTGGGTGTTGCTGGTAGTGACTGAGGTGGCCGCAGAGGTATAGGAGCTTGTATGCGAGGTGGTGCTGGCACGAGAATCGAAGGATGGAACGAAGCTGGAGCAGGAGCAGAGGGAGGTATCTGCGCCATAGAAGTTGGGGGTGTGGGTGATGGAGGAGGCATGGATGATCCCAACGATGACGAGACCGTTCCCGAAGTTGGAACAAGCCCAAGATGGGAAGGCGCGGGCGAAAAGATAGGCGAAATCGTAGATGGTTGATTGGAAAAGATGGGAGTTGGATGTGGAGCGAAATTCGTATGAGGCCTCGAAATGCTATCGGGAACATTGAATTGAGGACCGGAGGGGGTGGGAGCTGAAGTAACTGAGAGGTCTCATGGACGGGTATGAAGAAGGGGGGGCCATTGGCCTGCTGGGTGCAGTAGGAGTCGGCCCCCAGCTGGAAAAATTTGCAGGTGCTGGCACGAAAGGTCTAACTGGTGGTCCAATCTGTGGATTCACTGGTCCAGGAGACCTTAAAGTTGCCACTGACTGTGGAATGGGGACCGGAGAAGATTGTCTAGGAGCAAGTTGAACGAGTAACGGAGGTCTCATTACAGGTGGCGATGATGTTCTCGGAACCAAGGAAATATGAGGGCGAGAGAAATACTGAGGCGCGCCAGGAGGGACCCGTAAATTTGGAAATTGTGTAGGATTGAACGACGGCATAAAAGCAGAGGATGGATGGGGTGGAACATTCGTCGGGAACCATGGAGAAGGATGTAGCAGAAAGGGTGGTTGTCCAGGGCGAATGGGTAGTGATGAAGGTCGAGGCACAGTCACGGGCGCCGGAGAGAAACCAGAGTCCTGATTCGCTGTTCGAAGATCCGCATTATTGGCAGCCGGTGAACTCGAGACTACTGGAGCGGCTCCAGCAATTCCCTGTTCAAAATTTGGATAAAAAAGGGTCATTTAGCGTAACCTTCCCTCCAAACTTCGCATAATTACAGGGACCTTCATCAAATTTTTTAAACTATCAAAACCTTCCCCCTATAAGTGTACAAAAAAGTAGAGGAAAGGTCCAAGTAATTACGCAATGTTCGCATGTTAGTTTTTCGTAATCATTTTTTTTTTTAAATGACGGGAAACTTCTCAGTAACTCAAAGAGAAAACTGAGTCTTTAATGTGGGTGTTAAACAGTCTAGACTTACAGAAACTGGAGTGAGCAGAAGTTCAATCAGTGCCACTGCAGTATCAACCTTCTCATATGTATCTGCTGAAACATGGACATACAAATCTTCGTACACATCCTGTGCTTCACTGATGTCTGACTTGGTTATTTCTCTCTGGAAATTTAAAAAAAAAAGGCTTCAAGCATTGCTAGAAAAAACATTATTTCATGGTGAAAAATATAAAACGACAATAAATGCTTGGAAAACTACAACTACCTGCATAGGTTAAGAACTATTTCAAGTATGATGGAAGCTAAGAAATTACTTAATGATCAGAAAAGTAAGAAAAATAGAAATGTGTACGGCAGCATCTATACTATATTAAAAGAGAAAAACACCGTTTGGTTAAACATTCACTTTACGACTTTACCCCCTTTTTTTTAAAAAAATTGTGTCTTTTTCATTTTTTTAAAAAATGTATTCACGTATAGACAAAGTCCTCTACCTAAAATAAAAATATATTCTCCCTGTCACACGCAATCCCCGTGGACGCCGCAAAAATGAGCGACGAACGAAGTATAACACTCAGGGATTTGCGAGCGACGGGAGCGCCGTTGTGCCGGGACAATGTCGTGACCGAGATAATGTCGTGTGGGGCACGGGCCCCCCATGGTCTATCGCAGATGAGGTACTGTCGCGGTAGGCCGTAGGGGCGGAGCCCCAAGCCTGTCACTCATATGAGATTATGAGAATTTTTGGTGAGAGAAGTAGAAAATCGGAGATTCAATGATCAGTCATGAACATGTTTGGATCCCTTCTCTGTCAATTACAGCATTCATTATGAAATCCACTGTCTGGATGCTACAATGGTTGAACTATACAAACCCTAAATAAAGGGCTGATATTAGTATGTTAATTGTTAGAACTCGCCGCCCCACACCGCATCTCAAAACCCAGGTGTTGAGATGGAGGGGAGCGGGGTACATAGACACGGAGGAGCGAGCGCTACAGGCGAAGTGGGACTAATGCCAACCACAGGACCGCGTAGGGATATTCATCCAGAGGGGCCCACCGGGGTCAACAACCAGACCAGGAACGCGGTGGGGAGCCAGAGGGAGGTCCCACATGCACGTGGACTGCTGGATAAATTATTCCAACACACCCCCGCAGCAGGACAACCTCCCTCTGATACCATGTTAGAACCCGCCGCCCCACACCGCATCTCAAAACCCAAGTGTTGAGATGGAGGGGAGCGGGGTACATAGACACGGAGGAGCGAGCGCTGCAGGCGATGTGGGACTAATGCCAACCACAGGACCGCGTAGGGATATTCCGCCAGATGGGCCCACCGGGGTCAACAACCAGACCAGGAACGCGGTGGGGAGACAGAGGGAGGTCCCACATGCACGTGGCCTGCTGGATAAATTATTCCAACACACCCCCGCAGCAGGACACCATGTTAGAACCTGGCTCTGATACCACCATGTTAGAACCCGCCGCCCCACACCGCATCTCAAAACCCAGGTGTTGAGATGGAGGGGAGCGGGGTTCATAGACACGGAGGAGCGAGCGCTGCAGGCGATGTGGGACTAATGCCAACCACAGGACCGTAGGGATATTCCGCCAGAGGGGCCCACCGGGGTCAACAACCAGACCAGGAACGCGGTGGGGAGCCAGAGGGCGGTCCCACATGCACGTGGCCTGCTGGAAAAATTATTCCAACACACCCCCGCAGCAGGACAACCTCCCTCTGATACCATGTTAGAACCCGCCGCCCCACACCGCATCTCAAAACCCAGGTGTTGAGATGGAGGGGAGCGGTGTACATAGACACGGAGGAGCGAGCGCTGCAGGCGATGTGGGACTAATGCCAACCACAGGACCGCGTAGGGATATTCCGCCAGAGGGGCCCATCGGGGTCAACAACCAGACCAGGAACGCGGTGGGGAGCCAGAGGGCGGTCCCACATGCACGTGGCCTGCTGGATAAATTATTCCAACATTAATAACGAGCAAGGGCAGATTCCCCAGCCTTCCCCGGATCTTCTGTACTTCCTGTCATACGCCTTGTCATTGGGGCACCAAAGTAACACCACTTAATTTCACATCGCCCTACTTCAGACACACCGAATGATAATCTATACTTTATTAAACAAAAAAAGAGATGGTTATGATCCTAAAATAATACAATCAAATGAATTTGAGCCTTTCAATCTCTCTTTAGGGGTGCCTTGTCGTGTTGTCATGTGATCTTGAGGTCACGGGTTTGAGTACTGGAAGTGGCCTCTTGCAAAATGTGGGGTAAGGTTTGCTTACATTTCACCCATGTGGTGAGATCCTTCCCTGAACCCTCGTTGCGCGGGGATGCTTTGTGCACCGGGCTGCCCTTTTTTTAGGCTTCGTTTGGCGCAGTGTTTGGAGCTCTCTGTTTGGGGCAAATGTCGCCGCACGGCAGGTAACCAAATGGCCAGCTGCGGCGTTTGCACCTGCCGCGCTATGGGAAATGGAGGAAAACGGAGGGATTCCAACCGCAGTCTCCCCCCTCCGGTTCCAAAAGTCATCCTTCTCCTCCCGCCGCCGGAGCAAAACGTAAAACCAAACGAAGCCTTAATCTCCCTGATCTAACGGAGTATGTGATTTTTTTTAATACATATGGCTACCATACAAGAACAACACTCAAACCTTTATGCCACTATAGAGTGGGGTCGGCTAATACATATGGCTACTGCAAAAAAATGTTGTTTATAAATAGTAGGCAGTAGCGATTGCGCACATGGTTCCCGTGCGTAGTGTGTGACTACAACAATACTCGCCCTTCACTGGATAGACAGCCGGGTACTAATGTCATCACATATTATGCATATGGAGAGCCCGTGCATCCCACACCAACCTAATCGATTATATCAATGTATTGTTCTAAGAGTGTAAACAGTTACTTGCTCAAGGGAAAGATGTGTAAGGAACTAACCTTCTCAGCTAAGCCTGATTTAATTCCATAAACTCGAACTTTAGCTCCAGTTTCCTGGTGCATGAATATAGAAATATAAGATAGAGTTATATTATTCCATTTGAAAAAAAAAAAATACTAGCATGCTGCAGCCTTTTTGCAGTTTATGTGGCTTATCAGTGCCTAATTAGATCTCAGTTTCAGAAATAGTTAAATAGATTTTGTTGGTTGAAGCAAGAAATTAGAAGTTTTTGTTCTTTGAACTCACCTTAAAACAGAGAAGCGAGATATGAGTTTTAATCTTGAGGCCTAGAAAAATATTGTTGGTTCTACCTCTTTTACTTTATAATAAGAGAGAACAGTAAATTAATGTGATGATAGATTAGAACATTACTTTTATTTATATAATAATGATACGGCAACGAAAAGGGCAAATGAGACCTACAATGAAAAATAAGCTGTATCATGTGTGATACTTCATATTTTTCGGGCCTTTTATGTTTTTCTAATTTATTTTACTTTTTTTTTATATTATTTTACTTCAATTTTCTCATCTTATATTTTCTAATTTATTTTATTTATTAATCTCAAACTTACAAGTGTGATTTTTATGTACTTAAAAACAAGTTTATTATATGACTCTAATTCACATGACTGTTGCATGAGCTTTCTTTTTAGTGTAAAAAGTTTATTGGATGACACTGATTCATTTGATAGTCTTGCATGGGCTTTCTTCTTATACATACATGTACATTTACATATATATATATATATATATAAAGAGAGATATTTGCATAAACCTACAAGGGGGAGCTTTAATGATCTTGTTGACAAAAAAGAATTATCTAATTTTTCTAGCTAGTGAGGAACATTGTTGGCCACTAATAAAGAATTATAAACAAGAATGAAATTGAGAAAAACTAAATGAGCTTCCTAAGCATACATTATAAGGAAAATAATAACAATGGTGTTCGAAAAAGCTAGAAAATACGGGGCAGATTTACCTCTTCGAGTCTTTTTTGCGTGTTGCTTTCAGGCCCAATTAACAAGCCAATAAAGTTATACCCAGAATATGATTTAATCTGCAAATATACAAATAAATCTATAATCATTGAACCAAATGTCATTGCTTTTAAAAACATAACAATACCATACTCAACATATTTACTGTAATAAAAAAAATTATAACTAAATAAAGAATCATTCAATCAAAGCCATTTGATTGTTAGTTGAAGATACTGGGTAAATTGTACACAGGCTCTCAGGTATAAAGATAGCTTCATGTAGTTCATATATAAAAAAAATGCTATAACTACATCCCTAACATTGCTACCAACTTTCATTTAGAACTCATTAACTTAATGAAAGTACCTAATAATATTTAAACGAAACTGAGGAAGTTATCTTAAAATGAAATTATCCCATCGTCTTCCTCGTCTTTGATATGCTCATGCACGTGTTTTTTTAGTTAGAGAGTAAATCCAACGAGGAAGCTATCTTTTGTTTGTTGAGGTTTAGCCAGGTATTGATAGAAGAGTACTTCAGTGTGCGGTTGTAAATCCCTTGGATGAGGACGTAGACATGAGAAAATGCAAACCACACATTTGTAGAGTGTGTGCGCGCGCGTGTCTCTCGCTCGCTCCTCGCTCTTGTTGCTCGCTCGCACTCCCTCTCCCTCTCCCTCTCCCTCTCCCTCTCCCACTCTTCTCTCTCTCTCTCTCAACCATTTACAAGGACTCCCCTCTTAAATTTGTTAACTGATCTCTCCGCTTCTAAGCTCTTCACTTCTCATCTCCTTCGAGTGTGCGGCATCCACACAAGTTGGTAGACTAGCCCATGATTTTATCGCACTGAGGATAAAATTTTGGATTTGCTCATCACTGTGCAAGTCACTGCAGGAGATGGAGGCATAAGATGGATCCAGGCAATTTATTGGAGAACAAGAGGCATCATATGCAACAAAATAGAAAGTGTTATGAGCTTCAGGCCCAATCACTATGATGCGTCTTTTTATTATGTTTTGTTGTATTGATTATCAGGTTGAATCGAGGATTTACACAAATACCCATTGTATATTTTATTTAAGGGACCCTTGGAGTCATGTAATGCTATGCAAAAAAGAAATCTATTTCCTTATCTTTGAAGTGAGATTTTGGAAACTCTCTCATCTCTCGAGCACGCACCACTTAGACAAACGTAATTCTGATTTCGTTGTATCTCTCGCCACCGTCATCCTCATCTCCGGTCATCCTCCAACCACTCCTCCGAGTAGGCACATAATATCTTGGTATCAGAGACACTAATTCTCCTCTTCTCGATGTGGTTCACAACAACCTGCTCGTTACAGTCCGCCATTTCTAGATGCCACACGCATCTAACGCCTCCCAGTCACATGATCTTCTCCCTTCCAATGATCGTCAATCAGAGCGACGATCCTCCACAGCAACAGTAGCTCCAACCATCCTCATAGTTGGCACCAATCGACGACGCCAGTAATACCGGCGACTTCGCCACCCTCCTTCTTGCCTTCATCGACAACAACATTTGCACTGACATCTGCAAAAGAAACCGCCTGACCCAACAATGTCGAAGAAACATCAAAACATTGCCTTTACGCCCTAGAATCTGAGAACGCACTTACATCACCGTCTGCCATGGCACAGCCCACGCAGTTTCGAAGTAGATCCTACAATCTCTCCGCCTGTTCAGCATGTCTCCCAGGTCGCACGCAGTGGAAGAGCAGGATCGAGGAGATGAGCATGTGATGTAAGTGCGTTCGCACGTCTCCCAGGCCGCACGCAAATGACGGATGTCGGGGGTATGTCAAGGGTATGTCGGTTTGGGTTTTTCATGTCGTTTTAATATATCAGGGGATATATCGGAGATATTTCATATATTGAATTTTAATATTTAATTATTTATATGCATTATTGTATACAAACATACTCATTTTTATATATAATGATATATTAATAATTTAACATTTATTTAACTTCTAAATCTGTAAAACTAGTATAAATATTTTATGGTACCCAAGTAATAACGGTATAATGTGGGGAAGAAAGCCAGAGGAAGCAACAAGCCAAAAAGTCATCGAAGACAATGAAAGATGAGGAACCATCAGTCCAAAATCTAAAGGGCAGTCAAAATCAACAACGAAGATCTATGAGGGCATGGAAGAAAGGCAAATGAAGAGGGATGAGAGTCGAGAGGTATGGCACAAAACAACACAGACAATGAAAAAAAATAAAGTAAAAAAAAGTCATCGATATACCGTCGGGATATTTCGGCCTATATGCCAGTCAACAAATTAGCTGACAGCTGATATACTCCACAAGAATATTTTGCAAAAAATATCAGAAACATGTCATTTTGTCTATGAGACTTTTATGTCCGTCGATATGTTGGCCGATATCTACAACACTATTTGATATAATCCTATTGGTATTGGATCTTGAAGGAAAGTTAAAAGACTTTTTTCCTTTTCATCTTCCAAATTTATATTTTCATTTTATTTCTTTGTCCTCGATATATAAATATGTACTATGATTCACAAATATATAAATATTTGGAATAAAAATGAAGAAATGAATTTACTCTTGAATAGTATTGACAATATTCCCAATTTTTCTAGTGCTATAACTATTAGTTTAGCTTCTACTGCGAAGGGTTGATTTGGTTATTTTGATAAGTCACCGTGCCGCAATTCTATAAAACAGCCACCGCTCTATCACCTGTTTCTCAAAAATCCATTTTTCGGTACAATTTCTCGCTACTATTTGTCACCCGCAACAACTCTCCTAAGAAGTGCCTATGTAACTAAACAGAGCCTTCAAAATTCCACTTTAAAACAAAAGAATGAAATGGGCTTTTCCTGGGCCACCTAAATTCCTGTCGCCAAGTTCAATTTAATGAGTGTATTTATGTAATTGTGGAACAAGTAGCACTGTCATAACGAGTACGTGACGAGCACAGCCTATAATCCAAAGTTAAAAGCACCAAATTGTTGAAAAAAGATCAAGTCAAGAAGATCATGCTTAGAAATAAATAATTACATGAACAACATTATTATACTTACAGGAATAGGAACCTTGGACTCCTTCAATAGTGGCTTGTAATCAGGTGGAGCTTTGTAACTGGGATTTAAACGTAATATTTCACCTGAAAGAATAAAAAAAGTAATTATAATCAAATAATTTATGTATAATTATTCTGGGAACAAAATTATAAGCAAAAAATGTGAGTTGCGGAGATGAGAATGCTTAGGTGATTGTGTGGACACACGAGACTGGATAAAATTAGGAATGAATGTATCAGGGATAAGACAGGAGTAGCATCAATTGCAGAGAAGATGCGAGAAGCTCGACTAAGAAGGTTTGGACACGTACAAAGGAGACCATTAGAGGCACCTGTTAGGCGTTGTGAGAGTCTGGTCACTAGGCATGTTAAATGAGGGAGGGGTAGACCAATAAAGACTTGGAATGAAACTATAAGGAAAGACATAATATACTTAGGCATTAGTAAGATTATGACAAAAGATAGGGCACAATGGCGACAAAGGATCCATAGCTGACCCCACTATAGTGGGATAAAGGCTTGAGTGTTGTTGTTGTTGTATTATGGGAACAAAATTTCTTGGGTAATGAGGTGCATGGGGAGGGAGGCTGAGCAATAATTATTGCACCTACCAATAAGCACCCTTCTTTCCAATTCCAGAAGCTCCGCCTTCTGAGACTGCAATATTTTCACACAAACGCTCAAAATTAAATTGTGTTTGTTATGTAAAGAAAAATATCAAAAAATTGATAATAATGATAACAATAGTAATTATACCTTGTCATCATGATTAGTAACTGAATTAACACTTGAAGGCTCAGGTGACTCGGAACCTTGATCCTCGTCAAGTTTCAATAATCCAGATTTCAACTGCTGAGTGATTTGCTCCATTCTAGTCTGCTTAAAATTTTACCACCAGACAGGCAGTAATATCACTTAATTCCACCTGGAATTCGAAGCTTCCTACGTGAGAATTCACAAGGAATGGCACTTCAGTGCCAGGGAGGGGGGAGACCTTCCATTGATATGAACGAAGTAGCACCATTTTCATACAATGAAGCTGTGTGATCGTGGTGCTCTAAAAAATCATATTGATTGAAAGATGAGGAATCGCCCATTGGAATGTAAGTCTTTGCTATATGAATCATTTGTCACGGGATTCTCTAATGCCCCTAGCAAGCAATATTCCGAGCATTGTGTGCAATGATGATCGTATCCTCGACCATCCTTTGATGTCCCGTCACATGAAAAAAAGCATGTCGTCGTCAAAGATAATCATTGTCACATATGTTGAAAGTTTATTTTTCGTGCGAAGGGATATCAAGCGATGATCGGGGGTATGGTCATTGCCACAAACTGTGAATGGGGACGGCAAGCAGCAGAGGTACTGTTATTGCCGGGGCACAGACTTCTCATTAATTTTTTAAAATAAATTTAATTACCTTATACCACATAATAGGTATAATATACATTGTATTTACACTTTTAATGCATCATTATTTTTTTATAAAATTTTCATTTATAAATTAGCTAAATATATTAATTCTAAAAAATTTGATCCTCATTTCCAAAAAACAAAAATAATTACAAGAAAACTTTAATAAAAATTAATGAGTATTTCATTTATAATATAGAGCATTTGATTCGATGCCATCAATCAAGGGTAAATGCGTAATAAATAAACAAAGTCCATATCTACAGTAGACCTCATGTTGGGGGGCTTTTATAAGTATAGATATAGATAACGTTTGCACAACAAAAAAAAATCTATACCCACTAGAAAATTAGACCAATTTAGGAGAATCAATATATATCAACGTTATATTTTTGTGAGAGAGATCTAACAATAGTGAAACACTGATATATGCACACAACATACCTGATAAGCTAAAATTTTTCCCTTTCGAACAGCTGCATCTTGTGTAAGATCAGTACCCCATTTTGTTTTTCGTTGAACTTGTTTGGTACTATCTTCCCTGCCCATACTTCCAGAATCTCCTTTGCTTCCACCACGGAATATGGGAACCAAGGAACCCGACAATTTATTTTTTGGTATAACAAATCCTGCTTTTGCCCCAAACATGGAAACCTTAGGGCTACTGGCTGAAACTGTAGATGAAACCGAAATCGAAGTAGTAGAAGAATGTCCATGACGAGCTTCAACAGCAGATGGTGAGTCAAGTTTTGTAGACATCTCCTCCAATCTTTACTTTAATAGTTGCATATAAGCAAAAACAATCTGCAATAGTTTCATAGGTACATTCATAAGAAACGACCTTAAGATGAACAAACAAACCTACAGAAATCATAAGTGGTGTACCATGCATAAACCAATACAGTCTATACTACACTTTACAAAAGTGGTGTATCCCTCCAACAAGAAATCTCATCAATTCAACTTATTCCTTAAAAAAAGATTTCATGCACTGATTTTAAAACCCAAATTAGTTATCTACACTTTTTTTAAAATGTAGCATTAAAGTTATTATCCTTGAACTTTATATTTCTTCCTCAAATCTAGTTTGTTTATCATATTTACATTTCATTTTGGTTTAACCTCATTGAATCTTCACAAATCAAATTTTACAATAATTAAATCATTATCCTAGACTTAGAGATTAGAGTGTAGTTGTATTTGAGAATTCTAAGAGTTTACTAAAGTTTAAGCATCCAATGATATTCGTAGAAATATAAAAAGTACATAAATATAAGCAGTAGAGTCATGAGTATACTAAGAGTTAGTTTCAAATTATTATATGACTCTTGTATAACTTTAAACTAGACAATTAGAATAACAATGATTGAATAAATCTACATGGAGCCCTATATAAACTCATGGGATCATTTTGGAATGAACTGAGCTTAAAAACTCTAGCAAGGGTTTTTTTTTCTTATATTTATGCAAGCATTTCTACCTAATTGTTTTCTTTTGCAATTTCAATATTTTTTATCCTTCTTATTGTTTCCCTCAAAAAAATAGGGATGTTTTCCCCTTGAAATCTATTTTCAATTATTCAACTTTTTCCTCAAATTTTTTTAGGTGGGATTGCTTATTATTCTTTTCGGATCAAAGCAATCTACATCCAGCATAATATTTTTATATGGAGACGGTCAATGTCTAAATATCTCTATTTCTTTCTCAAGCTGGTGATCAGAGATTTGACAGGATCAATCATCTTATTGTGGCCTAATGTGCAATGGAGTATGTCCTACAGCACATATCAACTCCTAAATATAGTTCTTTTAAACTTATAAATATACAGTTTTTATGCAAAATAAATATTAGTATTTACTTTTTCTTTTATCAGTTAAATAAGAATACTTGTATCAAAATAAATGCTTCATATCATCATCAAAAACATTAGCCAACTATTTTAGGCCAGCTGTATGACTCCACATTTTTCATTTCCTCTTATTCAGTATAGTAAGATGTGTTAAACTTGAACAAAACAATCTTAAATAACCTTCATCCATGTATAGGTTAAATTTTAGCCTTCGTCCAAGTATTAGAAGTTCAATTTTGTTTTATTTTTTGGTGAGTTTGAAAGAACATCATATTTCTCTTAAAACCTTTGTTCACAAATCATTTACATTTTATAACAAGAATATCATCTTTATATTTTGAATGCATGCATAATTATGCTCTTATATATGCATTTTTTTCTATTTTCATTTTAAAACCAAAAGGGAATATAACAACAACACTCAAGCTTTTATCCCACTATAAAGATGATAAAAACGATGAAAGATTTAAAGAAGTATGATAAGCAATTCAGATTTAAGAAAGACTATTAAATCACATGAAAAAGAAATATAAATAATTTATTTTGGTGGGTAAGTAATCCTCCTACAAGAAACATCATTTGTTCAACTTATCGTTTAAAAAGGTAACTTATCACTAAGTATATTATTTTTACTTCGGCTAAAGGTGGATTTAAATTTTGACTTCCTTCAAATTAAATTGTTTACCTCCATAGAATGCATAGAATTGTAAGAGTTGTTTAAGTTTGTCTTGCTTTTTGGGGGCTTGAACCCGGGAGCTCAGTTCAGTCAGGTAAACTAAAACTAATTTTGGGTACATTGGTATATACTAGCTCCTGTAGATCATTTACTTAGCGCATAGCAAATCACAATATATTCCCTAAATGTAACTTGTGAAATATTAAAAGCAAGGGGGGACCTCAGCAAGAGAGACCGATGGGAGATCACAAAAATCAAAGCAGAGGGGTGATTGCCGCAAATTAACACCAAAAGAAGATGGAATCTGGAAGCCGTGATTCGGATACCAAGGTGAAGACAGTTGTGTCCTTGTGGGCCATCAAAAATTCCCATTTGCTGCTCAGTTTCTTTGTGCAACCAAAAACAAGTAGCAAGGTGAAGACAGTTGTGGACTTGAGATTGAGTAAAAAATTTGTAACCATACGTAGTGATAAATTTCACTTAAGTGTTTGAGACACTAGCACTATACTTAACATCATGATAATTGTGATCTAATGGGTCAAAACCTTGAAATATCATGTTTATCAAGTACTTACATTTGAATATTTTGTGTATCCTCGATTTGGGCCACAAATAATGAAAATTAATATTTCAAGTTGGATTTTTTTATAAAATTATCAGTATTCGCCCTCTCGATTATTTGGGTCAAATTTATGAATCCTCCGTTTCCATTTGTTCATACCAAATGTATTGAATGTTGTCAAAAATGTTAAAACATATTCTTTACAAATTATTTTGTATGAAATCTTAGGTGTAACACTTCTACAAACTAGTTATCTAATACTAATTTTAGATTTTATCTACATTAATGAGTGCATTTTCTACCATTTTCATAGTATGAGTGATGTTGGACGTCCTCATCGATAAGTTTAAGTCACCGAAGTCTTTTTTTTCAATTACTTTATTTCAAAAGAAGTGACTCCAACCGTTCCTCTAATATAATAATTCTTCAAATGCATCCTTCTAGTTGTGCTCCACGTCCATCTTTACGTTATAATTTTATTACACTCAACTAAACTATTAATGAAAATTTTTACTCACTACACTTAGCTAATAGGGCCTTAATTGAAAGTTTAAAATTTTACATTTTGGTCTCCATAGCCTCTTATCCCATATACTCCTAGAACTTTTGTCCATTTTAACTACTTAGACTTAACTCTAGATATATATATTCATCCATATCACATTATTTAGGCATAATAAATCCAACATATTTATAATTATCGCAACTACGTGTAGTTTAGTTTTCTAGTAATATTGATTAATAAATGTTAATAGCAAATCCAATAAAATTGCATATCATATGCTCACTCTTTATTCTACTAATTAAAAGCCCTCTATTTTCTAAACATTTTCAGCAATGTTCTAATCAAATAAAAAAAATTCAGCATACATCACATGGATTTAAAAAATATGAAAGAAACTACTTCATGTTGAATATCATTTGTCAAGATTTCCATAATAAATACAAAGAAATATGTACTAGGTGTTCATCCTTGGTGTAAAAAATATAAAAATTTTAAACTTCTGGTCATTCAACAATTACTTTTAATATTTTCTAATGCTCAATAGTATATCTCTTTAATAATTTCAAGCTAACTTTTACATGCATTTCTTTTTTAATGTGTAAGAACTCAAATCTTCTGCCCTTACTCATGTGCTTTCTAGAACCAAAATAAATCATATGGAGATATTTTATCTGCTCGCTACTTTTTTCAATAATTTTTTTAACCTAAGAATAACTTAGAGGAAAGTTTTACCTGTCTTAACATATTTTATGTGATATCATATGAAGATTGTTCAAAAAGATGGAGGTATTGATAAAGATGTGATACATAGAATTCAAGCAGGTTGGTTGAAGTGGAGAGGCGCGTCAGGGATCTTATGTGATCGTAAAGTACCATTAAAACTTAAAGACAAGTTTTACCGAAGTGCAATTAGACCAGTGATGCTCTATGGTTCTAAGTGTTGGGCCGTGACTTATGTACATGAGCAAAAAAGGGAGTTGCGGAGATGAGAATGCTTAGGTGCATGTGTGGACACTCGAGACTAGATAAAATTAGGAATGAATGTATCAGAGATAAGACATAAGTGGCACCAATTGCAGAGAATATGCGAGAAGCTCGACTAAAATGGTTTGAACACGTACAAAGGAGACCATTGGAGGCACCTGGTAGGCGTTGTGAGAGTTTAATCACTAGGCATGTTAAATGAGGGAGGGGTAGACTAATAAAGATTTGGAATGAAACTATAAGGAAAGACATGATGTACTTAGGAATTAGTGAGATTACGACTAAAGATAAGGCACAATGGCGACAAAAGATCCATATAGCAGACCCCACTATAGTGGATTAAGGCTTGAGTATTGTTGTATAAGAATAACTTCCACAGGAAATCCTCAGTGAATGAAATAAAAGTGATTCTCCACAATTCTCATATGCTTTCTAGTTTGTTGCATAACTTTTTACCGTGACATTATTGTATCACCAAATTTGGCATCATCTGTGATTAGCAGATCTTATGCATCTCATTTTTCTAAAATTTCTTCAATCAATTGGCATACTCTTAGGCTCTGTTTGGCATGGCAGTGTCAATCGAAAACGTGGTGATTGTAAACTATCATTCGTGCACACCCGGCCTCACCTAAGGATTTCATCCATTTTTATGTTCAAAACTAGTTTTCTCTTCTAAATGACAGTCATAACCGCTGTCAAACCAAACATATATTTTATGACGGTGGCCTCTTAGTCCAAACCCGCCGGAGTAAAAACGCCAGACGGAGCAGTCTTCAATATTTCACTGAAATGTTTTACTATCAAACATTACCATATCTCCCATGATATCCCAATGATCCCAGTTATAGGGCTTTTTGGCAAATTGCACCCTCCATTTGCTCCTGTTTAACACTTTGCACTCCGAAATTTTAAATATGACACTTTGCACCCCGTGCTTTAATTTAAGAGGTATTTCGGTCCAGATGAGGCCAAAATTCCTTAAATTCAAGGGCTATACCTAAAAGATTTGGGGGCGCTAATATGTAATCAGGCATATATGTCTATTGGTACTGGACGAAAATACCCCACATTATAATGACCTAGGGTGCAAAGTGTCACAATAAATGCAAATGAGGGGGTGTGCAAAGTCTCATATTTAAAATTTTGGGATGCAAAGTGTCAAACATGAGCAAATGGGGGTGCAATATGCCAAAAAGCCCAGTTAGAGTATATTTACAAAAATTCAGTAACTTATGTTTTTCAATGATCCATAGATGGGTGGCCATGCCTAAATTTCTGGCAACAATTACAACACTGTAATCTGGATCCAAAAAAATAATCTTAGCATACTCATCGCATCCCTTTCGTAATTTAAATTGCAAAAATAGCATCGGCGAGACAAACAAGACGATTCTCTAACGCGCTTAAGGCAAGCTCGATCATATGAAATAAGCGTAAGAGAGCAATTACCCCTGGTTCCTTGGAAAGCACAGACTCATCGGACGAGAACTAGGTCAATCTTAGCCGTGAACGGTGCGGTGGAGGTGGCGGGGGTCGGCTGCCGGGGTCTAGCGGAAGAGGAGGACGGCGGTAAGTCGACGGTCGGCGGTGGAGGTACCTGCGGACGTAAGCTGTTAAAGGTGAGGTCGCCGGACAGAGATGGAGCTGTCGTGGGAGCGGCTTGGAAAGGAAGGGCAAAGTTGTGCCCTGAAACTAGTTCAGCACTTCCGTGGGCTGTATTTCTGTGCAGGCCGGTTTTGGCTATTTTTTGTAACCGGGCTAATTAGTCATGTTCAAATAGCCTGATCAGGCCGGGCTTGAACCGGGCCGGTCGGGCCCGGGCTTTACGTCACTCAAGCTTGGGACGGCTTGGGATGGCTTGGGCCTGGGCTTTACGCCACTAAGGCTTGGGCCAGGTAGGGCCTAGGCTTTACACCACTCAGACTTGGGGCGGGTCGGGCCCGTCATGAACCGGCTCGGATCCCCTCTCAAAGAGGGGGCCTGCTAGGCTCTAAAGGCCGGGCCGGCCCGGTTTTCCTATAGACAGGAAAATCTCACTTATTGGCGAGATTTTCTCCCGCCTATACTCGAATTGTCGCACTGGCTCAGATGACGGTTTATACCAACATGATTTTCTCACGGCGATGGATATAATGTGTCATGATAATATCAAACGCGACATATTCATGAGACTACCTGAAGACATGAAAGACGCATGGCTGCGAATGCAATTTGATCGCTAGATTTATGTTTTTTTTTATAGACGATGGACTTTTATCTATTTCTGTATTTTTAATTATGAACAATGTTTATGCGGTATAACGTATTTATAATTTTGAACTTTAATTATTAGCAGTATTTTAATTTGTTGTTTTATTTTAAAACTGTATAAATTTTAATATTTTCAATCTCAGAAAACAAAATTCATTGTGCAGTCGAACACATTTTCATATCAATTCTAATTTTGTTCACTGAATTCCATCCTGCAGCCGAACACCAAAATTGGCTTTCTGTACAAAACAATTCTTGCAGATATTGATTTTCTGGTCAAAGCAAATACCTGCATGTCGAACGGACCCTTGGAACAATCTCAACAGGCGGGATTCTATCAATATCATATCAATTAGAAAAATACAAGCCCTTGTTCCAAAAACTCTATCAATATCATATCTAATTTCTACATTATTTTCCACTGAAGAGCGGCAATGCAGTTCTGCAATATTGTAGCAAAAATTGCAGTGAAGAACTGTATTGAATACACATATTTTGTGAATTGACCCAAGCTTATGACACAATTTGAAAAACAGATATATCTTCATGTTTGACTAAAGGAAATATTCAAATCACTGTAGAGAATAGACACACACCACATCATCAAATAAGTCATACAGAATTTTGAGTATTAATAGCAGCTGGATGGATTTCTAGACTGCTGGAAATAGTTCCAGGTATCTGGCAACTACTCTTCGAAGGTCGACAAGGAGCCTAGAGGCTAATAGATGATTTCGGGCTGTGGGGAGGCTTGATATCAGATGACTTGTAATGCATTTTCTTTGATCCCAACAAGTAACTTAGGTTAATTCGATGAGTATGTAATTAAATGGCATGGAGAAGTGTCTTAACAAAATTATGTGGTAAGATAATATTATGAATAATTGAATTTAAAGTTTATGAAATTACAATCAAGCTAGCGATATTGATTCATTTGTAACTTAGGTCAATCACGTTCCTTCTCTGTAAAACTTTGGCAAAATAATTAATATGATTATTGGTAATCCAGTTGTTACCCACAAATTCTTTCATTAAGTCTCCAGATATATAATCTTCTTCCGATCGAAATATAATTTGCCTGCAACATGTATCAAAATATCAAATTAAATTTTATTAAAAAGATTTTGAAGGAAATAAGATTTTACTCATTCATGTATTTGCTCAAAAATCTTTCAACAAATTATCGTTTGTTGCACTCTGATTCATTTTCTATATTACAAATAGCTTCCTTGCTTTCATATGATTATATAAAAAAACATGTATCATGAGATAATATACGTTGGAGACATTAAAATCAAATAAATTGAAAAATCAAGAATATGTTGAAATACTTACAATGGGAGTGTTTATTTTGGCCTTTTTCACATCTTTTTTACGCCTCAAACGACTTGATATTCTGCGGGCATCAAAATAGGAGATAAAAGTTTTGATGCTATCATGAAGTAGTTATCAAACTTCAAATGTGTTTTACCTGTTTATTTTTATTTAGTATATGTTTTTGAATCTCCCGCAACAACACGAGTTCAAAAATAATTTTTGTCTTTTGATAAAATATATTTTCTCACTAAATGCATGTTTTAGTGGCACAATATAAATTTGTCACTATAACTCATTTTTAATGATAAAAAATATTTTTGTTACAAAATAATTTACTTGGTAAACAAAATAATTAGAGACAAAATATAAATCTATTCTATTTTATAAGAAAGTTAACATGTCTATATATAATTAAAAATATATGAATAGTAGATAGTTTGACTTCCATTTTTGCAAGTGGAAAGTTGTGACTTTGTCGCAATTTAGGTTATGGCTGAACAACTCTGACGATGAGTCGACGAAGGATTCATCAACGTGCCAGGTGCATCTGCAAGAGTCCTTTATCTGCATGCCACCAGCTTTGACTGATCGAAAATTATAAAAAATTGATATTTCATCATAATTATACTTACAAATGAAAATGTCGCTCGAAGCATCCGGATGGAGATCAAAGTGGAATCACCCACTCGTTGCCCCTAGGTGGGTATAAATAGGCAAACCCTTAGGAATTACTATGGGTATCGGATATTCGTGTACCCGAACCGACTCGTTAAGCCTCTGAACCCATTATTTTGTCCAAATATACACTAAAAATCTTCTCCTATATTTGTGACAAATAACGTGTACGTCTCGGAGTGCAGAAAGTAGAGTGTACAAAACGAAAGGTTTTCGACTTTACTCATTTTTCATAAGAGTTAGCACAGTTAAACAATATATGAGTTTACCACAAAAACAATAACATAAATATCCAGATATAATGTGCTACTCAGAAATAAATAAGTCTGAAAATAAAATAACAATGGATAAAAAACATATAATAATTCCACTCAGAGAGTAGATCATCAACATCCATGTCAAAGTCTACTTTCTCTCCTTCATCTTCACCAATGCCTGCAAGGAATTTCATGAGTTGGACTTTATGAATCCATAAACATATGCAGTAATGTATCAAAGTAAACTAGCTCTACCTAAATGAGCTTAGTAATTGTAGTAGTAGTGAAGTAATACTGTCAGTATCTCTATATAGTCTCAGAATGACCAGTCAAGTTATGATTTTAATAAATCACGCATTACTATCTTACTCATTAGTGACCACTATGTATCTTATCATATGATTTGGCACACCGTCATTTACAACATTATCAAATGTGGAATAATGTGTTATGATCACTAATGTTAGATTAACTTGTACAACGACTTTCTATTCCTAGTTGAATAATTTTCAAATCAACTTACAATGAGAAAGATGTTAAGTCATCAAATGTGGAATGACTAGCATCCAACCATCTTGGGTTTTCATCAAAAAAATATTTAGGGTTTTCAGTCTATTATTAGATGCTTGAATGTTGCAGCTATATGCTCTTACCATTCAAACATAAACATAAGAGAAACGTTTCATAACTTTAATCTCATCTCTCCCAATGTTTTGATTGTGAGAGCTTTATTTAATCCTTTTGTCAAGGCGTGTGCAATATTATCTTTCGACCTGACATCAATGAGGTTCACAATCCCTTGACTCGTAAGGGAGGTCAATCAGGCTTGTTTTATCCGTAGTTGCCTTCATTTGCTATTGAACAAAGTGTTCGTAGCAATCGTCTCAGTAGCCTGATTGTCGCAGTAAATTACAATAGAACTCAATTTCGGGCTCGATAGTGGAATGTCCATCATCAAATCTCTTATCCACTCTGCTTCTTTGCCCGCTGAAGCTAGAGGATATAGTTTAGATTCCATAGAAGATAGTGCAATACATGATTGCCTCTTGGACTTCTAGGCTACAGCTGCTCCCCCTAGTGTGAACATAAATCCACTAATGGACTTGCGGTCATTTATTTCTAAGCATCATGATGCATCAAAATATCCTTCTAAGACTGAAGGATGACTATGGTAATATAAAGCATAATTTTAGGTGTGCTTGAGGTATCACATTAGCCTATCGAGGGCATCACAATGGTCTTGACTAGGATTACTAGTGAATCTACTTAACATGCCGATCGTAAAGGCTATGTCAGGTCTAGTGCAAACCATAACATACATGAGACTACCAACCAGTTTAACATAATCTAATTGTCGAACCACGGCTCCTTTATTGGGCTTTAAGCAGTTGTTATAATCGTATGATGTCTCTAATGCGCTACTTTCACTGTATCCCCGCGTATCCAACATAGACTTTAAGTAGTGGCTTTGACTTAGAGAAATGTCATTTTTCCCAAAACTCACTTGCATGCTAAGTATAGTTTCAGCTACACCAAGGCCTTTAATGCTAAACTCTTTCATTAGTCCTGACATAACGTCATTCACTTCAGATTGATCAAAACCAAGAATCAGCATATCATCCACATACAAGCATATTATAGCGACTTTATTTGATCTATGATGTATGTAAAGATATTTATCCGATAAACTAGTCATGAATCCATGTTCTTTACACTATAGTCAAATTTCTAATGTCATAACTTAGGTGTTTGTTTGAGTTTGTATAGTGACTTGATTAACTTACAAACTTTGCTTTTGTGACCTTCTACTATGAAGCCTTCAGGTTAGCTCATGTATATCTCTTCGATCAGATCTCCGTTCAAGAACGCAGTCTTAACATCTATTTGATGAACAATAAAGTTCGCAATAGACGCAATAGCAAGTAGGATCCTAATGTTTGCTAAGTGATACACTGGTGAATATACATCAAAGTAATCCACCTCACTAACTTGTGTGAAACCTTTAGCCACCAGGTCAGCATGCTATATACTTAGTTACGCTACCAGCAGGATTGAGTTTCTTTTTCAGAATCCACTTACACCTACAGTTTTAGCCCCTTTTGGCTTATCAACTAACGTCCAGGTGTTGTTCTAAAGTAGAGAGTTTATCTCTTCATCAATGTCCTCTTTTTCAGAGTAGTGAATCCCTTGATCCCATCGCTTCCTTATAGGTAGATGGATCAGGCTTGACGTGGTAAGTGACAAAATCACTATCGAAGGTTCTGGGAGTTCTCTTTCTCACTGAAGTCCTTCTAGACTCTAGACCACTATTGTCTACTGAAACGAAATAAGAGGTGCTCAGTAATGATTCAGGATCTTCCCCGGTAATAGTTGCTTGCATACCTGAGAGTGATAGATTCTTGTCTTTAAGAAATTTATCTCCAGAGGACATCGCATCCCAAAATTCTATAATGATGTTATTAGAAATATTTAAGAATCTATCTGCAGCACTATCTCCAGCACAACCTAAGTAGACACACATGTTGGTCTTAGGTCCAAGCTTAGACCTTCTAGGGTCGGAGACCCTAACATAGGCTATACAGCCTCAGGTCTTAAGTCTAGCTATAGACGAGGGTCTCTTAAATCAAAGCTCGTAGGGTGTAACCTCTAACTTAGCATGAGAAACTTTGTTCAGAATTTGGTTTGCAGTTAAAACTGCTTCTTCCTAATATGCAGTACGTAGGCATGCCAACAGTAAGGAGCATATAATTCAACATCTCTGTTAACGTTCTATTCTTTCTCTCGGTTATACCATTCGATTGAGGTGAGTAAGGAGCAGTGATTTCTGCTATGATTTCTTGAGAGACCAGGAAATATTTGAACTCACTGAACACGTATTCCCCTCCTTTATCACTTCTAAATCTCTTTATCTTCATGTCTAGTTGATTTTCTACCATGGTTTTGAAAAAAACAGAACTTTTCAAACGCTTAATCTTTAGTTTTAAGAAGATAAATGTGACAGAATCTAGAGCAGTCATCTATGAATGTGATCATATATACACTAACAACATTAAGCCTTAGGATATAAATAGGCAAACTCTTAGGAGTTATTACGGGTATCAGATATCCGTGTACTCGAACCGACCCGTTAAGCCTCTAAACCCATTATTTTGTCCAAATATACACTAACAACAAAAACATAATAGGTTTTATTCTCCACTCTTATTATTTTTCCCCACTTATATAATATTTACGGGTGTTGATATTCGTAGATCATATTTGACTATTTGCAGCCCTTGGCTATTTATAAATCCTGAAATTATAATAATACTCTAAGATGCTATTTGTACCCCAATTTTTTTAGAACAAAACATGAATCCAAAGCTGTAGATCTTGAGTTTTATCAAGCATCTGACCGCTTCTTACTCAAATCTTTTGACATCTGATTTTAGTCAACCATGACGAGTCTGCCGAGAGAGATCTTTCAAAGAAAGATTGATGTTATATAAATGGAATTTGACGGGGGTGATACATTGAGGAGGTGGACGAAGAAGCTGCTTGCAGACGAGGATGAAGTTGAGGGCGTTGTCGTCATCACGCTTGTAGGCCGACTATATAATCTTTTAAAAAAATATCTTACAACATTAATGTGTTTTTTTAAAATTAAGACACATTTATCAATCTTGCGCTCTTACCGTGATTTTAATTTACATATGGAAATATATAAATTTTGCACTCATATCATGATTTTAATTTACACTGTCCTTTTGATAAAATTTATTCTGATGAGAATCCACAAACACCCAGATATGATCCACGATCTCCGTAACTTCCACGAACACCAGATCCCGTAACTTTCTCTGCCCTAACCCGCACCGGCAATACACACGCTTATGGAACAAAACGACCATCTCATCCCAAACAGAACAGAAGCATGCGAAAATTAAACCCACCCAAACCATTTCATTTCCGCTCAGAAAACCCTCGAAGCCCTCGCCGCTCTAAGCCCCCGCCACTCATCTTCCACTTACAAGTTTTTCTCAATCATTCAAATTTTGGGCATTTTTCATTCTTGAGCTCTTACCGTGATTTTAATTTACATATGGCAATATATAAATTTTGCACTCCTATCATGATTTTAATTTACACTGTCTGTCCGATCAAATTTATTCTGATGAGAATCCACAAACACCCAGATATGATCCACGATCTCCGTAACTTCCACGAACACCATATCCCGTAACTTTCTCTGCCCTAACCCGCACCGGCAATACACACGCTTATGGAACAAAGCGACCATCTCATCCCAAATAGAACAGAAGCATGCGAAAATTAAATCCACCCAACCCATTTCATTTCCGCTCAGAAAACCCTCGAAGCCCTCGCCGCTCTAAGCCCCCGCCACTCATCTTCCACTTACAAGTTTTTCTCAATCATTCAAATTTTGAGCATTTTTCATTCACCCTACTCGACTGACAGTGAAGATTCATTTTTTGATTTCTCAAGCATAAAGAGGTGTATAATTTTCGATTATGAATGTGAATGGAGCCACGAAACAATCAACCATTTCCGATCATGTACTATTTAAAGTCAGGTTTAGGCAATACTAACCCAAACTGAACCACATACACCTCGATTCAAATGATATTGATGTTTGACATTTACAACACTACACACAAGCGATAAAAGAGTTCACAAGTGATTTTTAGTGTGATGGGACGAACGTACAATGGACTGTGAGTCAAAACACTCAGAATATGCGTCTGACACACACAATATTAGGCTTAGTTTAGCAAGTGATGGATTTAATCATTTTGGTCTTATGAATACAAATTGCAATACATGACCGGTTACTTTAGTATCTTATAATATGTTACCATAATTATGCATGAAAACTCCTAATTTTATCATATCTTTGATTATTCCCGACTCTGGACAACTTGAGAATGATATAGATGTCTATTTGCAACCTTTGATTTATGAGTTAAAATTTTTATGGAAAGTTGTGGTTTGCACTTATGATGTCTATAGTAAGTGCAATTTTAACATGCGTGCTGCTGCATTGTGGACGATAAATGATTTTCCAGCTTATGCTAACATATCAGGTTGGAGCACAAAGGGTAAGCTTGCTTGCCCGTATTGTAATAAGGACATATGGTATTGTTGACTAAAAAATGGATCTAAGATGTGTTACATAGGAAACAGACATTTTTTTGGATCCAAATCATAGATGGAGAAAAGATAAGAAGTCTTTTGATAGAACAGTAGAACTTTGTTCTGCACCAAAGGTCCTGTTAGGAGATGAAATTTTAGAGTAGCGAAAAGAATATGACAATGTGATTTTTGGAAAGTTTCAAAAGAAAAGGAGGCTCGATGAAACTACTCTCTCATACAATTGGAAGAAGTTAAGTACTTTTTTCAATTAACATGTTGAAAAATACTTGAGATACGTCATTGTCTTGATTACATGCATATTTTAAAAAATATTATTGATAATATATTGAGTACTTTGTTGAACATTGATGGGAAGACAAAAGATGATTTGAATTCTAGACTTAACCTTAAGGAAATGAGGTTGAGATCTGAATTACACTCGATAGAAAACGATGATCATTATGTCATGCCACAAACATGTTATTCATTGATATTGGTCCAACGAAAGGCAATATGCAATTTCTTGGAGAATTTAATAGTTCCAGATGGGTATTCTATCTTCAAATATAAAGAGATGTGCAAATGCTAAAAAAGGTAAAGTTTCACGAATGAAAGCTCATGATTGTCATGTTTTCACATTGGATCAACGTGCTCATACTTTTCATGGCATTGTTCACAAAGAGGTTTATGACCCACTGTTTGAATTAAGTGTCTTTTTAAAGGACCTGAGCTCAAAAATACTCAATATTGAGGAGTTGGATAAACTTAAGAAAAATATTGCTATCACATTTTGCAAACTCGAGAGAATATTTACTCCTTCATTTTTCACAATCATGATGCACTTACCAATTCATCTTGCACGAGAAGCAAGAGTTGTTGGTCCTGCATAATGTCGATGGAAGTATCCAATTGAAAGGTATGTCTATTAAATTATTATTTTTTGACTTTATCATATTATGTCTTTTAAATAATTGAATTCAACATATATTTATGTACACTCAAATTTTTTGTGTGAAACAAAGCACGCCCAGAAGGTTCAATGGAAAAAAGATACCTAGCACACGAGTGTTTGACATTTTGTTCTCGATATATAAATAAAGTTGAGACAAAGCTTAATCGACCAGATATAAATAATGAAGGAGGTGTTAAGCAAGATTCAAGATTGTTCATTTTTCAAAAAATTGGGAGGTCATTAGGTAAATGTACAACCTCGGGCTCGCAGCCCAGCAAGAGGGGTCCAGCGTGGCGAGAGGGGCCTTGGCGAGAGGAGAGGGCCTAGGCGAGTGAAGAGCGTTCGGCCCGGCGAGAGGAAAGGGCCTAGGCGAGTGAAGAGCGTTCGGCCCGGCGAGAGGAAAGGGCCTAGGCGAGTGAAGAGCGTTCGGCCCGGCGAGAGGAGAGGGCCTAGGCGAGTGAAGAGCGTTCGGCCTGGCGAGAGGACCCTAACGAGAGGCGCCTCGAGAGAAGGGCCGTCTTGGTTTCAGGGCCAGTTCAGGTAAGGTCGGGCCCACCTTCTGGGCCCTGGAGGTGGTTTTACTCTTTTACCCTGCATGGGCTGCATTTAGTCTTTTGGGACAGCGGAGTTTAGCTGTTGGCAGACCCAGCCAAGGGTATTCTGGTATTTTCACAGCAGCATAGTTTGCTTATTAGCAGTCCCAGTTCAGAGGCCTATAAATAGACCGGTAAGGTGCTTTAGAAAAGGGATTCTGGACTCCTCTTATCTTCTCTAAGGCACCTAGCTCAGTATTGGCTAGGGAGGGGAAGAGCTCTAGTTCTAGTCTCTTTCGGGTAAGAGGTGGGACCTCCTCACTGAAGCCTCCGGTCTAGTTCTTCGCCTCGAGAGTGATCCCGAGGGAGTAAGCACAAGCTGCCTCAGTAGTTCCGAGCTTTAGGTGGAATCGGCCTTGCTGGTTCCAACATTTTATGGTGCGGTGAGCGTGGAGCTGCAGCCTGTGCGGAAGAACGAGGGGTTATCTCATGGCGGGAGATGCGGGAGGAGGAGGCGAGAGGTCCCCCAGTCGGGAGGAGTATGTTGGGAGAACGGAGTTCATGACGTCCATTGGAGGGATCATGGATCTCCTCAAACAACTCGCACAAAGAGGCGAGTGCGAGACCCCCTCTCCTCAAGCGCCAGACCTCGCGCCCAGGGGAGGGGCCGACTCGGCGAGAATAGGGGAAGATGCGCCTGGGAGGCGGCCAGGAAAAGAGGTAATGGCGGAAGGAAGTCGGCGAGAGGTGGAAGGAAGGGAGCTCTTCCCTAGTCCGGCGAGTGCCGCGCCGGTGGACCTCGTGGCGCGAGTGGACCAGGCAAGGTCACTGGCGAGAGGATCTCCTTTTTGCGAGTTGGTCCTCTCGGCATCCGTTCCAGAAGGGTTCCGTGAGCCGGAAATGAACTACTACGTGGGGAAGGATGACCCCCTCCAACACTTGCAGTGGTTTGAAGACGCAGTTTCCATCAGACCCATGACGGACGCCTTCAAGTGCCGCCTCTTCGCCATCACTTTGAAGGACAAGGCTAGGGATTGGTTCCACCAACTCCCAACTGGTTCTATTTATTGCTTCGAGGACCTGAGCAGAAGTTTCCAACTGCGGTTCTCAACCTCCAAAAAGAGGAAGAGGAACCCGGAGTCCATCTTCCTGATCAAGCAGAGGGCAGACGAGTCTTTGGCTCAGTACGTAGACCGCTTCCAGGAGGAGATGTTGGACATTCAGGAGGTGTCTGGCTTCGCCCTCCAGATGGCTTTCACCGTGGGGCTAAGGGAAGGCTTCTTCAAGATGAGCCTCACCAGGAAGGCGCCGTTGTCCTTCGAAGGATTGATGGAGAAGGCCGCGAAAGAAATAGCCATGGAGGCGGCAAACCCGGCATTCGCAAGGAAGTTGGCAAGGTTGACGGAGGTGGAGCAGAGGGAGCCAGGAGGGGGAAGACAGCCGGAAGGAAGGAGGAGAGAGGAATTAAGAGGGCCCGTACACCCGGAGCCGGGGTGGAGACAACCAGGAGGCCCGGTTCAGGGACCTGGGAGAGGTCCTCCGCAGGGGGGAAGAAACTTTTATCAAGGACCAGGAAGGTTTCACCCGCTAGGATGGGGGCATGGTCCGAGGCCACTCCCACCCCCACCTCAGCAGGCTATGGCCATAGGCAGAGGGAGAGGAAGGGGAAGAGATCGCGGAAGAGCGGGAGCAGGGAGGAGGAGGAATCCCCCAGAAGAGAGACGTGAGGAGGGAGTTTTGCCCTATTGTGACTTCCACGAGGAGGAGGGTCACGCGACGGCAACATATCCCGAGTTCTTGGAGTTGAAGAGAGGAAAAGGAGGAGAAGACCGACAACCGGCAGTGCGGATGGTAGAGGTGCCAGGAGCTGGGGAGGAAGATCGGTGTGTAGACCGGTCAGATACAGGGGATCGAGGGGGGATCGGAGTAATTCATGGGGGAGTGGGAATCGAGGCCACCCGTAAGGCCAGTCTTCACACTATGTATCGTCGGAGCGTCGCCTCGACGTCACAAACCCCGCCCCCGGATGAGAAGATCACGTTTTCCAGAAGAGACCTACCTGACCACGAGGATCCTTTCTGTGACGCGCTCGTGATCAAGACTGCCATCGAGAACTTCACGGTATCTCGCATTCTGGTGGACAATGGAAGTTCCGTTAATGTAATCTTCAAGAAGGCTTTCATCGAGATGAGGGTGGAGTCTCGAAGGGTGTTGGCGGCGGATGGACCGTTGTTTGGCTTTTCAGGAGAAAGGAAGGAGGTTGAGGGAGGAGTAGGGCTTCAGGTGACCTTGGGGGGGTTGTCCAGGAATTGTCGTTTCGTGATAGTGGACGCTCCCAGCAGTTACAACGCGATCTTTGGGCGCCCTCTTATCAGTGCCTTTAGATGCGTTCCATCCTCTTTTCATCAGTGCCTGAAGCTCAATTCGGGAGGAACCCAGATCAGGGTGAGAGGGGACCCGAAAGCGGCTCGGGAGTGCTATGTGACGGCGGTCAACACCATCTCGTGGATGGAGGATGCGGAGGAGTGGGGAGCAAGGATGGAGAGAGGGGAGTTGGGAAGAAGGGAAGCAGGAGTGGAGGAAGATCGGGTAGCGGAAGAAGAGATGGCTGGAGGAGAGGAGTTGGAGATGGTAGTGGAGAGGGGCATTGCGGTGGAGCCAGTGATGGCTGGAGAGCAGGTGGCTGGAGGAGAGGAGTTGGAGATGGTAGTGGAGAGGGGCATTGCGGTGGAGCCAGTGATGGCTGGAGAGCAGGTGGCTGGAGGAGAGGAGTTGGAGATGGTAGTGGAGAGGGGCATTGCGGTGGAGCCAGTGATGGCTGGAGAGCAGGTGGCTGGAGGAGAGGAGTTGGAGATGGTAGTGGAGAGGGGCATTGCGGTGGAGCCAGTGATGGCTGGAGAGCAGGTGGCTGGAGGAGCAGGAGGGGAAGGAAGTCTGGTAGTGGAGAAGGAGATGTATGAAGGAGACGGGTTGGAGAAGGGAGAAGGAGGAAAGGCCCAGGAGAGGGTGGCTACTGTGGAAATCTCAGGAGTTGGGTGCGGGTCGAAGGATCTGGAGGAAGAGCTGAGAGAACAGGAGGAGGAAGAACCCTCGAGGTTGAGGGCGGCGGTAGAAGTTCTGGAGGTCGAGATCCTCACCAAAGATGGGAGAAAAGAGAAGATAAAGATCAGCGGTGAGCTCACTCCGCAGGACCAGGAAGAAATTCGGAAGTGTGTAGAAGAGAACATTGATGTCTTCGCCTGGAGCGCAGCAGACATGCCGGGGGTCGACGCGGATGTGGCGTGCCATCGTCTCAACCTCGACCCCGGGGTTCGCCCCATTCAGCAGAAGAAGAGAGCCATCGCCTCCAAGATGGCCGGGCCCATCAGAGAAGAGGTAGAGAAGCTGCTCCGAGCGGGATTCATATCGGCCAACAGGTATCCGGGATGGGTGAGCAACGTTGTAATGGTGAAAAAGGGGGAGGGCAAGTGGAGGATGTGTATCGATTTCTCTCTCTTAAATAAAGCTTGTCCTAAGGATTGTTACCCCCTGCCTCGGATCGACGCGCTGGTTGACTCAGCCGTCGGTTTCTCACTAATGAGTTTTTTAGATGCTTTTTCAGGGTACCACCAGATACGCATGCACCCTCCGGACGTCAAGGATGTCACCTTCGTCACGGAGGATGGTTGCTTCAGCTATAACATGATGCCCTTTGGGCTAAAAAATGCGGGGGCAACCTACCAAAGGATGATGGACCGGATCTTCCGTGAGTAGAAAGGGCGGAACCTCGAAGTCTATGTGGACGACTTGATGGTAAAGAGTCGGGACCTCGGGTCTCATGTCCTAGACCTACAGGAGACCTTTGCAACCATTAGAAAGTATAAGATGAGGCTTAACCCTCTGAAATGTGTGTTCGGGGCCAGCCGAGGGAAGTTCTTGGGACATCTCCTCACCCCTGAAGGGGTGGAGCCCAACCCTGACAAGGTAAGGGCGATACTGGAGCTGGGATCTCCTAGGAATGCCAAAGAAGTCCAACGTCTCACTGGTAAACTAGCCGGTTTGAGCAGGTTCCTCTCCAGAGCGGGAGAGAGGTGCTCTTCTTTCTTTCGAACCCTGAGGGGAGGGAAGGAGTTCGAATGGACCATTGAATGTGAGAAAGCCTTCGCGGCTCTAAAGCAGCAACTCACTCAGACGCCGCTACTTCAGGGGCCGAGGGAGGGGGAGAACTTGCTCCTCTACCTCGGGGTGGGGACGGGGGCGGTCAGCTCAGTCCTCGTCCGCGAAGAAGGGAAGAGGCAGTTCCCAATCTATTATGTAAGCAGAGTCCTCAAGAAGGCAGAGCTGAAGTACCCCATCCTTGAAAAGTTGGCTTTCGCTCTCATTGTGTCGGCCCGGAAGCTCAGACCCTATTTCCAAGCCCACGCCATCCAGGTTGTGACGGATCATCCCCTTCGCCGTATCCTCGAAGGGGTCGAACACTCGGGGAGGTTGGCCAAGTGGTCGATAGAGCTCAGTGAATTCGACCTCTCCTACGTTCCTCGAGAAGCTATTAAAGCACAAGTGGTGGCGGATTTCTTGGCAGACTACGTACTGGAGGCCGAAGAAATGGAGGTACCTCCCGTAGCAGCATGGAAGATGCTGGTGGACGGAGCTTCTGGTAGGAATTCTTTCGGGGAGGGGTCATCCTGGCGAGTCCTGAGGGGACTAGGATTGAACAAGCTCTGAAAATACACTTCACCCTCACCAATAATCAGGCGGAGTATGAGGCCATCATCGCCGGACTTCGGTTGGCCAGGGAGTTGGGTATACAGGATATCAGGGTCTTCACGGACTCCTTGGTGGTGGCGCGACATATCAGCGGAGAGTTCGAGGTGAGGGAGCCGACTCTCCAGTTGTACCTAGTGAAGATAAAAGGCATAGTTGGACAGTTCCATAGCTTCTCCATTCAGCATGTTCCTCGAGAGGAGAATGCTCGGGCAGACCTGCTCGCGAAGCATGGCCCTCAGGCCGGAGGGACCATGACCGAGCTCTTCAGACCCTCCATAGAAGAGGGGGAGGTGATGGAGATCGACCAGGAGAGGTCTTGGATGGATCCCTTTGTGACTTTCCTGGCGTCGGGACGACTACCCGAGGGGGATCTCGAGAAGAAACGAATCCGATACAAGTCGGCATACTATTTGTTGAAGGAAGGAGTACTTTATCGAAAAACGTTGTCTGGACTGTTAGCCCGATGTGTATCCGAGAAGGAAGCACCAAGGGTGCTGGAAGAGGTCCATTCGGGAGAGTGCGGGAGCCATTCGGGGAGTCGAACCTTGGAAGGGAGAGTGCTAAGGCAGGGCTACTTCTGGCCTACCCTACGAAGAGATGCAGAAGAGCTTGCTAAAAGGTGTAGGAAGTGCCAAGAGTTTGCTCCTTTGCAGCTCCTTCCAGCGCAAAGGCTGCGAACGATCACCTCCCCTTGGCCCTTCGCCATATAGGGATTGGATCTGGTAGGACCGTTTCCTCAAGCCAGTGGTCAGAGGAGGTTCCTACTGGTTATGGTGGATTACTTCTCAAAGTGGTTAGAAGTTAAGGCCCTGGCAAAGGTAACCTCGCAGGTGGTGAGGAATTTCGTATGGGGGGAGATTATTTGCCGGCACGGGCTTCCTTTAGCCATAGTCACCGATAACGGGCCGCAATTTGCTAGCAAAGAGTTTGTGGATTTTTGTGCACAGCTCGGCATAGACCTTCGGTTCGCCTCGGTCCATCATCCACGAAGCAACGGGCAGGTCGAGGCAGCAAACAAGATTATAGTGAACCTCCTGAAGAAGAAAGTAGAGAACTTGAGGGGGAGCTGGGTGGAACAGCTCCCCTCTGTCCTGTGGGCTCTGCGAACTACACCCAACACGGCCACCGGGGAAACGCCCTTCAAACTCTCTCATGGCTCCGAGGCCGTCATACCTGTGGAATTTGAAGTTGAATCGCCTAGGGTCACAGCAGCCAGAGAAGGAGGGGAAGGGTGGCAGTTCGATAATGGAGAGGAGCAGAGACTTACTCTCGACCTCGTGGAAGAGCTCAGAGAACTAGCAACAGTCCGACAGGAGGAAGTCAAGCGCCGGATGTCCCGGTACTTCGATAAGCACATCCGGATCAAGCAGTTTCAAAAGGGGGATTTGGTCCTCAAGAAGGTAGATGCTGCAGGGAGGGGAGCCTTGGTGGGGAAGCTCAACCCCAATTGGGAAGGTCCTTTCATAGTAAAAGAAGTCTTAAAGTCAGGGGGGTATCACCTCCAGGATGTGGACGGGATACCCCTGGACTGCGCCCGCAATGGCGATGATCTGAAACATTTTTATCCATAATAATAAAAGTCTTTTGAATTTACTTGAGCGTATCGTTAATAATCCTCCCCTTTTTGAATATGCTAATACTATACCGCAGGGCGCCCTCCTTCAGAGGACGAGAGAGCGATGGTTGGAGGAGAAAGAGGAGAGGAGACCCCGAGAAGACCCGCTGTCCAGGCTACCATCGAGCTGGCAGGTCTGTAGGCTCACTCGGCGGTTGGAGGAGAAGGAGGAGAGGAGACCCCGAGAAGACCCGCTGTCCAGGCTACCATCGAGCTGGCAGGTCTGTAGGCTCACTCGGCGGTTGGAGGAGAAAGAGGAGAGGAGACCCCGAGAAGACCCGCTGTCCAGGCTACCATCGAGCTGGCAGGTCTGTAGGCTCACTCGGCGGTTGGAGGAGAAAGAGGAGAGGAGACCCCGAGAAGACCCGCTGTCCAGGCTACCATCGAGCTGGCAGGTCTGTAGGCTCACTCGGCGGTTGGAGGAGAAAGAGGAGAGGAGACCCCGAGAAGACCCGCTGTCCAGGCTACCATCGAGCTGGCAGGTCTGTAGGCTCACTCGGCGGTTGGAGGAGAAAGAGGAGAGGAGACCCCGAGAAGACCCGCTGTCCAGGCTACCATCGAGCTGGCAGGTCTGTAGGCTCACTCGGCGGTTGGAGGAGAAAGAGGAGAGGAGACCCCGAGAAGACCCGCTGTCCAGGCTACCATCGAGCTGGCAGGTCTGTAGGCTCACTCGGCGGTTGGGGGAGAAAGAGGAGAGGAGACCCCGAGAAGACCCGCTGTCCAGGCTACCATCGAGCTGGCAGGTCTGTAGGCTCACTCGGCGGTTGGGAGGAGAAAGGAGGAGAGGAGACCCCGAGAAGACCCGCTGTCCAGGCTACCATCGAGCTGGCAGGTCTGTAGGCTCACTCGGCGGTTGGAGGAGAAAGAGGAGAGGAGACCCCGAGAAGACCCGCTGTCCAGGCTACCATCGAGCTGGCAGGTCTGTAGGCTCACTCGGCGGTTGGAGGAGAAAGAGGAGAGGAGACCCCGAGAAGACCCGCTGTCCAGGCTACCATCGAGCTGGCAGGTCTGTAGGCTCACTCGGCGGTTGGAGGAGAAAGAGGAGAGGAGACCCCGAGAAGACCCGCTGTCCAGGCTACCATCGAGCTGGCAGGTCTGTAGGCTCACTCGGCGGTTGGAGGAGAAAGAGGAGAGGAGACCCCGAGAAGACCCGCTGTCCAGGCTACCATCGAGCTGGCAGGTCTGTAGGCTCACTCGGTGGTTGGAGGAGAAAGAGGAGAGGAGACCCCGAGAAGACCCGCTGTCCAGGCTACCATCGAGCTGGCAGGTCTGTAGGCTCACTCGGTGGTTGGAGGAGAAAGAGGAGAGGAGACCCCGAGAAGACCCGCTGTCCAGGCTACCATCGAGCTGGCAGGTCTGTAGGCTCACTCGGTGGTTGGAGGAGAAAGAGGAGAGGAGACCCCGAGAAGACCCGCTGTCCAGGCTACCATCGAGCTGGCAGGTCTGTAGGCTCACTCGGCGGTTGGAGGAGAAAGAGGAGAGGAGACCCCGAGAAGACCCGCTGTCCAGGCTACCATCGAGCTGGCAGGTCTGTAGGCTCACTCGGTGGTTGGAGGAGAAAGAGGAGAGGAGACCCCGAGAAGACCCGCTGTCCAGGCTACCATCGAGCTGGCAGGTCTGTAGGCTCACTCGGCGGTTGGAGGAGAAAGAGGAGAGGAGACCCCGAGAAGACCCGCTGTCCAGGCTACCATCGAGCTGGCAGGTCTGTAGGCTCACTCGGCGGTTGGAGGAGAAAGAGGAGAGGAGACCCCGAGAAGACCCGCTGTCCAGGCTACCATCGAGCTGGCAGGTCTGTAGGCTCACTCGGTGGTTGGAGGAGAAGGAGGAGAGGAGACCCCGAGAAGACCCGCTGTCCAGGCTACCATCGAGCTGGCAGGTCTGTAGGCTCACTCGGCGGTTGGAGGAGAAAGAGGAGAGGAGACCCCGAGAAGACCCGCTGTCCAGGCTACCATCGAGCTGACAGGTCTGTAGGCTCACTCGGTGGCTGGAGCAGATGGGAGAGAAGGGACCCAACGCTCTCGGGTCCTCTGCGAGCGAGGGTTTGGGTTTTCGTGTTAATGTCCGCTAGCAACAACGGAGGTCGGCTAATCGGAAAAATCTATCCCCCCTAGCAAAAAAGGGATGCTTCGGGGGAAGTCACCACATAAAGAAGAAAAAAAAAGGGAAGGAGAAAAAAGGAGAGAGGGAAGATAGCAAGCCCTCCCTGTCCACTCGCACTGAGAGGAGCCGTCCCGAGAGCCGAGGGCGAGTAAATACTCCTCTCGCTCACGGAAAACCAGGGAGGCCCACCCACTCGCCCCAGGAGCCAAGCCCACGGGTAATAACTAGGCGAGAGGAAAGGCTGTTTTTCTCTCGCCTATCGATAATCTCGAGGTTTCCTCGAGCAATCCCGGTATAAAAGAAAGGGCCGGCCCCAAAAAGGCGCGAGCGAGAATATATATACGTATATACATACACGAGTCATGTCTATATTTTAAGACAACGCATTCGTAAGATAAGAAAGAAGCGAGAGGCGAGCAAAAAGTAAGAATTTAAACATGAGTCATAACAACGTTCAAACACCCTACGGCTATGAAATAGGAAGTATTACAATCCCAGCAAAAGAAAGGAAAAAGAGGGCCCTAACCCCTCTCACTCGCTGAGGGATCCTCGTCCTCGCCATAGATCTCGGGCACGAGGTCTCGAGCAGTGATGTCTTCGCAGCCGTCTTTTACAACACCTAGCTCCCGCATCATCTTGAGGATGAGCTCGGCGGTCCTTATGTTGGCATCCTTACAAAATTCCTCCACATCATCGTGGGTATAGCGCGCGAGAGGAAGTGGGGAGGCCTGCGAACGGGGAAGGGGAGCTTCCTTGAGCCTGGCGTTCTCCGCCTTTAGCTCTCTTACTTCGGCCTCCAGCCCTTCCACCCGCGAACGTAGCCGATCGGCCGTCTCGGCATCCTGCGAGAGAAAAGGAGAGGTAAAAAGGTGAAAAAGAGAGGGGGTACCGGGGCAAGTGCCCGTAGAACAGGGGCGGGGTGTTGACTTACCACTCCGCCGCTAGCTTTCGCCAGAAGGCTTTCGGACACCTCCAGCCGCTTGGCAAGGTCCCCCGACTTTTCGCGCTCGGTCTCCAGCTCGGTGTGTATCTCCTTCCAGCTTTTGGTGTTGAAAATCAGGCGCCGCGAGAGGCGGTGCGACAGCTCTAAAGTGCGCAACTGCGAGTGTGCCGTCCTCAAGACTAGGTCTCGCGTGGTGGCTGCGTCAAGCGGATCGGGAGTAAGGCCTCCATATAGGCCGAAGCCCAAGGAGAAAGCGTGAGCACTGGGCTCAGCCTGCTCTCTCCAGGAGGGCAGGAGGGTGGAAATGGAGACTCGGTAGGACCCCTTGTCCCAAATCAGGGAGGGGTCATTGTTGCCGTCAGGGACCGCCGGCCCCAGGTCGAAGTTGAGGTGATCGGACGGCGGGGGAATTTGGGAAGTCCCCTCGCGAGAGGGGAATCGAGGAGAAGGGCAGGATGAACTCGCCAGGGGAGCGAAGGGGGCTGCTCCCTCGGGGAGCGAGGTCGTTTTACGTGGAGAAGTCAGAGGAGGCGAGTGGGGAGACCGGGACCCCACGGAAATAGGGCTCAGTGATCCCGGCGTCCCCGCGAGATCGGCAGGAGCTTTGCCCTTCCCGGAGGGGAAGGAGACGGTCTTCTTGGTCTTCATCCGCATCTTCTTCGAAGGACTAAGGCGAAGCGGCGCGGAATCCTCGGCCACCCTCTTTTGGGGGGGAGGGGCCAACGATTCTCTGGCCGCCTCGGCCGCCATAGTAGCGAGAGCCACATCGGGGGAAGGCTTAATGGCGCTTCGATAAGGGGGATGCGTTGGCACGACCCTCTCTCCTGAGAAGAAAGGACAGAACGAACATCAGAAGAGCTCTCGCGAGAGAAAGAGGCGAGAGGTAATGAAAAGAGAAGTTCGAAGTATACCTTCCCCGGGGAGCACGGGGGGTAGAGAGGTGAGCCCTCTTCTCAGATAACGGACTTCAAAGTTCTTCCCTGCAAGGTATTCACAGAGAAGTCTATCCGTTCCGCCTACCTGAGGGGAGGTGTAGAAGGTTTCAGCAGGAGACACCGGCGCGAGAGGAACTCCGCCTAGATTCCCGCGGATGAAAACAAAGCGAGTGAGCCAGTGGTGATTCTTGTTAGGGGTCTCGCACACCTTCAGATTCAACCCAGTAAAGAAGGACACTCCGTCCTGATTGGCGTGGTACACGAACATCTTACGGAAGACGGTAAGACTGAACTCTATTCTCTCCCTTCGCATGTAGCAGGCGAATGCAATGATGACGGAGATGGCATTCAGATTCAGTTGAGCGGGTACAACACCGAAGTACTTCAGGACCTGTTTTACCTCTGGCCAAAAGGGAAGTCGAAGCCCAGCTTCAAAGTGGGAGATTGGGAAGGCGAGTTCTCCCGGGTAGAAAGTGTTGATGCTCTCACCGACCCGGGGAGGGCGCGACTCGAAGCCTTCTGGCAGGTAGTCGCCCCGAAAGGCCTCGTAATCGTCGGCAGAAAGGCGACCGGGGGGGAAGTCGTGGTCTGTGAATCGTTTCCCGCAGCGGCTGCGCCCCTCACTCCCTTCAGACCTCCTCTTTGCCATCTTGAGCGCAGGGCGAGACTAAAGGGAGGGACTGGCGAATGGGGAATGCGCGAGTGTGCGCGAGAAGCGGGAGAGGCTGGAGAGCGAGTCGAACAGCAAGAAGAAGGGTACTCGCGGGTTGGAGTCTAAGGAAAGCATACCTCTTGTTTTGGCAGGGGGGGGGGGTATTTATAACCTTCCCCGGTACCTCGGTACGGACAAGGTGGTTGCGTCAGGAGAAGGGAAGAGTCGGCCGACCTTTCGCCCTCCGGGCCTCGGGCAGTGGAACGCCGAGTGAACGGCCTTCTCGAAAAAAGAGCGGTGAAAAGACAGCGGGACAGACAGCTAATGATGAAAGTCAATAATGTGAAATAGAAATCATTTAAAGAAGCAGTAGTGACGATTAAACCGACATTATGAAATTAATTAATCCCGCGCGTAGCGGGCGGCGAGTTCAAAAGGGCGCACAGCAGGCGCTATATCAGTCAATACTATTACAGTTAAGAAGAGAGTTATTTGGCGGAAGACGGGAAGCGAGAGGCGACTGCAGGAGGAAAGAACGCTCGGGCTCCGTCAGTTCTTGTCCCACCTCCATCGTCCTCCACGACCTCTCACGCAGGGGGGGGGCGATGGGGGAAGTGGAAGGCGCAAGCAGCCGCAGCACCGCGCCGGGCGAAACGAAGCTGTTGATCGACATCGTTCAGAATCGCTAGAGGATCAGTCTGGTCCACCTCCGTGTCGACATCAATCTCATTCGACAGGCGAACACATTCCATCTCGAGCCAATCAATTCGGTGGTCCGCGACCTGCTTTCCTTTTTCCAGTGCTTGGATGAGCAACGCGTGCTTCCGCAGCATCTCGGCCACCTTTCGCTTCATCTCTATGGGGTCCGCGGGATCGCCCAGATAATCATCAATCTCGTCTACTGGCGGAGGAGGCGAGAAGGCTTCTCTCCCAGAATAACCCTCAGTCGGCGAGTCGGCGGCCAGAGTGCTCTCGGCAGGCCTCCCACTCACACCTGCCAGAAGATCAATATTGGCTGGGAGTGGCGGAAGGAATAGCAAGGACGGAGCAAGTCAGTGATAAGATCTCTTACCTATTCGGCGAGTGCGGTCCGAAGCGGTGGAAGGGTCATCCCTCTTCGTCACCGGCGTAGAAGGGAGGGAGTCCTAGGGTGAGAGGCGATGAGAAGGGAATTCGGAGATGTTTATTCGGATGGTCTCGGGGCGCTGAGAGGCCTCCAAAAATCTCTGAGAATAGACAGCAGATAAAGAAGGGGCAGTAGCAAGAAACCCGAAAAGGTTGGAAGGACGTACTTCTTTTCCCTTGAGGCTAGCGGGGGCCGGGGGCGTCGATCCCCTTGGATGGGTGCGAGAGGGTTCCTCAGCCAGAGTATGAGGCTCCAGAATTTTGGTCCTCTTAGGAGGGGAGGCGGATAGCGGTAGCGAGGGAGGAGCACGGGCAGGGATCTTGTTCAGACCCGCCGCCGTCGCCCTATTCCGCTGGCGCACGGCCGCGAGGCGGTCCCGGACGCTTTGGTTGAGAGACATGGTCAAGCGTTAAGGAGAGAGAAAGTAAGGAAGTATCCCCTTTAAGGGAAGGGAGGTTCTGTATTTATAGGTCAGGCAAGGGGCCCACCAAAAGATTCCCTCAATAAATTGGCTGTACCATCGCGAGCCTCGGTTGGACTATCTTTCCGAGTTTGTGCCAACCTCGAAAAGAGCGGGGATTGTGTACAACCTCGGGCTCGCAGCCCAGCAAGAGGGGTCCAGCGTGGCGAGAGGGGCCTTGGCGAGAGGAGAGGGCCTAGGCGAGTGAAGAGCGTTCGGCCCGGCGAGAGGAAAGGGCCTAGGCGAGTGAAGAGCGTTCGGCCCGGCGAGAGGAAAGGGCCTAGGCGAGTGAAGAGCGTTCGGCCCGGCGAGAGGAGAGGGCCTAGGCGAGTGAAGAGCGTTCGGCCTGGCGAGAGGACCCTAACGAGAGGCGCCTCGAGAGAAGGGCCGTCTTGGTTTCAGGGCCAGTTCAGGTAAGGTCGGGCCCACCTTCTGGGCCCTGGAGGTGGTTTTACTCTTTTACCCTGCATGGGCTGCATTTAGTCTTTTGGGACAGCGGAGTTTAGCTGTTGGCAGACCCAGCCAAGGGTATTCTGGTATTTTCACAGCAGCATAGTTTGCTTATTAGCAGTCCCAGTTCAGAGGCCTATAAATAGACCGGTAAGGTGCCTTAGAAAAGGGATTCTGGACTCCTCTTATCTTCTCTAAGGCACCTAGCTCAGTATTGGCTAGGGAGGGGAAGAGCTCTAGTTCTAGTCTCTTTCGGGTAAGAGGTGGGACCTCCTCACTGAAGCCTCCGGTCTAGTTCTTCGCCTCGAGAGTGATCCCGAGGGAGTAAGCACAAGCTGCCTCAGTAGTTCCGAGCTTTAGGTGGAATCGGCCTTGCTGGTTCCAACAGTAAAGGAGTAGAAAAAGATCTCGGACATGAAGATTGACATCAGGCTCAACTCTACACACTAAGAAATTGTGCAAAAGTAGAACCATTTATAAAGTGAGATTCACATTCGTGCTCTTCATAGTTGTATTATTTTTATCTTATTTAACTAATTCGTTAAACATTTAAAATTAATAGGCAACATCGCCTGGAGTTTCACAATGTAGACTCTAGAAATATTGGAAGAAGACATGAGAAAACTTTTGTTAGATGGTTTGAATCACATATAAATAAGATCTAATTTTTTAAGCATCAACTTGTTCTTACTTTGCATGATTGTGGTTACATTACTTTTTCAATAGATATTCAAATTATATTACGAGCGAGATTCAAGAGTTAGCAAAAGATTTTTGCAGTTAGCTTACGGTTTGAGAAAAGGGGCGACACATTATTCTGGTTATATTATTAATGGTTTTAGATTTCATACTTATGAACGTGAAATTAGACGCAAAAATCAAAATAGTAGTGTTTTTGTTAAACTAGATGAGCAATCAAGTGACAATAAAAAATTATTTTATTTAAATGTGAATGGTGAGATACGTACAATGGAGGTAGAGGAGACAGGAAGGAAAACAATGGACTTATTTCTGTTAATATAAAACATAATTTGAGAAGCAATGAACCTTATGTTCTAGCCTGCCAAGTTGAACAAGTGTATTATGTGTCTGATAACAAAAGTAAAGATTTGAGAGTGATCATAATGACCGTTCCACGCCACTTTTATGACATTCCAACCAAAGGATTTGAAGAAGTCACTGAGGATGAAATTCGGTTGTTTGATATAAATGTTGGGTTAAGATCGATGCTTGATAATGGTGTAAATAATGATAACCCTATGCTTTCATTACAACGAACTGATGTTGTAGCTATAACTACTAAGAAAAAAGATCAATCCAGACAAAGAAGAGTTTTGAATGAAGAAAATGAAATTGATGACTTTGAGGATGTCGGTGATATTTAAAATGTATCTTTTATTTTGAGTATTTATTATAAAATTTAAATGTAGTTGTAAAATATATCTTTTATTTTGAATGTTTAACTAAAATTTAGTTGTTGTTTTTTCCAGGTAATTTAGATCAAAAATATGAAGAGTGCAAATATTGTTGGTAAGGCTAAAGCTTCCCGTGTTGAAAGTCTTGTAGATACTTTACATCCACGATCCACTGCAGTGCGCATGCATTTCTTTGCTAAATCATTTACTCAACATAATTGTGAACCTTCCAATCAGCATAAAAAAGAATCACATGTTAAAACTACAAGTATAGACAATAATTCTCAGGTTGTTGTGCTCAACTTACAAAAATAGTATCTTCTTCTAGACAACGACCAACAAAAATAGCAATATCGTTAAATACAGATCGAGGCTTGATAAATAAAGATCAACATGCAAATGTTGAGAGTGTATTTGAACTTGTTTCTACTGATGTTGAGGTTGATCGTGTACCTGCAAATCCAACAGACCTTGAACATGCTATTAATAGTGGTACAAATGTCTTATGTTTTTTAATTTGATATATTTGAAACATGTTAACACAAAAATGTTTAAATACAAGTTTAAAAGTAATAAAGAAAAGGACATGTGGTCCGACCATTGGGCTTAAGTGGTCAAAGAGGAGACAAAATAATCTGGAGAGGGTGGATGTGCAACTTCCAACAGAACTTTGAAGATTAGTTGAATATAGAGCTCAAGAGTTTATTACAAAAAGTGGACAATATGTAAGACAAAATTCTCCTCTAAATGTGGAGAAATGGTCTTAAATTCCAACTGATATCATTGACAAAAATAATTAATATCATATATGTAAGAATTAGATTTTAAATTGCTTTTTAAATTTATAAATAATTTTCTATTTTGAATTCATAATTTTGCTATTTTATATTTTTGTAGACTGAATTCAATCTCCAAAAAGAATCTCATGTTCATGGTGATCTTATATCATCACTTCGTCGACACTACAATATTTGGTGTTTTCATTTACATGTTGATTATTATCTGAAATGGAATACTGATGCATAAAAGTGTGCAAATTGCCCTAAAGACATTGATCCGGCTCAATGGAATTGGATAATTAATTACTGGGGCAGTGCCTGATTCATGGTATGAAATACATTAATTACTTTAAAATTATGTGCATTGTTCATACAAAGTTTTTTTTATTGATTAATTGATGTAGAGAATCAACGAGATCGATACACAAAATATGAATTAACAAAAAATGGAATCTCATGCAGGATCAAAGTCTATTGCAAAGAACAATATACAAAATATTAAGCTCTTAGAATTTAACAACTATAATATTAAATAAATTTAGCAGTCGTAATTGTACTTGAAACTAATGCTTTATTGTTTTTTATACGAGGTGAAAACTCCAAATGAACAAGATGAGTTATCATTCTATATAAAGTTGTGGGAGAAAAATCACAAGGGGAAACATAATGAATGACAAGATGAAACAGTGGAGAAAACATATAAGACGCTATTAGAGCTTTATGACACACAAATGAGAGAGAAGGGAGAAGATAAGTTGACACCAGAATTGAAGAAGCCTACACTATAGTACTTGGACATCGTTTAGGTTATATTTCTGGAATGGGTCCTGGATCCAAACCTTCAGAGCGTAAACATACTAATGTGCAACAATTACGAGAAGAAATTCAAGAAGAATTTGAAGTGGAGATGAACACTCATATTAAAGATTTGGAAGTGGAGGTGACCACCCGTATTTAAGAGATGGAATCTAAAATTTTGGCTCTTCAGAAACAAAGAGAACCTGAGGATCAAGCAGACAACACTAATGATTCTTGAAAACTAATTTTATCATCTGAACTTCTGATTTTCTATTTTTTTATCTTTGCTGGATAGTTTTTATATAATTTATATTTAGTTGTTCTTCTAATTGAATATTTTTTTCTATTTTATCTTATGTTACTTTTGTTCATTCTAAAGTACATGCTAGCCTTTTTTCCCACAAACCTCATGTTCTAGCGGAGATGTATCTTTGATTGCTCTTTCAATCTAATCAATATAATAGTTTGAGTTATTTGTATTTTACCAACATTTCCTGAAAAACTAACACTTACCAGGATACTTTGGATTCTAGCAGTGGTTATACTTCACAATCACCGTGTTTACTGTTTTCACATCTATCATAGTGATATTTACTGTTTTGGTCAAAATTGAAGGAGATATATCTCAAGGCGTGAAAGTACACAAGAAAGCTTTGTGTTACAACCAGCATTATGCAGATGCGATGTATAATCTTGGTGTAACACATGTAGAACTGTTGAAATTTGACATGATCAGTGATTTTTGAATTTTCAACTATAGAGATAACATCTAATTTTTACACATCGTAGTGAAATTTTGAATTGTTGCCAACTTATTGGAACTTATTGAAATTGTTGCCAAGTTATTTAGGTGTTTAAGTTGTTTTTCATACTTAAGGTAATTGCACCCAACCAGTCTTCTTCTACCATGTATTACTTCTTATATGAAATTTTAAAAATAAAGGGGAACTCTTGATGGTTTCTGTTTCATCAAACAACAGTACTTGCCATATTTGATGGGAGTATTTGTGATAATTTGTTTTCTTTCCATAATATTTGGCTTGGATTTTATATTGCAACATAATAAAGCTCATGTACTTTTTTTTATGGGTCAAAAAGAACTTTTTTCCTCTCTGAGCAGTATTATCTTGGCTGCAATATTATTGGACATACAATGATTTAAAGGGTTGATGCTTTATGTTTTAATCTTCATATGGGTAGATTATGTCTCTAAACGTTCTTTATGGTGTTTATATGTGCAAAATAGGCCCAATGAAATATACAAGAAAGTGGAAGATCTCAAGTCCATTAGAGGAAGAAATCAAGATGCCATTTTAGTTGCTTGCTTATACATAGTTTGCCAGCATGAGGATAGACATCACACAATAAAGGGTACACAATAATAAAAAGTTCCTTTGAGATGTTTTATGATATATTGCCTCATTAATTTTCTTTGTATTTCAAATCAAAAATCTGTTCTATTGTGAATGGTGCTACAAAGAAGGAAATCGGTCAGGCAAAAGAGTTCATTGTTTAGTAGCTCGAAGTTCATATGGGCCAATCAATGGAAATGGGAACTATTCACGCAGGAGATTTCCTGGTCAATTTACTGACAACGAGTATTTAATCTTTGGCTTTTATGTGCTGGTAGAAAAAACTTGGCTCATTTTGGAGATAAGGCTTGGGCTCTGTTTGGGGGGACTTATTTTTATCGGTCAAGCGGTTACGACCGCATGAACCGGACCTTAATTAACCGCTTGATCGGTGAAAATAAGTCCCCCCAAACGGAGCTTTGGTCTATCTTTGCACCTTGTGTAGCTGAGATAGGATACATACCCTCTGTAAATTTATTATTTAATATCAACTCATTTTTATATACTTTTATTTTTTAAATTTCTGAAAGTTTTTGAATTTCTTATCTTTTGCAGAGGAGTTTTTGTTCTCATCTTGGCATGACAAATCAAGTTGTCATAGTTGCTCAAGAAGCAGTTCAAAAGTCTGAGGAGCTAGATATAAGGTGCACTTGGAATTATTAGAATTATTTTTTTAAATGTATTCTCTCATATACTTGTATCTCATGTTCTTGTGATCATATATAGAGTCTTTATGCAATTTTCATCTCATTATGATCTACAAGGTATCAAATCAAGGTTCATTCCTTGCTTACCCGTGATATACAAAACCCTTGTCATGATACAACCTCTTATGGTCAACCACTGGTGACAACAAGCTAGCTTGAGTTTTAACACCCCTTCAAAGCTAACACCTTAAACATCCACCATTCCAAACATGAGAGAGCCCATATGGAATTTTTTTGCGGATACAATTTTTGTAAATATATACGTCAACTAAGTACCAACGAGAATAAATGGAGTATATATGATTTTATTTTGAATTTCGTCATGCACAAAATTCCCAACAACTCTATATTTTTGATATGTTCTTGTAACATTGGATTCAAGGTTATGTGAATAGCAGCTTGACAATGTCACTTTTTTCTGTCTTGTGCTCTATCTTAGATTTATCTTTACTGCATATTTACTTTATGCACTAGAAGAATGTGAAAATCAATCAACTAATCTGTTCACTCCTCCCCTTCTAAAGAAATTGTTTTATATCATCTAGTGATTTTCAACATGTAATTGAAATTTGATCTTTCATTTTCAATGCTTGAGATTCAATTTTACTTACCTAATTTTTATAGATCCTCATTTCTTTCATATCTTGTTCACATGAAATATACCTTTATTATATTTAGATTTTTTATTGAACAAATATTGAAACAACTGGTTGATGGAGTTGCCTGCTTCTAAGAAACCATTCACAATGGAATCGTCCTCGTACTAGATAGTTGATGTGTCTATTTCATTTTTTTCTCTACGTTAGAGACCCATGGAGTTCCTGGACAAAGATTAGATCACATGTGCACAATTTAAGTTGTTTAATCACTACTAATATATCATTCCCAACCCTCAAACTATGTAGCTTCGCATTTCTCATCTGTAATATGGCCAAATGCAGGTTGGACTTATTGATTGTAGAAGTTTAAATGGTCAGAGTATGACTCAATTGAGAAGAATCTTAGGATGGCCAGAGTTTGGTGATACTTCAATAGGGACACGATGAATTGTACAAAGAAGAGTATCAATGTGCCGAGCGTCGCCGCTGCTGTCACCGACAATTGAGAGGTGGAGATCAACGCGAACTTATGTCACTGTCAACATCACGAAGTTCGAGAAGGGCAAGCAGATCTTCCACCGGCCTTGAGATGTCAGGTCCGCTTCTCACCCGGACTATCATTCTCATAGAATTTATAAAATGCACATTTAAATGAGCTAAAGAATGAATATGTATTCAATTAATTACAGTTTTTTAAAAGTTATTTTGTATTGAAGGATTTGAGTTATTTCCCACTTTTTTTCTCTATTAATAAAATAATGTTATACAAATTTCTATTATGATTGTGTATTTAATTTATTATTGTGTTTGAATGTCTTAATATTCAATTATAAGGAATAATAAATGAAATTATATAATAATTTTGAAAATTGAATAGAATTTATTGACAAAAAATATTATATTGTATTGTCCCTTTAGTGACCACAAATTTCGTCACTAAAATTACACATGCAGTGATTGAGTTAATTTGATCACTAAAACATTATTTAGTGCCTGAATCAATTTGGTCATCAAAAAATTATTTAGTGATCAAAATAGTTTGGTCACTAAAACTGTATTTCGTGACCAGCACAACAGTCACAAAAACTTCATTTCGTGACCAAATCAATTTGGATCACAAAAAGAATCATTTGATGACTATAGTTAATTGGGTCACTATATATGTAAAATTAGTGATGTAACTCTTTTTTGTTACTAAATACATTTAGTGGCAGGACATTTGTGACCACTTCGCGACAACTATATTTGATCTCTAAAGATTTTTAGTGACCAAAATTCAACTTTTAGTGACAAAATAATGCGTCACTAAAAGTCAATTTTCTACTTAGTGATGTCTTGCACGCCATTTGTCGGTTGTGTTCCGGTTCTCTGAAGCTCTCACCACCTCTAGTCCGCCTTTTCGAGTGTCTACGATGCTCACATCAATCCCTCATTCTTCCTTGCTTACAAAAGAGTATGGAAAAAAAACCACTTCATGAAAGCGCCAAATAATGAGAATCACCCAAAAGTGTCAGAGCCTATATTGGAGAAGAACTTCTAAGGGTTCATTTGGTTCCGCTTTTCCTCCCGCCGTTTGGAGCAAACGCCGCCATGCCCTGAAAAATGGAGCAAAAAGCTCCGTTTGGAGCGGCTCCTCCTTCCCTCCGGTTTGAAAGCCTGATTTGCTCCCGCCGGTTCCGTCCGCCACTGTGTAATCAAAGGAGGCTAAGACTTATTTTCACCGGTCAAGCGATGAAAATAAGATTCGGTTCATGCGGTCGTAATCGCTTGACCGATGAAAATAAGTCCTCCCAAACGGAACCTAAGACTACGTTTGGGGGACTTTAAGGTTAGATACATGCGATCGTAACCGCTTGACCGGTGAAAGATAAGTTCCTGCTTGACGGAAATTTTTTATATACGCTTAGCGTACATGTGCGGGAGAAAGCTGAGCCGTTCGATTTTGCTTGGTAAATGGTGCATTACTTTTGTTTTTATTTTCTTTTTACTTGGATTTTTTGGCAGCCGCCGGATCAAAAGGTAAATGCCCCAGATTTTTCTCGCTCCCACATCAATGAACGCTCTATGTATGTAATTATTACTCATGCTTGAGAGGTGAGAATAACCCCAAACGCAGCCTACTCAACCCATAAATCCGGATGGCCATAAATCCGGTTCTCTACTCTCTAGGCTCCATGGCGGGGCCACGAATTGTTCGAATGGGGGAGATGGGGGAGTGCTGCTCAAACTTTTTGGGCGTTTCTCAACTTTTTGGGCGTTTCTCAAGGCGGGCGGTGGAAACGGAGCAAATGCCGCCGGAGATTCATTTATTTACCCTCCTTCCAGCGGCGTTTGCCCAAAACGGAGCAGCGAAACGCCCAAACAAATAGATCCTAGTCAGTAAAAAGCCGGCGCAATCCTTTCTCCCGGAGGTCTCCTCCGCAGAATTAGGGCGATTGACCGCAGACCAACTCCCTCATTCCCGATCCCTTCACCGTCGCCATGGCCCCCTCTGCACCCTCTCATACTCTTCTCCCTCGATGATCCCCCTCTTGCCCAATCAGCCAGATATCCCGCCGAAACGCTCCCTAAACCCAAATCCCATCGCCGACTCATCCACTTATTCCAGGCGACGATCCTGCGCGCCTCTGTTACCATCCTCTTTGGAGCCTCTCCCCTCTTGCTTCCACTCTCGAAGATGAAGTGCTTGAATCCTCCTGCCGACGCCGCTTACATTGCCCACCGTCTAAGGTGATCCTCCCGCTAATCCACCCGGCGACGCTGCAGATGACGCCCGGTACGGCTCTGAGACAGAGCACATAAGGTTGGTGGGTGTTTCATGCCACATTCAATAAATGCAGAGGAGTTTGGGGGCTCATGCCTTGGCTTCTTTGTTTAGGGTTTAGGGTTGGTGGGCGTTTGCATACCTTCGCCGATCTCTGATCCTGTAGGTAAATCCTCTGAGAGCATCTTCTTCCTTGCATTCAGTCTCCATCTGCGTTGATGCAGAGAGGAGATTTGGGTCGTATGATGAACGCAAGAAGTCTGCTGCTTCCTATAGCTTTAAAGCCATTATTTTCTCCATAGTCTGCGAATGCACAATTCTTAGTGATGAAGAGAACCCAGTACAGAATCTTTGAGGTGCAACTCTTTCTACATTTCTTTTCGAAGACTCTTCATAATATCTCTATGATAGAGTTCCAAGAGAGATAATACAGAGAGTCTTAGAAAATAAATGTGTAAGTGTATCATGCATTGATATAATCAAAGATATGTATACAAATTCTGTGACAAAGCTGAGGACATTTGGAGGATTAACACAAGAATTTACTATCACAGCTGGCTTGCATCAATGTTTAGCTTTAAGCCCTTATCTCTTTACCCTTATCTTAGATGTGCTCACCGGACATATCCAACAAGCAGTACCTTTGTGTTTATTGTTTGCGGATGATATCGTTTTGGTCGATGAGACGCGAGAGGGTGTAAACGCAAAACTTGAAGAGACACTTTATAAAAGAAGGGTTTTAAGTTGAGTAGGGCAAAGGAGTATGTGAAGCTTAAATTTAGCAGTGCAAGAAGGACGGATGACTTCGTTATTAAGTTGAATGATCAAGATATTTCCCGTAGTGAGTGTTTTAAATATTTAGGATCGATAGTTCAAAAAGACGGAGGTATTAATAAAGATGTGACACATAGAATCCAAGCGGGTTGGTTGAAGTGGTGTGGCACGTCAAGGATCTTATGTGATCGTAAAGTACCATTAAAACTTAAGGGCAAGTTTTACCGTACAACAATGACCAGTGATGCTCTATGGTTTTGAGTGTTGGGCAGTGAATTGTGTACATGAGCAAAAAATGGGATTTTCGGAGATGAGGATGCTTAGGTGGATGTGTAGACATACGAGACTGGATAAAATTCGGTATGAATGTATCGGGGATAAGACATGAGTAGCACCAATTGTAGAGAAGATGCGAGAAGCTCGATTAAGATGGTTTGGACACGTACAAATAAGACCATTAGAGGCACCTGCTAGGTGTTGTGAGAGTCTAGTCACTAGGCATGTTAAATGAGGGAGGGGTAGACCATTAAAGACTTGGAATGAAACTATAAGGAAAGACATGATGTACTTAGGTATTAGTGGGATTATGACAAAAGATAGGGCACAATGGAGACAAAAGATCCATATAGCCGACTCCACTATAGTGGGATAAAGGCTTGAGTGTTGTTGTATCCATGCTCGTAAGTTTGTTGTGGCTTTAAAGTCATATTTTCTTCCTACTCTGCAAATACACAAATCTTCGAGATGAACATGAGTTTTTGAATTGCTCACATGGAGCTTAACTTTCTTTGATTTCTATCTACATTAGTTATTATGGGTTTTTATTCAGCATTGAGTTATAAGGATAAGCAGTGTTGTCAAAGGAGCTCACTCTTGGTGTTTACTTAATGCATTTTTAGATTCAATTTACTAAATATATTTTCTTGAGCAAATGAGTAAAATTACAAAAAAATATCTTTCTACCTCATATAAGCCATGGAAAATGCAATTTTACTACTATCAAATTCTTCCATATTTCTCTTATCAGGTTCTTTTCTTCGTAATGCTAATCATGTATATGTCTACTTCAATGTTATATGATAATATGCAATTTAAATGTTTCAAATTTTTCCCCCGTACTCTAAAGAAAGATTTATATTTTGGTGTTCTTGCTATTCCATTATTTTGACTGATTTTTCATTGTTAATCTCTTTATTCATGGTTATAAAAACTAGTCATTCTTGTTCATTTCCATTTGTAGATCTCAAAAAGATATATTTTTTTGAGCCAAATGAGTTTCTGATTTGTGTTTGTGGTGATAAGAGCATGAAAAAGAAGCCAAGATTGCTTCTGCGACACCAAACAAGTGATGTGGGTCTTTTGATTTCTCAGAGTTTTGTGAACTGTCCCCACTTGAAGGATCCCTTCTCGCAGGGTAGAGCTTCTCCTTCAGTTCGACCCTTAACATTGCTTCCTTTATCTTCAACATTGGTTAGGGAAGCATTCGGAGATCCTCAACATCAGTTAGGGCATGCATTCAAAGAGGCCAAATACCAGATTTCAGCTCCACCGCTCAGGATTTCGTTCAGTCGCTCTTGTTACCTATGTTATTTTTATTGTTATTCCCTGTCCTATTTTAATTCAATTATGCTTCAAAGGAGTTCTTGATTTCCTTCTTGACAGCATGACCGCTCAGGACTTCGTTCTTGAGTGTACGTTGGCTCACAATTTTGCTCTTCACTCAAACCACGCCCTGCAGAGAGGGCTTGCGATTTTATTTTCACTCCTCCCACGAGTTCATTCTCCAGTCACTCAATTGAAATCAAGGTTCATTGCTTCCTTAGTTTTCTCCATTTTAATTTTATTACCAACATTAAAAATTTCATTGTCACCCAATTTTATTTTCATCCATTCCACTCAATAGATTCAGAGTATGTTGTATATACATTCTGACTCTTGAACAACCTCTAAATGTGTTTGGTCTCAAAGTTTATGTTAGTTCTGGAGCATTATGAAAGAGTTTTAATTTGAAATACCACCCAAATCAATAATTTAGACACTTTTGGGAGCTTTTGATTGCTGTGAATTTTATACTTCAATGAAAGTTGTAGCTTTACCATTGATTGAAATTACTGCTACTTTGCTTTAGGTTTGAGTTTAATGATGTCCATAGAAACTAACTTCAATTTGGACTATATATTTGACTTAATTTAGATTTGCATTTTCGACAACTTTATATTCTTTTCTTATTTCAACATTATGTTCTTGTCATTTTTCAACATTATTTTTTATCTTATTTCAATTGGGATAATAGAACAATTGAGTTATTGATTTAATTCGTGGTTGAGATATGAATGCAACCGGTTTTGTTCCTAGAAGTTGAAGTCGGGATATATCGCTCATGAACTCACGGTAAACTTTGTATTTCCCTCATGATTCTTTGATTTAGGGTTTAAGGTTTTTAGGGTTTTTAAGGGCTTAGAGGGGTTTTAGGGTTTAGGGTTTTAAAGGGTTTATAGTTTTTAGGGTATAGGGTTTATGTTAAAAAAAGTGGAGTGAATTCCATTCAATATAACTACACCCTCCAGTCGTGGATGTGAATCTTTCTGAATATTGTCGTCCACCGTAAGTTGCCGCCCACTGAACGTTGCTGCCCTTCTGTACGTTCCCGCCCGCTGAATGTTCTTGTCCGCCGAACGTTGCCGCCCGCCGAACGTTGCCACTCGCCAAACTTCGTCGCCCGCCGAATATTGCTGCCCGCACGAGGCCCTCGTGCACTGTCACTAGTATCCTGCCAAGTACTATCTTCTGTGCACACTCTATTCAAAGACAATGTGTGCGATATAAGACTAACACCAGTACTTCAGTTATTGCATGTTCAATGTATGAACTGTAAGTATTCATAATTTTCACGTGATTTCCTCTGTCGAATATTTTTGCATTATATATTTACTTTTAATTTTCTCTTCCATTTTATATTTTATTTAGTTATTTATATTTACTTTCTTAATTTCCTCTTTGTGTTTATAATTTTGCATTTAATGTAATTTTAATTTTAGGATTTTAGTTTTTTAATTAAGTATTAATTATAATTGAATGAATTTGATTTTGATGTTAATACCCCTTTAAGCCTATTTGGTTATAATAATGGACAATGTATAGAGAAGATAATACAACTTTAAGACAGAATATCCTTTTTTTAAAGCTGGAAACCTCAGTTGCTAACTGGCAGTGGACACTAGCAGCCGTAATTAGGGTTTCAGGTGATGGCCATCAAGAAATGATTCCCGAGTTTGGCACAGGCCCGAACGCTGAATACGATCCTCGACTGCCGTCTCCTCTACTTCCTCGCAATCCCATCGTCCAGTCGGTCTCCTGTTTTCCTTCCAAAACCCTACCGCCCGTTTCACTATCTCACTTTGCAACTGCGATGTCATTTTCGAGTAAGTTGTTTTTGAATGCACCTCCACCTTGCTCTAGTCTCTCTTCCTGACATTTTTCCGGTAATGGGTGTTCAGTTTGATTCCCTTCACTTTATGATTTAATTTCTATGATACCTGGATTCTTTTCTGTGAGTTTTTTTTAAATCATCTCCTTTGTTGAGGTTATTTTTATGATTCTATGATTAGAGAGCAAAAAAAAATATGAATGATGTGTTTAGAATGGGGTTTTAGTATACCATGTTTTGTAGCTATCTTTACCTGAAGTATAATGGCGTAATTCTGTAGTGCTAGGAGAGGTTAAGGTGACTTCGACTTATTGAAGTGAAGGTAGGGCTTGGAATTACTTGCACAGTAATTTCTTGTAATTCAGATGAATTTTAAATTACTATTTCTACTGTTATTGTACTTTAAATTTGCATGTCATTGTTATGGGTGAAGGCCAGTGTTTTATTTACTCAATAAATTTTCTATAATTTCATTGCGGCATTTTGTAAGTACAATCCTCTCATTCAACCGATTAACCTATTAAAGGCGCTTCTATTTTGGAATATTTAATGGATTAGCCATGTAAAATTAGATGAAAATGTATATTTGTGAAGTAGGGAAAAAAAGAACAAGAATGTTTCATTTCTCTACACTCAACTTAGGTATCAACTATTTCTTTTACTAGCACACTCCACAACATATTTTGGCCAATTATGGTTTCGTAAATTATTTCTAAAATCTTCATGAGATCGTGTTATTGTATTGTGCTTCCATTGTTTCTTCATTCTAACGACTGTCTTTGGTGTTAGAGATTATATCCGTATTTATACCCATATTATTCTTAACAATCAATCAAATGTTAGTCGGAGCGAAAGAGTAAGTGTTTGAAGCGTATAAACAGGGTGGAGCTTTAGTGTGCGATCAGTGGGAAGAAAGAAAAACACAATGCGAGGCGTAGCCGTGAGAAGAGCTGTCGACCATGGGAGGCGATGTTGGAGAGGCGTTGATGTGAGGGTGGTGCAATTTTAGGGCGGTGAAGCAAATTTTTGAGCGGGGCGACGTCATCGATAGGAGCGAGGGCTTCAAATCTGAGATCGGTTTGAAAAGTAGTGAGGTGTTCAAGGTTCGAGAACAAACTCAAGATTGCTCTGGCAGGTGGAACAAAAACAACATTGATCGAATGGATGAGATCAAATATTAAAAAATGGACGGTTCAGATATTTTTGATGGTCCTCACCATTACATCAAAAGTATTTCTTTATATATAATATATATATATATATATTTAAAATATTATAAGAGAAAAGTTGTCTTTGGTGAAACATTCAAAATGGACTAATATAGCCTTATTGTTTTAATCCAATGATTTAATATTGTTGAGATGCGCTTATTATTATCATTGTATTTTTTTCTTTTTTTTGAGGGGATTAAGGTTTTCTTCTATTATTGAAGTCATTTTCTTTTCTCTCGACATGATATCAAAGCCTTATAGGATTAGGATTCCAGTGTCCACCTTCGCATCGTGTCTCATTATTCCGCTTCCGCATCCCGCCTCATCCTTCTGCCCTGGTTTCCATCTCGCCTCCGCATCCCGTCTTCCGTCTTGGTTCCGCAGAACCCGCGTCGTCCCAGTTCGACGTCGCGTTCCGCAACCCCCGTCGCTTCGACGTCTTCTTCTTCTTCGTTTTTTCCTTACCGTTGATTTTTTTTTGACACCAGAAATATGGCCTTAACTTGATGGTATTTCCGGTGATAGTCCTTATTGGAGGCTTCTTCGATCTCTTGGTTTTGTCCCTTCTTCTATGAGCCAACCTTAGTTTCTATCTAGGTGTTTGTGGGGCTTCTTGTGCTTGTTCTCGCATCATGTCCGGGAATGATGGATCTCCTACTCTCTCTTCCGGTGCCGAGATTTCCTCCACTACCTTGCCGTCCGGTGACGCGGCTCGGTCCAGTCATGACCACAATACTCCTCAAATCCCCACTATTCGATTGGATGATTCTGATTTCCTTCCGTGGTCTCGGGCTATTACCCTTGCCTTGAGAAGCAAGACGTTTGTTTGGGTATGTTCTGGGGACTATCCCGACACTGGCCAAAGATTTTTCGGATTGGTTACAGTGGGAGTCTAAGAACTCTCTAGTGATGTCTTGGTTGACTCGATTGCTCGGAATTATCTGTTTTTGGAGACTGCAGCAGATATTTGGAAAAGGGTTGAGGCTACTTATTCTTGCCGGGGCAATGTTGCACAAATTTTTCAGCTGCGACGGAAGATCTTCCTCCTTCGTCAGGGTGATCTCCCTTCGTCTGTCTATTACTTGGAGTTCACTCAACTTTATCAAGAGTATGATCACTTTGACTCCCTCACTCTTGTTTCTCCTGAAGATGAGCTCCTCGTTCGAGCTCGGGAAGATAGGAACAGAGTTTTTGAGTTCCTTCATGGCCTCCACCGTGACTTTGATCCGATCAGTGTGCATATTCTTGGGCGCTCACCTCTGCCATCCCTTTCCGAGGTTTTCAGTCTTGTTCAACAGGAATTTGATCGGCGACAGACATGGACCCCTAATACTGCTCCCGAAGGTTCTTCCCTGGCTGTTCAGTTTGGCAGTAGAGCTCTTCGTAATTCCAAGCCCCGAGTCCACCGACAAGGATCACTTACTCTGTGATTACTGCGGCAAGTCCCGCCATACTCGGGACACATGCTTTTGTCTTCATGGATTTCCTACACCCCGTGGCGGCTCCGCACTACGTGGTGGTCGTGGTTATGGTCGTTCTCCAGGTCGCTCTACTCTGCCCCGTTATGCTCACCTGTCTGATGCTTCTGAGGAGATGCTTCCTCCTAACTACCTAGTCTGCTCCTCTTGCTTTGTCTACCGATGAGATTTCTGCCTTCCGGCGTCTAATGCAGCAACAGCTTCTGGAGCCTTCTGTGTCCTCGTCTTCCTATACTCATCAAGGACCCTCAGACGGTCATAATGCGTTCTCTCATCCCTCTTCTCACTGGATTATCGATTCTGGAGCAACATATGATATGACCGGTTCTGCTATAGGTTTTGTATCTTACCTTCCTTTGTCTGGTCGAGACAAAGTGAGCATTGCGGATGGTTCCTTATCTCCAAATGCTGGAAAAGAAACAATCCCGTGCTCCTTTCTTACTCTTTCTTCTGTTCTTCATGCACCCAAGTTTACTCGCAATCTTCTCTCAATTAGTCATCTAATAAACTCTATGAACTGTTCTGTGACGTTATTTCTCTCTTCTTGTGTGCTTCAGGACCTAAACACGGGGACGGTGATTGGCACGGGTAGTCTGGTGGATGGGCTCTACTTGTTTGATTCTTCCACCCCTGCACCTTCGCCTCAGGCCTTTCATCCTGATCAGGCGGTCACTTTGCAGTCCTGGCATTGCCGCCTTGGACATCCCTCTATTTTATCTATGAAACGTTTATTTCTTACTTTATCAGCTGTATTAGTTTATAATTTTCATTGTAATGCTTGTGAACTTGGCAAACATCTTCGTGTTTCATTTAATCGTGTTTCATTTAATCGTGTTTCATCTCCTAGTTCTGCTCCTTTTCATGTTATTCACAATGTTGTTTGGGGGCCTTGCCTTGTTTCTTCTATTTCTGGGTGTCGTTGGTTTGTTACTTTCATTGACTGCTTCTATCGTACTACATGGATTTACTTAATGAAGGCTAAAGATGAAGTTTTTCCTTTATTTCAGCGTTTCCACAAAATGATTTCTACACAATTTGATACCCCTATCAAAACCCCTTGCACCGACAATGTCCGCGAGTACAAGGACTCTCAATTTGACTGCTATCTTGCTCAACATGGGATTATTCATCAAACGTCTTGCGTTCACTCTCTTGCTCAAAATGGGGTGGCCGAATGCAAGAATCGTCATCTTTTAGAAGTTGTTAGACGTCCTCTTCTCCATATGCACCTTCCAAAGTACTATTGGGGGGATGATGTTCTCACTGCCGCCTATCTTATTAATCGTATGCCCTCTCGTGTCCTGAGTTATAACACTCCCCTTCACACTCTTGTGGTGCCTCCTACTACTCTCCAACCTCGTATATTCGGTTGTGTTTGTTTTGTCCATATTCACTAAAAGACTAAAACTTGATCCTCGGACTCACAAGTGTGTTTTTATCAGCTATGCTCCTACTCAAAAGAGTTATAAATGCTTTGATCCGGTCCTTAAGAAAGTCTTTGTTACCATGGATGTCACATTCCGTGAATCCGAGAGCTACTACGGGCCCTCACTTCAGGAGGGACCTCTTCTATGTTGGAAGTGAGTTCCTTAACTCCTTTATACATTTCTCCGTTATATCACTATCACTCTACTCTGTCTCCTATTGCTCCTGTGCCAACTCCTGCTGCTACTATTGCCAAGGCCCTTCAGGTTTACTCTCGTTATCCCAAGGGAACGAACACACCGTATCGGAGTCCCAGAACAGACATCTGATCCGTCGTCAGGTTCCTTTACTCCAAGGGAAGGTACTTCTACTCAACACCCATAATCTCACTTCGTCTCTTATTTGTCCCTAACTGCTTCCCATGGAGCTTTTGTCTCTTCTTTGGTTGCTACTTCAATCCTTACTTCGTGGGAGGATGCTCTCTCTGATGATAGGTGGAAGGCCGCTATGCTTGAAGAAATGCATGCCCTGGGTAAGAATCACACATGAGACTTAGTACGTCTGCCTAAAAGAAAGATTGTTGTGGGATGCACGTGAGTGTTCTCTGTCAAACAGAACACTCAGAGGGTTGTGGAAAGGTACAAAGCTAGGCTGGTTGCTAGAGGGTACATTTAGACGACAGATATTGATTACCAAGAAATCTTTGCATTGGTTGCTAAGATGAACTCTATAAGGATTCTCCTGTCGTGTGTGGCCTGCAAGGGGTGGAGTCTCAGACAACTTGATGTGAAAAATGCGTTCCTTCATGGTGATCTGGAAGAAGAGGTATACATGGCTCTCCCTCCCGGTCTCTCCCCCAGAGGATCTGAAGGCAAAGTGTTCAAGCTGAAGAAGGCCTTGTATGGTATGAAACAATCACCTAGTGCTTGGTTTGGAAGATTTCACAAGACAATGACATGATTCAGATTCTTCCAGAGTAATGAGGATCATACTCTTTTCATCAAAAACAATGAAGGAAAACTAACTGCTCTGATAGTTTATGTAGATTGCATTATTATAACAGGTGATGATCAGAATGAGATTCAGACATTAATATTGAGACTGGTGAAAGAATTTGAAGTAAAAGACTTGGGGAACCTCAAGTACTTCTTGGGTATTGAGGTTGCAAGGTCCAAACACGTGATATTCATATCACAGAGAAAGTATACTCTTGACCTCCTTGAAGCTTCAGGAATGAGTGAGTGCGGACCGGCTGACACTCCAATCGAAGTCAACCACAGACTTGGAAAAGATGATGGTGACATGATTGAGGACATTCGTAGTTTTCAGAGGATTGTTGGAAAACTGATCTACCTGTAGCATACTCACCCAGATATCTCCTATGCTGTAGGTGTGCTCAGTCAATATATGCATTCCTCGAGGACTCGTCATTTAGATGCTGCTCATCGTGTCCTCAGATATCTCAAGTCCTCTCCTGGGAAAGGCATCCTGTTTTCATCAAATAAAGAGCTAATTATTGAGGTGTACACAGATGCTGACTGGATTGGATCGATTGAAGATCGACGGTCCACGTCTGGGTATTGCACTATGGTGGGTGAAAATTTATTCACTTGGAGTAGTAAAAAACAGAATGTGGTTGCCTGATCAAGTGCTGAGGCGGAGTTTAGGGCTATGACTCACAAAATCTGTGAAGGGCTATGGCTATGAACCATTTTGACCGATCTTGGGTTTAAAAGTGGCGAGCCTATCAGGCTATACTGCGACAACAAGGCTGCGATCAGTATTGCTCACAACCCTGTGCAACATGACCGTACAAAAGATATTGAAATTGACAAACATTTTATTAAAGAAAATATAGATAAAGCCATTGTTGTTACTCCGTTTGTGTCCTCTGAGTAACAATTGGCAGACCTACTCATAAAGGGATTATGCAGTGGTTTCTTTAAAGAACTTGTTGACAAGTTGGAAATGTTCGACATCACACACCCAACTTGAGGGAGGGTGTTGAGATGCGCTTATTATTATCATTGTATTTTTTTCTGATCCGCCTCTATATATAGAGGGGATTAGGGGGGTCCTATTATAGAAGTCATTTTTTTTTCTCTCGACAAATATATATTATAATCTTTTTCAAAAAAGATTAAAATATAGTACCCATTCAAGTAATTACATCATATTCCTAAATTTAAAGTAATGATAAAAATTCATAAAATTGAATTTTTTTAAGAAAAGCTCCTATACATTATGGTAGGCTGTTATTAGGCATGTTGTCTATATTTTTGAGGAAGACCGTCATTAGGCATATCAACTGTATTTTCGAGGAACTACCATTAGGCCCATCAATTTTATTAAAGTTGAATTGACATGCATGATGATATAAGCGTTAGGATGAATATTTTTTAACAAAATGATTAAATCAAAAAAATGATGTATAACTACTTTTCACATTAATCACTTGATAGTGTGTTTATTTTAAATAGTCGTGCACAAAAGTCCGGGTCCGGAAAGCCCGGCTAAGCCAGGCCCGAGAAAAGCCCAACCCGGGCTTGGGGGCCTTATCGGGCTCCCATATTAGCTAGTTGCTCGGCCCGGTACTTTGCCCGGGCCGGGCAAAGCCCGGGGCCGAGCCTAGTCTGAGCCCGACACCTGGGCCGGCGGGAAATCCCGCTACCTGGCATGATTTTAATCTCGCCTATTAGGCGGGATTAAAATTCCGCCTAATCCAGGCAGGATTTTAATCCCGCCTATTTAGGCGGGATTAAAATCCCGCCTAATCCAGGCGGGATTTTAATCCCGCCTAATCCAGGCGGGATTTTAATCCCGCCTAATCCAGGCGGGATTTTAATCCCGCCGGTTGGGGAATCAGGCCTGCCTGGGCCCGGCCTGGAGGGCCTTATCGGCAAAGAGGGAGCCCGAGCCCAGCCCGGACCGGCTCAAGCTGGGCCCGAGCCGAGCCCGGTTGGCAAAATGCCCGGACCCGACCGGCCTGGTCAAAGCCCGGCCCGGTCGGGTTTTTTGTGCAAGACTAATTTTAAGCTTTATTATTAACTAATTAGTGCAACTTCCTCTCTAGGAAATAAAATTGATTATATAATTAACTAACAAATATTATATAACAAAGTTTGTACTGTAGATCTAGAGGCGCAACAACAGTGCCTTGCCATTACATCACGTGCCCAAAAAAAGTCCAGCATAGGGGCGAAGCCCCGTGCTTGGCACTCTGTCCAGAAAAAAACCCAGCATAGTGGCGGTGCCCCGTGCCTGTTGCGATGTCATTTTCGGGTAAGTTGTTTCGGAATGCACCTCCACCTTACTTTGGTCTTTCTGCTTCCTGACATTTTTCCGGCAATGGTTGTTCAGTTTGATTCCCTTCATTTTATGTTTGCGTTAGAGAGTGGCGATGAAAAAATCTCCCCAAGGCAGGTTGCTAAAAGGACTAAAAAACCAAAAGTAAACAAGTTGTCTCCCCACTACCAGCCTCTCAACCGCAGAAAATAATACTGCATTTATCAGTTACTAAATTATGTTATATTCAAATTTCTAGGTTGGATTGATTCAGATTAAGAGGTTCCAAATTTCTTCCTTAGTTGAAGGAGACATCCTTTTTTTCCCTTGAGGTCAGCTCCTTGAACAAGACTGCTGTGTATAGTTTGATGTTTAAAAATATTTTTTTAATTGAATTTCCTATTTCTGTGGTCTTGGAAAGAAAACATGCCCATTTTGGAATCAATAATTACTTCATCTTTCTTTACCTTTAAGGGAATTAGAGAAAGCTCAGTTAACTATTAGTCCTAACAGAGAGCCCGGATCTAAATAAATGAGTGAATATGCTAGGTATAAGCTCCAATATACCTCCACAGTTTGCACTGCAATGCACTGCACAATAGTGCATTTTTAGTTTTGCAATACAGTGCAATGTAGATTTCACTGCACACAAAGTGCACTGTAGTCAATTTGCACTTGCAGTTGCATTGCACCGCAGTGCAAACTGTTGTGCCATTGCACTCCACGACATTGCAGTACAATTAATGATTTTAATAACTGGAACCCGAATGCAAACATCACGACTAAGGTATGCGGCTACCTTTTGATGTAGGGTGGGCTATGTGGGCGCGCGTCTAAAATACAATCCTAAGTGAGGTGCTGGGAGATAGTTTTATTACCCTTCAATACTATATGTAACACATGCAAGACCCGACGGAGAAATCAAATAGAACAATAAATAATTAAAGCACACTCATATTTTAACCAAGACAAAATAATTCTTAAGGCAATCGGTTTTAAACTTGAGAATTGTTAAAGGCATAGCGGATTTGGCTATTGGCACCGGATACTTGTAAATTTAGGTGTTAAATACGATCCTAAAAAAAAAACTAATCACACTCAATTGTTCGCACCTCTCTCTCGCGCTCGCGACTTTCAAAACCCTATGGCTGCACCTCCCGTCGCACGCCATCTCCCTCGCCGCTCCAGCCGCCGGCCCTCCTCCGACCTCAAATAAGCTTTTCCAGCCGCCGCTCCGTCCCCTCCAGCCATCAAATCAAATCCTCTCCAGGCGTCGCTCCTCCCCTGTATTCCAGATCGCTGCTCCCGCTTGCGACTTCAAAAACCCTACAACCGCTTCTCCCCTCTAAATCCCTAACATAGCCTCCTTTGATTTCCTTTTTTTGTTTTTTCACCTAAAGCCACATATTCCATTTCCTTAGCCCCTTCTTTCTTTCTTTTTTCTCTCTCACAGATCTCCAAGTCCTAAGCTGCCAATGTCTGATTCCATTCCCATATCCTTTAAGTTGCAGATGTTGGAAAATGAGAAGACAGATGAAAATGGAAGCCAAAGTTGTCATGGAAGGTATATTCATTGATTTTGTATTGTGAAATATGTGTTGTGGTGATTGATATTTATTTAATCATGCTTTATGTTGCAAGTGAGTTAATGAATGTTGTTTATATGCAGTTTGGATGGTAGTAATATGGATTTATCTGTTGATCTTGTTCATAATGAAAAAATTGAAGTGAATGTTAGTTATCACTTCAAAACAGATCAAGCTTTCTCTACAAGAGAAGCCTTAATTGAGTGGGCTAAAACTGTTGCGCGGAGTTTAGATTTTATTATTACGATTAAACGCTCAGATAAGGGAGTTGGTTTTCTAACACCATGTGTGCTTTTGGGGTGTGATAGAGGAGGGCATTTTAGAGCCAATTAAAACAAGAACTTTGTGAAGAAGGGAATGCGGAAATTTTCAAGTAAGCGATGTGATTGCCCATTTTCTATCTCTGGGAAGAAAGTGACAATTATTGACGAGTGGAAGGTTACTATTATTTGTGGGAAGCATAACCATGATGTTGTTCACTTGGAAGCACATGCATATGTGGGTCAGTTGGATGAGGATGAAGCAAAGATGGTCAAAAATATGTATGCTACAGGCGTTAAACCTTGGAAGATTTTAGCCGCGGTGAAGGTAATTCTAAGAATACAACAGTCATAAGAACTATCTACAATGAGACGATTGGGTACAAGTACGGAAAAATCTTCAATATGAACTTGAAAAACACACAAGCTTATATGATGCGGTATTCGACACGAACAGACGACAAGAGTTGGTAGATTTGTTGGATTGCAATATGAATCCCGCGCCAGTTGAGAAATGGACGTCACTTCCCGATATGGCGCTAGTAACTGCATCTTTCTATAATGTTGCAATAGTTGAACTTTCAAGCGAGCAATGCTTGACATTTCTTCCTGTCCATTCTATGCCACCGACAAATCCAAAGCTAATAACCATTGGATTCGTAAATGATAATCATTTTGTTTTGATAATTATGAGTGACACATGCCCATTGCCACCATTGTTCACGCCATGGAGAAAGTATCATGAGGAGGTTAAAGGGATGGGATCAGGTTGGGCGGGGGAGTTAAATCCAGAAGAAGATATCTTGGAGGGTGTTGCGTAGGATAAATGGAGTGAGCGGACTGTTCCTGGGAGGAAAAACAGAAGGAATGGAGGCGCGAGTTTTCTGGAAAGGAAAATGAAAAAAGAAAAAGCTTCAACTTCATTTGGGCTGAAACGCGGGTTTCCTTGGGAAAATCTGAAGGTTTTCTTTGGGGATTTGGGAAGGGGATTGGGCGGTGGTGTAGAAGGTTACTAGGGGATACAAGAGCAAACCTAGGAGGCGCCACCTAGGGCCTCACATAGTCGTCACTGTGAGAGAATCGCCGAATTTCGAGAAATTTTCTTCAAAATCTACAATAGCCCTCAAGTAGACCCCTACTCCTATTTTTATTAAAACAACATTAGGACATCCCTTACATCAATGATTGTGAATGGTTGTTAATGTAATAGATACGATCACACTAAACAAAGACTAAAAATACAATATAATATATGGAGATGTAAGTAAACAAAAATCCGCATGCATCCACCGAGTCGAATCATCGATCTAGAAACGCTAAATATGACAAGTAGCCAAATGACCCCAAATGTGACAAAATTTGCGCTCCATCGCGGGTCTGCTTCGCCAATCCCCTTCATTCTCCCAGTCTTAAAGAATTCATCTTCTGATGAATAGAGATCCTAATCTCTTAGTGTATGACAGGTAAGAATTGATGGGGTCCATCAGAGGTCGTCCAAGTATCGTTGATGATGAAGAATTCTCTCCAATGGTAACTTTGGTGTCTGTCCGTCAGGCATGACTATACACTCGCAGGCCACGATATCAGTAATGATCTCACAAGTCAAATGATGTGTTGGTAGTACCAATGCGATCACATGTGTATACGGTGAAGCCATAAACGACTAACTTATAGACTGGTGGGCTTAGTAGTGGAATGAGTGCGAGACTGAAAATGCGGCGTAGATTCAAAAGGATGTGGAGGTGCATGCTCAAAAGGATGTGGATGTGTATACTCAAGAGTATCTCCATGAAACGGGTTCACATACTCGTGAGGCTTGTAGTATGACATCATGTCTTCAATATTAAATATGGAATGAATACCCATGCTCGTAGGGATATTAAGCCATTGCCATTTGCTCCGATCCACATACTCGTAAGGTGTATACTCAAGAGTACTTCTTGGTGTGACACCGAGGCATCCCCGCCCTCCTCCTCCACCGTCGGACTACAGGTAAACTTCCCCTGGTGCTACTCCAACAACTGTGGCCTCACTCCTCCCGGGATATCCCTCCTCTCCTTTCTTCCTTCCCGCTCATCCCACCCAGTCCTGAAAAGACGCTACCTTCCCTCCCGATAATTTTCTGTCCATCTCCATCCCGCCTCTAACTGGAGCCATCCGACTCTCTCCATCCCTGCGTCGACTGACCCCGTCAATCTCTTAGCCCTAAGCCGCTGCCATCCCAATCCCCATCCAAACCTGCTGCTACCTAGGTCCTTTCCCTCCCACAACCTCGCCTGGTTATTCTGTGCAATTTTTCTACTTCTTCCCCCATACACTCCCTAAATTTGGGTTTTATTTCTGCAGTTACACTATGCAGTTACTATTAGGGCTTTATATGCCGGCGGTTCATGTAGGAGAGGTATCGATGGTTTTGGAGAAATTCCTGGAACTGCTCGGTCCCTGAAGGTGCGATTCCTTCTTCCCGCCGCTCTCGGTGCAACGCTGGCCAACTTCCCCTTCCGGTGCGACGCCGGCAAGCCCCACCTTCTCCTTTTTCTCCGTCCAGTTCCCCGCTCAACTCCAGCCGCAACCCCTCCGCTCCAAAGGTTCCCGGCGATTTCCCCCTCTGTCAAAACCCACCGCCTCTACCCTGTTCCCCTCCGCCACTACCCTGTTCTCCCCACCCATCCAGCCCCTAACCACCACCCTCAGAGCATATTTCCCTCAGTTATTCTTTCTCCATATCACACTTACCCATTCCTCTGCAGTACTCATCCCCTACCCCATTTCCCCAACCGTGAACCTCTCTGTTCCCCTTAGCCTTCTCCTAAAGCCCCCAATCAGTCAACCCCACTCCTACACCAACCTCATCGCCCCTTTCTACAAAATCAGCCCCCCCTTTCTTTACCCGAGCCTCACCATCAGCCCGAGATTCATTCCCACATCCCTTCCTCTTCATTGTCGTGGATCCCGCTTCAAACCAGCCAGCCCGGTCATTTCAGCCGTTGTCGGAGCCCCTCTCCCCTCCGTTATTGATGCCGCCTGTTTGTGTGAATTGTGGTATAAAGTCCTATCTTTTATTGTTGTTTAATTTGGCACTATATCTGTGTGGATGTTATTCTTATTTGTTATTAGTACCGCCGCTCATGTGACTTGCGGAGTTTATTCTGCGCTCGCTTAAAATTGTGTACGCCTCAATTGTTTGCAAAATTAATATTCTTGTTCTCCTTTTAATTAATTATTTCCTGCAATTTTGGAGCAGGCCACTGGGCACTTTCATTACACCGCATTGCAATTAGGTTTGCATTTGGAAATCCCGTTTCGAGTCGACCTGCCACTGCATCAAATTGGTATCAGAGTCCTAGGTTAGGGTCATTTCATGTTACGTAGTGGTAGGGATTATCGTCAGTCCATGTCGAGTCACAATCACCCCGATGATAGGACCACTAGCTCTCAGACCGACATGATGCCCGCGGAATTTCAAAGGCTTGTCCTCGATCGAATGGGTGTCCAATTTGACACACTTAGAAGTGATATTGTCAGGGTCAACACAAGGGTTGATCAGTTAGAGACACCTAGAGGTCGAGTGCCCCCTCCCCCCGATGAGGAGCCTCACGAGGATCCACGAGATGCCACGCCACCTCCCGAGAGACTTGGTAGAGACGTTCCACACCGAGATCCCCCTCCGAGAGGGAATTATCGTCGTGGATATCAGTATTGGCGAAACCCAGGGAGAAATCACCATCCACCTGCTGAACCCTAAAACAATAAATAATTAAAGCACACTCATATTTTAAGCAAGACAAAATAATTCTTAAGGCAATCGGTTTTAAACTTGGGAATTGCTAAAGGCATCACGGATTTGGCTATTTGCACCGCATACTTGTAAATTTAGGTGTTAAATACGATCCTAAAAAAAAAACTAATCACACTCAATTGTTCGCACCTCTCCCTCGCGCTCGCAACTTTCAAAACCCTATTGTTGCACCTCCCGTCGCACGCCATCTCCCTCGCCGCTCCAGACGCCGACCCTCCTCTGACCTCAAATAAGCTTTTCTAGCCGTCGCTCCGCCCCCTCCAGCCATCAAATCAAATCCTCTCCAGGCGTTGCTCCTCCCCTGTATTCCAGATCGCTGCTCCCGCTTGCGAATTCAAAAACCCTACTGCCGCTCCTCCCCTGTAAATCCCTAACATAGCCTCCTTTGATTTCCTTTTTTTGTTTTTTCACCTAAAGCCACATATTCCATTTCCTTAGCCCCTTCTTTCTTTCTTTTTTCTCTCTCACAGATCTCCAAGTCCTAAGCCGCCAATGTCTGATTCCATTCCCATATCCTTTAAGTTGCAGATGTTGGAAAATGAGAAAACAGATGAAAATTGAAGCCAAAGTTGTCATGGAAGGTATATTCATTGATTTTGTATTGTGAAATGTGTGTTGTGGTGATTGATATTTATTTAATCATGCTTTATGTTGCATGTGAGTTAATGAATGTTGTTTATATGCAGTTTGGATGATAGTAATATGGATTTATCTGTTGATCTTGTTCATAATGAAAAAATTGAAGTGAATGTTAGTTCTCACTTCGAAACAGATCAAGCTTTCTCTACAAGAGAAGCCTTAATTGAGTGGGCTAAAACTGCTGCGCGGAGTTTAGATTTTGTTATTACGATTAAACGCTCAGATAAGGAAGTTGGTTGTCTAACACCATGTGTGCTTTTGGGGTGCGATAGAGGAGGGCATTTTAGAGCCAATTAAAACAAGAACTTTGTGAAGAAGGGAATGCGGAAATTGTCAAGTAAGCGATGTGATTGTCCATTTTCTATCTCTGGGAAGAAAGTGACAATTATTGACGAGTGGAAGGTTACTATTATTTGTGGGAAGCATAACCATGATGTTGTTCACTTGGAAGCGATCGAATGGGTGTCCAATTTGACACACTTAGAAGTGATATTGTCAGGGTCAACACGAGGGTTGATCAGTTAGAGACACCTAGAGGTCGAGTGCCCCCTCCCCCCGATGAGGAGTTTCACGAGGATCCACGAGATGCCACACCACCTCCCGAGAGACTTGGTAGAGACGTTCCACGCCGAGATCCCCCTCCGAGAGGGAATTATCGTCGTGGATATGAGTATTGGAGAAACCCAGGGAGAAATCACCATCCACCTGCTGAACCTCGTCCTCCCCCACCTCGTCGTAGAGAGCGAGCACGATATGATTATGATGAGTACGGTGACCACCGTGAGCCACGTGTTGGGATGACTCCAGAGGAGGATGACATCACCCGACGAATCCGTATTGATGCTCCCACCTTCGATGGTCATCTGGACCCGAAGGCGTTTAATGATTGGCTCATGGACATGGATCATTACTTTGACTGGTTTGAGATGAGCGACGAGAGGTGAGTACGATTCGCGAAGATGAAACTAATTGGCTAAGCAAAGATATATTGGTTGAGTCTGGAGAGATCTTTGGAGCGTGATGGCTACTACCCCATTACCCGACGTGATGTGATGAAACAGCGCTTACATGATAAGTATCTTCCTGCTTCCTATCGAGTTCAGCTTTTAGATCAGCTGTACGCGCTATGTCAGGGTACTCTTTCCGTTGCTGATTACATGTCTCGATTTGACAAACTCGTAGTTCGTAGCGACATTATGGAGGAGCCCATTGCCACTGCCTCACGCTTTCGCGCGGGCCTTAGATCAGACATTCAAAGGGAACTGATTCCCCATAGGATGGAGTCGGTTGAGCAGGTCTTTCAGCTTGCCCTCGAATACGAGCAGTATTTGCGCTCAGCCGGCTCGAGACAGGCTTCCACTAGACCCGATGCTACCACATTTAGGAAGCCCGTCCCTGCCACGATTTCTGCCACCCCTCGCACTCCCGCAGACGCGACGGGGAAAGCTATTGTTCCTGGAGGACCCAAATCTGGGGGCGTCCAATGTTATCGTTGTTCCGGCAGAGGGCATTTTGCAGCGCAATGCCTTACCAGGAACTTGCTGATTGAGGATTCTGGCGAGCCCAGCGCTGAGGCTGACGTCGCCACTGAGGAGGTTATTGCTGTTGTTGAGGATGAATGGGAGAACGATGTCGAGAGATCGCTAGAAGTAGGAGTCCTCCGTCGCATCCTCCACACTCCACGTGCTGAGGAGGATTGACGCCGCACCACTATCGTTTTCACTTATTTCTCGAGCGCAGGAGTACCCTGCAAGCTCGCCATCGATAGTGGTAGCTGGGTAAATATTATTCCTAGGAAAGGGTTGGAGAGGATGCAGCTTACTGCTGAGCCCCATCCTCATCCGTATCGTGTCCTTTGGGTGGACAAGTCCACCATTCAAGTTACACGGCGGTGTTTGGTGCCGATCCGATTAGCGTCTACTGAGGACCAGGCTTGGTGCGACGTTATCCCTATGGATGTCGGCATGTCGCTCACGTTCTTCTAGGGAGACCCTGGCTTTACGATCGTGACGCCACGTGTTACGGCCGTTCCAACACGTGCGTTTCGACAAGGGTCGAAAGATTACTCTTACCCCGACTCAGCCCAGGGATCCTCCCAAGGGAAAGTTTGACTCGTCAGTTAGCGCGGGATCGTCAAGACCCCTGCATATCTTGAGGAGGGGTGATTTCCTGAGAGAGAGCCTAGAGACTGAGATCATGTTTATTGTAGCGGCCACGTTGACGACCGAGACCCCTAGCGAGGCCGAGATTACTGATCCGGATGTTCGGCAATTGATGGATGACTTTATAAACATTATGCCCAAGGAGTTACCCGATGAGCTTCCCCCACTGAGGGACATCCAGCATGCGATTGACCTGATCCATGGAGCATCTTTTCCCAATCTTCCGCATTGTCACTTAAATCCGACTGAGCATGCCGAGCTAAAGCGGCAAGTCGATGTTCTTCTGCGGAAGAAGTTTATACGAGAGAGTTTGAGTGCATGTGTCGTACCGGCCCTTCTTACTCCGAAGAAGCACGGGAGTTGACACATGTGTATTGATAGTCGTGTTATAAATAAAATAACGGTGAAGTATCGTTTTTTGATACCCCGCCTCGATGATCTCCTGGATTCAATGGCTGGTGCCCAAATCTTTTCGAAGATCGATCTTCGCAGTGGGTACCACCAGATTTGAGTTAGAGGGCGATGAGTGGAAGACGACCTTCAAGACGAAGGACGACTTGTACAAGTGATTGGTGATGTCGTTCGGATTATCGAACACACCCAGTACATTTATGAGGGTGATGACTCAGGTTCTGCGGCCATATATGGGCAAATTCTTGGTCGTATATTTCGATGATATTTTGATATACAGCCAGGGCCGCACCGAGCAATTACGTCACATTTTCCTGGTGTTCGAGCTCCTCCGAAAGGAGCATCTTTACATCAACTTGAAGTGTTCTTCCCTATCTACATTCGTTCATTTCTTGGGTTATGTAGTATTGACATCTGATATTTCTGTCGATCCTGACAAGGTCTGACAAGGTCAGGGCGATTCGAGAGTGGTCTATCCCTACGAACATTCATGAGGCCCGTAGCTTTCATGGACTCGCCACCTTCTATAGGAGGTTTGTCCGTGCCTTCAGTTCGATCATGACTCCCATTACGAGCTACCTTTGTAAGGGTGATTTTGTTTGGACGAAGACTGCCACTCGAACCTTCAAGGAGATCAAGGAGAGGCTGTCTATTGCTCCTGTTTTACGCTCCAGGAGTTAGTATCGGCGCAGTCTTTAGTCAGGAAGGCCACCCTGTGGCCTACTTTAGCAAGAAGTTAAACGAAGCCCGACAAAAATATTCAAATTATGATCGGGAGTTCTATGTCATTGTGCAGGCACTGCGATACTGGCGACATTATCTCATGCACAAGGAGTTCATTTTATATTTAGACCATCAAGTCCCGAGATATCTCGATTTCCAGAAGAAATTGGGTCACCGTCACGTCAAATGGGTGGAGTATATGCAGGAGTTTCACTATGTTCTTAAGCATCGAGCAGGTGTTGAAAACAAACCAGCAGACGTCTTGAGTCGCCGATTCAGCATCCTCTACACCATGAGTTCCCGAGTTGTGGGATTCAAGCAGCTAGTCTACGTTCCTGAGTTCCCAGATTTTGGGGACATCTACGCGGCGCTATCAATGGACCCTCCCGATCTTCGAGAGGGCTACTCGATTTCTAACGGATATTTATTTATGGGCTCACGCCTTTGCGTACCTCAGACCTCCCTCCGAGATTTCCTTATTTGGGAGCTTCACGCAGGCGAGGTAGCGGGCCACTTTGGCCGAAATAAGACGATTGCGTTAGTTGAGGATCGTTTCTTCTGGCCCGACCTGAAGAAAGACGTTACTAGAGTTGTGGGGCATTACCGAGTCTGTCAAACCGCGAAAGGGTCCGGCCAGCCCACTGGGCTCTACACTCCTCTACCCGTTCCTGAGAGGTCTTGGTCTGATATTAGTATGGACTTCATTCTCGGGCTCCCTCGCACTCTGAGGAAGCTCGACTCGATCTATGTTGTTGTGGACCGATTTTCTAAGATGACTCATTTTATCCCGTGCAGGAAGACCGCTGACGCCTCCTATGTGGCGACATTATTCTTTTGAGAAGTATTTAAGTATCATGGTCTCCCCATCTCTATAGTCTCTGATCGTGACTTACGATTCATGAGCTACTTTTGGAAGACCTTGTGGAAGAAGACGGGTATGACCTTGAAGTTTTCCTCCGTCTACCACCCACAGACGGATGGACAAACCGAGGTGGCTTACCGTATTCTTGGAGCACTTCTTCGTTGCCTCGTTGGGGATAGTCCGTCTACCTGGGATTCTGTTCTCCCTATAGCCGAGTTTGCGTACAATAGTTCTATCAATAGGATCACTGGTTTGAGTCCATTTCATATCATGTTAGGTTACGAGCCTAGGAAACCTATTGACTTAGTGGATATTCCCATAGGGGTCAGGCCCAGTGAGTCAGCATAGTCCTTCATACTGCATGTGCATGCATTCCATGAGTCGGTTCATAGAAAAATTGCAGCTAGTAATGATTATTATAATGATCAAGCAGACCAGCACAGGAGGGAACAAATCTTGGAGGCAGGAGAGCAAGTATTGGTTCGCATTAGATCCGAGAAGGCCCCACAAGGGCCAGCAAAAAAAGTAAGCGCACGCAGAATGGACCCCTATGCAGTTGTACGGCGGATTGGTACGAACGCATATGAGATATACATCCCTCATGGTATGAGCATCAGCCGAGTATTCAACGTAGAGGATTTGACTCCTTACTACGAGGAGCACGTATACGTGGATCCTTTTTTCACACCTCTACCAGAGCCTTCATCTTCCATAGCCCCTGTGCCTGAGCCTTAATACCAGTGTCTCTTTATCACCACCCACGGCGTCGCGCCATACTAATTGCATTGCACAATCAACGGTTCCACCGACATCACTGCCAGACGGAGATACATCATTGCCAGACAGAGATATATGGGTACCACGTGCTCCTACAGACGACGTGCTTCAGATCGTCGGTCACGACTTCTACGCCACGGGCGGACGAGATACCCTACGTATCTTGTCCGTTGGAGCAGACGACCTTTGCATGGATGCTACTTTGATTTCCTCGGATGAGCTTCAAAGACTCGCCCCATGGCTGCTCAGTGAGTACAACCACCTACAGTCATCGGAGTTGAGTGCCTTTAAGCCAGGGGGAGTTGACGGCGCGTCACGACCGACGCACGTGTATACCCGCAGGAGGCGGTGATCCGCTCTCCGGACGGGTGATCGGAGTCCGTGGTCGCGTCCGAATGATCGTTTCTAGCGATTTTCGTATTTTATGTTTTTTATTTAGAGTTGTATTTACCCCTCGATCGGACCAAATATTGTGAGCCCTCCGATTCGAGTGGTTTTATTTGGGTTTTATTTCTGCAGTTACACTACGTAGTTACTATTAGGGCTTTATATGCCTGGCGGTTTATGTGGGAGAGGTATCGATGGTTTTGGAGAAATTCCTGGAACCGCTCAGTCCCTGAAGGTGCGATTCCTTCTTCCCACCGCTCCCGGTGCGACGCCGACCAACTTCCCCTTCCGGTGCGACGCCGACAATCCCCGCCTTCTCCTTTCTCCGTCAAAACCCACCGCCTCTACCCTGTTCTCCTCCGCCACTACCCTGTTCTCCCCGCCCATCCAACCCCTAACCACCACCTTCAGAGCATATTTCCCTCTCAGTTATTCCTTCTCCATATCTCACTTACCCATTCCTCTACAATACTCATCCCCTACCCCATTTCCCCAGCCGTGAACCTCTTTGTTCCCCTTAGCCTTCTCCTAAAGCCCCCAATCAATCAACCCCACTCCTACACCAACCTCATCGCCCCTTTCTACAAAATCAGCCCCCCTCTTTCTTTACCCGAGCCTCACCATCAGCCCTAGATCCATTCCCGCATCCCTTTCTCTCCATTGTCGTGGATCCCGCTTCAAACCAGCCAGCCTAGTCATTTCAGCCGCTGTCGGAGCCCCTCTCCTCGCCGTTATTGGTGCCGCATACTTGTGTGATTTGTGGTATAAAGTCCTATCTTTTATTGTTGTTTAATTTGGCACTATATCTTTAGTGTATGCTATTCTTGTTTGTTATTAGTACCGCCACTCGTGTGACTTGCAGAGTTTATTCTGTTCTCGCTTAAAATTGTCTGCGCCTCAATTGTTTGCAAAATTAATATTTTTGTTGTCCTTTTAATTAATTAATTGTGTCCTGCCGAGCCTCTGCTGATAATCATATAATAAATTATTATTTGCTGCAATTTTGGAGCGGACCACTGTGCACTTTCATTACACCGCATTGCAATTAGGTTTGCATTTGGAAATCCCGTTTCGAGTCGACCTTCCACTGCATCAGTATTGAGCTTTGCTAGAGCTGTTACAGCTTGTAGTGGTTGTAATTAGAGGAAATAGTAAGTAACCATGGGAAGAGGGAGAGAAGGAGAGGAAAAGTGTGCATGGGAGAGGCTTAAATTTAAATTGCCAAATGTTTAAAATGCGTTCAAACTAGCTTCTTTCAAGTTTGTGGATCTCACTTCCACCTATTTGGGGACTAAGAAACCTGGTTTGCTTGACAAAACCAATTGACTTGAGTTAGAACCCTAAATGCATATTGCGTTTGATGTTGAGTAAGGCTCTGTTTGGGACTGATGCTGATGAAAAAGCTGCTAATCGAATATAGCTGATTGAATAAAGTTGTTATAAAAGCAATGATGAATAAACTACAGATTGTTTGGACTGTATGTGCTGATCGAATAAAGATTTTTTAAATAGGTTGTTTGGAAGAACAACTTTTTGAAAGCTATTTTTTTTAAAAAAACATTGAAATAAGATATTTTTCGTGGGCAAAATTAAATATGTGATAATACTTAAATGATTAACAAGAGTTCATTGAATAGAAGTACATATTAATAATTGCTGCACACCGCCTAAGAACTCAATTTTAATCAAACTGTTCAATATCAATATCTACACATAAATAAGAGTCTAGATAATTTTACCTACGCGTGTTGTACAATTCCTCGACAATACTATCTCGTGCTGCAGACATCTGATCAGCACCCCCAACATCCAACATATCATTATCAATATCATCATCTGGTGTAGTGTTCACATCATCTAGTTGAACGAATGAGCGTTAAATTTTAATCAAACTGTTCAACATCGCAAGCGTTAAATTCTGGATCCCATCGAGATGGATGTCTGCGGATGAAGTTGTGCAATGCCATAGTTGCTATAACAATTGAGCGTTGTTTCTTGAAACTGTATTGTGACATCTTTTAAAGAATTCCCCACTTTTTCTTCGAAACTCCAAATGTCTGTCTCTATCACACTTCAAAGAGATGATTGCGCTTTATTAAAATGCTCATGTCTCCCCTGGATTGGACGACTACCTCGTGCATAATCTGCCAAATGATATCTCGTTTATGGATACGGTTATAAGTACTCTGTCTTTAATGGGTATCCAACTCCACTAAGTAATATTTATTTGTAATTAATTGATATGTTTAAAATAATTGTGAATGTTAAAAAATATATTATTATTTATTCAACATTTTACTTTGAGGAGGATGCAAAAAATGTAGTTTGTCGTCTGTCAATGCGCGTGCGAAGATGCGACTATCATGAACTGATCTTTCCATCCAGCTAGTGCAAGTGTGAAGCACATATTGAAGTCGTAAACAACCATAACATTTTGTGTTATTGTACCATGACGCCCAATATATCTAACTTGATATTCAACGGGTATTCTCGCATCTACATGTGTATCGTTAAATGCACCAACACAATCATTAAAAAATGACATGTAACAACTGTCATACCTAATTTCTACAGGTATGTCTCTAAACTGACGATCAATTGGTTTTATAACATCAGTTGACAATAACAGTAGTAATTTAAGACTTTTCGAAAAATATCTACTTATAGTTTTAGTTGAGCGTTGGAATCACTTTTTTGTTAATCTCACAGGGACTTAATGTGGTAAAGATGTACACTGTAATTACTAGGACTTCTTGTGAGGTTATGTGTTGCGATCCTTCTAACTCATGATCTTGCTCGAGCTTGTGAAGTAAATTAATAAATATATGCTTTGATATTCTAAATGCATTATGAATCCTATATGTATGCCCTTCAAATAACTCTCTCAATTTCTTACCTATATGCGCAGACGTCATGCATGGTCTTGTCTCGCGTATGCTGTTATTTATCTTAGCAATAGTAGAAGCAATTATATTGCAGTATTCCACATATTGTACACGTTCTGGAAAAAGACAGGTAGATTCTCCAGAATCTTCATCGAAAGAGTCATGTGAATCCATTACTTAAAATGTTAAAAAAATCATAAAGTTTAAAAATCTGGACAAAATAGTATGTCGAAGCACATCACAACAAATAGTATGAATAGACTTGATAGAGACATCACATTACAAGAACAAATGTTACTCAATGTGGGCTATAATAACCATAAAACATAACAGTTTTAAACTTAATAGAGTTCATAACAGACATCAAAACATAGATCATAATAGATATCCAAACATTGATCATTAAACATCATTGGCTCCTAGTTGCATAATAGTTTTTGATCCACCAAACTCTCTTAGCAGCTAGGATGCTCATAAAGATCTCTCTGTTGCTTTTATCCCTAATATAGTTACCTGCAAAAAAGTAAAGGTCGGGGTCAACACATATTTTAGTTATACTTGAGATCAATCAATTCCACTGCCTCCCTGATGGTGACAACTGGAAGCCTCATTGCAAGAGCAAATTCCCGCAACTCTCTCATGTATGATATAACTATCCCTTTTTTCTTTCCTATCTTTCTTCTTTTCCCTGATGAGGTCGAGTTATTTTCGATAGTGGTTGAGTATTGCTATTAACCTCTTCATGCTCATAAGATTGTGTCTCCATGCCATCTTCCAAATTGTGTTCTTCCCCTCCAACATTCTCCATATCAACTGACAAGCTACCTAGTGATGGTCCCCCCGAATCCTCACCTGTTGCGACCACATCACTGAGCATTCGGTTCATTTTGTCTTCTAATTTAGGTGCAATACCGACGTAGCAAAACTTCTTTGCAGCTGGAATAACCTACATAGAATCAATGCTAATTTTAGAAAATGAGGTCGCATTATACTTAAAATAAAATAAATATTGACCTTTAATTTTTTCTCCCACCATTCCTCTGATGTTGCAATGGTTTTCTTCTCTTGGTCTCAACCTAGCCTTGTCTCACCATGCTTCAGTTCATTCCAAATTTTCCACTCTCTTTAAGTGATCCCACTTATTTTCCATCTGCAAACTTTCATAATTCTTTTCCCGTGCGTTGCTTAAATGAGGCAACCAAATTTTTCCACCCATCCTTACTAAAATGGGTAGTAGCCCGATTACCCAACTCGATCTCCCTAATGCATAGGTCACAAAAAATTGTAATGACATTTGTATCCCATGACGCCGAAATTTCTCCTTTGTTTTGCCCATTGCACTATGCGTACCTTGCAGGCATTACCATATGATGACATAACTTTCTCACGCCTATAGAGTTATAATTGCTATTCGGATAATCCCCTTCATTCTCCTACATGGATTAATCGTACTTATCTTCTATGATCCTTTCCCCAATCCTTATCAACTTGCCAAGATTTTCTGTAATTTGTTTTTCTTCAGTCTCTGTCCAGAATAGGTTTTTTGCTCCATTTCTTACCAGCTGCCTCCCAAGTTCAAGAGTTGCAGCGCTGAATGAAGGTCGTTTGCCTGAACTACTACGACAGAAGACACAGATCCTCCTGACCTTCCTTTCCCCAATAGTTTTCTCCTTGGAATATGGAAGCATGTAAATCAGGGGAGAAGAGATGCTTAGGAATGAGAAGTGAGAGCAGGGAGATGGGAAACAGAGGATGACAAGGAGAGGCAGGAGAACTGGAGAAGGAACTGAGCTTCTCTTATACTGAAAGATAGATGAAGACTGCAGACACCTTCATTATTGAATCAAGCACACTCTCCCCCCATCCCATACACAATATTTTGTCTGCTTAAACAAGTACATGGTGTTAGGGATTAACCCAACATGAATCTATTCTATATCCATCACTACCTCTCTCTCTCCCTGTCTCTCTCTTTTAGGGGTTCTCTTTACTAATTTTTAACATAATGAACTGTGCCAAGCTTTCCTTTTGTGCCTATCCGATCAGTAATTTTTATTTTACTTCCACGAGGCTTATATAAAGGGATGGGAGCTCGGTGCATGATTCACAAATGGATATGCAGTTTGGAGAAATAAAATTCCTAAACTAACAGAAATTGCACAGGAAGGAAATCGCCCAAAACCTAACAAAAATCTAACAAAAAACAAAAAGAAAGAAAGAATAAAAAAAGAAATTAGAAAGATCTAAGGGATATCCCAGAGTATTAGAAGTAGAATCGCACAAAAAACCGAAGGGGTTGTCAGGTCGGCACGTTCTTCAGGTCGTCACCGTCTTCTTTAGATGAAGGGTCGTGGAGATTGGAGAAGTAGGTCGTTGTCTGGGGACTCCCCGAGGGTTGTTCCGGCGTGAGCTGTTCGTCGTTCGTCGAGAGGAATCTGGGAGGGGTTGTGCGAGCGGGATGAGAAATGAAGATCGCGTATTAGGGCTTTTTTACGGGGGGACACACGTATGGAAGAGCCAAAAGCTGGACCCGAGCGGCTGATGAAAAAATTACTGATCAGCTATTTTTAAAAAGTGCTTTTCTAACAACTGCACTAACAAGCAACTCTAAAAGTGCGTTTGAGTTTGGAATACAGATGATTCATCAGCATAAGCTGAACCAAACATACCCTAAGCCTTAACTGCTATGCAGTTGTCTCTTGTTCTGTTTTTGAGAGTAATAATGTAAATGAAAATGTGCATGTCAATGTTTAAGAAAAATGTGGCAATATAATTAGTCTTAAAATTATTTCACACATTAGTTACTTTTAGGAGTTGGATTATCCATAATAGAACATCAAACCACGTTCAACAACACAAGAGTCCAACCTCACCACTTTCTGTTGGATCGAGTATGCAATGAATTGAATATACTCATGATGCAAAATTTAGGCTGATTTTTGTAACATTAAAAGTAACATTCCCTTAATGCAAAATCAGCCAATGTTGAAATGTCTATTCATCTTCATTTTGCACAATCCCCAATGAGATTTAAGTGCAGAAGAGTTTAACTTGTCCAAAGAGTATACCTTTGTGAATGTGCATGTTTGTTTGGGTTCTTTTTTGTTAGGTGCCAAGAGCATTTGGCGGGGCCCACATTCGGGTATCCACGCAAGAGACGCTGATCATATCGGTGATCCCGAGAACGTGATTGATTAATGTTGTCCTTTTCTGTTTTTTCCATTTATTTAATTGATTATTTTTTTAGGAGCTGACATTTTGTTAATTTTCTACGGAATGAGTTTGGCGTATGGGTGATTTTTTTGCCTAATAATGCAGACGGCTCATCGGCAATTACACACGGGTAATGCAGACGGCTCACATGTGAAGGTAATGCTTCCACTTTTTAGCATAATATGTGCAATTGTGAGTTGTTCCATTGGTTTTATCTAATTAGAGTGCAGCCTGCACAAGTCAATTTATCTCCCTGGAATTCAATTTATAAATAGTTAAGTTTCATATTAACTTGATTCAAAACGTATATTAAAATAAAAAAACTGTCATTCAAGAGCATTCATATTATTCATATTAACTTCAGTAACTTGCATAACATCTTGTTCAAAATTTAATTTTAATTTTATTTTAGTAACATTATTTATTGGTAAAAAAAAAATTCATGCATAACATCTTGTTCAGAATATTGAGTTTAATATGCAATGGGTGGCCAAACTATTCTTAAATCTATATCAATCCAATCTGAGATACTGATACGATCCTGGAGAGGATTCTGGCAAGGGGAAAGGCCAACGAAGGTGAGGGAGAGTAAGGAGAGAACGAGACAAAAAACCTAGGGAGCAATCCTAAATTTCATACATCCAAAACATAATCAGAAAGAGTACAACGCAACACCTTATAAGCGCAGGGTGCGGATAACGAAAAGCAGTGCAAAAAAAAATTAATGTATACACATAACTAACATAACAATGCAAATAAATGATCATGTTGGTGGCGCGTCTTCGGTCTCTCCTCCAGACGGACCCATCATCGTCTCCATCTGTGTCCGAGCTCGCCACGTCGTCTCATCGACATGTGCGTGTTCCGTCGGCATGCACAACCATAACAATGTCGTCGTCTGGAAAATGTCTTGTCCCCAAGGCAGTAGTCAGAAGGGTAGCAGTAGAAGTGATCCTGGGGCAGCCACGAAGATTCGGACTCCAGACGATAAGACCCAACAACATGAACCTCCCGCGAGCCAGAGTCCCCCTAAAGTTGGTAGTGGCGATCAAATACCTTGGCTGGGTAGTTCGACGCCAACTGCCGTCGTTCTTCCGGACCAGAGAAAGCTGAGCTGGTGGCAATCCTGCCGGAGACTGAATGATGTCGGCGAGCGCAGTAGAAAGCTCCTGGTGGTCCGTCGGGAAAGGGAAAGACACGTCAGATGGGCCAGAGAGGGCTCATAGCCCCGCGGAGAGGCCGACAGCCGTGGCCCGCTGGATCGTGTAGATGGAGACTAGAGAGCGGAGGGGAGGAAAGTTGCCGTCGAGGCAACATGGCTATCCCCTGTGGAGGACCTGCATGGTTATAGTCATCCAATTGACGTGTACATCCCCGAGCGTGCAAAGCAAAGACACCCATAAAATGGCGTCAATATCGCCTAGGAAGAATGCGTAGAAGTCCACGCTCACGGAACATGACCCTGCCGAAATAGGCACGATAATGCAATAACCCTGAGTCGGTCGGCGACGTCCATCGTCCGAACACACCGCAACATCCGAGGAGGGAACTGAGGGAAGACGGATCTACTGCACCAGGCGCTCAGAGATGAGGTTGTTCCTTGCGTCGTTGTCCACCATGATGATGATCAGATGATCTGATGATCCCGCAGTGTGCCCGAGAGCTGCATGGTCTGTTGGATGGAGATCCCGCCCGTCGAGGCGCAAAATAACTCCAGCTGGTGGAACGTAGCTGCGGTGGAGTCAAGAGGAGTATCCCCTGCTGAGAGCTCTAGTGTCTCAAAGTCAGTCAGGGTAACCTCAGGGTCGACGTCACCGATGATGACATGAAGCTCTTTCACGGAGCACTCATGGTTGGGGGAGTAGGGTTGGCGGCACCAAAAACAGAGATCCCTGTTGTGAATCTCATTACAATCACTATTCGAGATGCGCTGAGGGGCCGGTGGGCTGCCTGACCGGTTTCCTCAAGGCGGCGGCCGCAGTGGAGAAACTGTGGCTGGTGGCCGCCAAGGCGTCCGAGGTTGGTGGTGGTCGGTCGTAGGAGCAAGTGCCCAGGGAAGGAGGTCGGCTTCCGCCGGTCACGCCAAGTCCATGGCATCAGAGACAGTGCCGGAGTGGTGCGTGCGGAGACGAGAGCGAATATGTGGCAGTAGACCCTGCATGAAGAAGCCCAGCTAATGATCGGGCGGTAGCCCGTGAATGTGGGAGACCAGGGAGACAATCTCATCGACATAGTCGTCCAAGACGGTCATCTGGCAGACGCCACAAAGACTCGATAGCGGAGGAGTCAGAGTAGCGGGTGTCATACCGCCAGATCATCTCCTGCTTGAGCTCGGGCCAGGAGAGGCACGCGTTGGTTTGGCGGAGCCACCGAACCTAGTGGAGTGCTGAACCGTCTAGGCCAATCACCGCCGTAGACACATTGTCGCGCTCCAGTGTGTAGTTGAGGTCGAAATATTGCTCCGCCTTGGCGATCCAACCCATCGGGTCAACGCCGACGAAGGAGGGAGATGGCGGACCGGCCCAGAATGGGAGGAGGACTGGTCCTTAAAGAAATGGACTGCGGTCTGACGCCTAGGAGAGAGTCGTCATCTGCCGGTGGGCCGGAGCCGGACGGGGCGGAGATGGCCGCGGTAGATGCCTGGTGGTAGTCGATCTTGGAGTAGAGGGCGAGGAACGGGACTTGCATGGAGGCGACGAGTTGCTCTTGAGCCCCCAAGCATCGGCTTAGGGCTTTAGTGGTCGCATCCGGATGAAGATCTCCGGCCGAGCGAGTGTTGGGAGTCATGTGCTGGGATCGGCGCAACGGAAGAGTGCGACTGGATGGGTAGAGCTAGGTGCCGCGGAAGTGGCTGGGTGTCGCGGACGGAAGCGCCGAGTGCTGCGGAAGTGGCTGGAATCAGCCGATGGCGGATGTACGGAAGTCGCTGGAACCGTTGGAAGGGTAGATTTGGACTGGCGAAAGGCTTTGGGGTGCACACGACGGAGGGACTCCCGCGATCTGGCTGAGGACAACGAAAAACAGGCGGCTATCGACTATCCTGATGCAGAGCAGCGTAGTTGCGTCGCACGGGTGTAGAATCAGCACTCACAGATCGGTGGATCAGTAGATCTGCGAATGCGCGTGCAGGACAACAACGCTGAAAGAGGATCGACGGGCGCCGACGGTAGGGTGTAAAGGGACTCGCGGAAACCTGCGGTTTGGTCTTGGCGGGTCGTGATGCAGACGGAATGGCGGAAGCCCGGTAAAAAAATGTGTGGGCCTGGCGGGTTGGAGACTGTGCGGGAATTAGTTTTGTGGTTGATTGCAAGCACCGATGGCAGAACAGCTGGCGGTGAGGCAGGTTCGAATCAAATTGATACGATCCCGGAGAGGAATCCGTAGGTGGAATCTCGCAACCCTTAATTTAAGGTTCTTGAAATTAATCTTTATATTTCTAATCCAAAGTCACGTTTTGGTAGTTGTTTTACATTAATCTAATATTTCACTTGATTAGAGGAGAACTCTCTGATCACTAAATCAATTATTGCATGCTGTAAATGTTTTTATGTTGCAATCATGGCATGGGTTTTATTTTCATAAATGACAATCAGCATGCTGTGAAGGTCTTTAGGAAGATGGAGGGCTATGGCCGACGATATCTTCTTTCGGTACAACATTGTCATCAACCTCTTTGAATGCTATTGGTCGTGATTTCTATGAGGCGCCGCTCGATATTCGGCACTGTCGGCCGACTTCGCAGGTTCTTTCTTTGAGTTTTTTTTAATGATATAAATGATTCTAAAACAAACCTGTAGCCTTGCAGTTTACTCAATTTTAGAAGCACATGGCCAGAAAAAACATCATGTTTTTTTAGTTTCAAATAGAGACATTGCAGGATGAAATCAAATTGGACTGAGGGAGGCGGGGATTGAAACGCCAAATTTTGTTCCATTTCACATGACACGGCGGGAGCAAACGCGGCCTGCCGTTGCCCATTTATTTTTCCGCCGTGCGGTGGATGGATATATACTCGAACAAAGTTTCTCTTTAGAATAGGCGGAGGATGTCTTTCTATTTCACATTGCGGCTCATTGGTACATTTCACATTGCGGCTCATTGGTATATTTCACATCACGGCTGAACAGTCAATCTTTTTTATTTGCTACTTTTGGCATTAAGATTCAAGTATTGAAAGGCTGTCTTGCAACAAAATTTTTGCAACCGATATTTTGAAGAGCGTCCGCTGAAAATTCTTGTTTTGCTGAAACAAGAGTGGTGCCCATTGACAATTTTTTTGATGAAATAATGTTTATAAAAGTTGCATTGTCTGACACCGTTCTATTGTTTTAACAAATAGTCAAAGTATGTAAATATTAAGTAAATTACTGTGGATTGTTCATATTTGTTTTTTTAAAGTCGAAAATTTAGTTTTTTAAAAATAAATTAAATTGATTTATGAATTTAATGGAATATAAATGAAACGGGATAGCTCAAGTGAGCGTCGAACAGGACGGAAAGTGGCCCCAAATTAGGGTAACGACCACGAAAAATGGGCCGTCATGGTGAAAAATCGGCCCATCATGGGAAAAATCGGCCCATCATGGGGAAAAATCGGCCCAATGGCGAAAATCGCCCGTCATGGCGACTAATCGGCCCGTCATGGCGACTAATCGGCCCGTCATGGCGACTAATCGGCCCGTCATGGCGAAAAATCGGCCCGTCATTGCGAAAAATCGGCCCATAATCGGCCCAACTGGCGAAAAATCGGCCCTTTTGGCGTAAAATCGGCAATGAGCGGTAATCGGCCCGCTATGGCGAAAAAAACTCGGCCCATCATGGGTGAAAAATCGGCGAAATCGGCCCATCATGGCGACTAGTCGGCCCGTCATGGCGAAAAATCGGCCCGTCATGGCGAAAAATCGGCCCATAATCGGCCAAAAAATCGGCCCATAATCGGGAGGAAAATCGGCCCATAATCGGGAGGAAAATCGGCCCATTATGGGCGGAAAATCGGCCCAAACACGGCCCAAAGTGACTGCTTAGTGTTTGGACCAGGTGCCAGACTGCTTTTGGACAGCGTCTGCATAGACTGCGTTTGGGCCAGATTTCGTTCTGGGCGAGTTCGGGCTTTATTTGTGCCATATTTGGGTCATGTTTGGCTCGCAATTGGGCTGCCTTTTGGGTTGCATTTCGACTTCCTTTTGGTCGCGCTTCAAATCCATTTTGGACAGCTCTTCACTTTTTTGCATGGGCTTCCCATGACCATTTTATGGCAGTGAGTTCCACACTTAGGTTGGGGCACATTTGGCAACGTTTGGGCTGCATTTTGCCGGCATTCTTCGCACTTTGAGTTTCACCCTGTTTGGGCCACTTTTCAGCACCGTTTAAAATCCACATTCTAATTTTACTTAAATAATAAATATTGCACAATCAATACAATCTGAATTTTACTTAAATAATACAGAGATTTCAAAACATGGATTAGCTCTTTACCAATTGTCAAAGATTTCAAAGCAATCTGAATATTTGTTTCTAACTAGAGATATTAAAAATAGGATGATATAACATTTACTAATATCACCTCAAGCCGCGCAATTTAAGAGTTGATGCATAATATTCTAATTGGAATATTAGAATATTCTAATTTGACATTATTTATTCTAACTACAAATATATTACCCCAAACAACACATTCTCTTCACAACAATTGGTTGGGCCACAAAAAATATAATCACCTAAAATCTGATGAAGCAATACAGCAGAGGTTAGCAAGTAGAGCAAGTGTTGCACATCATGCAATGATTCATAATAAAAACTTACTAGCCTTCAAAATTAAGCTCTAATTTAGTGTCTGATAAAAAAACAACTGCACCAAAAAAACAAAGATAAAGTCAACGAAACTACAATAAAATCAAACACAAATTTAGTGTTAGTCATGAATATTAATTAACAAAGAGTTTCACAGGCAATGAATAAAAGATGTAAATGAGATTATAAGAATAAAATTGGATTATATTATGCAAGTATTAACAGGTTTTGTGCTTTCACATGCTTCTTCTATCATAGTTTTCTCATACTTATTTTTTATTCTATGTTGGATTGCTATGAATGAATGATATGGAGAAAAAAATAATATACAAAATTGGCATCCAACCTATGGCAAGGTATAGGAGAGCAATTCGAAGGCGCAGGCATCACCTATTTGAAGATTGCACCAAAAGATGCAATTTTGACACGCTATCCATTTATTAAAAAAACAAATCCTCGAATGTTATGCAAGCCATTAACGACTGCACCAAAAAGACGTTGAACACAGAAAAAGATAGAACATTGAAATACCTATGACTGTCAGGCTTCTCTCCAAGAAGAACTGGCAGTTTGGAGACAGAGAAAGAGGGGGAGGAGAGAAGAAGAGGGGGAGAGGGAATAGGGTTAGATTTTGTGAATATAGATAGATATGACGAGCTTACCTGAAAGTTAGGAAGTTCTTGAGAGTACTAAGGAAAGTATCATGACACCTGTCATTACCTGGCTTCTCTCGGTATACTCCATATTTTTGTTTGCCGGATATGTAGGATTCTCAGAACACCAGTCACCAGCTGTGATCGGGGTTGGCATGAAGGATGGCAATGCTCGATTGTGATGACTCCCAACATTTTGGTGCAATGGGCTCCAAAAGGGAGATCACCACAAAGAAAGGAGAAATGCTCGTCGGCTAGGGCACAGATTTGGATCATTTCATGGTTATTGGGATTTCAAGGGCAGCAAAGAAGACGCGAGGGATGGCGAAAAAGCTCATGAAGGGATATGGATGGTCATGATTTATTGTAGGGGTCATTTGGAAGCCAAAATGGGCCCAAACGTACTTTTTATAATAGTATAGATATACCAGCACTAGACCCTCTAACGAATTTTCATCTGCACCTAATCAAGAGATTAGGTTTATATCCCCGAAGCCGATAGAACGAAGCTACATTTCTACCCAAAAGGATATAAACATACGCAAAACGAAGATATCAAGATCTCAATCGAATCTGGACCTTGAAAAAGGCAGTTGGCAAGAGAAGAAAGAAGTTTTGGATCGGTTGCTAATTATTTCTCCGTCTCCAGCAAGGTCGCATTGACATAAAAAGGGTACTAATTAATCCAATTCCAGCTTCTTCGATGTATTATAAGAACTGTGGAATTTCCCCAAATGTATTTCTATCGAAGCATTCACATTCATGGATGGAAAATGAGGCGGTTTTTTTCTCAAGAAAGATACAACATGGGCATTGTCAACAGAATATTCAACTTAGCATGAAAGTCCTACTTTAGATTATACCGCATCGCTGAGCTCTCTTGGGCTGTGAAAGTGAAAGCTTGCCTGATCGATGTATGGCATATACCTGGAAGTAGTGTCACAGGGCTGCTACGCTTGTCCTAATCAAGCCAAGAATGCTCTGCACGGTATACTTTTTAACAGTCCCTTAGGGTCTTCGTCGCACTGAGGTTGAGCTACGGGTAGCCTCTTATCTAACGACTTTCCTTCGCTCTCAAAGTATAGTCTAGATATTTGATCTATGCCAAAGTAGCAGTATTAGATTGAATACAAAAACAAAGTCGCTCGACAACTAGAAAGACCTGAATCAAATGGTTAAGTTCTCTTTTCATTGATGAGATTTCACAAACCCTATATGAGATTTCACAAACGAGGATTGAAAAGAAAATTCTCTATGAGATTTCGCAAATCCGATCCTCAAAGCTCAAAGCCAGAAGCCTTCCCACAACCACATTGAAATGAACCATATGAAGCACATCTTACTCATGGAGTTGCTAGAAGAGAATTGGAAGAATCTTATGGGCATCATCCAATCATTAATCAAAAAATAAGAGAAGTGAAGTTCGGTGATGTTTCTGACCGAACGAATGGTACTCGGTTCATGACTTTATAGATCTAGAACTTCTCTTTTCTCTTCTATTGCGTTCGTTCAGTCCCAGAGGGATCTAACTTAAGTGAGAGTTCACCGGTCAACAACAAAATGTTGTCAACGATCAAAAGGGTCGGTGAAGCTACATTTGAGTTGTTCGCTTCTTCATATAAGCTTCACCTTCACGAAAGCTTTTCCTTTTATGAAGAGAAAAATGGGCAGATAGGTTGAGAGTGTAGTAGCGTTGTCTTAGTCATTTACTGGTGTATCTTAAACACAGTTAAACTGTGATGTCACCAATAGCGTTGACAGAGGTTCATCAACAGAATGACATTTTATTCTCCGGTATGGTAACTGGGAAGAAGAATGAAGAAAGGCTACACCCCCGGTTCACTGCTTTTTGTGCTTAGGAGACCCATTTCCACTTTTGTTTTCCTAAGTTAACTTCTTAGTGACATCTCTTTATCCGCGAGGATAGGCTTCAAATGAGTCAAGGTATTAAGGAGAAAAAGAAACAAAATCTTTGAAGATTCTCTACCATATGTCGGATAGTTGGTAAAGCCTATAAGACAATTGGCTGATTCACAAATTCACCTTATATTGCAACACCCAAATCTTTGATTGCAACACCCACGTCTAAGACAATTGGCTTCCTCCCTACTTCCCACTGTGTTTCCTTTGTGTCACCATCTACTTCCATGGATGACCACTGCGTCTTTGATGCCCAGGTGATGGAGATGTTCGACAAATTGATGACGAAGCATTCAAATGCCCTGGAGGACCTCACAATCCGCATCGACCGTGATCATTCCTCTCTGCAGCCATCACAAGTTCCCTTGGACTCCTCTCATGTGGAGGAACCCGACTCCCACCACTTGGCCTGTCCTCTGAACCACCACGAAGGTAGCGGACTTCCCAGCTACGTCAAGATGGACTTTACGATTTTCGACAGTCAAGCAGACCCCTTTAGCCATGGAAATACTGGCTCAACGTCGCCTCGTTTCATTTGATGGAGTCGTCTCGACTCTGTTTCGAATCCCATCTGTGTGGAAATTCCATTGGCGACCTCGTGTCCCTCAAGCAAACGGACTCCCTCAAAGATTATTTGGAGCGGTTTCAAGTTCTCCTTGCCCGTGCTCCTTCATTACCCCGGACATATCAGGAGCCCATACTTACGACGGGCCTCCATGAGCGTTTATGACTCAACGTTGAGTTTCATACATTTGCTGACCTTACCATTGCAATGAGTATTGTTCACCTCTGCGAAAAATGTCTATTGATGGATCGGTCTTACAACGGCTTACGTGGCGGGGAGGGCCTCACCCGTAGCTTCATTCTCACAGCAAGTGGTCACCCCACCTCTTAAGGGGATAAAGAATACTCAAATCTATCTTTAATTATCACCATGCATCTATTTTCATTGTATGCATATCTCCATTTTCATATATTAATTTTATTTTTTTGTTTGCAGGGATTTTAAGTGTATTTTCAGATATGATGTTTACAATGTGAAAACCACATAACTAATAAAAAACTCAAGTGCAATGAATACCTTCCAATTGAGATGAATGATCTTGTGAATAATGTTGTGAATCTTCCACTGATTCGTAAATGTTTTCAAGTTCCAATTTCAAACATACACCTGGGCAATATGTACAAACAAAAGTATGAAAATAATGAATATATGTGCAAGTTATCATACATGTTGAATACGAATGATAAACTCAAGCACCTTTTGTGCTGAAAATAAACAAAGCGTGAATATTATTTTATAATTGAATGATAAAAAAAATATTGTAAACCCGAAGACATTAAATTAAAACAAACATTGAAACATAAAAGATGCTGGCATGATATATTAAATTATAAATAGGCACACTCTTAACAAATACTAAGGCAAACTTGCACTGTATCAGGAGCCTGAGCCAGGTAAATGAGAAAACTTTCAACTTAAGACCAAAGAAAGTTCAATAACTACCTTGTTTCACCGCAATCACCTCCTTATTACTCAATATTTCAAGTGTATCAACAATCATGTTTCTTAAATCGCAACCAATCAAAGGAGGATCCTGCAAAAGAAAATGTTTTTTATAAGACCAAGTACAAAAACGTCAAAATTGTACAAAGCATCATATAAGAAATCCTTCTTTTGAATGTTAAAATGGTTCATGGGGTGCATCAAAAATCGATCATAGCTTTTGATGATAATATTTGTGGAGAAGTGCCTCAGAATACTTGCCAAAGGTAAGCCTTCCATTTGGTGGGATCAACTACTTCAGGGAAAGGAAACAAATCAAAGAATAAAAAAATGACTTTAAAATAAGTGCAGGCATCCTTTCCAGGGCCATGAAGAAGCACAATTGGGCCCTTGAGTTTGAAATATTACCTCCTGATGATGGTGAACCTCAAAGGGAAACTTGAGAAACTCATCTCTGTGGATAAACATGAGAAGCTTGTGAAATTTACTAAGCATCATATAAGAGATCATTGTTCTGAAATGTTTAACATGTATTAATAGTACATACAATCTATAAATTTATAATCATGTATGATTGACAGAAAATTGAATGAACCATGACAAATTAGATCCTATTTAGCGGATTAAAATGAGCAGATTATATTTTACGATCCAAGTTTGTATTTAAGGTCAATATGAAACTTAAAAAAATATTTCTTTTTAGCGACTATTATTTTAAGATCCAAGTTTAATTTTGGCATTGTTTGTGGGTTGAGTCTTCCAAATTGATAAAAGTAACATTTGTTTTTGATATATTAAACCTTTTTGTTGACTGGAAATCCTTGCTATCTGATAGTACTCAGATGAGGCAAAACTTGAAAGTATAATTTAAAGAATGATTATACTAAAGGAATGAGAAGCGAAATCAATTCAATTAATTGAAAGCAGACTTAGGTAGCTTGCAACAAATAGTTTTGAGTAGGTTCACTGATTTATTAAGGTAGATGAATATTAAGGAAGAAAATGGTTTATGAATAATAATGACCCAAGTAACTCAATAGCAACAAATGTAAAATGAGGATTCAGAAATATATAAATGATGAACAAAATTTGAAGTTAAGGTGTAGACTGACTAGATTAAAAATTTTAAAAAAGTTACAAAATATCTTAATCTAGTAAAGACTGAGAAAGAAACACCGCTGACTTGTAATTAATTTTATATACATGACAATGAACTACGTTTTTGGTTGCTAAAAGTTAAAATTGAAAATATTTGCTCATACCTCTGATCGGGGGCAAAAAATCTCTTATCGGGGTCAAGAATCCTCTGAATTGGTGGCAAGAATACTCTGAATTGGCGTCGAGGACAGAGAATCAGCAGTGTTGTCGAGAAATACCAGCTTAAGGGGGAGAAGCACGCGAATCAGCATCTGCTGTGTCGAAGATGAAGAGTAGCATAAAAGGAATTAGGTTAGCCTCGGTTTTTTTTATATAAACCGAAATCAAGTGTTATGCAAGATTCATGGACTTGTTCTCACTTTCTGAGTTTCTGTGAAGAATTAGATTTGAAGTAAAAGTGCGACCACAACTATCTCTTAATTAAGTTTTTGAGTTTCCTTCATATTTCCCTACAAAACATATCAGATTTCAACATATAGAGGCTGAAATCGAACTTGCCAGAAGAAGAAAACATAGAATAAGAATCTCAACGTCTCCACAATTCCCTCAAACTACAGCAATTTGTATGGGCTTTACGCCATCCTGCCAAAAAAACATATACAAGATTCATTTGTTAATGCAACAAATCATTTGGTATTCCTATAAAAACATCAAATAATCTTGATAAATCATTTTAAAAACAAATACTGCACAAATTATTTGGTAATAGAACAGCCAAACCTAAACTAAAAAAAGTACATCTCACGAATTGGACAAGATGGCTCAAACTAATTTGTAATTTACACAAATAAGGATGCTAGATTACAAAAGTGCAACAATGAAAATAGTTTATGAGAACTAAGCATAACTTATGTTGATTGAAAACATAAATTTTTAGATTGAGAACTAAGAACATTTTAAATTGACAATTGGACCAGAAAACGTGGGAACTCTAGTTTTAGATGGACAAGAAGAGCTCAAACTTACAGTGATTGAAAAGTTAGGGCACTCTAGTTTTAGAAGAACTGTTTCGAAAGTTGGAACACAGACGACGACAAGAAGCACTAGTCGAAGTCGGCTATGCAAGGCGTAGACATCTCTTTGGAGAAGAACTCGTGAGGAGAGGGGAGGAAATAGTGACGAGAGAGGAAAAGAAATCACGACGAGAGAGGAGATGAATTTGCGATGAGCAGACTTTGTGAGTCTCACTATTGTCTCTGTTATGGACAGCGGGGATACAAGGGCGTTGAAACCCTAAAGCTTGTGAAAGGAGAAGTTGAGGTGATGTAGGGTAGGCTAGTGGTGCTCGAAAACTACAACTCTACGTGCAGGTACAGGGGTGACACACTAATGCTATGCTACATGCAAGGTGGCCGTCGGTCGGCAACGACGATTTCCATAAGCAATGAAATTAATAACGTCACACAAATAATTGAAATAAAAAAGCAAGTAATTAATTTTTAACAATTTGGCAACGGCTTCCTCTGCTCGGAAGGCCTAAGAAAGCGAGCGGTGAATAATTCCTCCTGCAATTGTTAGCATAAAAGAACCAATTTCTAGCCAACAATAATCATCCTAACACAATATGATAAAATACCAAATGAAAATGTCAAGTCACAGAATACAATACCACAAATGCTCACAACGTAGAAGACTGAACCGAGGCACTGGAGAATTTGAAGGGCCGGATGCACAGACGAGCGATCGGAGGTGAACACGGTGGCACGGTGACGGCGAGGTGGCTGCACACGGTGGAAAAGAGGGAGTACGGGCCGGAAACGGCGAGATCCGGCCGCTAGGGGATGGATCCGAGTGTAGGTGGATAGATCCGGTATTTTTACGGCGGATCCGGGCTACGGAAAGAGGAATACGGATGAAAATGGTAGATCGGAGGGTGGTAGCACTAGATCAAAATAGATCTAGGGTTTTCGGAGCGGTGGGTGGTGGATCCACGAAGGAAAAGGGAAAGGAGTGGCCGGCTAGGGTTGGGAAACCCCTTGGGTGGCCGGTTTTGGGGAAGGGAGAGGCGGGGGGGGGGGGGGGGGGGGGGGGGGGGGGGGCTGGGGTCTCGACTACAGGCCAGCGGCCTGTACAAGGAGGAGGAGGTGGGCAGTTGGGCTAGTGGAGGAAGGGGGCTGGGCGGCGGACTTGCAGCAGGCCGGCGGTGCTCGGGTGGGGGTTTGAGGGGATTCCGGTGGTGGAAAAGGGGAGCGGATGATGGCAAATGATGGAGAGGGGTAGAGGTTACCTTGGGGGGAAGTTTGGCGGCCTAGGAGTCGTCACCTAGGGTTCCACGGCGTCGGCACCGGGGAGGGATCGCTGGAATCCGGGAAACTCTTTCTCCAAATCCAACAATGAATCATTTCAGCCCTCATAACTCCTATTTAAAAGAAAAGACAAGCTAGGGTTTCCCCATCAACGACTATGATTGACCGGTGGGTTCGCCCTTAAAATACATGAAAAATAAACTGAAAAAAAATAAAGTAATATAATATTTTGACTCGCGGCGACGCTCCGGACGCAATCGTGGAGCCCGATCGTCGATCCGAGCACGCCATATATGAAAAGTTGTCAAATCAGCCCTGAACGGGCCCAAAGCGCGTCCTCGTCTTTGCATCGCATCAATCTCCCCGACTTGAAAAAATTCCATCTCCCGATGAATTGGGATCGAAATTCTCTCGCTGATTGCCAGGTACAACTCGAAGAGATCCACCGGAAGTCGTCCAAGTGTCATTGGCTGAAGGGTGTCCTCGGCAATCAATTTTCCCTGACTGAAAAGCTGTCATCTCCGGCGAAAAAAGACGGTCGTGCTGAAGTCGAAGTCCAGGGGCGAATCGATCAAGCTCTGCTACAAGTACCCGAACATCAACTGCCTCGGGGTGGCTCCGCCAATGTACCAAGTAGTGGCAGCGCGACCCATCTGAAGTAGGAACAAACTGGTGGAATCTGAACTCTGTGATGCTCTCATCGCTCATCTCTCGAAGGGTGGAATCCGACGCGATCGGCGGTGCCGGTGGTGAAACCAAAGAAGACGAATCCCCAGGTGGGTGAGTGGTAGCACGGGGTGGACTGTGGTGGCCATCAGACGTAGGTGGGGTAAGAGAGTAGTAAGGCAACAACAGTGGGGGTTGGGGTGGCTGGGTATCTCCACTGCTCGGGTCCACATACTCATGAGGCTCATAGTATGGAGTCAGATCCCCAACATTAAACACAAGGTCAATTCTCATACTGACCGGGATGTCAAGTCGGTAGGCGTTGGTCACAATACGACTAATAATGGAGTACGGACCCATTCGCCTCGCGCTTAACTTCTTGGCAGGCCCCGAAGGGAGCCTCTCAGGGCAGACTTGCACCATTATCTTCTCGCCTACATTAAATATTTGTTCTCGCCTTGCTTATCTGCAAAAACTTTGTAATTTTTATTGCTTGTTATTATTCGTCGGCGAACCGACTCATGTAATGCATGCAAATGATGAACAAGTGACCCAACTGACTTATGCAAATGAAGCGAACGATGCACATAGAGCACAACATACTCGACACACTTCCAAAGGGAAGACCTGACAATGACTTGGATATTGCTAACAAGGGGTGGCCTATCAGGAGGCTCTTTCGGTGGAGTGTAGACAAACTCATCCCGTGTGTGACGAGTGATCAGATGATCGTGAGAGATAACTATACTCAATACGGGCTCGTAAAGAGTCAAATGTCTCTCGGGGAACGTAGCGCATCAGGTGGCTCCCCATGAGGTGTGTAAGAAAAGTCATCACGAAGGAGACGACCACCTGAGTGACAATCGTGTACACCGACTAGAAGTCGTGACTCTAAAATATGATAAGCGTCCCAAACAAGAAAGAACTCATCGGGTGGTTCAGCGGGTGGCGTGTCCCAAAACTCATCCAGTGTATGAGGTGTCATAAGGTAGGTCCTCACAATATGAATATGCTAAAGTGGACTCAAGGTAGGCCCTACATATGTCATGCTCCACTCAAGGTCCCTTCTCTGGGGCAAGGCCAGAGATGATAATGAAAGAGACATCATACCTAAGTGGCTCACCCAAGTCTCAACCTCACCAAGATGTGGCGGATCATAGGGAGGCTCAACAGGGGGCTCGTCATAGGGCTCGTCACTATGGTCAAGGTCCTCCTGATGAGTACCATCGAAAGGGGTAGTGCCCTCGTGCATGGGTGACATAGCCACTACGAGATCAACACTATACTCTCGACTCTCAGTAGTGAAGTGACCCGAGACAGTACTAAAGGAAGAGTAGGGGGTGCCCAGACTAAAGTGTGGGTCAATCGTTAGTGTCGAGAACCCTGTCTTTGTTCAAAGGGGGCACTAGATCTAGGTGTAGGTCTAGGTGATGTGAAAAGGATGGGTATACCATCACAGTGTCACTAGATCGCTCGTCCTCACCCACGTGACCATGCCCACTAGTCATGCCAGTATCACTCTCCACTTGTAACATAAGGTCATGATCAGGTTCAACCTCAAAATCATATGAGCACTGAATCTCATCAAACTGAGAAGGATCAGAACCAAGTGTTGGTCTCTTATCTCGGCGGGAGCACTACTCACCACATCGGTGGCTTGCCCTAAATCCCTAGGCTTACTTCGTAATGTAGATCTTAGGTGATCAAATTGAGCTTCTAAAAGATCAAAGCAGTCAAGAAATACTCGCATAAATTCAGCCTTAGGTAACTCTATTGGTGGAACACTAGGAGGATCTTGACATGTATTGTGTTCTTGCCGATGGTGACTTCTATAGGGTTCCTAAGGGTCGTCTTGATGGTAATTCCTAACATAATCAGATTGTGCTCGTGGGTACGTATGGGATCTGTGAACGTGCGGTTGAGGTCGCTCATATCCAAACCCAGGTTCCTCTCCTAGAGGAGATGTGTAGCGGAGATGACCTGAATGATATTCAATTCTATCATCGTGAAATCGCGGAGAGGTATAATGATGAAGACGTGATGACCTCTTGTCGTGGTGATCGCCTCTAGCATGATAGAATTGTGTCGAGGGGTCGACACGATCTCTAGGAGTGGTGTGCGGGGAACGATGATAATCATAATGATAACATGAAGATCTCTCTAGAGGGGCTCTATGAGGCCGGGTATATGTAGAATCAGGATACTCAGATGAAGGAGATGAACGACGGCGATAACTAGACATAAATGAACCCAATGATTATTTAAAACCTACCACTACGAAGCATGCAAATGGCCTAACCTCCCTCTGATACCAAAAATGATGTAGGGTAGGCTAGTGGTGCTCGGAAACTACAACTCTACGTGCAGGTGCAGGAGTGACACACTAATGCTATGCTACATGCAAGGTGGCCGTTGGTCGACAACGACGATTACCATAAGCAATGAAATTAATAACGCCACACAAATAATTGAAATAAAGAAAGTAATTAATTTTTAGCAATTTGACAACGGCTTCCTCCGCTCGGAGGGCCTAAGCAAGCGCGCGGCGAATAATTCCTCATGCAATTGTTATCATAAAAGAACAAATTTCTAGCCAACAATAATCCCAGCACAATATGATAAAATACAAAATGAAAATGTTAAGTCATAGAGTACAATACCACAAATGCTCACAACGTAGAGGGCTGAACCGAGGCACTGGAGAATTTGAAGGGCCGGATGCAAAGACAAGCGATCGGAGGCGAACACGGTGGCATGGTGAGGGCGAGGTGGCTGCCCACGGTGGAAAAGAGGGAGTACGGGCCAGAAACGGCGAGATCCGGCCGCTAGGGGATGGATCCGAGTGTAGGTGGATAGATCCGATATCTTTACGGCGAATCCGGGCTACGGAAAGAGGAATACGAAGGAAAATGGTAGATCGGAGGGTGGTAGCACTAGATTAAAATAGATCTAGAGTTTTCGGAGCGGTGAGTGGTGGATCCACGAAGGAAAAGGGAAAGGAGTGGCCGGCTAGGGTTGGGAAACCCCTTGGGTGGCCGGTTTTGGGGAAGGGGAGGCGGTGGGGGGATGGGGTCTCGGCTACAGGCCGACAGCCTGTACAAGGAGGAGGAGGTGGGCGGTTGGGCCGGTGGAGGAAGGGGGCTGGGCGGCGGACCTGCAGCAGGCCGGCGGTGCTCGGGTGGGGGTTTGAGGGGATTCCGGTGGTGGAAAAGGGGAGGGGATGATGGAAAATGATGGAGGGGGGTAGGGGTTACCTTGGGGGGAAGTTTGGTGGCCTAGGAGTCGTCACCTGGGATTCCACGACGTCGGCACCGGGGAGGGATCGCTAGAATCCGGGAAAGTCTTTCTCCAAATCCAACAATGAATCATTTCAGCCCTCATAATTCCTATTTATAAGAAAAGATAAGCTAGGGTTTCCCCATCAACGACTATGATTGGTCGGTTGGTTCGCCCTTAAAATACATCAAAAATAAAATGAAAAAAATAAAGTAATATAGTATTTTGACTCACGGCGACGCTCCGGACGCAATCGTGGAGCCCGATCGTCGATCCGGGCACGCCATATATGGAAAGTTGCCAAATCAGCCCCGAACGGGCCCAAAGCGCGTCCTCGTCTCTGCTCCGCATCACGAGGGAAGGGGAGAAGAGGGGTTAGAGAGAGAGAGAGGATTTTAGAAAGAGAAAGAAACTTTCATATTTTTCATTCCTCCTTTCAAATGCATGACAAGGCCCTTTATATAAGACCCGAAAGGCACGGGCGCAAATACCAGATACAAGTAAAACACGAAATATTGAACATATGAAAAGGACTACATATCGACTCGACTCAATGCGACTTAATACTTAAAGTACTAACTAATTAGATAACTGACAGAGGGCCATAACACATAACACTCCACCCGTCCTTGACATCGAGCTTGTCCCCAAGCTCGAACTTCATGTGGATGGTCGGCTCCTCGGGTAGCTTGATCTCCCGCCAGAACAATATTTGATCGGGTGTAGCGACAGCGGCGGTGTCAGCGAGTAGCGGTGGCGACAAAAAAACTCGTGGCGCCAATAATGACTTTCGCACGGTCAGTGGAGCGATAGTGAGCAGCAGCAGCAGGGAGCGCAAAGAGAGGACGGCTGGCAGCAGAAACGGGTCCGTCGGAGTCACTGGGTCACGGGCCGACAGAAGAGGCCGTGTTGTGGCCGGTGGGAGCGGCAAGGCGGGGGTCAGTGGGAAACGAGCCAGGAGAGGCGGCAGTGAGATGGCCGAAGGAGACAACGATGTCGGGGCCGACGGAGGAAGAGCCGGTAGAGGAGGCAGCGGTATGACCGGCAGCGGCGGAGCGGTTGACCGGAGAGGAGGCGGCAACGGTGGAGGCAGATGTGGCGGTGACGACGACGGCGGTAGAGGTGGCGGCGACAACGACGACCTCGGCGACGATGGCCGCGACGGTGGAGGTGGTGAGGACGGCGATGGCGGTGGCGACGACGGCGGCGGCTGTGGCGACGACGGCAGTGGTGCCGAGGGGAGTAGAGCTTCAAAGTAGCCCGATCTCTCCAACTGATCAAGCTTGGCGTCGAAGCGAGACAGAGAGACTTGGAATGACGCCGACCACTTTAACAACATCGAGTGAAGGTTGGCCGCTTCCGCCACACTAATTTGGATGTCCATTAAAATGAACTAAAAAGAAGAAAGAAAGAAAAAAAAAGAAGTGGGGAGAGTGGTGATGGTGGGGTCCACGGAAAGGAAAAAAAGAAATAAATTTAAAAAAAAGTTGCTGGAGGGTTGAGTGCACAAGAGGGATTGTGAGGGACTTTTAAAGAGAAATAAATAGGATGGGATGGGAAAGTAACGTGCTGGATGGGTATTGGGAGAGAGAGTGTTCAGGAAAAGGGATGGGGGGGGGGGAAGACAGGTCGACAACACAGTTGGAGTAAAATAAAGAGCACACTGCTCAAAAAAAAAAACCCAAAACGTGGGTTGTTGGGCTCGAGGAGTGCGGGCGCGGAAGGCTTAGGACAGGAAGGCGTGCGCTGGTTCGGCAGAACTGGAACGGCCGACGGGGCTTTCCTGCTGCTGATGAGGAGGCCGACGAACTGGTCGACGAAGCAGTCGACGTGGATGCGCCCGGGATGTCGCGGGAGATTGTTATGGCGAGGAGCGGCCGACAACCGGCGACGAAGCAGTCAGGGGATGGGGCGTTGTAGGCGTTACGGGCTTGTGAGCAAGCGGAAGGAGCTGGGAGGGGGGGCGCTGGAATCCACGAGCCTGCTGGAGGGTTTGCTGGCGCCGGGGAAGAACCGTGCAGATCGGGAAGGAAGGCCGTGGGGAACAGAGGAACGTCAACCGGAGGGGAGGAAAGTGTCTCTGATACCAAATTGTTATGGACAGCGGAGATACAAGGGCGTTGAAACCCTAAAGCTTGTGAAAGGAGAAGAAGTTGAGGGAAGGGGGGAAGAGGAAATCCTAGAGGGAGAAGAGGGGTTAGAGAGAGAGAGAGGATTTTAGAAAGAGAAAGAAACATTCATATTTTTCATTCCTCCTTTCAAATACATGACAAGACCCCTTATATAAGGCCCGAAAGGCACGGGCGCAAATACCCGATACAAGTAAAACACGAAATATTGAACATATGAAAAGGACTGCATATCGACTCGACTCAATGCGACTTAATACTTAAAGTACTAACTATTTAGATAACTGACGGAGGACCAGAACAAATAACAGTCTCCTACTTCAGTCTTGTGTTGTTGTCAGAAAGAATTTTAAGTCACGAACAGATCAAAGATTTTATAATATAAATAAAACTAAAATGTCGGTGACATTTAGAGAAGTCGTCGTCGGCCATTATAGCGGATTTCATCCATTATAAAGGTCGTTATATACTTATATTAATGACAACTTATATAATGTAACATTATGAAAGTCGTCCTTAAAACAGGATATGTAGGCCAACATTTCAAACAATGATTTTTGCAGACCCCGACAATATTTGTAGGGTGACAGCCTGGCCAATTCCTCAGTCCCCTCGGAAGCTGCGGGGATTTCTTGGATAGAGGGGTACTACTGTCATTTCATTGATTACTACAACAAGATTGTGGAGCCTCTGGCGGCTCTACTGAAGAAGAACATGTTCCTTTGAAGTAATCATGCCCTTGGTGGTTCTACATGTTACCCGACTTCTTGTAGGAGGTCCTCGTTGAGTGTGATGCATTGGGGCAGAGTTATGGCGCCTTGCTACGATAGGCAAGCCATCCGATCGCAATTTCCAATCGAAAGATGACAGCTCACCATCAAAGGTTACTGGCTTATGAGCTCGAGTTGCTCGATTTCGCCAAGGCGGTGCAACACCGAAGGCCAAAATTATAAGGTAGATCTTTTCTGATCCGTGCGGACCATTTCAGCTTCAAGTACCTACTGGAGCAGCGTCTCAGCATATCACCCCAGCAGCATTGGGTGAGTACATTTTTGGGCTTCGACTTCCGCGTAGAGTATAATACTAGCGTCGTAAACCCTGTCACTAACGCTCTATCACTGATACCAGAAGGACGGGCTACTATGCTTAAACTAAATCCTTACCGACAGCTCACTCTTCATAAGACTACTTGCAAAAAGTTGTCTCTTTGCTACTACGGACCCTTTCAAATTGCAGAAGTCATCGGCGAGACAGAATATCATCTACTGCTCCCAACGGATTGAAAAATACACTTGGTATTTCACATCTCATTGCTAAAGCCATACAAGGAACAAGAGAAAATGAAAGTGACGCCCTTACCAACTCACAACTACCAGAATATGCCAGTGCATACTCCTCTAGTCGTCGTTAGTCTGCGCCAGATTATCAGGAATAATCTGAAGGTTTATAAAGGGCTGGTCCAGTGGAAGGATCTTCCACCCGAAGACAGTACATGGGAAGATCTCGACAAACTCCCAGCAAACCTAAGACTAATGGCTCACGATAACTCTACAACCTCTACCGATTCCAATTGGCAGGATCTTCTGACTCCAACATGAACACAGAAGAAGAAACGCACGCCTCAGCATCGATCTCTCAAACAACCAGATATGCAGTAACAAGCACAAGTTATACCTCCAGATCCACTCCACAGATTCAAGTTATACCTTCAAATCCACTCCGCAGATTCAAGTTATACCTTCAAATCCACTCCGCAGATTCCCATCAACAACATCAACATCATCAACTCACTGGCAAACTAATTTGTAAAGCATCCACCAGCAAATGTTCGTTGGAAAGGGTCTAGCCGTCGTTAGTCTGCACCAGATTATCAGGAATAATCTGAAGGTTTCTCAAGGGCTGGTATAGTGGAAGGATCTTCCACCCGAAGACAGTACATGGGAAGATCTCGACGAACTCCCAACAAACCTAAGACTAACGGCTCACAATAACTCTACAACCTCTATCGATTCCAATTGGCAAGATCTTCTGACTCCAACATGGACACAGAAGAAGAAACACACACCTCGGCATCGATCTCTCAAACAACCAGATATGCAGTAACAAGCACAAGTTATACCTCTAGATCCACTCGGCAGATTTAAGTTATACCTTTAGATCCACTCCGCAGATTCCCATCAACATCATCGGCTCACTGGCTAACTAATTGGTAAAGCGTCCACCAACAAATGTTCGCTGGAAGTACACCTTTCCTCTCACAGCTCCTCGCCTTTGCTGAAGATTTAGGGTTTTAACTCTCTGAATGCAAAAAACGATGAGCACATCGCTGTTATAAAGGAAAAGGCATTTCGGGTAAGACGCATGGCAGCGATAGATCTCATCAAAAACAATTGAAAGGCTGATAAGGATTAAGGATGGCACGTGCCAGGCATCCCGCCACGAAGGATCGTTTTCCCAAACTTGCTTTCCACCGTAGATATTGGGTTTAATAATTGTTATTTTTAATTTTGCAAATACCTTGTAACGGTCATATTATGTTGTATAAATGGTTGTATTAGCATCCAATTGCAACTAAGGGCCTGTTTGGTTCGGTGGTGGCGGTGGGAAAAGCTCTATTCCCACCGCCACCGCCATTTTTTAAGGCTCTGTTTGGCTCAGCTGCAGCGACTGCAGAAGCAGTGGTGGGAAGCAGTGGTGGAATAATCAGCTGTTTTGCAGAGTGGTGCCAGAATCTGTGAAACTGTTTGGATGAACAGCTTTTGCAGAGCTGTTTCAAACAGAGAAGCTGTTTAATCTGTTTGGCAGAACAGCTGTGCGGTGGACAGTTTATTTTTTTGAAGATACACACAATAAGCAATTCTATTAAAAAACAATTTAACTTAATGAAAATAAAATGCCCAGTTCTAAATTTTAAAATATCAAAATGTTTTCAAAAGTATTATTTCATAACGTGCTCCGTCATGCGGATGAAACGTATCCCTCGATCATCGAGCGTTAACTGCACATCAACAATAAATGTAATTACTGATCACTTTATATATGTTAAAAAATGAAAACGTCATTACGGTGTATACCTGTGATGCTCAGTGAGTTGATCTGCAATGGTGTCCCTTATTTTGGTCATTTCTGCAGCTCCCGTCCCCTCAAATGAGCTTGGTGTTGTGTTCGGATTTGAATCAATAGTTCTTCGGCGATTATTTGGTCGCAACTCATATGCCTCCGGATGAACAAAGGTTTCGTTTCCGTCACATACATCAAACTCTGGGTCAGCCCTCGATGAATGTCTTCTAATAAAGTTGTGGAGCGACATCGTAACGACCACAACCACGCACTGCTTCGAGAATTCAAAATGAGGCATTTTGGTTAGTATGGGCCACTTTTTCTTCCATACACCAAAACTTCTCTCGATGACACTACGCAGCGATGAGTGTGCTTTATTAAATATTTCACGTCTTCCTTCTATTGGCCTATTTCCCCGAGCAAAATCCGGCAAATGATATCTCGTTTCCGGATATGGTTTCAGGAGCCCCTTCTCCAATGGGTATCCAGCATCGACGAGATAATATTTCCCTACAGTAGTACGAAATTGTTTAAACATTTGAAAATACGATCAATAAATTAGCATAACGTAAAAGGTAATGGGATATACCTTCTGGTGGAAACGGAAATTTACTTTGCGGATCCCGTATTGCGCGATGGTATATGCGTGTGTCATGTGCAGACCCCTCCCAGCCAGGTACAACATATGTAAAACACATATTGAAGTCGCAAACGGCCATTACGTTTTGAGTCGTGCTACCATGACGACCAATGTAGGGAACTTGATTTTCTACAGCTATCCGTGCATCAACATGCGTGCCGTCAATTGCACCGATACAATCTTTAAAAAATGGCATATATCTATCATCATTCCGTATGTGCGATGAAATAGTACGAAATTGAGGATCAATCGGAGCAATGTTATGCATGGACAAACTCGTCAGAGCTTTCAGACCGATCATAAATAGCCGACTCAAAGTTTCTGTGGAATGTTGGAATCTTTCACCTGATTTTCTGAATGTTTCATTGTGGCCCAATATGTAAATTGTTATTGCCAAAACCTCACCGGCTGGTGTCCTCTGTGTTCCTCTTAAGCCGTGATGTTGTTCCAACAATGCTAGCAAGTCAAAAAAAATGACCTTGGTCATTCGAAACATATTGTGAAAACGTCCAGGATGTCCTTCAAATAACTCTCGGAGCCATTTTTGTCCAGTTTGAGTTGATGTCATGCATGGTGTTTTATCACAAAACAAACTGAGGTAATCACTTATTAAACATACGCTCGTGGTAACGACCTGCACATATGCGGCGCAACCTTGTTGACGATTTGCACAGTAATTCAACATCAACTCTTCATCCTCATCTATGTTAAATTCTTCATCATCATTTACGCTTGACATTATAGTGACCTATAATGAAAACACAACGAGCATTATAACAATGAAACAAAGAGTGAAAAATAACATAAGAGACCACATATACTAGTCCAAAATATCAGTGTCAAATATATAAAGGTACAAAACAAGCTTGGAACAATAAAGAAGTTCCACATAGAAAATCCAAAACAAAGAGAGATCAGATTTGTGAATTCATGTAGTGGGTCTTCAGCCATTCCACCCTCCTATCCTCTGGAATGCTCAAGAATGTCACTCGATTCACTGGTGTTTGAAAATGAACCGTCGCAAAATGATACAGCAACCGGTCTTCAAAGATTTCTGGGTACTTCTCGAGTTCCTGAATGGCTTCTCGCAGCAGATATATACTAGGAGGAATAACTGGTGCTGTAACGCGCTGCATAATTGCTTCTGAGGAGGAAAATAACTTCTCTACATGTGCCAGCATAACCTGTTTTGTCCCCATTTCATGTCTCTTCCCCTTTCGTTTTCTTTTTGAAGCCGCGCCGCTGTGGGAACTCTGTCCAGGTGTACCCGAGTTCAGATCCTCATTTGCATTGGTCTGTGAATTATTGCTCTCATTGATTTGATCATCAGGTTCTTCAGATAGCGTTTCAGCCTGTGAAAATAGTCCTGGAAGTTCTCCAGAAGAAGGCATCCACACATTTTCCCCTGTCGCAACAACCAAACTAAACATTTTGTCTAGTTTTTCCTCAAGCTCGGGCGCTATTCCACCAAAACGAAATTTCTTGGCATTGGGAATCATCTGCAAATTAACATAAGTTTGATCAATAAATGCAAATATTAATGAATTCTTCACTGATATTAGAGTACATTTAAATTTAAAAAACTAACCTCAATGCGTTCTTTCCACCAATCATCAGACGCGTCAATTGTCCGTTTAGTTGGATTCCAACCAAGCCCTGTCTCCCCTCTTTTGAGTTCACGCCATAATTTCCAATCACGTTTCAGTTGATCCCATTTGTTTTTCATTTGTGCCCGACTGTACTCCAAGCCCGTGCGATCCTTGAAGTTCTTCACCAAATTGCCCCACCCTTCTTTATTGAAGTGGGTTGTAGGTCTATTCCCTAAATCTATCTCGCGACTACAAAGATCACAAAATAGCATAACATGTGTTGTCTCCCAATTTGCACAAATTCCACCTTCCTTTGACTTACCCATCTAAGAGAAAAATTTAAATTAAAACACATACATAACATACACACACAAGCCTAAACACACACAATTCATAAAAATGTACACATTAACACACACAAACAAACACACAAATACAATTATAGAAGATTATTAAATCACACACACAAACAAACATACACATACACATACACATAAACACACACACACACACAATTACACATTAACATACACACACATACACATAAACAACCTAAACAATTACACATAAACACCCACACACACAAACACAATCATACAAACCCTAACCACACACACACAAACATACACATACGCACCCTAAACACACACACACAAACATACACTTACACAATTCCACACGCACACAATCGGCTATCCAACAAAATCAATTTTTTTTTAAAAATCAAAGCCAACATCTATAGATTCAGTGAAAATATACTTGCTGCAATAACATCAGAAATCTTAAGAAACTAACAAATAAAAAAACCTACTACAGGCTATCCAACAGATCTAGGAAAAAAAAATCAAAATGTAGATCTATAGATAAATTGTTCTTACTTCAATAACAACAGAGATCTAGGAAGTAAAGAAATCAAAAAGCCTTCTATATACAATTAGCTTTCCAAGAGATCCAGGTCCAAAAAAAAGTTAAAATCAAAAGCTAGATCCATAGATCTAGTAAAAATCATAACCTAGATTCATATCCAGTAAACATAAATTTAAACAAAAGGATCCATAGATCTGCGAAGGAGATCTAAAAAGAAGAACTGAAGGAGTCATACTTGTAGAGATCGGGAAGGAATAGGTTGGGCGAATCGGGAGCGCGGCGGGCTATCGGGAGCGAAGTGGAAATGTTGCTGGATTCGCCGGCGGAGTTGAGAACACGATGGAGGCTGGGCGAATCGGGAGCGCGGCGGGCAGATTCCTCGTCGGAGATGAACACGATGGAGGATTTCGGGGTCGGCGGATCGCGGGATAGCGTAGAAGCAGCGGAATCGGGGATTTCCGCGATCTGGAGTCGTGGGAAAATATCGCGACTCCAGATCGCTGTTTTTTCGCGATTATAGGGTGGTGGCGACTGCAAAATTTTGGATGCAATTTCTGTTTGGCGGAGCTGCATAGAAATCCGCGGTACACTGGCCAAAAAACGCGGCGCCAAACAGAGCCTAAGTGTTTGGATGAGAAATGGTGGCAAAAGGGCTTCTTCAAAAAAGCTATTTTAAGGACTTTTTGCATAGCAAGATAAAGGGAGCTTTTTAAAAAGAGCTTCAGGGCTTTTAACGCCCTCGACTCCTCTTTCGATCCACCGCGCTCTGCAATCTCATTCCCGATCCCGCTCGACGCCGTTCTTCTTCCCGATGACAGCTCTTCTTCCATTCGAGCTCGACGCCAGATCTTCTCCTCTCGACGACTGATCTCGACGCCATTTCGTTTTCCCTCCTTCTCGATGTTGCTGCAATCTTCCTCCACCACTCGACGGCAGGACCACCACCACTCAAGTATGCTTTCTTTTTGTTGTTTCCCCTCAAATTGAAGTTGTATGTCTGTAGATTGCCGCATTTCTTACTGTAGATCTCCGCATTTCTCCGCATTTCGTTGTTTCCCCTCAAATGGACGATGTCTTATGTAGTAGATCTCCGCATTTGTTACTGTAGATCTCGGTGTTTCTTCTTCCCTCTCTTCTGTTTAACTGGCTTCCCATACTTTCACATACATATGCTCAATGTTTTTAGTTTTTATTTGACTGTAGATACACGAGTTCTGTTTTCAGTAGATACATACCTGTAGATACACATGAGTTCTGTTTCACTGTCCTCTGTCGATTCTATACTTTCAAATCCCCACTGAGATGGGGTGATTGAGCTCATGATACTTGATTTTAAACAATCTCTAGTTCAGTAAATGAAGTAACTAAACTTCTACAACTTGGTTGAGAGCAATTTGTAATTCACAAATCGATCAGTAAGTTATATGCCTTCATACTTATCATCATTAACAATAATGATTCAAGCAGAATTTCCCATGTGTAATGCTTCAAGCACAATGGTTCAAGCAGAACTATAAACATATTCTGTAAAATTATAAACACTTATAGTTTTCTGTATAAAGACATCATTATTACTCATCTATTCAAGCAGAACCATTCTGTAACATCATCATCACAACACTTATCATCATTAACATCTTCAAGTTTGTAAACACTTATCTTTCCTCACAACATTATAGGTGCAACACATTCTGCAACAAATTACCTTTATAAACTTCATTCACTTTTATGTAATCTGCAAACTCACCACTAGAAGCGCAATCTGTGGGCTAGATTCTTAAAGATCTTTGGATTTAATTAAGTTCATAAACACTTTGAATTATACCTGCTAGATTTCAGGAGTTTAATTTAGAATAGTTTGTAAAGGAAATCTATCGTAACTTATAATTTAGCATAGTTTGCTGCACATACTAGGTGAAATCAATTTGGCATATATAGTTGCCATCAATTTTATGTTCATGAATTGAATGCATTAGAAATTAACGGCAAATTGTTTAGAAATCATTTGTTTAATAAAATTTGTGTTTAATATCAAAATATTTGTGAATCCTTTGTTTCTAGTTTCTTAAAATGGGGAAAACAAAGGAAGGAGGCATCCCAGCTATATGGGAGACCGTTGAAGTTATGCTTTTTTGCGAGCTTTGCATTAAAGAGATTGAATTGAGAAATAGACCCACAACCCATTTCAGCAAGGCCGACTGGAAAAATTTAGTGGCAAATTTTAAGCAACGAGCGGCTAAATGTTATGATCGTACGCAGATGAAGAACAAATGAAATCAACTTAAAAAGGAGTGGAAGTTATGGAAAGAGCTCAAACACGGAGAAATGGGGCTGGGTTGGAACTCTGAGAAACGCACTATTGACGCATCGGATGAGTGGTGGGAGGAAAGATTAAAAGTTTAAATTATTAATAATAATTATTTAAAATTTTATTGTGTAATTTGCTTTAGTCATAATATTTTTTTTTACATTTAGGTGGTTCCTGCAGCAAAAAAATTCTGCTACACAGGTTTAGCTCCTAACCTAGAGGTTAAACTCGATAAAATGTTTACTCAAGTGATAGCTACTGGTGAGGATGCATGGGCATCATCTACAGGGAGTTTGCCACAAGAGATGAAGATTGGTGTAGAAGATGACAGTATGGCGGAGAATTCTGTGTCCCCAATTGGTAGGAATGATGATTTTGGTGGGGCCACATCAAAAGCGTCATCGTCTATGAATAAAAGAAGAAAATTGCGAAGAACGAGCGAATAACACTATCTTTAATGAAAGAGAAAAGATGCAGCAATTTCAGCTAGGCCTCCAACAATTTCTATCAAAAGAAACCGTGGATTTGATTTCAAACAATACTGAAATGAAAGGAAATCAACCTTTATACTTTATAAGGTGATGGCGATCGAAGACACGCACGCGTCTATTCCCGCAGGAGGCGGTGATCGACGGCCCGGTTGGGCGATCCGAGTCCGCGGATGCGCCCGGAGGGTCGTTCTGAGCCAGTTTCATATATTAGTTTTTATTTTTATGATGTATTTAGCCCCTGATCGGCCCGAACAATTATAGCCGTCCGATCGGGAGCCCTAATTCTGCTTTAGCTTTTTCTCTTATAAATATGGATGTTGGTGGCCGGCCCTAGGGATCGAAAGTTGCGGGTACTGCAACTGGTCGGTCTTCATCTCGGTGGATTTCGAGACCTTGCTCCCGCCGTTCCGCGCCTGTTCCGCGCCTGCTCCGCCAGCCCGCCGATCTCCCCGTCCCCGTCCAGGTTCCCGCCGCCTCTCTGCGTCTTCTTGCAACCCTGCGCCCCGTCCCTTCCCCGTTTCTCAATCCCGCAGCCAAACCGCGCCTCCAACAGCTCCAACCACGTCTCTGGCAGCCCCACCCCGTGATCCCACCACCCGCCGACTTTTCCAAAACATTGCTCTCCATCATCTAGCAGCCCCGACCCTCCCTACCTCATCCCGCAGCCAACCCGCACCTCCGGCAAACTCCAGCCCCACTTCCGAGTACTCCTCTATCCCAGACCCTATAGATCCACACCCTACCCGCTCCACTCCCGTAGATCCCGCCCCCACCGTCCTAAATATCCCAGATCTGAATTTTCCTAATTACCTGCAGCCACGTCGTGGAGCCACCCTCAAGTCGGAAGCACTCCCGCCATCTGATCTCCATTCTAAAGCCGAGCCGCCGCATGCATAAGCGAATCAAGGTATATGGTGCTTTATTTCTCTCATTTGGATGTTTGGTCTTGAACTATTGTTTGGGAACTGTTGATTTTTATATGTTATTGCATTTTATTGGTCGTTCGATTTGCGGGATGCATTCAGCGCACTTGAATGGAAATCGCACCTCACTTCGTTGAATAATTATAGTTGCTCTCTTTAATTGTCAATTCCTGTTTTCAATTGTGCCTTTCGTGCTCATAGCGTTGCTAAAATTATTTACTTGCGAGTGGATCTTGATTTGGATTGTTCTCATGTTCACTCGCGCACAACATTTAAGTCTTAGCCTCATTTAGATTGCATTTTAGTGCATTTTGGTTTTAGCCGGCTTACCACTGCATCATAAGGGACAAGAGCAATATAGAGCTTTTTTTGAGCATTCCTCCAGATTCAAGGGTTTGGTGGATTAAAAATCATTATGAACTAAGTCTCGAGTGATATTGTATCTTTTTTTATCATGCAGTTACTGACTTACTGTTTTACTTGAATTTTAAGTTGTTATCTATCACTGGAATGTCTTTTTTATAATGTCATCTTCAAATTGAACTTTAATATGTACTTGAATGCAATTTCATATTTTATATACTTTGCTAGTGTTTTTCCAATTGTTGTGTTATTTTAATATTGTAAATTGTGTTACAGTTTTGCAATGGATGACTATAGCCATGATTACTCAAATGATGAAGATGATAATTCTGATAGTGTTTCTCCTGAACACACTCAATATCTTGAATATTACAACATCTTGATATCAACTATATCTTTTATACATGATAGTGTACGTGATCCGACACCTTGTATGACGTCTACTTAGACGGGGGATAAATGGGTTAGAGAAATGCTAAATGGGCATCCAACTAGGTGTCATGATGCATTGAGAATGTCAAGACAGATATTTATTGATTTGCTTAGACATCTTGAGGGATTTCATGGCTTAAGAGGATCACGACGAACGATGACAAGAGAAGTATTAGCTATTACATTATACATTTTAGGACACCGTGGATCATTTAGAGCAACACGTGAATGCTTTCAACATTCATCTGAAACCATAAGTAGATACTTCTCAAAGGGCCTAAGAGCACTACTACTTCTAGCAATAGAGGTTATAAAACCTACTGATCGGCAATTTAGATATACACCAACGGAAATCAGCAATGATGATCGTTATATGCCATTCTTTAAGAATTGCATAGCACCATTGATGGTACACATGTTAGTGCAATAATAGTTGTAGAAAATCAAGTTCGATATATTGGTCGTCATGACACCACAACACAAAATGTTATGGCAATTTGCGATTTCAACATGTGTTTTATATTTGTACTAGCTTGGTGGGAAGGACCAGCTCATGATAATCGCGTCTTTGCACGCGTTTTGACGGACCATAGCCTTCACTTCCCACAACCTCCGCAAGGTACGTAGTTATATTTTTCATGCTCTTAAATGTTCATGCATAGTAAAAAAAATTAACTATTGTTCTGAAATCTTACAGGTAAATATTATTTAGTTGATGTTGGATATCCATTGAAGACAGGGTATTAAAAACCTTATCCAGACACAAGGTATCATTTAGCAAATTACGCACGGGGTACTCGTCCAGTTCAAGGCAAACATGAATATTTTAATAAGGCGCATTCATCACTTCGAAGTGTGATCGAACATACATTTGGAGTTTGGAAAACCAAATGGAGCATTCTTCAAAAAATGTCACAATATCCATTCCGAAAACAACGTTCTATTGTAGTTGGTACTATGTCATTGCAAAACTTTATTCAGAGACATCCATCTCGCATTGATCTTGAATTTAGTGCTTGTGATGTTGATGAAAATTTTATAAACCCCGAGCCATATAGATCCAACAAAAGAAGCAGAAGACAAACAGAAGGTCATTCTACAACGAAAATTGATATGGATATAAATCTATTTGGCGAGGTGGGTGTAGATGATATGTTGGCAGTCCGAGATTCTATTGCCGATGAATTGTATAATGCTCGGAGGTATAATATTTCATTATTATGATATGGATATAGATCTTGCATGTACTGTATTTTTTTACTATAAAAATATTTCATTAATTGTACATCTTACACTTCACATGTAGATTAATATAATCTTAGATTGTGCATATGGGGATGGTGTTGTCTACTAATTTATCACCCCAGGTTTGTGATGGCCTGATGGGTACTTCCCCCATTTTGTGGATGTTGTCTGTTTACCGGAGGACACCCATAGAATTGTGTTGTGTGTTGCCTAGTACTCTGGTATTTTGAAATATGAATTGCCTAGAAGCATCTAAAGAATCATGTTATGTGTTACATGTGTTGGTTATTGTTCAAATCAAGGTTTTGTCATTAAAAGTAACATTAATGGAACATGACGAGATTTTAAAAAACATCAAGTTTATAGTCCTTCTGAAATCAGATGGGTATATCTTGATTAGGATATTGTTGGTATTGCTAATGTAAACCATCAAGTTTTTCCATGAAGTGACGATGCTTGGTTTTTTTAACATTCGAAGATCAGTTAAGTTTATAGTCCTGAATAAATTTCTTTGATGTATTTGACGGTTAATTGTTTTTTCTATTAATTACAAAAACCTCCCTTGCGAGTTAGCATAATTACATGTTGCACCAAATTACAAAAGTCTCCCCCTGCAAGTTTACATTTTATAACATGCATGCTCAAAAATACCCCCATTTATGCACCAAGGGATATTTTTGTGCATGTATATTATGAAATTTAAACTTACAGGGGAGGTATTGTACTTTCAAAAGATAGAGAGGTGTAACTTGTAATTTAGCATATTTATAGGGGAGGTAAACGACCCATTCTTTTATAGCATTTTGCTAGTCTTTCACTAAGTTTATTTCATTGGTGTTTTTGAATTAGTCAATACAATTCTTTGTTTCTATTGTGTTATTCAAAATCAAATCCAACTTCTGTTCGAACTTTCAGTCTCCTGGCAAGGTTTAGCCAGTTGCAGCAAATTCTCCAATCTCCCCCAAAAATGATATCCCCATGCCTTGGCCAGAACTCCACCCATAAAAACAAGCATGGCTGAGAGTTAACAGTAAAAGTATATCTAATAAAAAGCAAACACATAGAATGACCTAGCTATCACCTTTTTCTTGTCTATTTCATTTGTAAAATCGCCATAAACCAATAGAGGAAGCATTGCCAATACCTGGGATATGGGAACATATCCAAAATGTAACACTTGGGCTTGGACATATCCACTTCATCTGGCGTGCGAAACGTCCCGTTTTCTTCCTAGTAGGACTGCCACCGGGGCTCAATTAAGGTAAATGTTACTTTCTCTAGTTTTTAAATGTGTTCAGTGTCATCCATTTGATTGTGCAATTGCAACCATTTGATTGTCCATTTGAATTTCTATGCAGACAAGTCTGGATACTGTTCAAAGTGCTGAAGAAGTTCACGAGGTATGCTTATTGTAGTTCCAGAAAACTTTTACTTCATTGTTGAATGTCTTACTTCCTTGATCATAAGCGATATTATACATGATGCCCAATTCTATGTTGAGCTCATGTTTATATGGTAGATGCAGTGACTTGAATAACCTGGTTAGAATATATGTTGGGCATACGATTTTCTTTTTGTACTTGATTTGTTCTGAAGTTCTCCTGGGAGCAAGCTTGCAGGAAGCCGCTGCAGAAACTCTTCAATCTTAGATCATCGCTCCCGTTTTCCTCACAAGGCGGCCCAATCAATCCCCCATGTCCCCCATCGATGATCTTCAACAGGCGCTGCCAATAACCGCGAGATCGTCTTCCCCTGCCTACTCCGTTTATAGAACTCCCGTGAAGGCGATCGAAGAGGACGTGCTGGTGATGGATGCAGCCCTGGATCTGCACTCATCGTCTTCCTCCACTTCTTCCGGCAGCAACACCCATTTCGGCCCAATCTTCTTCAAGACGGAGATCTGCCGACCGTGGGGAGAACGTGGGTCGTGCTGCCGGCAAGATGAAGAAGGCCTTGGGACTTAAACCATCGAAAAAAAAGCCAGGGAAAGATAGCGGTGACTCGAGAAACCCTAAACCCTGAAAATCGATTCAAACGAACATAAGTTTTTGTTTTGTCTCGAAACGAACTTGAAAACCATGTTGTCAACGAACATAAGTTTTCGTTTTGCCCCAAAACGAAAACACTTCTTTTTTTCGTTTTGAATCAAAACGAAAACCACAAATGAAAACATTGCAAACGAACAGGACCTTATTGAAAAGTTGTTATTCCAAACAAAAAATACAAAACACCATTTTAAAAAGCACTTAAATGAGGATTTTCCAAACAGTCCACAGCTTTTTCAAAATAGCTTCTTGGACAGCTCTAATGACACCATTAGTTTCCCACCACAGCTTTTTCCACCGCCACCGCCGAACCAAACAGGCCTAAGTTGATTTTGGATTAATGAAAATCTATCTGTTTCTTCCGGTTCTATTTCCCTGTTTTCCGTTCATCCTTTTCCCCTTGATTCCATTCATCTCCCCCATCTCCGGCATCCCCTCTCTTTGATGTCATTTTTCTAGTTCCCTATTCTACTTTTAACAGAAGATGAAAAAGAAGAATATGAAGAGGAAGAACAAAAGCAGATGAGCCCGTATAAACAAATTTCAGATTTCCTAATCAACCACGCATCATTGAATAAAGTATTGTTAAGTGATTATTTACATGAAAAAAACAGATTTCCTAATCAAAAATGGATGTGGGATCAACAGATTTCCTAATCAAAAATGGATGTGGGATCAACAGATTTTTGACAAGTATTAATCAAATCGCAAAAACAACGAGAAAGAACGATCCGCTGTTACCTTACCGGGATCGGGGGCTTGGTGGCGAGCGGATCTTAAGCCGGGATCGCTGTCGAGGAAGGAGATCGAGAGCGCCGTCGATGAAGCCGATCGAGAGCCGCGATCGCTGTCGAGGTGGATCAACACTGTGCGCGATCTCCAGTTGTCGACTAGGAAGATGGTCGGGAACACTGTGCGCGATCTCAAGCCTCCTCCACCTGGAGCGGCGATCGGAAAATCCAGATCAGGGGGAGCAGCGACAAGAACGGAAAGGGCAAATACGCCTGCGGTTCGAATTTGACCTAGGCACTAGAGGAAGGTGCACGCGTGCATTGCGAGCCGTCCGATCTTCCAAGCCCCCCGTCTGATCAAGATAATTTCTGCTGAGTTTTTTTATATTTTTCTGCTCGTTTTAATCGCAACGGTCAGATCTTAAATCCAACGGACACCATCGTCTTTGCACCCTCCTTTAGGTACCAGCGGGTACCAAAAAAACGCTTATATCTCATAACTTTTCACGTCTTTTCAAAATACGTCTTATATATGTAATTTTAGGAAAAGTGCTCAACACTAAAGTTTTATATCTCATCAAGATCTACAACTTTCGTGTTGAACGCTTTCCTAAAACTGCATGTACAAGACATACTTTTGAAATATGTTCAGGTTTTACGCCTTTCAGAAATACATCTTGTACATGCAATTTCAGGAAAAGTGTTCAAAATCAAAGTTGTAGATCTCGACGAGATCTACAACTTTCGTATTGAACACTTTTACTGAAATTGCATGTACAAGGCGTACTTCGAAAAAGCGCGAAAAATTAGGAGATTTTGGGGTACGATTAGCCACTAACGGGTTGCGGTTAACAATCACCTAATTTTTTTTATGTAATTGTTATTAGTACCCTCATTCTTGAACATTCGCAACTATTCGTTAACCGTAAATTAGTATCCCACCTGCCCCGATAATTTTTCAACTGTGAATGTCATTGACCGCACCTATCGCCGACGATCTTGCTCATCGTAGCTCCAAAATCTTTGTCAACCCTGAAACAAAACAACTGGCTGCATCGTGTTCAAGTCCTCAATGCTCAACACTATTCAAGAGAATTCAAACCACCTCATCGAAATCCAATCTTGCATGAACTCGTGAATAGGAGCATGCTCGTCAAATTCGTTGTTAGGTTTTTTTAGAAAATCTACAGGCATCCGACAACAAGATCTAGCGATTTTTTCACGAGCAAGAATCGCTCTCTGGGATAAGTTTTTTGAAAAGCCTTTAAAAATGTTCAAATCTGAGTGTTAATAGTCAAAACTGAAATGCTAATAACAAATTTTTTTTTAAGAGCACATCTATTTAATTTTTTTTTTTAAAAAATATCTTAAACAAGATTCAAAATTTATAACTGATTCCTAACTTACTCAAAATTCCTAACTGATACAAAATTGTTATCTTCAAAATTTCTAGCTGATTTTATTGAAGAAAGATTTAACTCCATGACACATTAACTTTAGAAGAAGGTTTCTCTTTTAAAATTGTTTCTTGCACACCATCACCCAAAGACTAGTTTTTAGCGGCCTTGACTATATAGGGGTACATATTGTCTTAGTCGTCTTTAGGCAATAATGCCTTGGTCGCCTATCAACGAGCAACATTGTTGCATGCGGCCAAGCAAGCATCGTCACCTATCTAGCTATTCCAGGAGGATGAGCAAGTATCATCGGCTATCTAGTTGTTCCAAGTGGGTGAGCAACATCAGCGGCAGACTAAAATCCAGGTGTCGGGCGGAATTGAGAAATCGGCAGATCTGAATAGTCAGCCTTGAGTACGATGACTACAGGCGTCAGGCGGAATTGATAGATCGGCGGATCTGAGTAGTCTGGTCGGTGGTGGTGGGCAGAGAAGAAAAAAACGGAGGGCGAAGTAGGATCTCATGTTTGCCTGGCTTCGAAGAATAGAACAACATGACTTAGAATTTCATAGGACAAGGGAATTCACGTGGAAGAGAAATAACGGGGGGAATGGGTGTGCACAAAGTGAGAAAATAGGAAGTAAAAAAATAGATATTATTTTTACAATTTTGTGTGCTGATATCCGAAATAGGTGTGCTCATAACAATGCTCTATTTTAAAACTATTGATTTTCTAAACCCGTCCGCCCGGACGCAACATCTCCAAACAACGCGTGGTGGTGGTCGGGTGGTGACAAGCGCGCGACCACGACGAACCAGCCCGACCAAACAGGATAAAAGTCAAACTGAAACCTAAAAGATTGTAATATTGAAATCCCTAAGAACAAACTTATCAGATGTTGTCCTTGAACTTAAATGTGGCATTCTCTTAATTTGGGTTTCATTTATTAGATTATCTAGGGATTCTTCTAGGGGTTTATCTAGAAGATCATCTAGGTGTTTATCTAGAGGGTTCATCTTGTTGAATTTGGTGAAGTGAAAGTGGGGGTGATCGGCAGTCCGGGCGACCTGGGCGGTCTGACCGCGCGGACTGGCTCTTGTCCGACGGGTAGTTGGGTGGCGACCTGGGTAGCTAGCTGCGGACTGGCTTTGCGGACTGTGTGGACTGGGCTTGGAGTCCGCACGTCTTCTTTGAAGTTGTGGTAGCCTCGGTCTGGGCTTGGAGCTGGCGGACTGGACGTTGTATCAGTCGAGCTCGCGCCTTCTTGTCTTGCGCTTGTGGTGTTGGTTTCCTTAGTTTCCGCCGTGACTGGGCTTGTGCCAGTGGTAGCGGACTGCGCGAGAAGATTTTGGTTTCCGCAGTATCCGCTGTGACCGGGCGGGCTGCCTGTGAATGCAGTCTGGTGCTTGCCGGTTGGCGGGTTGGCTGACCTTTTCCTAGCGGTCTCGGCGAGTTGGCATTACTAGTTGCGACCTAGGGGCGGTGTCTCTATCTCATAGGGTGGTGACCGCACTCCTCACCCGGCCTATAAATAGGACCCCCCCCCGGCACCTCATTTGGAAGCAGAGTGAACAGTAAGTTGGGCTTGAGTGTTGGCTGCGGACTCGTTTTTTGTATCCGCGCGGGCTGTTTGCTTAACCGGTTTCTGTGTGCAGGTGGCGCGGCTAGCAGTGTCAAACCAGGAGTTTGGTTCTGACCACTGGAGTTAGCGGGCTGCATTGACGGTTATCAGCATCAGCTTTATCTCAAGTTTCTTCTCTGTCCGCGCGACCTCGCGGTCTTGGCGGATAGGCGGCTTGTTCCTCTGTTCAGCAGCAGTTTGGCAGGGTGTGAACTGGGCGGTCTCGGCGGTTTCGGCGGTCTCAGTGTTCTATCCGCCCGGCTTATTTTTCTGCTTTTTTCATACTGGCGAAATCATGTCTCGCCACGTATGCCTCGCCTTGTAAAGAAGTTGAATAAATTTTGATCTACTTGCTTCTGTCTGTGTGTTTGGTTATCTAAGTTGCTTCCTACTTTCCGCGGTTAAAGTTGTGATCTGGGTAGTGCCGAAGATATTAATTTGGTGTTTGGGCTACCTTGTTGATCAACTTGAGAAAATTCAACATGGTATCAGAGGAAGGTTCAGTTGCTTGAGCGGTGATCAACATGCTTGTTGTTGCTCTGTGTGCTTCTGAAGGATAACCAAGTTAGCGCCATGGACGGTGGTTTTGCAAGAGGTCTTGGTATTGAGCTTCTGACGCCGACTAACTTCAAGAAGTGGAAGTCGTGCATGAAGAGCTATCTTCTGGGTGAGGAGTTATGGGAGGTCGTCGGTGGAGATGATCAAGTAGAAATAACTACTGAGTTTGGTACAGCCGAGCAGGTGAGAGTGTGGAGGAAGACAAATATCAAGGCTGAGTTTGCTCTCAAGCGGGCGGTGTCACCTGAACTCTTTGATCACATCTTAGGATGTGAGTCTGCTGCTGAGATTTGGACTTCCCTTGATGGGTTGTTCAATAGGAAGAATGTAGCAAGGCTACAGTTCTTAGAGAATGAGTTGGCTAAGGCAACTCAGGGAGATCTCTCTATCTCCAAATTCTTCTTGAAGATGAAGAGCTTGTGTGCTGAGCTCTCTGCTCTTGATCCTGATGAGCCGATCTCCGAGGCTAAGCTGAAGAGGCACATAATCCGCGGTTTGCGGAAGGAGTATGTGGCCTTCGTTACTTCTGTTCAAGGCTGGGCTACTCAGCCCTCTCTTCTGGAGCTGGAGAATCTGCTTGCCTCGCAGGAGAGCTTGGCAAGACAGATGGCCGGGATGACGGTCTCTGAAGGAGCTAGTGATGCTCTCTTCACTGAGAAGAAGAAGAAGAGATGGGAAGGGAAGAAGAAGCAGACTTTGGCTGGAGATGCATCTTCATCCTATAAACAGCAGGAGGGGAGCCTTGCTCCTAAGAAGGATTGGAAGAAGAACCTGAAGTGCTTCAGATGTCATCAACCAGGTCACTTCAAGCGAGACTGCAAGGTCAAGCTGCAGCCTGGGCATGCTGCAGGCAAGGAGGAAGCCTCCTCAAGCAAGGAGGAAGCTGACTGGGGTGGAGCGTTCATGACGGGCACTTGTGTCCGTGCTTTGTCCACCAGTGACATGAAGGACGACTGGATCGTTGACTCTGGGTGTGGTCATCACCTCACCGGAGATTTGTCAAAGTTCTCTTCGCTGCAAGCATACTCAGGTAACGAAGCTATCATTACTGCTGATAATACTATTCATGCAGTAGAGAAGGAGGGTATGGTAACGGTGGGCAGTGATAAGGGGCCACTCACGTTAAGGAGTGTTTATCACGTACCGGGTATGAAGAAAAACCTCTTCTCTGTGACCAATGCGGTTGATGCTGGTTATCACGTTCTGTTTGGGCCAACAGAAGTGAAGTTCCTTCGCAACGTATCAGCGGTTAAGGCTGATATTGCTCATGTAGGACGGAGAGTTAAGGACTTGTCTGTCTTATCAACAAGCTCCTATGTTGATCGGATGAGGGCCAACGATAGCGCTGCTATGTGGCATGAGAGGCTGGGGCATGTCGGGATGGATAAGCTGAAGGCTATGTCAAGTAGGAGCCTGGTGAGAGGCTTGCCTAAGCTGTCATCTTTCGGTGAGGGTCATGTTTGTGCTGGATGTCAATATGGGAAGTCTCATCGTCTTCCATTTGATAAGTCACAAATAAGAAGCAAAGCACCATTGGAGGTTATCCATGGTGATCTGATGGGACCAACCGCGACTGCTAGCCTTGGTGGAAGCAGATATATGCTAGTCTTGATTGATGACTACTCAAGATACACTTGGGTGTATTTCTTGAAGGAGAAGTCTGAAGCCTTCTGATTGTTTGTGGAGTTCAAGGAGCTGGTGGAGGGAAGGCTTAACCTGAAGATCAAAAAGCTTAGAACTGATAACGGCGGAGAGTTTGTCTCTTCCGAGTTTTCTAACTTTTGCAGGAAGCATGGAATCCAGAGGGAGCTCACTTGTGCTCATACTCCACAACAAAACGGAGTAGCGGAGCGGAAGATCCGTCATCTGACGGAGACTTGCAAATGTTGGCTTCATGCCAAGAGTATCCCAAGGTCCTTCTGGGCGGAGGGAATGTCTTGTGCTGCCTATGTCATCAATCGGATGCCTCTGAGCCCGATCAACATGAAGTCTCCCTTCGAGATGTTGCTGAAGGAGAAGCCTAGTGTGGAACACCTTCGGGTGTTTGGATCAACTTGCTATGTGCATATCCCTGATGCGCTAAGGACTAAGCTTGATGCAAAGGCAAGGAAGCTTGTCTTTGTTGGCTATGATGAGCGGAAGAAGGGATAGAGATGCATGGATCCGGTGATGAAGAAGTTCGTGGTGTCAAGAGACGTTGTCTTTGACGAACTGACGTCATATGGAGGAAGCTCGGTTGAGCTGCCAGAGAGCAAGGTTGATGAAGGTCAGGAGGTGGCTGAGGTAGCTGATCAAGTGGAGCTGGCTGTGTCACCAGCAGCTCCAGTTGCTTCAAGTTCTGGAGGAGAAGCTTCTGGGTCAGGAAGTAGGGGGAGCATTGCTCCAAGCTTGCCAGAGAGCAGAGGTGAACCAGAAGAAGCAGCGGAGGTGATTAGCAAGGAGCAGTCTCTTCGGAGGTCAAAGAGGGTTATCAAGCCTCCAGCTCGTTACTGCGAAGGAAACACTGTGAGCTATGTCTCATGTTTCTTTGCAGGTCCTCTGGATGAGCGAGAGCCTGCTAGCTTTAATGAGGCCACTGGTGTCAAGGAGTGGGAAGATGCCATGAGAGAGGAGATGGATGCTCTCAAGAAGAATGAAACTTGGGATCTTGTGCCCAAAGTTGATGGCATTACTCCGGTGACATGCAAGTGGGTGTTTAAGTTAAAGAAGAAGGCAGATGGGAGCATTGAGAGATTCAAGGCTCGCCTGGTGGCTCGGGGGTTCTCTCAACAGTATGGAGAAGACTATGAGGAGACGTTCAGCCCTGTTGCAAAGATGACTTCAGTTCGGATGGTGATTGTATTGGCTGCATGCCAAGGATGGAGGATGTGGCAGCTTGATGTAAAGAATGCTTTTCTTTACGGAGAGATTGACAAAGACATCTTTATGGATCAGCAACTTGGTTTCGTTTCTGAAGTTCATCCTGATTACGTCTGCAAGCTCAGGAAGGCTCTCTACGGGTTGAAGCAAGCTCCTAGAGCTTGGTATGGGAAGATAGCAGAATATCTGTAATTCTGTGGATACCTTGCTTCAAACTCGGATTCTAGTTTGTTCATCAAGAAGAAGGGGGAGCTTTCTGTCTTGGTCCTGCTGTATGTTGATGATATGATCATCACAGGGAATTCTGAGGAGGAGGTTGCTAGGATCAGAGCTGAGCTAGCCATTCGCTTCGAGATGAAAGACCTGGGAGAGCTTCATCACTTTCTTGGTCTCGAAGTGGAGAGGAAGGAGAGCGGGATCCTTATCTGCCAGAAGGGATATGTTGAGCGCATAGTGAACCGGTTTGGCTTGATTGAAGGAAAGTCTTGCTCTACTCCTATGGATCAAGGGCTGAAACTTCGACGAGATGAAGGAAGGGTTCTTCCTGATCCTTTGGTGTTCAGGGCCCTTATTGGAAGCTTGATCTACCTGACGATTACTAGACCTGATATAGCTTATGCTGTTGGTCGAGTAAGTCGGTTCATGGCAGAGCCAAGGAAGTCTCATCTTGTAGCGGCAAAGAACATTCTGAAGTATGTCAAAACAACTTCTGAAATGGGACTTCTTTACAGAAGGGATGCGAGGTTCTCTCTGCTAGGTTACATGGATGCTGACTATGGTGGTGATTCAGATGACCGAAGGTCAACTTCTGGTTATGTGTTCACTTGTGGATCAGCGGGCATTTCGTGGTGTAGCAAGAAGCAGGACTCGGTATCTGTCTCTACTACGGAAGCTGAGTACAAGGCGTCTGCCTTGGCAGCTCGGGAAGCCATTTGGCTAAGGCGGCTAGTAGATGATGTCCATGAGGAAGTGCAAGGCCCTACTTTGCTCCGAGGGGATAATGAGAGTGCTCTCAAGCTGGTAAACAATCCAGTTTGTCATGCCAGGACTAAGCATATTGAGATCGATCACCACTTCATAAGGGAGAAGGTGTTGGAAGGATCTCTTGTGGTTGGTCATGTTCGGAGTGAAGATAACCTTGCTGACATCTTCACCAAATCGTTGTCGAAGGGGCCTTTCCAGCAGCTTCGAGGTCTGCTTGGGTTGATCACCACTTCTCACTTCAAGGGGGAGTGTTGAATTTGGTGAAGTGAAAGTGGGGGTGATCGGCAGTCCGGGCGACCTGGGCGGTCTGACCGCGCGGACTGGCTCTTGTCCGACGGGTAGTTGGGTGGCGACCTGGGTAGCTAGCTACGGGCTGGCTTTGCGGACTGTGCAGACTGGGCTTGGAGTCCGCACGTCTTCTTTGAAGTTGTGGTAGCCGCGGTCTGGGCTTGGAGCTGGCGGACTGGACGTTGTATCCGTCGAGCTCGCGCCTTCTTGTCTTGCGCTTGTGGTGTTGGTTTCCTTAGTTTCCGCCGTGACTGGGCTTGTGCCAGTGGTAGCGGACTGCGCGAGAAGATTTCGGTTTCCGCAGTATCCGCTGTGACCGGGCGGGCTGCCTGTGAATGCAGTCTGGTGCTTGCTGGTTGGCGGGTTGGCTGACCTTTTCCGAGCGGTCTCGACGAGTTGGCATTGCTAGTTGCGACCTAGGGGCGGTGTCTCTATCTCATAGGGTGGTGACCGCACTCCTCACCCGGCCTATAAATAGGACCCCCGGCACCTCATTTGGAAGCAGAGTGAACAGTAAGTTGGGCTTGAGTGTTGGCTGCGGACTCGTTTTTTGTATCCGCGCGGGCTGTTTGCTTAACCGGTTTCTGTGTGCAGGTGGCGCGGCTAGCAGTGTCAAACCAGGAGTTTGGTTCTGACCACTGGAGTTAGCGGGCTGCATTGGCGGTTATCAGCATCAGCTTTATCTCAAGTTTCTTCTCTGTCCGCGCGACCTCGCGGTCTTGGCGGATAGGCGGCTTGTTCCTCTGTTCAGCAGCAGTTTGGCAGGGTGTGAACTGGGCGGTCTCGGCAGTTTCGGCGGTCTCAGTGTTCTATCCGCCCGGCTTGTTTTTCTGCTTTTTTCATACTGGCGAAATCATGTCTCGCCACGTATGCCTCGCCTTGTAAAGAAGTTGAATAAATTTTGATCTACTTGCTTCTGTCTGTGTGTTTGGTTATCTAAGTTGCTTCCTACTTTCCGCGGTTAAAGTTGTGATCTGGGTAGTGCCGAAGATATTAATTTAGTGTTTGGGCTACCTTGTTGATCAACTTGAGAAAATTCAACACATCTATGAGATTATCTAGCATTTTATCTAGGGGTTTATTTAGAGTTTCATCTAGGTGATTGTCTAGCGGTTCATCATGGATTTTTTCTTGTGTTTATTTAGGATTTTATCTATGAGTTCATTTATGAGTTTATCTAGGGTTTCATCTATGGGTTTATCAGGGGTATATTCGTGTTTCATGTAGGGGTTTATCGAGTGGTTTATCTAGGGGTTCATTTATGGGTTTATCTAGGGTAACCACTATAGGGGCTATTTAGGTTCATATATGACTTTATCTATGAGTTTATCTAGGGGTTTATTCAGGTGTTTATCAACAATTTTTTCTAGGGATTTATCTAGGATTTCTTTATCTATAGTTTTATATAGGGTTTTATCTATAGTATCATCCAGGGTTTAGAATTTAAGGTTTCATGGTTTAGGGCTTATCTTAGGGTTTAGGATTTCAGGTTCATCTAAAGATTTATCTAGGGACTCATCTAGGTGTTTATCTAAAGATTTATCTAAGAGTTTATCTAGGGTTTAAGGTCAAGAAGTTCATTTGAGAGTTTATCTAGGGGTTTATTTATGAGTTCATCTAAGAATTTATCTCAAGGTTCTTTTAAAGGTTTATCTAGGGTTTTATTAAGGTTTATCTAGGGGTTTATCTAATAGTTCATGTAGGGATTTATCTACAAGTTCATATAGGGGTTTGCTTAGGGGCTTATCTAAGGGTTTATCTGGTTATTTATTTAGGTATTTATCTAGAAGCTTGTTGAAACCAAAACTTGGTCTCTCGTGGAGTTCGGGGTCCCAAAAGAGAGGTGACCTCATGTAACACCTCTACCCGTCAAGAAGAATATAATAGAGGGTCCGGCCGGGGCCCCACACCATATTCCACAAACAGGTGGAGACGCTACGAAATAATATCAAAACCACGCATACTAACACATAGCATTCTAGCGGAAGCTTCACGGTTGAATAAATGAACTCAAGATAATAAACACTGTCCACTTACTTAGGAACAAATATAAACATTACAAGAGTCTGGCCTTAAGGCCTTACAACAGTTTCTCTTAACAAGCGTGTGGATTACATACATCGGCACGCAGGCCGGCCACACATGAACAAAAGAAACAAAATAATGCCTTCGAGGGCAGCAGCGCAGCTTTGGGCTTCAGCCCGCTAAGTCCCGCTCGGACCAGCACCTCCAGTACCTGTAATAACCAATCCACCAAGCGGTGGCAAACAGGGCAACGGTCAGCATTCAGCTGACCAATTATAACGACCCTGCCCCTGGCACGGGGCAGCGGAATTCCATCCCTGCATAGCAATCTTCTAGTATGATATATATAGCAATTTAAGCAAGACGTGCACGCCCGCACAGTCACATATCACAAACGCCGGCCCGACGGCCCGACGCTCCGTGCACTCAGGGCACATTATCGGTGTTCCGTATTTCCACGGCCACACCACCGTTCAGAGGTCCCAGACATAACGGTTCCATATGAGCATTCTAGTATGATCGGCTCACCGGCCGTCGACTCTCGCTATGTGATCCTAACAGGGTCTTAAGCACCCAAGGTTAGACAACCATAATGCGGGTACAGATCCACCTTTCCCGTTGCTCACATCGTCAGACTCATGCCTGGACTGACGCGGGTACAGCTTCACCTTGCCCGTTCCACCACCAAGGCATTGCCCAGTTGCAGCCCCACGGCTCAACGGCTCAACCTCACACAAAGTAGCAACTCACGGCTACAGGAGAGTCCAACTCTCTTAATTTCCTGGACTTCCTCCAGTACTTTCCATCATGCCTACAAGCAAGAAATCACGGAGTCTTCTCCGATATGCAAACAAGCACCACCAATCCAGATCATGTCCAGATGGGCTTCACACAGCATGCCTAGATCCGTACTCCAATTCCGGACTCTAACAAGGGGGACTTCACATATCTACCCCAAGGGACGCCACAACCCACCGCACACTCGCGGGGAAGGGTTTTCCCTATGCAATGCAGGAATTAAGGACTTCACATGTCCAAGCAGGAAATCGTTACCCTAGGAGTTCGCTTCGGAGCCATGGCGAGAAATTTGAGACGGATGAAAGCCTTCGCAGCAGCGTTGCCTTCTCAAATCCGAACTCGGCTCGCGATTTGGACCACCGTAGCACCACCGGCAGCCGGACTCCACTTCTTCTTCCTCCTTGCTCTCACCTCTCTCTTAAATTTTAGAAAGAGAAGATGAAATGAAGAATGAGCTTTTCCTCCTTCTTTCCCGACCTTATCAGCCCAGTACTGATCCCCAACCACAAGATCTTATTTAAAGAAAATGAATGGCCACGATCTGCCCCAAATTATTCAACTTTTTGGCCGACACGGCCTGTGACACGCCCGTGTCACAGGCCGTGTACCCTTAAGCGGCACACGCGGCGTTCGCACCGCCTAAAATTACCAGAACACGGGCATCGACACGCCCGTGTCGAACCTGACACGCCCGTGTCGGTCACTTGACACGCCCGTGTCACACCTGTTTACACGATACCCATCGAGCGCTGAATCCAGTCAGAGTAGTACACGGGTAGGCACACGCCCACTGACACGCCCGTGTCAAAGCTGACACGGCCGTGTTCAAGCCTTGGTTCCGGGCCGTGTACAATTCTGACTCAAATAGGCCATTTTCGAATTTAAATGAGTGACACGCCCTGGGACACGCCCGTGTCGGAGGCCGTGTCCCAGGCTCGACTATCGTCGACCTCCGATCGTCGACTATCTTGAACACGCCCTGGGACACGCCCGTGTCCCAGGCCGTGTACCCCGACACGCCCTGGGACACGCCCGTGTCCCAGGCCGTGTTAAGCCACCTGAACCTCAAATCAACTTTTGAGTCTTTTGAGTCTTTTTGGGGTGTTACAATCCTCCCCCCCTTAATAAAATTTCGTCCCGAAATTTGAAGACAGTAGGGAGAAATTAACAAAACATTTATATGTTTCTATTACATATATAACGAGTAAACAAATTACGAAAATAATTCGGGAAACTCGGCTTGCATGGTCTGCTCACGCTCCCATGTTAGCTCTTCTCGGCCACAATTGTCCCACCGGACTTTGACCATCCCGATCACTTTGTTCCGCAACTGTTTCTCGGCTCGATCCTCAATTCGTATAGGCTTCACCTTTGTTGTTAGCCCATACTCAACCGGCACTCGATCATTGTCAATTACTTGAGCTGGATCCTTGACTGCTTTGCGTAGCACCGAGATGTGAAACACATCATGCAATCCACTCAATTCCGATGAAAGAGCTAGCCGATAGGCGGCTTCCCCAACTCGCTCCACCACTTCAAACGGACCAAGGTATCGCGGACTTAGCTTTTTCAACCGCCGAATCCGAGATACGCCTTTAAAGGGCTTAATCTTTAAATAGACCCAGTCACCCACCGCGAACTCCACGTTCCGGTGCTTAGCATTGTAATATTTGGCTTGCCGATCCTGGGCTATTAGGAGCCTCTCTCGAATAGAGCGTATTGTTGAGATAGCATCCTCGACTTCCTTTTTGCCTAAAAGTTTAGTCTCGCCAGTTTCTGCCCAAGCTAGCGGTGTACGACACTTCCGACCATACAACGCTTCAAACGGGGCCATGCCTATACTTGCTTGATGGCTATTATTATAGGCAAACTCCACCATAACAAGATGTTCTTCCCAATTCTTACCGAAGTCCAGAGCGCACATACGGAGCATATCCTCCATCGTTCTGTTGGTTCGTTCAGTTTGGCCATCCGTTTGCGGGTGAAAAGCCGTACTGAATGCTAACTTCGTGCCCAACATCTGATGAACTAATCTCCAATCTTTCGAGGTAAAGCGCCCATCTCGGTCACTTACGATGCTCCGGGGAACACCGTGCAATCGAACAATCTGCTCCACATAGAGCTTTGCCAACGTTTCCACTGAATCGTCCTGCTTGTTTGGTATAAAGTGAGCCACCTTTGTCAACCGGTCTACAACCACCCAGATTGAGTCATGGCCACGCTGAGATCTCGGCAATCCGTGCACGAAATCCATAGAAATATCCTCAAACTTCCATTGTGGAACCGGCAACGACTTCAGGAAACCACTCGGCCGTTGACATTCTGCCTTTACCAAAGCACAAGTACGACATTTAGCCACATACGCGGCTATGTACTTCTTTAAACCAGGCCACCAGAACAGTTTCTTCATGTCCTTGTACATTTTTGTGCTCCCAGGGTGAATTGAATACTTTGTAAAGTGTGCTTCATATAGCAGCCCTTCTCGCAATTTACCCGCACTAGGGATGCACAATCGGCCATCCTTCCGTAACAACCCATCATCCCAGGAGAATTGATCACCAGACCCCTCCTTTGCATAGCGTTGGAGGCTTTCATCCAACTCCGTTGCCCGCCGAACCCTGTCAGCAAGGTCACATTGAACTTCCAACCAGCTCATACATGCAACAGTTGAAGAATCTCTTTCCACACAAGATATCTCCAAGGCTTCCAACTCCTGGATTAACCGCTCATCATGCATCCGCAACCAATTTGCCTGCACCGGAGCCCGACGACTCAAGGCATCAGCGACCACATTTCCCTTTCCGGGAACATAGTGAATGTCGAAGATAAAATCCCCAAGGAATTCCATCCACCTCCTTTGTCGCATATTCAATTCTTTTTGATCAAGCAGATACTTTAAGCTTTTATGATCTGTATAAATATCCACTTTCACTCCATACAGATAATGCCGCCACAATTTTAGCGAAAAGATCACCGCCGCCAACTCCAAATCATGGACGGGGTAATTACGCTCATGCACTTTCAATTGACGTGAGCCATAAGCGATTACCTTGCCAAACTGCAGGAGAACGCAGCCTAAGCCGCTTCCTGACGCATCGCTGTATATTTCAAATCCATCTGTACCACATGGCGACGTCAACACGGGCGCCGTGGTCAAACGATTCTTCAGTTCATCAAAAGCTCGTGCGCACTCCGGCGTCCAAACGAACTTCTGATCCTTTCTCGTCAACGTAGTCAGAGGCAAAGCAATCCGGGAGAAGTTCTCCACGAACCTTCTATAGTAGCCCGCCAGTCCAAGGAAACTCCTGACTTCGGCCACCGAAGACAACACTGGCCAATCACGAATGGCACTTATCTTTGCCGGATCCACCGCTATGCCCTCTCCACTTACTACATGGCCTAGAAAAGCCACCGACGAGAGCCAGAACTCACACTTTGAGAACTTGGCATACAGCTTATTCCTTCGCAAGGTATGCAATACTAATCGCAAATGGTTTGCATGATCTTCCTCCGATTGTGAATATACCAGAATATCATCAATAAACACAATCACAAACAGATCCAGGTATTCGCGGAACGTTCGATGCATGAGATCCATGAATACCGAAGGCGCATTACACAAGCCGAACGACATTACTGTGAACTCATAATGACCATAGCGTGTGCCAAACGCTGTCTTGGGAATGTCACCTTCCCTAATCCGCAACTGGTAATACCCGGACTTCAAATCCAACTTCGAATAGACGGTTGAGCCCGCTAGCTGATCGAACAAGTCATCGATCCGTGGAATTGGATACTTGTTTTTCTCCGTCAGCTTGTTCAGTTCACGATAATCAATACATAATCGCAAACCACCGTCTTTCTTTTTCACAAAAAGAACAGGCGCGCTCCAAGGTGACATACTTGGGCGTATATAACCCTGCTCCAACAATTCTTGCAACTGAACTTTCAGTTCGGCCATTTCTTTTGGCGCTACCCAATACGGCGAACGGGCCACAGGTTTCGCACCCGGCACCAGCTCGATAGCGAAGTCGATTTCCCTTTGGGGAGGTAACCCCGGAAGGTCCTTTGGAAACACATCCGCATACTCCGACACAATCGGCACTTCACTCACACTGGCCTTCGGCGCCACCGCCTCTATGAGTGTGAAGAATAACTCCGCACCCTTCCGAACTGCCTTAACAACTTGGAGAGCGGATAACAACATCCCACTCATCCCTTGCATACCAATGAACTTGGTCTCTTGTTTGGTATTTTGCCCAAGTGTGACCTCTTTTGAAGTGCAATCTATACAGGCACGCTGCTCTGAAAGCCAGTCCATACCAAAGATTATATCAAACTCTTTGATCGGCAATACTAGTGTTTCCACCTTGAACTCCCGACTTCCTATCTTGACCTCAAGACCGCAAGATCGATCCGCGCACATCAAACATCCGTTAGGCAACAACACCTTTACACTGTCTGTCGCGGTCCGGATAGGCACCCCGATACGAACGACAAAGTCCTCAGACAGAAATGAATGTGAAGCACCTGTGTCGAACAGTGCTCGCGCCGGATACTCTCTTATAAGGACAAACCCTATAACATTACAATTAAAACAAGCACAGCACAACAAAACAAGAACATTAAAAATCTACGCGCACCTGTGACGACATCCGCCTGCTTAATGGCCTCTTGTTGTCCAAGGTTGAAGACCCTGGGCTGCGCGTGCGAGGCAGAAGACTCCACCACAGCCTTCCCCTTCTCCGCATAAGATGCTCCCGTCTTCTTATCACCATTTGGAGGACCAAATCGGCATTCACGTGCGAAGTGTCCAACCTTCCCGCACGTATAACAAGCACGAGATCCATTCCCAGATGTGTCCGTCACAGTCGCAGAAGGAGCTTGTCTAGAAGACTTAGACTTCTTATTCCACCTCTTTCGGTAGCCAAACTTGTCCGGACGCGGCGGCTTAAACTCCGGCTTCACAACCGCCAAGTTTCCTTTTGCTTGCCCCCGTTTCATGTCCAGCTCCAAAGAACGAGCCGTACAGACTAAGGCTTGGAATCCCTGACTCACAGAACTCGAGAGCAAATACCGCAGCTCATCTCGCAGTCCCGCATAAAACCGACTAGTCTTACGCTCTTCTTCGGCGAAGATCGTGCCCGCATATCTTCCCAACCGGGTGAACTCATGCAGGTAGTCATCCACACTTCGATCTCCCTGCGCCAACCGTTGAAATTCCATTTCCATCGATATCCTTTGCTGCACCGGCAGATGTTGTGCTAAGAACAATCGAGAAAATTCGTCCATTGTAATCTCTGCCAATTGCCTACCAGCCAAGTGATGCATTTCCATCTCATCCCACCACAATCGCGCCTCTCCTTCCAGTAGGAAAGTGGCTAACATAACTTTCTGTTCCTCCTCAACCCTGATAGCCCTCATAATCCTCTTGATTCTTGCAAGCCAATCCTCTGCTTGGGCCGGTGTACCCGCCCCATGAAACTGCGGAGGGTTGAAGCTCAAGAATTGCTTCCATTGTTGATCTGCTACCCGCGGATCAACTTCGGCTTCTATCGGTTCTTGCCGTACCCCAGCTTGCGCTGGCACCACTGCAGGACGTGCCTGCCCCGCTTGCTGAGCATTCATCACCGCAAGTACCGTTTCCGTGATGAGACGGACTGTTTCAGCGGATGGAGGAGTTGTGGGCACCTCGGCTGGTGCCGCACTCTCAACAGAACGTTGTGGTTCGGATTGACCCGCAACACTTCTGGTCACCTATATGTGTAAAATACACAGGTTAACGACCAATGAAAATGGCAACCATACAAAAGAATACACAAGTTCAACAAACAAGTGTATTTGCATTCCTAAGTGGACAATCTTGAGTTCAAATTAAGTGTTATAACGACGGCACTGACACGTGCACGCCACCTCTCAAAAGAATTCGTCCGCGAATTCGGAAGAGATCGACCAACAAGCTGATACCAAATTGTAACACCTCTACCCGTCAAGAAGAATATAATAGAGGGTCCGGCCGGGGCCCCACACCATATTCCACAAACAGGTGGAGACGCTACGAAATAATATCAAAACCACGCATCCTAACACAGAGCATTCTAGCGGAAGCTTCACGGTTGAATAAATGAACTCAAGATAATAAACACTGTCCACTTACTTAGGAACAAATATAAACATTACAAGAGTCTGGCCTTAAGGCCTTACAACAGTTTCTCTTAACAAGCGTGTGGATTACATACATCGGCACGCAGGCCGGCCACACATGAACAAAAGAAACAAAATAATGCCTTCGAGGGCAGCAGCGCAGCTTTGGGCTTCAGCCCGCTAAGTCCCGCTCGGACCAGCACCTCTAGTACCTGTAATAACCAATCCACCAAGCGGTGGCAAACAGGGCAACGGTCAGCATTCAGCTGACCAATTATAACGACCCTGCCCCTGGCACAGGGCAGCGGAATTCCATCCCTGCATAGCAATCTTCCAGTATGATATATATAGCAATTTAAGCAAGACGTGCACACCCGCACAGTCACATATCACAAACGCCGGCACGACGGCCCGACGCTCCGTGCACTCAGGGCACATTATCGGTGTTCCGTATTTCCACGGCCACACCACCGTTCAGAGGTCCCAGACATAACGGTTCCATATGAGCATTCTAGTCTGATCGGCTCACCGGCCGTCGACTCTCGCTATGTGATCCTAACAGGGTCTTAAGCACCCAAGGTTAGACAACCATAACGCGGGTACAGATCCACCTTTCCCGTTGCTCACATCGTCAGACTCATGCCTGGACTGACGCGGGTACAGCTTCACCTTGCCCGTTCCACCACCAAGGCATTGCCCAGTTGCAGCCCCACGGCTCAACGGCTCAACCTCACACAAAGTAGCAACTCACGGCTACAGGAGAGTCCAACTCTCTTAATTTCCTGGACTTCCTCCAGTACTTTCCATCATGCCTACAAGCAAGAAATCACGGAGTCTTCTCCGATATGCAAACAAGCACCACCAATCCAGATCATGTCCAGATGGGCTTCACACAGCATGCCTAGATCCGTACTCCAATTCCGGACTCTAACAAGGGGGACTTCACATATCTACCCCAAGGGACGCCACAACCCACCGCACACTCGCGGGGAAGGGTTTTCCCTATGCAATGCAGGAATTAAGGACTTCACATGTCAAAGCAGGAAATCGTTACCCTAGGAGTTCGCTTCGGAGCCATGACGAGAAATTTGAGACGGATGAAAGCCTTCGCAGCAGCGTTGCCTTCTCAAATCCGAACTCGGCTCGTGATTTGGACCACCGTAGCACCACCGGCAGTCGGACTCCACTTCTTCTTCCTCCTTGCTCTCACCTCTCTCTTAAATTTTAGAAAGAGAAGATGAAATGAAGAATGAGCTTTTCCTCCTTCTTTCCCGACCTTATCAGCCCAGTACTGATCCCCAACCACAGGATCTTATTTAAAGAAAATGAATGGCCACGATCTGCCCCAAATTATTCAACTTTTTGGCCGACACGGCCTGTGACACGCCCGTGTCACAGGCCGTGTACCCTTAAGCGGCACACGCGGCGTTCGCACCGCCTAAAATTACCAGAACACGGGCATCGACACGCCCGTGTCGAACCTGACACGCCCGTGTCGGTCACTTGACACGCCCGTGTCACACCTGTTTACACGGTACCCATCGAGCGCTGAATCCAGTCAGAGTAGTACACGGGTAGGCACACGCCCACTGACACGCCCGTGTCAAAGCTGACACGGCCGTGTTCAAGCCTTGGTTCCGGGCCGTGTACAATTCTGACTCAAATAGGTCATTTTCGAATTTAAATGAGTGACACGCCCTGGGACACGCCCGTGTCGGAGGCCGTGTCCCAGGCTCGACTATCGTCGACCTCCGATCGTCGACTATCTTGAACACGCCCTGGGACACGCCCGTTTCCCAGGCCGTGTACCCCGACACGCCCTGGGACACGCCCGTGTCCCAGGCCGTGTTAAGCCACCTGAACCTCAAATCAACTTTTGAGTCTTTTGAGTCTTTTTGGGGTGTTACACCTCACACCTACTACACTCGGGGGAACGTCACGGACCAAAGACTTGGGAAACTATGAACAGACCCTCGGCTCTAGCGTGGAGGTCCCACCACACACCCGGAAGGTCACAAGAGCACTTCCCCTCCCTCACCAATGGCTGAGCCGGGTACCTTGGAGAGCTCTCTCAACTCAACCAAGAAGAAGAAACCAAGGGAAGAGGAAGCCGAAAACTCATGCCTCCAAAGATACCCAATGGGGTCTATTTATAGTTTTTCCAAGCATGGGGGCCAAAATGTCAAAAATACCCCTACGACCAATTGGCCTTGAGCCAATAGCAAACCTCCACACCGGGGGGGGGGGGGGGACGGTAACGAGGTAACTCCACCCCAAGGGCACAATGGTAAGAGCATGGCCAAAAGACGACTCGGGCGAGCCTGCGGCCTAGGCGACAAGCTGGCGGCCTGGGGAGCTCGGCGGCCTGGGGAGTTTGGCGGCCTGGGGAGCTTGGCGGCTTGGGGAGCTCGGCTCCCTGGTGAGCTCGGCAGCCTGGGGAGCTCGGTGGCCTGGGGAGCTTGGCGACGTGGGGAGCTCGGCGGCTTGGTGACCCCCCGAGAGGGCCGAGGGGGGAGAAAAATATTTTATCCCCCTACTTGTATAAAACACAGATTCACACAAAATTGGCCTCCAAGAGTGCAAAGTCCTCAAAAAAGCTTAAAACTGCACAATAAGCCTTGCGTCTACCGAGGGACCCCCACTCCGCGAATACGGGGCTGTACACAATCCCCTCTCTTTTCGAGGTTGACACAAGCTCGAAAATAAACATCCAACTCAACGTATTCGCTGAGTGTAGCCTTTTCTTGCGGTTTTGAAAAAAACACAAGGCTTCTCCATGGGGCCAACCTGTCATGCCAACTAGTGGGAGCCTGGTCAGCGGAATCATCCCGGAGCTGAAAGGACTTAGCCTACACGAGAGATCAACCTGCCCTGCCCGCTAGTGAGAGCCTGGTCAGCGGAATCATCCCGGAGCTGAAAGGACTTAGCCTCCACGAGAGATCAACTTGCCCTGCCAGCTAGTGAGAGCCTGGTCAGTGGAATCATCCCAGAGCTGAAAGGACTTAGCCTCCACGAGAGATCAACCTGCCCTGCCAGCTAGTGAGAGCCTAGTCAGCGGAATCATCTCGGAGCTCAAAGGAATTAGCCTCCATGAGAGATCAACTTGCCCTGCCAGCTAGTGGGAGCCTAGTCAGCGGAATCATCCCGAAGCTGAAAGCACTTAGCCTCCACGAGAGATCAACCTGCCCTGCCAGCTAGTGGGAGCCTGGTCAGCGGAATCATCTCAGAGCTGAAAGGACTTAGTCTCCACGAGAAATCAACCTGCCCTGCCAGCTAGTGAGAGCCTGGTCAGTGAAATCATCCCGGAGCTGAAAGAACTTAGCCTCCACGAGAGATCAACCTGCTCTGCCAGCTAGTGAGAGCCTGGTCAACGGAATCATCCCGGAGCTCAAAGGACTTATCCTCCACGAGAGATTAACCTGCCCTACCAGCTAGTGGGAGCTTGGTCAGCGGAATCATCCCGGAGCTGAAAGGACTTAACTTCCACAAGAGATCAACCTGCCCTGCCAACTAGTGAGAGTCTGGTCAGCGGAATCATCCCGGAGCTAAAAGGACTTAGCCTCCACGAGAGATCAAACTACTCTGCCAGCTAGTGGGAGCCTGGTCAGCGGAATCATCCCGGAGCTGAAAGGAATTAGCCTCCACGAGAGATCAACCTGCCCTGCCAGCTAGTGGGAGCCTGGTCAGCGGAATCATCTCGGAGATGAAAGGACTTAGCCTCCATGAGAGATCAACCTGCACTGCCAGCTAGTGGGAGCCTGGTCAGCGGAATCATCTCGGAGCTAAAAGGACTTAGCCTCCACGAGAGATTAACCTGCCCTGCTAGCTAGTGAGAGCCTGATCAGCGGAATCATCTCGGAGCTGAAAGGACTTAGCCTCCACAAGAGATCAACCTGCCCTGCCAACTAGTGAGATCCTGGTCAGCGGAATCATCCCGGAGCTAAAAGGACTTAGCCTCCACGAGAGATCAACCAGTCCTGCCAGCTAGTGAGAGCCTGACAGTGGAATCATCCCGGAGCTAAAAGGACTTAGCCTCCATGAGAGATCAACCTGCCCTGCCAGCTAGTGGGAGCCTCGTCAGCGAAATCATCTCGGAGCTAAAAGGACTTAGCCTCCACGAGAGATCAACCTGCCCTGCCAGCCAGTGGGAGCTTGGTCAGCGGAATCATCTCGGAGTTAAAAAGACTTAGCCTCCACGAGAGATCAGCCTGCCCTGCCAGCCAGTGAGAGCCTGGTCAGTAGAATCATCTCGGAGCTAAAAGGACTGGGCATGCTACCTGAACACTACTAGAATTCAACATCCTCCAGCGGAGAAAAAGAGTTAGGTTACATGACCCCCCCCCCCGACTCTACTGGTCGGGGGCTGAACTCATTACATCATAAGAAAAAAAATACAAGACTCTGCTGAGGCGAGGCTTCTTCAGGGGGCCTGGACATGAGGGTCGTCAGCCTTCCCCTCGGATACCTCCATCTTGCTCAGGCTCTCCATGAGAGCGCCGACTGGGCGAGACCGAGGCGCGCGAGCAGGCAGCTTGGCAAGAGCGGCGGCTAGACGAGACCAACGCGCGTGAGCAGGCGGCTTGGCAAGACAAAGGCGTGCAAGCTCAGCGGCTTGGCGAGAGCGGTGGCCCGCGAGGTCGGCGACCTGGCGAAGGCTGCGGCTAGGGGCGAGTTGAGCTGCCACCCCGAGGAGCAATACTTCGTTGCATCTCCACGAGGCCTTGGATGGACGCCATGAACTCCTCCCTTCCTACGAAGGGTCCGGGGGTGGGGAGCTCTCCGAGATCATCACTATCTCCCTGATCTCCAGCCATGACACTCTCCCGAGATCTTCTGTGCTGGTCACTCTCCACGCTCACCGCACAAAAATATTTAAACCAAAACTTGGTCTCTCGTGGAGTTCGGGGTCCCAAAAGAGGGGTGACCTCACACCTACTACACTCAGGGGAATGTCACGGACCAAAGACTTTGGAAACTAGGAACAGACCCTCGGCTCTAGCGTGGAGGTCCCACCACACACCCGGAAGGTCACAAGAGCACTTCCCCTCCCTCACCAATGGCTGAGCCGGGTACCTTGGAGAGTTCTCTCAACTCAACCAAGAAGAAGAAATCAAGGGAGGAGGAAGCCAAAAACGCATGCCTCCAAAGGAACCCAAGGGGGTCTATTTATAGTTTTTCCAAGCATGGGGGCCAAAATGTCCAAAATACCCCTACGACCAATTGGCCTTGAGCCAATAGCAAACCTCCACACCGGGGGGGGGGGGTAACGAGGTAACTCCACCCCAAGGGCACAATGGTAAGATCATGGCCAAAAGAAGACTCGGGCGAGCCTGCGGCCTAGGGGGCGAGCTGGCGGCCTGGGGAGCTCGGTGGCCTGGGGAGCTCGGCGGCCTAGTGAGCTTGGCAGCCTGGGGAGCTCGGCAGCATGGGGAGCTCGGCGGCCTGGGGATCTCGGAGGCTTGGGGAGCTCGGCGGCCCGGTGACCCCCCGAGGGGGCCGGGGGGAGAAAAATATTTTATCCCCCTACTAGTATAAAACACAGATTCACACTAAATTGGCCTCCAAGAGTGCAAAGTCATCAAAAAAGCTTAAAACTGCACAACAAACCTTGCGTCTGCCGAGGGACCTCCACTCTGCGAATACGGGGTTGTACAATGCTCATCTAGTGGTTTATCTTGGGGGTCATGTAGTGGTTTATCTAAGGGTTAATTTAAGGGCTCATTTATAGGTTTATCGAGGGGTTCATTCAATGGTTTATATAGAGGCTCACCTAGGATTTTATCTAGTTGGTTGTGTGGGGGTTTATCTAGTGGGTCTTGTGGGGGTTCATCTAAGAGTTTATCTATGCGTTCATTTAAGAGTTTATCTAGGTGTTCATCTAAGAATTTATATTGGGGTTCATCTAGGGGTTTATCTATGGTTTCATCAAGGGTTTGCCTACGGTCTTCTCTATGGGTTTATCTAATATTTCATCTTAGGGTTTATCTAATATTTCATCTAGGGGTTTAATTTAGGGGTTTATCGATAGTTTTATCTGGGTCCGTTCGGTGCGCATATATTGGCCTTTTGGAATTAGTTTTGGTCAGAAAACCAATATTTGCAAGAATTGATTTTGTGCAGAAAGCCAATTCCGCAGTTCGACTGCAGGATAGAATTGGAATTGATACATAAATATTGTATGACTGCAAAAAAATTAGTTTTCTGGAACTGTATTTTTTAGAAATTAAATTTTTTAAAATGTAAGCATCAAATCACAGTACTAATAATACTTGAAATTAAATTCATGCTACTGGGTTCATTTTGTTAGAAACAAACTAAGTAAAGATGACACAATAGAAACAACCAAGGTATCAACCAGTTATGTACTGGATGAAATCCTCGAATGAGGAAATATCAACCACATTTGGCGATTTGCTTGACCAATTATAGGATGAACTTAGTTATGTACTGGATGAAATCCTCACAGAACCAGATCCGACGATTTGCTTCACCAGATTTGCGATACCTTCACATAATCGACCAAAAAAAGGAGACATCACATAAAATGCATGAAGACGAACACAGAAATCCATATATCTCTATGCTCCAAAAGTAAGAAAAAACGAAGAAAAGGTAGAAGATGGTTGGGATCGGGCGCTTAATAGAAAACCCACTACGGGATATTGCAACCTATAAAAAACCTGCAAAATGGCGGACAATGAGGAAGTGGAAGAGGAAGCCGAGAAAGAGGAAGGGGGTCGGAATCAGGCACTTACCAGTCGGGGAAATCGTGATCGCGAGCAGGGACGAAGGCGGAGGCGGAAGCTAAAGCGCGATATCGCCCAAATCTGGAGAAAACCGGTGCGGGAGGATAAGTTTTGGGGCATTCGATTTTTATGTTTATATGAAAACTGGTGATTTTGCCATGGAAAACCAATACCCTCCTGTTGGTACCCTATTTTGATTTGAGTTTAGTCCTCTCTTTTGTGCCCCCTTGACCCAAGAAATATCTATGGTCAATGGTTAGAAGTCTAGCTGTAGAGTCCTCACTTTTCCAGATTGAGAATTTGGTTAAGTAGTTTTTCGTTCGACTATAGTCGAACGCCGCTCGACTATCGTCTATCGGCTGATCGACGATCGTCTATCAGTTGGTCGACGCTTTGTCTGCGCTGATAGTTCGACTATCTGTTGATATGTCGACTATCTGTTCTGCGCTGATAGTTCGACTATCTGTTGATAGGTCGACTATCTGTTCTGCGCTGATAGTTCGACTATCTGTTGATAGGTCGACTATCTGTTCTGCGCTGATAGGTCGACTATCTGTTGATAGGTCGACTATCTGTTCTGCGCTGATAGGTCGACTATCTGTTGATAGGTCGACTATCTGTTTTCTGAGATAGGTCGACTATCTGCTCGATAGGTCGACTATCTGTTTGCGCTTGATAGTTCGACTATCTGTCCTGATAGATCGACTATCTGATAGTTCGACTATCTGTTCTGATAGGTCGACTATCTGCCGAGATAGTTCGACTATCTTCTTCGATAGGTCGACTATCTGGATCGTTCGACTATCTGCCCGATAGTTCGACGATCTCCGTGCGTCGGTCGACGATCTCCGAAGGTCATTCGACGCTTTCTGCCTGCCTTTATATTTTGTATTTATTTATTATATTTAATTAATTAATACATTTTCTGGCACATTGTTTTAAGCTGTATGATAATATTTCCAGGCATTATCTGCTCTATTCTTTTTGCCTGAGTCAAATCTTTTTAAGATAAAGTTGTTTGTCTTATTAGCTGTCTTTGTAAATTACTTTATCTGCTGACAGCCCTTTATAGCCGTTGGACTGAAAAGTCTTCTATTTGCTATAAAGAGTAATTCTTTGATGTGACTTTATTTAGTCCTTCTGTTATTTGATTTGGTCCTGCAGCTTCTTAGAAAAAGGGTTATTCCTTTTATAGAATGTTTTGCTGCAGAGATTGCTTTGTCTTCTTGATATTTACAGCCCAGGTCTCAAGACTCAGAAGAAGACAAATAATTCAAATGGAAGAGAGCCGTTGCTTGCTGCTGTTATATAAAGAACCCTTTGAAGAAGGATTCAAGCTAGTCAGTAGTCAATAATTGAGAGCTAATAGCCAACCAGTTGTTCATTCAAGCTTTCAAGCCTTCTCCAAGTTCAAGCTTTCTGCTCTCAGCAATTTCCATCTAACTGAGAAGTGTTAAGATCTTCATCTCTTCTTCACCTGAGTTCTCCTGCTTTCAGGAAGTTCAAACTCAGAGTTCCTTTGAAGAAGAAGAAGAAGATAGCTGCTTGAAGATCTTTGATTTTGTTATTTATTTTCTTCCTGTAGCTTTTCCTTCAGAACTTTCTGAAGAGTTTTCTGCACTGAAGCAAGACTTCACCTGGACATCTTTGAGCCAGGGGGAGCCTTGATTCTTTAGAGCTTTCTAGCTCAGTGCAAGTTTTTGTGCTTCTCTAATCTATTGTAAAATAGAGAAGACATCTTAACCTTCTTCCCCCTCCTGTACAGGGTTATTACTCCCTTCAAAAGTATCCTTGGTGGCAGGGCACCTGATCAAAAACCTGTGCTTGGTTTTTAGACACCTGATCAAAAGTCTAAAGGGTTTCTGGATCTACCTGAAGCAGATCCTGTTGGTGGCAGGGCACCTGATCAAAAACCTGAGTGGATTCCTACCGTGTGGGTAGAAGAGTGGACGTACCCAAGTTGTTTGGGGAACCACTATAAATTTCCTTGTGTCGTCTGGATTCCATTATTTAATTCCTGTATTGTGGCTGTGATTAGATATAACTAGGTTGCTAGTTGCTGATTAGGTTTTTCCAAGCCTTAACTGTAATTACAGTTAGCTTGAGTTTGTGCATATCACTTGTGTTAGGCTATAGGGTTAAATCTATATCTATAATCTTTCATTCCGCACTTCACTCCAAGGGAGTTGGGTAGACCATTAAGTTTTGTCTAGTGCAAAATTTGATAACTCTATTCACCCCCCCCTCTAGAGTAGTATCTATCCCTTCACTTTCAATTGGTATCAGAGGGAGGTTGACTGACTGAATAGGCTAACACCTAAGTCACAAGATCCTGATAGATACCAGAGCTTATAGATATTCACTATCATGGCCCAGTCCAAGGATTATTCTAGCACCAGATCTCCAACATGCAACTTAGCTAAGTTTGGCATCTGGAAGGCAAGGATTAAACTATATATGAATTCTATTGATGAAAGCATCTTTGCTTCTATTTTGTCAGGTCCCCCAAGAGCACCTGCTGCTGCTATTGCCTCATCATCTGATATGAGTGCAGTGCCTCCTCCAGATTACAATGATGAATACAAGAAGGCCAAAATTGCAGATGCCAAGGCAATGAACATACTGGCTCAGACAATGTCTGATGAGGTGTTCCAGAAGGTTGCTGATTGCTCCTCAGCAAAGGCCATGTGGGACACACTGAACCAGATTGTAGCTGGTTCAGCTGATGAAAGGAAGGACAGAAGGTCCAACCTGATCTCACAGTATGAGAACTTCAAGAAAACTGATGCTGAATCAGTTGAAGCTATGTACACCAGGCTCAGCTCAATCATCAATGAGCTGAGGACCCTGGACAAGGACATATCATTGACAGAGGTCAATGATAAGATTCTTATGTGCTTCCCTAGCACATGGGATCTAAGAATCTGGCCCATCAAAGAAGCCAGAAGTACAAATGAGATCTCCACTGAAACCCTTCTCGGCAAGCTCAAGTCTTTTGAGCAAGTGCTGAAGACCAGAGAAGCAGAAGCTGAAGCCAAGACCCCCACTCCAACAAGAAAAGAGCAATCTCTAGCTCTTAAGGCTGCAGATGTTTCTGAAGGCAGCCAATCTAATGAGGAACTAATGGCACTGTTTGCCAAGAGGTTTCTCAAGATGGGAAGAAAGGAGTTCAGAAAGAAGTCTTCACGCTATGAAGACAAACCAAGGTATGATCGCTCTCCTGCTAAAGAAATTATCTGTTATGGTTGCAGGAAGCCTGGACACATCTTGCCAGAGTGTCCAGAGGAGAAGAACAAAGACAAGAGAAAAGAAAAGGAACAACACAGGAAGCACTCCAAGCCATCCTCCTACAAAAACAAGAAGAAGGAGAGAGGTTTCATTGCTGAAACCTGGAGTGATTCTGATGAAGAATCCTCCTCATCAAGCTCCAGTGAAGATGAGGAAGAGAAGAAGGCAAAAGAAGTTTGCCTGATGGCAATAGATGCCTGCAGCAACCACTCTGCTGCAGAGAGTTCTGATTTTGATGAAGAGATGCATACAGAAGATGAGGTACTTTCTTCTTATGATTTTACTTCAGAAGAATTTAAATTAGAATTTAAATCTTTATGCTTAGATTTAATTAGCTCAGAAAAGGAAATAAAAGAGCTTAGAAATAGGTTAGCTGACTCAGAATCAATAGCTATTGAAAACATTAGGTTAAAGGAAGATCTCACTACTTGCAGTGAAGAAATTAAATTTCTTAAAATAGAGTTAGCTAAGTCTAAGAGATTAGAGGAATCACTTAATGGTAGAAGCCTTAAGTTGTTAGAAATTACCAGCATGACTAACACTAGGTCAGGTAATGATAAACTAGGCTTAGGAGCTTCTCCCAGTGAACCCCCAGTCCTTCTTAAAAACAATCTTTCAACTCCAGTGAATTTCATTTCAGCTAGTGGAAAGAAGAACACTGAGCAAGTAAACCTTGTTAATAAAACCCTAAATAAAGCTAAGAGAGAAAAGAGAAAGAAATTCTTTAAAGAAATGCAAAGAGCGTCGAACGCAGCTCGACGATCGGAAGCTCAATGGTCGAACGAAGGTCGACGATCTGAGCACCCATCGTCGAACGTCGATCGACGTTTTCAATATGATTTTCAAAATCATAATCAATTCCATAGAAACCTAAATGAGAATAGAAACCCTAGGTTTGTTGACCCATCATCTGCATGGAGAATCCCACTTAGGATATCTCACCCACTAGGTTATCACCCTCAGCCTGCATTCTCATATATTTCCAGTTTTTCTTATGTGAAAAACAAGGGACCCAAGGTTACCTGGGTCCACACTGTCTAAATAATTGTCTTGCAAGTGAAGGTCTATCCAATCACTCAAAATAAGTGGTATTTGGATAGCGGATGCTCTAAGCATATGACAGGAAATAAAGATCTTCTGTCAAAGTTCAAAGCTAAGCTCGGCCCAAAGGTCATCTTTGGAGACTCCAGCTGTGGTCAGACAGAGGGCTATGACAAGATCACAATTGGAGCAGTTACTTTTAAGAGAGTTGCATATGTCAATGGACTGAAGCATAATTTGATTTCAGTCAGCCAGCTATGTGATGCTGGCTAGCAGGTTTCATTTTCTAACTCCTCTTGCAACATTACTTTAAATAATAATATTGTTTTAGTAGGTATCAGAATAGGTAACATTTATTTAGTAGATTTCAATTCATCTCACTCTGAAATCTGCCTGTTTAATGAAGTAACCCTTAATAATAATTCCCTGTGGCATAAAAGGCTTAGTCATGTAAACCTTAAAAATATATCTAGGTTATCTAAGCACAACCTTGTTAGAGGTTTACCTTCTTGCCCCTACAAGAAGGAGAGCCTATGCAAGGCTTGTCAGCTAGGCAAGCAAACCAAAAACTCTTTTAAATCTGTAAATAAGAGTGATTCTCCTAGGATCCTGTATTTATTACATTTGGACCTTTTTGGCCCAATAAATGTACAGAGTTTAGGAGGGAAGTATTACACATTAGTAATTGTAGATGACTTCTCTAGGTTCAGTTGGGTTTTCTTTTTGAGAACTAAGTCTGATAACTTCAAAGCCCTTACAGACTTTCTACTATGTGTGTAGACTGAGTACTCTACTCATGTGGCCTTGATCAGAAGTGATCATGGTACTGAGTTTGACTCTCTTCTCATGCAAGAATTCTGTGAGAGAGAAGGTATCAAACATAGCTTCTCAGCTCCTAGAACTCCTCAACAAAATGGGGTAGTTGAAAGGAAGAATAGAACACTTATTGAAGCTGCTAGCACATTGTTGGCAGATGCTAACATGCCTCTATCCTATTGGGCAGAAGCTGTTAGTACATCCAACTATGTCTTGAATAGAAGTTTGATACACAAACTTAAGTGTAAAACTCCTTATGAGTTGCTTAAAGGAAAGAAACCAAAGATTAATTATTTTAGAGTTTTTGGCTGTATTGTTTATATTCATAATAATAATAAAGAATATATTAGAAAATTTGAAGCAAAAGCTTCAATGGGAATCATGCTTGGATATTCCCAAGTAAGCAAAGCTTATAGGGTCTATAACAAATCAACCTGTAAGATTGAAGAATCTGTGCATGTGACTTTTGATGAGTCTCAGATGTTTTACAAGGAGAAAGAAAATTCTCCTTCCTCAAGCTCTTTGCAGGTACATGATGCCCCTCAAGAAATTCTTCAACTATCAACTCTTCAGATCACTGAATCAGACAGTGATGAAGACTTTGCTGAAGCTGTTGAAGCCGTTGTTGTACCACCAACAGTAGATCAAATTCCTCCTGAGGAATTAATCCCAACTGTTGCTGAAGATCACATCCCACCTGCTGATATTGTCACACTTAGAGATCACCCCACATCTCAAGTGATTGGAGACATATCAGCTGGTGTGCAAACAAGACATCAATTAAGACAGGATGTGATGCATGCTTGTTTCCTCTCACAGGTTGAGCCCCTCACCTTTAAAGATGCAGAGCTAGATCCCCACTGGATCATTGCAATGCAAGAGGAGCTCAATCAGTTTGAGAGATGTAAAGTTTGGACTTTGGTTCCAAGACCTAAAGGCCAACTGATCATAGGCACCAAGTGGGTGTATAGAAACAAGTTGGATGCTAATGGAATTATAATAAGGAATAAAGCAAGGCTTGTAGCTCAGGGCTACAGACAGGAGGAAGGTATAGACTATGACCAAACCTTTGCTCCTGTTGCAAGGCTAGAAGCAATAAGGATCTTCTTGGCCTATGCAGCCTACATGAAGTTTAAGGTGTTCCAAATGGATGTCAAAAGTGCATTCCTAAATGGTGAGCTTAAGGAAGAGGTGTTTGTTGAACAACCACCAGGGTTTGTTTCTTCAACTCAGCCCTCACATGTTTTTAAGTTGCAGAAAGCTCTTTATGGACTAAAGCAAGCTCCTAGGGCCTGGTATGAGACCTTAGCTAGTTTCCTGTTAGAGCACAACTTTACTAGGGGAGTAGTTGATAGAACCCTTTTCGTCAAGCATCACAAGGACACAATCCTGTTAGTTCAGGTGTATGTAGATGATATTATTTTTGGCTCCACTGATCCCAAACTGTGCAAAAAGTTTTCCAACTTGATGCATTCCAAGTTTGAGATGAGTAGTATGGGTGTGCTGTCTTACTTTCTTGGTCTCCAAGTTAAGCAAGATGCTGATGGTATCTTCATCTCCCAATCCAAATATGCCAAGGAATTGGTAAAGAAATTTGGGATGGCTGATGCTTCAGCAATGCCTACACCCATGGCTACTAATGTAGTTATTGATTCTGATGATCACGACAAGCCAGTTGATCAAAAGAATTATAGGGCCATTGTTGGTTCCCTATTGTATCTAACTGCAAGTAGGCCAGATATAATGTTTGCTACATGCCTTTGTGCTAGATTCCAGGTCAACCCCAAGGAATCTCATCTGATTCTTCTAAAGAGAATCCTGAGATACCTGAAGGGATGTCCAAATCTAGGACTTTGGTACCCAGCTGAGTCAGAGTTTGAATTAATTGGATATTCTGATTCTGATTATGCTGGTTGCAGAGTTGACAGGAAGAGCACCTCAGGAACTTGCCAGTTCTTGGGAGAGAGATTGGTCTCTTGGTTCTGTAAGAAGCAGGCTTCTGTCTCAACTTCAACTGCAGAGGCTGAATATATAGCTGCTGCCAGTTGTTGTTCACAGATCCTGTGGATTCAAAACCAGCTTGTGGATTATGGTTACTCACACAAGAACACCAAAATCATGTGTGATAGTACCAGTGCTATCTCAATTGCACAAAATCCAGTGCACCACTCTAGAACGAAGCACATTGAGATTCGGCACCATTTCCTGAGAGATTGTGTGGAAAAGAACAAGATCTGTCTTGAGTTCATATCCACTGAGTTTCAGAGAGGTGATATATTCACCAAGCCTTTAGATGAACAGAAGCATCTGTTCTTTTTAGTTCAACTAGGCATGATTAATGGACGAGACTAAGTGTGACTTTATCTGCCTATGTTGAAATCTGCTTGAAGATAGTCGAACGACGTTCGAAGATAGTCGATCGGGTCAAGCCATCGTCGACCTATGGTTGATGAAAGTTTGTTTGATTGAAGATCGTCGACCGACGTTCGACCATCGTCGAACAGGTCGAGCTCATCGTCGATCTCTGGATGACGATAGCCTGCTGTTTGAGAAGCCAGAAATAGTCGAACGACTGTCCGACTACTCTGCTTCTGAGCCGATCGTCGAACGACCGTTCGACCATCGGGTCTAGATCTTTTTAATAGACCGACTATATCCGGTCTGATATAAAGCCGATAGTCGACCTAGGTCAAAAGATCTTTTGCTTTATCGTCGACGGAGCGTGCCTTTTCGCATTCTGCTTTCCCGCTTGCGATTTTCTGCCGCTTCGTCCCCTTCGTCTTCGCCGTCCTTCTCGAGCTTTCTCCAGCGAATCCATGGCGGTCTCTCCAGCAGTTCTGGCAGTTGTGAAGTTTGATGCAGGATTTAGCGTGGATTTCGACGCGTTCAGTAGCTGCGATGCAGGAATCGTAGAAGTTCTACAGCTGTGCCGGGATCAGGGATTAGAGAGGATAATGTCGTCAAGGATTAAGATAAACATCCCAGAAATCAAGGAATGGGCTTTCACGTCGTCTTCCACAGACGATTCGATGACTGGTACCATCGGCGGAGAAGAGGTAATCCTAACTCCGGCCGTTTTGACTGACATTTTCGGTTTAGTTAATGATGAAGAGGATTATGAGCAAGATGCTCAGGAATTCGGAAGAATGCTAGTTGAGCTGGGACATGCTGAGGGCATTCCCACCAAGCTGCTCAAAGTAAATTTCCCCTTCAAGATCAAGTTCCTCGCTGAGTTGGTAGGAAAAGTGCTCCTGGGTAAGCACTCTGCTCACGACAATATAACAAGGCAACAATTCGCACTGATGTGTGCGATTGTTAATCGAAAAAGGATAGATTGGGCAGCAGTGATGTTTGATTTAATAAAGAAAAAGAATGGCAAGAAGGAAGTCACCCTAGGAAGGGTTATCAGAATTTTCCTGAAGGAAAGGTACCCCCAGCTGCTGAGCTCAACCGCAACAACAATCAACGCTAGCAAGAAGATGGATCCCCACCTGTTCTCTAAGTGGAAGAGAACTTTTGTGAAACCTGCTCCAGCAACATCTGAGGACACCAGGACTGTATCAGTCGCTCCTCACCCTGTTGAAGCTGGCTCAGCTCTTCCCTCTTCTTCTGCTGTGTTGTCTGCCTCAGTTGAAGTACCATCAACTTCAGTTGAAGTAAGACTTTCCCCTTCTTCTACTCCAGAAACAACCACGGTTGTTCCTCTTTCCCCTCCAGCATCTCCTCTACCTGCTCATCTGGCTAGGATATTTGCTCCTAACTTTGATTTGTTAGGTTCTGAGAGGATTCCTACTCCTCCTCTGTCTCCCGTTCATTCCCTAGTTAATTCTCCAATTAACTCTCCAGCTCCATCTCCAGTTCAATCCCCTGTCCACACCATTCTTCATCCCAGCACTACTACCATATCTGCTGCAGCTCCATCCACTTCACATCCATCATCTGTTGAAATCTCTCCAGAACTTATCTCCCGCATTGTGGAGCTGATTACCCCGTCAATCAAGACCATGATTGAAGAGGCAATCACTCCCCTTGCAGCTTCCATTGATATCTTAACTACCTCAATCAAATCGCTTTCAAAATCTGCTGAGCCATCTTCCTCAAGGGGCCTGGTTTCAGTCTCCACTGAAATCAGGCAGGGGGAGATGTTTCATGAAGATGCCTCAGAACCTCCTGCCTCCCTTCCAGCCTTAACAGATACAGTCATGACTGCCCTGGAAGAGTCTGCTCCAGTTGAGAAAGAAATAGCTCCAGTGTTATCAGATAAGGAAATAGCAGATGGAATCATGCTATCTGAGATTGCAGTAAAAGTCTGCCTGGAAGACCTCACCACTCCTGTGGTTGCTAGATTCCTAGAAGGAATTATAACTTCATATCTAGATGAATCATGGGAAATGGTCAAGTATGAAGGTAATTCATTCATTCGTTTTATTGATGAGTCGATTAATTTGATAGTTTGTGAATTCCTGGAAGGAATGATTTCTGTTTATTTAGCAGATCTGTATTCATAATTCTACAGATGATATTAGAGAAGATTTATCTGCTCAGATAATAGAAATTGTCTCAGAGGCTGCCCCAAGTGTTTCTAATATCCCAGTAGATCCTGAACTGGAATCTTTTCTAGATGATAGAGAGGAATCTGAGAATCAAGATGAAGCCAAAGATGACACTCCCGTTCTGAGTATGGAAGAAGTTCAAGCAAGAGCGGCCTGGGATTTAAGAGTACAGTCTTTAGAAGAGAAAGAAAAGGAATTGCAAGTTGAAAAGTCAACCATCTGGGATGACTCACCAGGGTTGGACTTAGATTCCCTTCTGGCTCTGGATGCCATGGAAGAGGAAAGAGAGAAATCTGCTCTGAAGCTTAAAGAAAAGGCTGTTTCTGAAGCCTATGATCCGTATGAAAATCCTCCATCATCTCACTCTGATGATGAGGATGATTCTGATGTTTCTGAGAAATCAAGGAAAAGGAAAGTTGCCCAAAAGAAAAGGAAAGCTGCTGCTCCGCCTCCTCCCAGTAAAGATAATGACACTCCTTATTATATTTTGAAGGGCATTGACCCTAAGTCAAAGGATTTTCAGCACTGGATGTGGTTTTCAAAGAATCAGCAGAAAGAAAGGAAAAGGACTAAGAGGTATGATAGTCCTGTCTCAAGATGGACTCCCAGAGGTCCTCCTCCTCCTCCTCCAGGTGCAGGAGCCTCTGGGAACCTATCAGCTAATCCTGCTGCCTCTTCTGGAAGATCTGCTTCCTTTCAGCACCAGCCAAGAAAAAGTTATCAAAGCTCGCAAGGCAAATCGTTTTCTGGTTCTCAAAGACAAGTGAAGGAGGCTGTGGTTCAAAGACCAACCTTTTCCCCTCCTCCTTCTCCAAAGAAAAGAATTCCATCTTCAATACCAGTTCAGTCTGAGAAAAGTGTTTCGAAAGGTAAATAGTTTACTTTGTTTTAAAATTTCTAGCAAGAATCTTTTGCTAAGTATACTCTAATGTCTTATCTAGATAAAGTATCTGAGGCTGCTTCTCCTGAGCCTGTTTATGAAAATCCTGAGCTTGATCCTAATTTTAGGATGGCTCGTTTCCAAGAACTAGTTGGAGCAGCTCAAATTAGAAAAGCTAGAGCCGAAGGAAAAGATACGACTGGTCTAACTACCATGTCTGCCTACAGAAAGAAAGAATTTGAAAAGTTCCAGGTTAATCCTGAGGTTTTTGACCCCTCTAAATACATGGAAAAGCATCCGGAAGCAGTAGTCCCAAGAGCTGCAGAATTAAAGATCATCGGTGCGCAGGACCTGAAGCTGTCAAAGAAAGAATCTGATGACCCGTTAAGGAAAATATCTTTTGTTTCTAGCTCTTCTGTATCTAAGCCTGACTCTGTTGATCCATAGTTTGATTAACTGCTGTGCTATATTTGTTTATCTGTTTGATAATCTGCTAGTTATTTGCTGTCTATTTCCTGTATTATTTTAGTGTTCTATTGCTAGCTGTTTTTAGTTTTTGAGAGACTTAACTCAAATAGGGGGAGATTGTTGGTACCCTAGTTTGATTTGAGTTTAGTCCTCTCTTTTGTGCCCCCTTGACCCAAGAAATATCTATGGTCAATGGTTAGAAGTCTAGCTGTAGAGTCCTCACTTTTTCAGATTGAGAATTTGGTTAAGTAGTTTTTCGTTCGACTATAGTCGAACGCCGCTCGACTATCGTCTATCGGCTGATCGACGATCGTCTATCAGTTGGTCGACGCTTTGTCTGCGCTGATAGTTCGACTATCTGTTGATAGGTCGACTATCTGTTCTGCGCTGATAGTTCGACTATCTGTTGATAGGTCGACTATCTATTCTGCGCTGATAGTTCGACTATCTGTTGATAGGTCGACTATCTGTTCTGCGCTGATAGGTCGACTATCTGTTGATAGGTCGACTATCTATTCTGCGCTGATAGGTCGACTATCTGTTGATAGGTCGACTATCTGTTTTCTGAGATAGGTCGACTATCTGCTCGATAGGTCGACTATCTATTTGCGCTTGATAGTTCGACTATCTGTCCTGATAGATCGACTATCTGATAGTTCGACTATCTGTTCTGATAGGTCGACTATCTGCCGAGGTAGTTCGACTATCTTCTTCGATAGGTCGACTATCTGGATCGTTCGACTATCTGCCCGATAGTTCGACGATCTCCGTGCGTCGGTCGACGATCTCCGAAGGTCGTTCGACGCTTTCTGCCTGCCTTTATATTTTGTATTTATTTATTATATTTAATTAATTAATACATTTTCTGGCACATTGTTTTAAGCTGTATGATAATATTTCCAGGCATTATCTGCTCTATTCTTTTTGCCTGAGTCAAATCTTTTTAAGATAAAGTTGTTTGTCTTATTAGCTGTCTTTGTAAATTACTTTATCTGCTGACAGCCCTTTATAGCCGTTGGACTGAAAAGTCTTCTATTTGCTATAAAGAGTAATTCTTTGATGTGACTTTATTTAGTCCTTCTGTTATTTGATTTGGTCCTGCAGCTTCTTAGAAAAAGGGTTATTCCTTTTATAGAATGTTTTGCTGCAGAGATTGCTTTGTCTTCTTGATATTTACAGCCCAGGTCTCAAGACTCAGAAGAAGACAAATAATTCAAATGGAAGAGAGCCGTTGCTTGCTGCTGTTATATAAAGAACCCTTTGAAGAAGGATTCAAGCTAGTCAGTAGTCAATAATTGAGAGCTAATAGCCAACCAGTTGTTCATTCAAGCTTTCAAGCCTTCTCCAAGTTCAAGCTTTCTGCTCTCAGCAATTTCCATCTAACTGAGAAGTGTTAAGATCTTCATCTCTTCTTCACCTGAGTTCTCCTGCTTTCAGGAAGTTCAAACTCAGAGTTCCTTTGAAGAAGAAAAAGAAGATAGCTGCTTGAAGATCTTTGATTTTGTTATTTATTTTTTTCCTGTAGCTTTTCCTTCAGAACTTTCTGAAGAGTTTTCTGCACTGAAGCAAGACTTCACCTGGACATCTTTGAGCCAGGGGGAGCCTTGATTCTTTAGAGCTTTCTAGCTCAGTGCAAGTTTTTGTGCTTCTCTAATCTATTGTAAAATAGAGAAGACATTTTAACCTTCTTCCCCCTCCTGTACAAGGTTATTACTCCCTTCAAAAGTATCCCTTGGTGGCAGGGCACCTGATCAAAAACCTGTGCTTGGTTTTTAGACACCTGATCAAAAGTCTAAAGGGTTTCTGGATCTACCTGAAGCAGATCCTGTTGGTGGCAGGGCACCTGATCAAAAACCTGAGTGGATTCCTACCGTGTGGGTAGAAGAGTGGACGTACCCAAGTTGTTTGGGGAACCACTATAAATTTCCTTGTGTCGTCTGGATTCCATTATTTAATTCCTGTATTGTGGCTGTGATTAGATATAACTAGGTTGCTAGTTGCTGATTAGGTTTTTCCAAGCCTTAACTGTAATTACAGTTAGCTTGAGTTTGTGCACATCACTTGTGTTAGGCTATAGGGTTAAATCTATATCTATAATCTTTCATTCCGCACTTCACTCCAAGGGAGTTGGGTAGACCATTAAGTTTTGTCTAGTGCAAAATTTGATAACTCTATTCACCCCCCCTCTAGAGTAGTATCTATCCCTTCACTTTCAATAGATTTGGGGCATTCGATTAGCGCGATATCGCCCAAATCTGGAGAAAACCGGTGCGGGAGGATAAGTTTTGGGGCATTCGATTTTTATGTTTATATGAAAACTGGTGATTTTGCCATGGAAAACCAATACCCTCCTAATTGCCGCGTACCAAACAAAAGAATTGGATTTTTGGAAGCCAATACCAATTCCAAAAAGTCAATTCCTGCGCGTCGAATGAGCCATAAGAGTTAATCTAAGATTTCATCTAGGGGTTTATTTTGGGTTTCATCTAGGGGTTCATCTAAGGGTATATTTAGGGAGTTCATCTAGTGATTTATCTAGGTGTTTATCTAAGTGTTCATCTAAGGTTTCATCTAGGGGTTTATATTGAGTTGAATCTAGGGGTTTATCGAGGTATCATGTATGAGTTTATTATTGTTTCATTTAAGAGTTTTCTTAGGGGTTTATTTGAGATTTCATCTAGGGTTTATCTAGGAATTTATCAGATTTTCAAATAGGGGTTTTTTTAAGGATTCATCTAGAGGTTTATCTTGAGGTTTATCTTGAGGTTCATCTAGGACTTTATCTAGGGGAGCATCAAAGAGTTTATCTATGGGTTCATTCGGAAATTTATCTTGCGGTTCATCTAGAGGTTTATTTAGGACTTCATATATTGGTTTATTTAGGGGATTATATATGGGTTGATCTAGGGGTTTATTAGGGGGTTCATTTAGGATTTTATCTCAGGATTCATCTTGGGTTTTATCCAAGTGTTCATTTAGGGGCTAATCTAGTGGTTCATCCAGAGGTTCATCTAGGGGTTTATTTAGGGTTTCATCTAAAGGTTCATGTAATAGTTCATCTAGGATTTTATCTAGACATTCAATTAGGGTTTATCTATGAATTCATCTATTTGTTTATCTGGTGGTTCATTCATAGATTTATCTAAGGGTTCATCTATGATTTCATCTTTGTGTTAATATTTGTTTTAATTAAAGAGGTAATCTCGATCTTATCTAGGGTTCATCTATGATTTCTTCTACGGGTTCCTCTATGGCTTCATCTAAAGGTTCATCTATATTTGAGAGACCTGAATTTGGAAATGACCATTGGCTCTAGCGCGGAGGTCTCACCTCACACCCGGAAGAATTTTGAGATCTCCCAGCCAATACTGAGCTAAGTGCCTTGGAGGATGAAGGAAGAAGATGAGAGTTGGTGAAAATGGATCTCTCTCAAAGACACTTCAAGGGTCTATTTATAGATTTCTGAAAACAGTCTGCAAATAGCCGACATCCGTTGCCCTAAAATTACTGAAATACCCTGAGGTTGGTCTGCCAACAGTCAAACTCCATTGTTTTGAACAGCTATTAGCAGCCCACCATGGGAAAGATAGTAGACCCTCAAGCTGGGCGAGAACTCCATGGTGTCACCAAGCGACGGTGATGTCGTCGGGCGACAGCCTAAAAAAGAGGGGCGGAGCGGGTGCCGGCCTCGTGCCGCACCCGCCCCCCTGAAAGGAGGCCGGGGCGGGTGCCGGCCTCGCGCCGCACCCGCCCCCTGAAGAGGAGGCCAGGGCGGGTGTCGACCTCGCGCCGCACCCGCCCCCCTGAAGAGGAGGCTGGGGCGGGTGTCAGTCTCGCGCCGAACTCGCCCCCCTGAAGAGGAGGCTGGGGCGGGTGCCGGCCTCGCGCCGCCCCCGCCCCCCGAAGAGGAGGTCGGGGGCAAGCAAATTAGGCCAATTTTTCATCCCCCTACTAGTATACCATGCGGATCAGCCATAAATTGGCTTTCAGGAGTGCAAAATTCCTCTAAAAGCTGACAAATGTGTAGCAAGTCTTATGCCTTGCTTGGAATCCCTCTCCGCGAATACGCGATTGTACATGTAAGCTTTGTCTATTTATTTAATAGTTTGTTGTTTCATTGATTGTTTGTTTACCAATGTAGTTATTGATATTTAATGTTTTCAATATAATCGTGCTCGTACATTTATTAGTAAAACAAAACTTATGAACAATTCAAAAGTTATTTTTTTAAGTGTCATTGGTGGCTTTATTATTGAGGGATATAACTATGTAAGGGTTGTTTAATAATATGCTTAAATAGGAAATAAAATCAAAGAAGGCAGCTTTGATTTTAAATTGTTCTTTGATTATATATAAAGTTTATAATTACATAAAGATAGCTATGTAGGTAGTGGAGGATAGGTTTCATAGGTCAGGATTATGCATTTATCTTCTAGAGGGTTCTATGCCATGATGGATATTGTTTTTTTTTTTTTGCAAAAATCATTAAAACTTAGAAGACAAGTTTTACCATACAATTAGACCAATGATGTTCTACGATTCTGAGTGTTATTGGCAAAAATAGGAGTTGTAGAGATAAGCATGCCTAGCTGGATGTGTGGACACACGAGACTGGATAAAACTAAAAGTGAATGTATCAGGTATAAGACATAAGTGATATCAATTGTGGAGAAGATGCAAGAAGTTTGATTAAGATGGTTCAGACACGTACAAAGGAGACCATTATAGGCATCTGTTAGGTATTGTGAGAGTTTAGTCACTAGGCATGTTAAACGGGAGAGGGATAGATCAATAAAGACTTGGAATGGAACTATAAGAAAAGACATTGATGAGATTATGACTAAAGATAGGGCACTTTGACAACAAAGGATCCATATAGTCGACCCCATTATAATGAGATAATGACTTGAGTGTTGTTTGCAAAAATCATTCATGCAACAAAAAGCCTTTGTAAGGGGAAAGAATATCTAGTGGAGGATTTGGCAAGGCTCCTCGATTTTATAGCCGAAAAGGAGGTTTGCTAAAAATGTGTTTTTGTGAAAGAAAAGAAATATCAAAAACTTTAAAATTGGATTGATTTTTGTTTGCTAGTAGTCATTTAAGATTTATGTTAACCGTCACGCTTCTCCAAAATCTGCGTCAAACGGTAATTTTGTGGGCCTGTATTTCCATTGCCGACAGCTAAAGACGGTCGTGCGATGCTCTTTTCCCACAGCCGGTATCGGGTCACGGCACAACAATCTATGCCCCCTCACACGGTTGCACATCGCCCTTCTTCCAAATCGATCACAACCACTCTCAGTTTTCGAGCTTTTTCTCTTCCGATCTCACGAGTCGCAAGCTTCCGATCTCTTCACGGCAGAAAGGAGGATCCTCGGCGACAAAGCTTCCACGCATCCAAATCATCAGCGAATAGCTGACGAGCAAGGGATGAACCAGAGGATATGTTGTTGCTTCATTAATTTATCTGGAAGGAGGTTTATTCAACAATATAATTTATGAAGATAGGGTTTATTAAACAATATAATTTATGAAGATTTTGTATTATTACACTTAAATTATATATTAAACAAAATTATTAATTTATGAAGATATGTTTATCAAAAAAATGTAATTAATATATCATTTATATTTACAATTATTTTAAGTTACAATTAACTATCACACAGCTATATAGTTCCATCCTCTGTTAAAACAGCACTACAAAACATATCTTTCAAATAATTTTATTGTTTTTCACATCACTATATAAAAAGCCGATTCTCTCACCACTCCTCCTGCTCTCACCAAGCCAAACAGAGCCTTGTGCTCCGTTTGAGGGAACTTATTTTCACCGGTCAAACGGTTACGACCGCATGAACCGGACCTTAATTAAGATACCGAGCCTTAATCAGCATCATTCAATATTTTTGATATTGCATGAATGATGGGATGTGAACTTGTTATTACACACTCTATTAAAAGACTATATGCATATTTCTTGGTGGCCCAGCTTCTCGATCAAATTCTTCACACAATATAAGAACCGGAGAACTGCCCGTCGAACCGGCAAACCAGTCCCAATTTTAAAAAAAACACGTGATCTTGAAATCGGTCGAATTGATCAAACATTGAACATCTTCTACTTAATTTTAAATGAGTAATGCATAGAATTGTACTATTTGTGTTCCTCCTAAATTTTCATTTCTTTGAGAAAATAAAAAGCTTATGAAAGCTTCCAACATAGCACACTCATCTTCCAATTATGTTATTAAATACCAACCAAAATTACAGGGTTGAGAACAATAGTCACGCGATCGTGATCGTAAACACAGTGATTACGAACAATCATTCATTTGACGGGCACGGTTTTTGCTTAACTGAGTTGCGAAAAAAACGACCACCAAGAAGAAGAAATTTTAAATTTTGAACATAATAATGGATGAAGTTCCTTAGAAGAGGTCTGCCGGCGTTCACGGCCGCCACCGCCATCACGGTGCTAAACGGACCCCTAATGTTCGGAGTTTTGGGATCCTCTCCACTCAAAAAAAGTTCACAGCTTGCTCGAAGGAGGCTTGGCGGCGCCGGCCGTCAACGAGCCCAGCTTCTTCGACATGTTCCTCAGCACAAACTTTTGTATCTTTCCGGTCGACGTCTTGGGCAGCTCCGGCAGAAACACCACCGTCTTCGGCACGATGAAGTGCGGCATCTTCTCCCTGCACCATGCAATCACCTCCGCCTCCGTCGGCGGAGGTCCGGCCAATCCTGCTTTCAGCCCCACGAAGGCGCACGGCGTCTCCCCCCAGTAGTCGTCCGGCCGCGCCACCACCGCCGCCTCGTTCACCGCCGGATGCCCGTACATGAGGGACTCCACCTCCACGCTGCTGATGTTCTCTCCTCCGCTGATGATCACATCCTTGGACCGATCCTTGATCTCCAGATACCCGTCGGAATGCATCACCCCGACATCGCCGGTGAAAAACCAGCCATCCTTGATCGTCTTCGCCGTCGTCTCCTCGTCCTTCAGATACCCCAGCATCACATGCCCGCCGCGCAGCACCACCTCGCCCATCGTCACGCCATCCCACGGCACGCTCCTCCCCGTCTCGCCGTCAATGACGTCCATCGACGCCATCGACGGCGTCCTCACCCCCTGCCTCGCCTTCATCCTCGCCCGCTCCCCGGCCGGCAGCTTGTCCCATTTCTCCCCCTTCCACGCGCAAGACACCACCAGCCCGGCGGTCTCCGTGAGGCCATACCCATGACTGACTGCAAACCCGAGGGATTCCACGCGGGCAAGCACGGCGGCGGGCGGCGGCGCGCCGGCTGTGAGGATTTTGACAGTGCGGTTTAGCGGACGCCGCTTGGCGGGAGGGGTGTTTGCAAGCATGTTGAGGACGACAGGGGCGCCGCAGAGGTGGGTCACGCGGTGGGAATCAATGGCGGCGAAGACGTCAGGGCCGTCGAAGCGGCGGAGGCAGACGTTGGTTCCGGCGACGGCAGCCACGCCCCAAGGGAAACACCAGCCGTTGGCGTGGAACATCGGGAGAGTCCAGAGCAAGACGGGGTGCTGCGGGACGGACCAGTCGATAAGGGAATCGAGGGAGACGAGGAATATGCCGCGGTGGCAGTGAACGACACCCTTGGGCGCCGACGTCGTGCCGGAAGTGTAGTTGAGGATGATCGGCGACCACTCGCTCGCCGGCCGGATCCACCGGAACTCCGGATCCCCCAGATTTAAAAATTTCTCGTAGGTTAGGTCGAAACCAGTTAGATCGAGGGAGTTTTCATAGGGATCCTCGATCGGGATGAGGAGCGGGGGGCTGTCGCCGGCGGGGAGAAGCTCGAGAGCGGAGCGCGCGAGGGAGAGGGAAAGGGGATCGACGAAGAGAACGCGGGCGCCGGAGTGGCGGAGAAGGACGGAGACGGTGCGGGCATCGAGGCGGGTGTTGATGGTGTTGAGTACGGCGCCGCTCATCGGCACGCCGAAGTGCATCTCGTACATCGCCGGTATGTTTGGGGCCAGAATGGACACCTAATTAGATCGATCCAAATGAAAATTACGGGAAATTAGAGTTTTCGGGGTTACAGAATCAACAGATCGGGAGGTGAGAGGGCTTACCACGTCGCCGGGAGAGATGCGGAGGACGGAGGAGAGAGCGGAGGCGAGGCGGAGGGAGCGGCGGTAGGTTTCCGACCAGGTGTAAACGGTCTGGTTATAGACGACGGCGGGGCGATCGCCGTAGACCACGGCAGTGCGCTCGATGAATCCGAGAGGAGTGAGGGGAGAGCTGTTTGCCGAGTTGGGACCGAGGCGATCCATGGCGGATGGAGTTTCGCGTTCTGTCGCCGGCGAGCGGTGGCCGGAGAAAAAAAAAGCGGGAGGCGGAGAGATTAACGATGGGGGGAATTTAAGTATTTAACTATATTTAAGGAGAGCTCGAGCACTACGAGGGTCTCTTCCGTGTGGAATATGATCACCTTTCCAGATATTTTTATTTTTTTTTAAAAAAATTCATTTAAAATCATATTATTTATTTATTCATAAATTTATCAAACTTTGACACTAAACCCCCAATAAAAATTAGGTCCCTTAACGGATCTAGAGGAAGGTCCGCGAGCCTCCTAACATTTGATCGTTGAGCTGACAGTCAGAATAATTCTAGTTAAAAATCTGATATAGAAAAAAAAAGAGTAATGTTAAAAGCACTCTTGTATTTGCTATTGGCACACCAAAAGTTAGCCACATCCTCTTAAAAACCCTACAATCCAAAAGCCTTTTCTGTTTACCCGCACTCCATCCCAACGCCGCCTCCTGTACGCCGCACCTTCCCCCTCGCGAGCTCGTTGCCCTTCTGCGTCGCCGCCTCCACCAGATCGTCGGTCGCCGGGCTCCAGGTTGGCCATTCGCTGGGATCCTGGGTCGACATTGCCGCAACCGGGCTCCGTTCGCTGGGCTTCGTGTACGCAGCTTATCCCTCGCAAGTTCCCTGGCCTTCTCCACCGCCGCCCCCTCCAGATCGAAGGTTTCTCTGTCGATTTCAGAGGTTGGCCTTGCCATTGCCCTATTTGCATTTCTCTGCAATTTTTTCTTGGCATTGCCTGCTAGATATTCACTTGGAAAAATGGTAACCTCCAATATAGGTGGCACTGGAGGTTTGTTTTCACACAAAACCTGGGAGATCGATCTAGTTCTTTCCTCATACCAGATTCAAGATTTTTGAAGGTAAATTTCAGCTTCCCCGTTCGCTGGGTTGCTTGTAACTTGACAATAATGTTTTGGATATAATTGTTCTGTTCTAATTTGCTCCCTACGTTCTGTTATAATGTGATCCCTTTTCTTCTCTTTTAGTTAAATTTCATTTTCGCTTTGTTTGATGATAGCCTCTGATCCTAAAGAAAAAAAACCGGCATTTGGGCAGAGTTCCATACAGGTGAACAAAGGTTTTAGGGGATCACTATATACTAATCTATTTGGGCATGTTTCCGTTGCAGCTTTGGAAGTAATAAAGAAAGAGGAGTTGGTTAAGAGTGGTCAAGCGGTGGACTCTACAAACTGTTTGCACAAAATGAGGTATACAATGAGATTACCTTGTACACAATGCATTTGATAGTTAATTTTTGGTGTGCATTTTAATTTTTTTTGTTTTGATGTGCTAATAACCGGATGATGTGTAAATATAATTTTGTGTGTCAATAACATTTGTCTTTCAATAGCCAATCATGTTGTGCTTTTAACATTACCCAAAAAAATTATAGGAAAATAAGATCTCAAAATAAGCTGCAAAAAATCCTGATTAACATTTCATAATTAATTTTAGGAAAAAAATTTTGAATTTTCGATATCCGAAGATCAAAAATTTTTCCTCAAACAAGAGCTATTTTGATAAGATAATAAGCCCAATGAAATTTTAGTCTGAACATATTAGTTGTGTTATTTGCAATGTTGCATTTTATATATGATATATTCTTTGTAATATCGTCTCCCCCGCCGGTGCTATTAGCTCAAGCTAATTTCATCTAAAATAGGAAGATGGGAGTTAGGAAATCTCCACACCAAGAAATTTTCATATGAAGCTTGTAATATTTTTATTTATCCATTAATTTACTAATAGTAAAAATATTTATAATTTATTGTTCTCAGAATTGTTATTTACCAATAATAATGGTTAATAGCTAAAAATCACTAAAAATGTACTTATAGCATAACAACAATGTTAATTTTTAATATATCTTAACATACATTATAACATGTCGCAAATATATATATTTTTTGCATTATGTTCAATAAAATTTATATAAATATAATTTATATTTTCTAAGCTCTTAATAAATTCATATTAGCTTTATTAACAAAAAAAACATTTCGAAGACTTGACCTGACTAATTGTTGCTTGACCAATCGACTTGTTGATGACGTCATTGTGGTGACGTATTAATTTATACGAATTAATTGAAAATTTTAGCGATGAAGAGTAGCCGGCTTTGATAATTTCAAAGTTGCACATCAAAGTAATAAGTAAATGCTGTTTTAATAAATTTATACAGCCGTACGACAGAAGGATAGAGCTCGTGTTAATAAAATTTAATTTCTAGAAGAAAAAAAATGAGATTTTTATTGAAATATAATACATGCCCTAATCAGCTTCTGACGTCAGGCATCGTTACATTCAATGTACGTCATCGTTACATTCAATGTCATTCCACTTTGTCCGACGACTTTGCACCTCAGTTTCACAAATAAATTTGGGATTATGACGTTATTGCCCCTAGGCGGTCCCGACGGTCTCGGTGGCCCAGTCGGCTCAGTCAGTAAGACAATGACAGCGGCGGTGCTGAGTGAGCTATTGGTGCATGTGGTGGATTGGAGGTGAGGGACAAGCATGGGCAGATCTGGGGGGTGCCCCTCACTGAATTTTGCAAAATGATTAGTGAATTTGAATTTCTCTAGTCGAGACAATGAATTTTGACTACTTATATGTTAAAAACGGTGGTCAGATGAGAAAGAAACATCTCTATTAAGATGAAAACGTTCAAAAAAAAATTTGTTGGAGGAAGTTGATCAGCGCGCTCCCCTGATTCAATAGATTATGGGAGACGGTCCAACATCCTTTATTAAAATTCCTAGATCTGTCATTGGCGATGAGGGCATGTTGTGGCGTGGAGGTGAGTGGCGGGAGCATGTCGTGGCGTGGAGGTGAGCGGCGGGAGCATGTCGTGGCGTGGAGGTGAGCGGCGGGAGCATGTCGTGGCGTGGAGGTGAGCGACGGGAACATTCGGCAGTGTGGACGTGAGGGACGAGAGCGTGTCGTGGCGTGGAGGTGAGCGATGTGAGCATGCAGTGACACGGAGGTGAGCGGCGGGAGCATGTCTTAGCGTTGAGGCGTGGGACGGTAACATGTGATCGCGTGGAGGTGAGCAACGGGAGCATGTCGTGGTGTGGAGGTGACCGGCGGTTGAATGAAGTGGTGTGGAGGTGAGCAACATGTGGTGGCGTGAGGTGAGTGATGAAAGCATTCAATGGCATGGAGTTGAGCGACGAGAGCATGCAATGGCGTGGACCTGAGTGACTTCGAGGTCATGTGATGGCGTGGATGCGAGCAATGGGAGCATACCATGGCGTGGAGATGAGCGTCGAGAATATGTAGTGGAGTGCATCGCAGAGGTGATCGAGTGGCGGAAGGAGAGAGGTGGAAGGAGAGCACAACGACAGTGAGCACTACAAAGGCGAGTGGCAGAAGGCGAGCACCATGGAGGCGAGCGGTGGAAGGTGGCGCAGCATCAACATGAAGGTTGTGCGGCCAGCGTGGCCTCCAACACACATTGGAGTATGACCGACATAGTACAAGCCTAAAGGCTCACACATAACAACATGCGGGAATTAGAGTTCATGTTGGTTTAGGGAACAAAGTTTTGAATGAGCATATATGATATGCTGCACGGTATTTGAGGCACACGACCTCGTGTCCAGGGTGTGTGTGCTCAAAATGGTGGGATAAGAGTTGACAACATTTCTGGACCAAAATACACGACTTTCGAATGCACACGCCAGCGACACATGCCCGTGTTCCAAGGGCTTTTGCACGATTTTTCATTCTAGAGTCACGAGTCGTTTCTGCATGGACCGACACGACTTTGGAGGCACACACCCAAGATACACACCTACGTGTCAAAGGCGTGTGCATCGTAAATTTAATGTATGGGTTCGGGCTTATAAGTATGTCAACTTATCCTGAAGAACTAAGGTTGTTATCGGAGTTCTTCATACTATAAAACCCCACCAAGAACACATATCTATCAAATCGAAACTAATATTTCGAAGGAAAGAAAAAGAGATCATCTTTTATCACGAAGTTTGTTGGACCCACTACGCAGTGTTTCTCACATTCATGTGGATACATCTAGAGACAAATATTATTCTGCATTTCAACTCAAATGTCAGTTATTCTCCACGAAATAGAATTTTGATGTGGGTATAAACTTCTTTCTTGATTTAGTGTGTTTTGCATAGGTCCTGTTGAGGGTTTCTTACATTTTCGCTGCGCATTTGATACCCTTGAAACCCACAATAAACACCTAAATAAATAATAGGAACCCTAAATCTTTAGAAGAACCCATATAAGAACCCTTAGATAAATCTCTAAATAAATCTATATTTGAACTCCTAGAAGAACTCCTAGATGATTCCGTAAATGAACTCATAAATGAACCCTAAGATAAACCGCTAGATGAACACATAAATTAACCAATAGATGGACCTCAAGATAAAACTTTAATTGTATAACCCGTAATTCGTCGAGATCAAAAATGCCTAAAGAGACGCCTATTCGCATACCTAACGACGAGTAGAGGCGAGCTTGGGTGAGCAGTGATGAACTTGGGTAAGTAAAGGTGAGCAGAGGCAAGCTTGTGCGATCTTAGGCGAGCAGATACGAGCTTGAGCGAACAGAGGCGGGCTTGGGCGAGCAGAGGCGAGCTTGGGCGAACAGATGCGAGCTTGGGCGAGCAGAGACAAGGTTGGACGAGCAGAGGCGAGTTTGGGCGAGTATAAGCGAGCTTGGGCGAGTACCTCTTGATTTTGGGGAAGTAGCTCTTGTAACTCGCTAGCAGATGCTGGATACTCGTCGATCTCCCTAGGATTTCTCTATAAATAGACCCTCAATGGTACTAGAATTGGCACTTTTCGAAGAGGTTGAGGTCCCCCCCCCAAGTTAAATACTCGTCAAGTTCATGCTTTTCTCGTACCTCGCCCAGCTTTTGGTTGTGGATGAGAAGTTTCTCCAAAAATTCTGGGTATGTGGTGAGACCTTCCTGCTCGAGCACTTGGGGTGTGCTTATAGACATTTTTCTCTCTCCTACACTAGCCATCTGAATTGTGGCGTCAGACTGCAGAATCAATAACTTCAAGCTGCATTGATCCGAATATTTTGGAGTAGGTAATTTCTCCGGCTTCAACATTAATGAACCATAAATAAACTCTTAAATGAACTCCAAGATATTCTCCTAGATAAATTCTTAGAGGAACCTCTAGATAAACCTTAGTTAACCCCTAAATGATCTCTTAAATGGGCCCCTAGAGGTTCAACTATGAGTTTATCTAGGAGTTCATCTAGGAATTTCTCTAAAGATTTATCTTGGGATTTTTTAAGGGTTTCTCTAAATGTTTATTTTGGGGTTCATATAACAGTTTATCGTGGGTTATCTAGGGGTTTATCTAAGAGATTATTTATGATTTTTTTAGGGGTAACTTTTTCTCGGGTTTCATTTAGGGGTTTATCTAAGGGGTTCATCTAGGGTTGGGTTTATCTAGGGATTTATTTTGGGTTTCAGGGTTCACTGATGGGTTTATCTAAGGATTTATCAAATGGCTCATCAAAGGGTTCACATAGGGGTTAATCTACGGGTTCACATAGGGGTTAATCTACGGGTTCATCTTGGTGTTTATTTAGGGGCTATGTTCGAGGTTTATTTAGGAGTTCTTCTAGGGGCTTATAAGCTCATCTTGGAGTTCATCTATGGATTTCATTTAGAGGATTATCTAAGAGTTTATCTAGGGATTCATCTAGGGTTTCGTCTAGGAATTTATCTAGGAGTTTCTCTAGACGATCATGTAGGGGTTCATCTAAGGTTTTATCTAGGAGTTTATCACCCTCACCCAACTTTGTATGCACATAAATCATCTATATCTAGAACACAAAATAAACCCCTAGAAGAACCCCCAAATAACACTTCTAGATGAACCCCTAAATAAACCCCTAAATAAAATCATAGATGATGTCATAGACGAATCCATATATGGATCGTTATATGCAACCGTAAATGAACCTGTAGTTGAAATTATAGACGAATCCTTATATTAAACTGTAGATTTATCCTAGATGAACTCCCAAATAAACTCATAGAAGAACTCTTAGATAAATCCATAAATGAACACTGAGATAAAATCATAGATGAACCCCTAGATAAATCCTTAGAGAAATCCCTAGATTTATCCCTCGATAACTTATGTATGATCTTTTAGATAAACCCATATATAAAACATAGATAAATCCCTAGATAAACACCTAGATGAATCATTGGATAAACCCCTAGATGACACCTAGATAAACTCATAGATGAACCCTTAGATGAAACCGTAAATTAACTCCTATATTAAACTATTGATGAACTCGTAGATGAAATCTTAGATGAACCAAGGTGAGATCTTAGATGAACCCTTAGATTAACAAAAATATGAATCCTAGATAAAACCCTAGATAAATCCTAGTTGAGCCCCTAGATAAACCCTTAGATTAACCTCTAGCTTACGCCTTTCTAAGCTTTTGATTGGTCTTTGCTTTACTTAAGAAAGATAGAGTGGAAAGAGAGGAATGGTTCGCTTTAACGGCCCTTCAAGGCATTACGGTAGTGCTTCTCTCGAAAGAAGGAGCGAGGTTGTACGCCCACCACTTTTTTCTCCTTGTCTCGGTTCCGTACTTTATTCGCCTGGACCCAGCCCAAAACGAAACTGGCTACATTCAACACTGAGGAGGGTGGCACTATCTATCCTAAAAAGGACGACATATCACAGTGGAAAATCCGGCATAACGTAAAAAGGATGGTTGGATCGGGGAGATCATCACGGGTTGCTTCTCCATTAGCGAGGTAACCTCTTTCGAAAAGGTGCCTAAGCTATAAAACTGCTTTTTGCTTTTTGCAATTTTCCTCTAGGCAGACTACCCACCAGAAAGATTGAATTTCAATTTCCCTATTTCTTTCTAAGAACTTACTCTCTTGCTATCCCTATCTGTTTTGTCGACTCGAACTTACTCCTTTCTAGGAAAGGGGAAGCTTTCATCTGTGAGTTTATCTGTGTTTATCGAGGGATTTATCTCGGTGTCATTTAAAGGTCCATCCAGTAGTTCATCCAGGGGTTCATCTAGATATTTATTTAGGGTTTTATCTATGGGTTCATCTAGTAGTTTATCTAGAGGCTCGTATGAGTTTATCTAAGGCTTCATATAGTGTTTTATCTAGAGGGTTCATCTATGGGTTAATCTATGACTTAATCTAGGGGTTTATATATAATTTCAATTAGGGGTTCATCTATAATTTCATATAGGAGGTTCATCTACTGTTTTATCTAGGATACATCCACTATTTCTTCTAGGAGTTTATCTAGGCATTTATAAAGGATTTTATGTAGGTTTTCATCCAAGGATTTATTTCTTGAGGGTCTACTATCTTTCCCATGGTGGGCTGCTAATAGCTGTTCAAAACAACGGAGTTTGACTGTTGGCAGACCAACCTCAGGGTATTTCAGTAATTTTGGGGCAACGGATGTCGGCTATTTGCAGGCTGTTTTCAGAAATCTATAAATAGTCCCTTGAAGTGTCTTTGAGAGAGATCCATTTTCACCAACTCTCATCTTCTTCCTTCATCCTCCAAGGCACCTAGCTCAGTATTGACTTGGGAGAAGGTGTGAGATGCAGCCTAGGTCCAAACTCTATGGAGAACCGAATCTCGATTCCAACATCACACACAATGAGAATCGAACCCATGACCTCTCTATCACAAGATCTCGACTTACCCAAATGAGTCAAACCAATATAAAGATATTCCCTTACAGTGAAATGGTGTGCAATATCTATTTTATCCTGGCCATCCATTTTAAATCAAAACGGATCCTCTTCAAGGAAAAAAAAACTATCTTAGGCATTAATTTAAAATAAAAATTATCTGCCAACAAGTGCCCCCAATAATTTCTTAGGAAAAAGTTGCTTTGGATATAAAATTATATATGAAGTTTATAAAAGTCGCTTTAAGATAGAAAGGGACTTATTAGAAATATTAAATCACATAAGAGGATGGATGTGGGTCCTATATTCTTAGGGAAAAGTTACTTTAGAGTAGTGAAGAGGCCTTTTAAGCAAGAAACATCATATGGTGCATAATGGCCTTCTTTAACAGAACTTTTTTGTGATGTTGATGCTGCAAAATGGATTCAGCTTAAGCTGCAACTAATAATAATCCGTTGTGACGAAGAAGGGCTTCTGGCGAAGGTTCTCGACCCCGAAATTCGACGAAAACCTGAGAAAGGAGAGGATATGAGAGGAGTCGAACGTTGATCGAGCCGCATAACATGTCAAGATAGCAGATCAAATCTGACAAAGCTGCGTTTGGAGTAGAGAATTTCCGCTTAATGCATTCGCAGAATGCCCGCCGCATTGGCGTTTGGCAGAACTAGGTAACAATTTTTAAACACTTGCATTGAAATAAGTTGGGCACAAATGAAACTCTTTAGTTTATGAAAAGAAGAATATTGTAAGCCGCCCGGTTTTCTTACCTCAAGTGGTGGTTTTCCGCCGCCGAGAGCGAGAATAGTGTCTCGGAACCTCCGGCCAGTTTCCTTGATAGCCTACAAAATTTTCATGAGAGAAAAACGGTAATCTTTTTATCCAAAGTGAATTAAAAAATATTAAAATGCATGTTTTTTAGCCCGCTCTTGAACAAGGCCGCGGCCCACACACCCCAACCCCTTTCCGCACATGTTTTTGGTGCGGCGGGTTGTTGAGGCCGGGGCTCGATCCCCAGACCTCCTTGATGTAAGCTCTTAATGCCAGCTCACATCACCAATTGAGTCGCGGCTCAATTGGTGATGAGGGCAAGCGTTAAGTGCCTCTCATCAAGGAGGTTCGGGATTGAGCCCTGTCTCAACAACCCGCCGCACCGAGAACACGTGCGGAAATGAGTTGGGATGTATGGGCCACAACCCTGTTACCGAGCGGGCTAAAAAGCGTAAGGGCTCGTAACAACATTACACTTGCCCCAACTTTATTGAGACGGACCGACTAAGTTCTGGATGAAAACAAAAACTCGAAAATAAGAGGCAAAAGGATAAAAAGACAATCGGAGCAGTACAGGTTCAGTTTATGAACAAGGATTTGCTATGCTAAAGCAGGAGGAAAAATATTACCTTCTCATTATCCAATCCAGCATCTTCAAATGCTGAAAAGGCATCTGCTGACAGCACCTCTGCCCACTACATGGTTTACAAGAAAAATTGAACCTTCAAATGCATATAAAACAGAAGAAAAGGCTAGCACCATCAGCTTTTAAGAATCATATGTACAATAGTTGAGAATAATTCTCCTCCATTGGAATTATGAAATAAAAGAAGACATTAGCCCTATGATGTAGGGTTCAAAACCAGTCTACAGTTATAATTTTTAAAAGCATTTCCAGAACAAGTAGACCATGATCAATGAAATATCGAGGTGAAAATGTTTGTGTCATTTTTTGCATTAAGGTTAGGGCTGAGCATATTATTTAAAACTCGAAAGTCGCTAGCATATTGAGCCGAATCCGAATTGGTTAAAATTGGTTTGAATCTAATTTTGAGTCGATTTCGAGTCAGCCTTGAATCACTCGAAATATGATGAAATTAGCTCAAATTAATTAAAAATATTATGTATTTTGTATTTTTGTTAGAAAAGACCATGTAAAGGCCCATTTATGTACTTTCCTCCTTTTTTTGTTTTACTCCCACATCTTGGAATTGAGATTCTTCTCTCTCCTCTCCCTATATATTTGTACTCATACTTGTATTTTATGTATTTACATACTGATATACATACATATATATGCATAGATATATGTGGTAGTTAATTGAATTATCTAATATTAAATAAACTATCCATTTTTTGTTTACCTGATTGACCTGATCGACCTAGCGATTGAAATAAAGTTTGAGCCAATGAGCCTATTCTTAGAGCCGGTCTATGTAGATTTAAAGTTTTATGATATATAGGAAATAGTTCATGTACTTTAAAATAAATTTTCAACAAACTCTGCATCAAGACAAAATTAAATAACACTGGTCATGAAAAAAGAGTAAAAACCCATGGTCAAATTACAATACCTTATAACTGTAATATCCAGCACCATATCCACCTATAAGTATACCATGACAAAGTTAAGCAAGCAATTGGGTTGGCAAAATATGAAAAAAAAAACAAAAAAGAAAATAACAAGACCTGCAAATATATGGCTAAAACTGCAAAGAAATCTGTCATCTAACAAAGGAGGAATAACTAGTGTTTCCCTTCCTACTCTTTGATCCACATCAAAGATTGATTCAGGCCCGCCGGGAATATACTTTGCATGCAGTTCCAAATCTATGCTAGCAAATCGTATCTGCCAATTGAGACAAATTGAACTTGTAACGATGTACTAAATCAGACACAAAATATTTCGATTAGTTTCCCATAATAGCAATACAACAGAAGTTGAAGTAAAAGAAAAAACAGAGTATGAACACTGAAAAGAAATAAAAATATTTACATCAACAATGAACTTTTGCTGAACAGAGAGGTTCTAGAAATAGGGTTCCTAAAATCCTAATAAAAGTTTCAACTTGAAGGGACGAGAGGGCTCTACCTTGAACAAGCAGAGCAAGAATATTTGCATGAAATTTCAAAGAAATTGTTACAGAGCCAACGCCGAACAAGGAACCGGGCCCACATACCACCAACGCCACACGGATGCAACGACATGAAGATGCGCTGACGTAAGTTTTGTATCCTTGTTTTAGTTTCTTTATTCCGCACATGTTTTCGATGTTATTGGCGCGTATTTGGTACTCACGTGTTTAAGCCAAAGTGAGGGGGGGGGGGGGGGGAGGGGGGCATGCTACTCCTTTTAGTTTATATACCCATGTGAGGTATGGTGGAAAAGACAAGAAGAAAAATTATCCACATCCCTCTATCTCTCTCTCCTCCTCCTCTCTCTCCCTCTCTAAGATCTATTGCAGGGATTTCCTTCCTGGAGCTGCACGCCCCACTCTGTATCTCACCGATCACCCTGGAGGAACTCTCTCTAGCTCGCTGGTGCACAAGATCTCAAACCACGGTACATAACAGAAATAAATAGCATTATCTTTAGGTTTTGTTTGGAAGAGTTGATGTTGTGAGAAAGGGATTTCTTAGAAATTGTGTTTGCAAAAAGAGCTGTTTGTGAGAAATAGAGTTTGCAGATAAAGTATTTGGATTAACTCTATTTGCGGAGCCCGTAAATTATTTGATCAAAACAGAGTTTTGGTCTGTGTTTTTTTCAAAGTGGTAAAAATATGCCAGAGTTAAATATTTGTTTACCAATAAGAACATTTAACAGCCCATTTGTAATCAGAAGTGTTTTTCTGATAACTAACCAAGAAAAATGATGAAGGATACTAATCAGAAGTGTTTTTCTTAGAGTGTGCTTATGTTCTGAGGGTGTGCATGCATATCAATAAGTCTTGCTAAAATTGAAGACATAGCATGAGATAAAATTCGTGGAATGAAAAGAAATCCACCCATCCAGGATAAGACGTACTAAAATTAAAGATAACACATGAGATTTAATTAAATCATGTAGAATGTATACTGTTTATAGATCATAATCATATTTCCGTTAGGAATATTTTTGGATAAAAGTAGTTGTATAAACAGAGTCCATGGTTCACAAACCTGGCGAAGACTCAATGAGCCAGCACGAAATGTTTTGGCAGCAAGAAGCTTTTGATATACTTCTTCGGGAAGAGACTCTCCAGTTTCATAATGCTTTGCAATGCTCATCAGAGTATCCCTACCAAATCAAAGGTAGAATAATAAGTTATGATGATAGAAATAATGTTACAATTGTTTGTAAATTATAAGGAGAAAAAAATAACAAATGTGTTCTAAATAATTATCTTAAAACACTTTTACGTGCATAAGCAATAGGCATCTCCTTACATTAGTGTATTCAATATTGGACATCACTTTTCCTAAAATAGAACTTTTTTCCACCATATAATGTCACATTCAACCTTGTGATTACGAACACTGGAATTCCTGGTCATAAACTCATGAGACAAAAACTACACCACTAGATTCCATTCAACACTTCAGATTTGATACTAGCCTGCTTTTGCATTCTCAAAAAATACTTTGTTACCAGTGCAGGTTACACTATAGTACAACATTCAGTAAATTAGCAATTAATTTGACTTCGACCGGAAAGTTCGACAATAATTAACTTCTCATCCTACCTTCCACCACTATAATACTATCCTAATCAAACCCTTCTTGCCCTCCCTTTAAAGGCTTGGTAATAGCTGAGAATTTAATATTCCCCACAAAAGTATAGTAAACATTACAAGGTCTTCCTTCATGCCTTTTTCAGCAAAACAACATGAAACCAATATAACTTGCAACAGAGAAATGCACAAACAACCATTGGGGAGCGTAGGTGTGACGACGCCATCTATTCAGGTATTAATTAATGTTACAAATACAAATTATATTTCAAAAATGAGTGTTACATGTTCTAATAATACATGTGATATGAAGATATAAGAGGGCTAAGATAAGAAGTGACCGGCTACAAGTTGTGGACCGGCGGTTTCCGGTTAAAAGAGAATAGACGTGTGTGTGTCCTGTTTAGACAAAGTGGCGCCTGGTTAAAAGAGTACCCACATTCATTCCTTCTCCCAGTTCCCGCACACGAGCCGCTGAAGCCGACGGAAGCCGCACCTCGCCGATCTCTTCTGAGAGCTCAGATCACCACCGATTTCAGTGATTTTTCCTTCAATCGAGAGGTAATCTCTTCCTCTCCATTCCTCTTGTTTCTTTCATGAAGTTATCACATAGATTGATGAGGGTAGAAACCCTAGGGTTTGATTTTATGAACTTCTTTTGAACTCTTCTTTTCTAAAAAGTTTCTATAATGGCTTATTAAGCCCGCATCCATGATTTGAAGAAATTTGAGTGAAACCCTAAGTGCTATAATCTTGATTTCGAAATTACGAAGTATGCATGAGGATGAGAAAGGACTCCTAGCATGTATATTTCTCAACTTGGAGTACCCCATCATCATGATATTAGGGTGTCAATTATTTTAAGTGAAAGGTTATCCTTTGGCTCCAAATCGCTAATTGGGGGCTAGGGATTACTCCAAATCGCTAATTGGGGGCTATGAATTGCTGCCCCTCATTAAATCAGTGAAAAGTTCTAATTAAAAATTAGGACAGCAAATCCCTTATCCATTTATCGATTTCTTTGACCTAATTAGGTCAAGTGGAACCCATCAAAGAGAATTTTGATGTGTTTGACCTTAATGGCATCCCGAGGCGATGGGAGACGTAATGATGATGGTAGGAGGGATAAAGACAAAGGAAAGGGCACTATAAGTTCTTACCCTTTTTTATAATACTCTATTGTTATGTATTAAAGTTGCATGATTATTGTTACTAAGATTGTTTCATGTTATCAAGAAAAGTAATCTAAATAATCATGTAAATAAATAAGAAAATTAAAAGTGAAAAGCAAAAAAATTAATAAAGTGATGAAATGGGCTAGGTTAAGGGTGAACTCTCAACTAGTGGAGGTGGGGTGAATGTCCTCCCAATGCATAATGTAATGAAAGTAAACGTGCGAATAAAAAAAGACACATAAGAAATGTTTGCGAATATGAAAAGGCACACAGGCGCACTATATAAAAGTAAAGAAGCGTTAATGTACCCTTAGCATTGTCTGATAAAAAATGAGAATATAAGAAGGAAACATTTATCAAAGATAAATATACGAGAAAATACAAAGATATGTGTTACGGATCTGCCGTCAGTTATTGTGTTATTATTACTATTATTATTGAGTCGTGCTGTATCGAGTCATTATTGAGTTGTATTCTTAGCGTCGTAGTATTTTTATATTCACGCGTCTATGGTTGTATTTACGATCGTACCATTATGAGTTCTATTTAAAGGAACTCTTGGGGTCATATAAGTTATGGAAGAAATTTAGAAAGCTTCTCTTTTCTCTCTCTAGTTCTTCTCTTCTTCTCCCAAGATTCTCTTTCTCTCTCTCTAGTTCTTCTCATCTCCTCACTCATTATAGGGTTTAACCCCATTTTATCTCCGCCTCCTTCCCCACAATTCTTGGCTCGTAACAATATGTTTGTACAAAAATGAATACAAATGTAAACAGAATGTACAATGAATGATAAGAAAATAACCAAACGAAATAATAAGAAGAGGGTGAGTGAGAGACAATGTAATAACAAGGCAACACGAAATAACAAATTCGCAAAATATAAATAAGGCACCATAGAAATAAAGAGAACGGTAAGAATTCATTTAGTCTTTTGACTAATAGAAAATGTAATTAAAACAGGTCAAGGAGGAAGCTACTCCCAACAGTTCTAGCCGACCCCCTTCACATCGCGAGAAGATATACAAGCTATGGGTCGAGGTCGTCACCGCTGTCTTCGAAGTTCTAGATGCACACAAGGCGGTGCGCCGTGATTCTGATTGCCCTCACGACGAGTTGCAGTTCTATTTTCAGTAGCATCATGGAGTATAGTATCATGCAGTATAGTTTTTGATATGTTGTTCATAGTCATGTTTTGTTGTGGTCATATAGTGTACTTGTACTTGTAACACAGATTTTGAGATAACTCATCTTTTGTATACATATATTGGGTTATCTATTGGACGATATGCTGTAATGTATTTGTGACATAAATAAAAAACATGTTTTACTTTCCTGCACTTTTTCTTTTTGTACTCTGTGGTTATAATTGTTGAATGTTCAATTACCTGACGCCTCTGATGTATGAAAAATATGAAAATTTTGATGGTAGCCTAGGAAGTAGGGCCGTTACAGTAGTTTGGATTGTAATACGGGGAAACAAATACACCCTTTCTAAGAGATAATAGTTTGAGAATCGTCGATCAGGCTTACATCATTCCTGAAAAAAGAGTATGAGACAAAATCTTGCAAAGGACTTGTCATATGATCTATAGCCCAACTATCGATGACCAACTCAGTAAGATGATGAGTACCAGCAGAGTAAGAACATGGTGCCCTGATCTAGGCAGATAAAGCGCTTAGTGGAAAAGTGTAAGAGGACGTCTCACCAATCATACATTTTATGAAACCCTTCATAGCTTCAAATTCATCAATAGAAAGACTTATTAAATAATTTGAAGTCGTAATTCTAAGAAACACATAAGCATAAGTAAGGTGCCTAACAATTGAAATGCAGCATTTTGATGTCAAATTGTAAAACCTCCCCAACCTCCGCCTTAAATAAAATGACTGCTCCTTGTGCTTTGGGGATGACCATGAAGTTTGGATACGTATCCGTTTTGTAACATGATTTGTGACAGTAGCAAGATTGCGGATGTCGGAGAAACGTCGATTAAAGTTTTTCATGTCAATTTTAATATGTCGGGAGATATATCAGGGATATTCATATAAAGGGTTTCAATATTTAATTATTTACATGTATAATTATATATACATATAATTATTTTTAAATTAATATATATTGATATATTAATAATTTAATATTTATTGAAATTTAAAATCTATCAAATTAGTATACATTTTATGTTACACAAGTAATAACAGCATAACATGGGGAAGAAAACGAAAGAAAGCAAGAAGTTTGGATGTCGTGATCGAAGATAAGGAGCTCTCAGTCTAAAATCCAAAAAACCAACCAAAATCGACATTGATAATGAACGAGCACAGGGAAGAAAGCCAAAAATCGGAAGAAAGTTGAGCGTTGGGGAAAAAAACAACCTAGACAACGAAACATTTTTGTTTTGTTGTCTATTAAACCATATACATAAATGAAATAATTAAAAAATGTCAAGGTGATATACCATCAGGATATATTGAACGATATATTGTCAATATATCGGTCGATATGATAGATGATATAATGGTCGATAAATTCAAAAAGGGTATTTTGCAAAAAAAAAAATCGGAAACATACTGTTTTGTTCTATGCATACTTCACCTCAGTCCCTTAGACCTCCACTTCCTATAGTTTACCATCACAGGAATACAGGCGCAACAAAAAATTGTTTCCTATGGTTGAAACTCTACCAATGTCGATCTCTGACTCAGATTTTGGAGATAACATTTATCTTTAAATTGCTCTTCCGAAAGGTAAAACCACTTGCACAACATCAAACTTCCATTGTCGACGATCTTTGTTCTCAATCATTGGCAAGATGCACTCAATATGTGTTATGCTCACATATTCGCCCAAGCGGACCCTCCTCATCGGAACTACCAGAGCGCGCATATAGAAGTCAACATGATAAATTCACGGAGGAATATAATACAAAAAACATCCTCACTGTGAAAATAAACGACACTCTCATCTTCACTATTGCTATGACCAAATATAGAATAAAAGAACGCGGTGTTTCTTTACTGTATAGGATACAACACATGATATGTTGCAAAGAAATTTGGATCCATGACTGCCAATAATATGACCACTCAAAACAGATCCAAAAAAATTTTGCTTACATATAGCGCGAAATTTCTGATCACAAACAGGACAAAGCATATATTCTCTTAACAAAAAAAGCAGGATAAGTAGGACGTGAATGATGTCCTCAATGCTAGTACCTTTGGTAACACCAGTTTTCCATAAACTGAGAAGGAAGCTCTACAGCATCCCATTCTATTCCTCTAATTCCCGCAACCAGCCCTTCATCTTGTTTCGTCAGCATATGCTGTAGTGCATGGCCAAATTCATGAAACACGGTCTCGACCTACGTTTAAATAAAAGATGGATGGCAAATAAGTGAAGACACTAATAATATATATATGATGATGTTTAAAACTGTAAATAGAATCAGAGAGGACCAAGAAATAAAAGTTGAGACAACATATGTTGAAGTGCATTTCCCCACACATGTGAATGATAAATGCTAACAAAAAATGGAATGTAGAGACTTGTAGTTTGTCATTTGCATCAAATTCACTATTTATGCATATATTCATTACCTTTTTAAAGGCTTTTTCACTGGAGGCCTAATTTACCTCCAGATTAGAATTATAATTTGAAGCAGTGTTCAGAATGAATATTAAAACACTTGAAAGAATTAACAGGCAAAGAAGGCCACCTCTCGGAAAGTCATAAGGCTAGGTTTTTCTTCCACTGGTGGCATTTGATTGCACACGATGTGGGCAATGGGCAAACGAACCGAAAATCCATCTCGTGCAAGCACTCTACTACGAGCAAACACCTCGTCCATCCAAGCTCCTCCTCGTTTTTCCGAAGGTCTGGAATAAGGATCAAAATAGAAGTGTGCAAGTGGATTACCTGAAATATCTTTAACACAATAGAATCTCACATCCGCTTGCCAAACCTGGGAAGAATGAATATATATTTATTATCCAGACATGAATCCAAGATCAAATAAAAAGGACAACATCAAAAAAGGATTTACCGGAGCCAAACCATCAGCTGGTTCAATGTTGATTTCAAAAAGCTTATTTGCAAGATTAAAAAGGCCATCCATGACCTTAGGTAGTGAAAAATATGGGCGTAATTCCTCCTGTAAAATGGCATCGAACAAAAAAGAAGGGTAAAATCCCATTTGCATACTGAGCTTCAAACCTCGGACTCAGATATTTTGCTTCAGAAAAAGAAAACCAATGTGCAATCTGTATACCGGGGGCATGGTGAACTACACTAACAATTATGTTGTTTATGGTTCTTCTTTTATTGGCAAACAACTAAGCAACAGAAACAGCAGTAAATTATCTTAACAAACAAGACAGAAGCAGGCATACTAAAATTGAAGACTATATTTTCTTGTGATAAAGATATACAGTAAGCCAGCATTTTTATATCAGCAATGACAAAACATAAGGTCATATGAAGTTCAGATGAACTTCAAAGATGGCCAAACTACCTCATTGATGTCAAATTTTGATTCCCGAAGTCTTTCACTCCAGAAACTAATGTCCCAGTGGGCTAAATCATTAGCTTCTGCAGCACCTTTCTCAGCAGCGAATTTTCTAATATCGTCCATGTCTGCCAAAAAATAATAATAACAATTACTATGAAGTGACAGGAAAACTTCAAATATTCACTTGCATCACTATATAACTTAAAAAGGAAATACAAACTAAGTAGTAACATGAAGACGCCATACATCAAAAGATACACCTACTTTCACGTAATATAAAGTGAGGGTAGTAAGGTGATTATGATCTAATGGGACTCTAATGTATGGATGCGAGTGTGCTAGTGAGTGAGGATCCTAAACTAATGCAATGTTCATAAAAGTGTCTGACAAAAAATAACAATGGATGCTGAAATTAATAAAAGAATTACAAACATTCCCAATTGAAAACAATGGTTACATAAACAATTATTAATTGAATTAAAACAAAGAGTGCTTCCACGAAATGGTCGGTAAATAAATCTTTCAAATAGAAAGATAATTATACAAACTAATACGAATTTAGATCCCTAACAACATATATACACATGAGTGTGTGTGTGTGTATATATACATCTAAAATAACTTCTAATTAGAACTCACATGAGCAACTAAGACCAAAGGATGGGAATTTGCTGCAGTTTCAGACCTGGACAGCAAGTGTGAGGCGGTTATGTTGCTGGATAGTTCCTACAATCTTGGTTCCCGGAGGTTGGGTAATGCTGGAGGATGATTGCCGGTTTGGGAAACACCAAGGGGGGCAAAGGATGTAAGCCCAGAATGCTGGATTGCAGGGGACAGGTCAGCCAAGAGGTGCAGCCCACCTGAGACGACCACTGGCTGGACTGGAATGCGGCTTAAAGTAGTGTTCTGGGCCCACAGAGGCTGGAATTTTGCAGGAGAAGAACCATCTTGAGCTGGAATAGCAGTTGGGGCGCCAATCAGCACCACCACGGCCTTGGACGGGGGGGGGGGGGGGGGGGGGGGGGGGGGGCTGGAACGCCCAGGGAGGACTGGCGGCAGAGGTAACCATCAGTTTTGCTGGCTGACAGCAATTACGACCAATGGGAATTTGCTGCAGTTCCAGACTTGGACGGCAGGTGTGAGGCGGTTATGTTACTGGATATTTGCTACAATTTTGGTTCCCAGATGTTGGGGAATGCTGGAGGATAATTGACGGTTGGGGAAACACCAAGGGGAACCGCTGAATGTAAGCCCGGAGGGCTGGATTGCAGGGGACTGGTCGGCCAGGAGGTGCAGCCCTCCTGGGATGACCACTGCTGGACTGGTATGCAACTGGAAGTAGTGTTCTATCCCACGGAGGCTGGAATTCTGCAGGAGAAGAACTATCTTGAGCTGAAACAGCAGTTGGGGCGCCAATCAGCACCACCAAGGCCTTGGACGGGGGATGGAACATGCAGGGAGGGCTGGCAGCAGAGGTAACTATCAGTTGTGCTGGCTGGCAGGGAGGATTAGGGGGTAAGCCAGTAGAAGAGTGGTCGGCCAGGCCTGGGACAGATGCGGGGTCCACTTAGAGGCTGGAATCACAGGGTAACTACCTGTTACCCTCAAATTAGTGGAGGTTACGGTAGTTGGAGGCAGTTTTGGTGGTTTCATGAGGTGGGTACTTGCACTTATAGGTAGTTATTTGCGTGCAAACAGAGGTGGATAGCTAGCTCTTGGAGAGGTGGTTTCTGGCGGCTAGAGAGGAGGATGGAAGGGGGGGTGCTAGGTTTCACGACTTTGGTAGCGCAAAAGTATCACAAAATCTGAAACTTCCACTCAGAATTATGTAATAAATATGAAAATGAACTCCCAATCCTACGCATATAGGCTATAGAAAACAACAGATGACTATAATTGGCTGGAACGAAATACACTCAAAACACACATAAATAGTGTACGAAAAAATTAAAGAAATACATAATTGAATACAACAAAAACAATTACATGAAACCACTATCTTGCTTAAGCCCTTACTTCGAAATTACAAATTTCTAAATCTGTGTTACTTTGGCTCTGTTTGGCGTGGTGTTTTTGCTCCGGTGAGTTTGGACAAAAACGCCACCACCAAAGAATGTATGTTTGGCATAACAACGGTTATGACCGCCACCAAGAAAAGAAAACTAGTTTTGAACATAAAAGTGGACGAGGTTCCTTAGGTGAGGTTGGACGGTAACGAACGATGGTTCATAACCACCGCGTTCATGACCGCCGCCACCGTGCCAAATGGAGCCTTTGGATTATGTTGAAAGTTGTTGGGAAAAACAAATTGATTTGGTATATCAAGTTATAATATGTAATTAAAGTCTTGTATTGTCATATCCATAAAGATGAATTTTGTATCTATGAATATATGATAGATTAATATGATTAAGAGGTAGTCAAAGCATTGCTAAATAAATCAAGAACGCTAAACGTTGACAACTCTACAGGTAACCTGTTAAGAGAAGATGTCAACGTATGTCGAGATATACTTAAGGAAGAAGTCGACATACGACAAGTATTATGCATGGGACATGTTGATGTACTCTGAGTAGCTTAACTTTATGCTTTGATTATAAACTAACATCTGCGGGAATGCATCTTGATCTGTAAAACAGAAGTCAAGGTTTCAATAGGTAAATATGTATACAAATATATTGTAAACTCCATCTCAATGCACGCCTACTTATGTCCAAGAAGCTTTGTTTATGCTCTGATTAACTAACAACATATGAAGATTGTTAGAAAAGCCCATTTAAGGGCCCATGTTCTCTCCTTTTTCTCTCTCCTTGTATTAGTCCCACTTCATGTATTAGGATTTCTCTCTTCATTCTTCTCCTATATAAGTGTATGTATACTTGTAACTATTCATTCAAGAAGTATATACAAGGTTCAATCCACTTCTCTACAAAGATTCACAGCTATACTCCGTGTGTCGAGATCGTTCTAAAGAGATATTGTTATGCCCCCGGACGATCTACGTTTCCGTGGATTTAAATACGCGCGAAGGCCGAAGGAGACGGAGAATGAAAACCGGGCTGAACCATCCGGTTCATCCCGAACCCAACAATAAAGCAGAATGGGGGCTCAACCACATGGGTTCAGCCCCAATGGGGCCGGCCGGCCCTAGGGGTTGGGTGGGAGCATAAATACCCAACCCCTCCTCCTTGGTGGATCAAGAAGATTATTCCAGGTATCCTTTCTCTTCTTCCTCTCCTAAACCCTAATCCTCTAGCCTTCTTCCTACTTCCTCTTCTTCTCCTAGATAGGTCATAACATTTGGTATCAGAGCATCGTTCCTGCGACAATGGTGACACGCACGGAGGCGGAGATGGCATGCTTAGCCACCATCGAAGAAAACTACGTCGCCTTGGCGGATTCGGTGGTCGGGATCGAAGAACAAGTCAAAACCTCCACGAAAAATCTGGAAGAACACATGGAAGGACGCATGGATGAGCTGAAGGCGCTGTTTACGCAAACCCTAAGGGGGAAAACGGCGGAACATGGGGAATGGTCACATGCGGCACCATCACCCACCGGAGGCACCACGGGAGGTTCGAGAATGATGCCCTACAGCGGCCCAACCAGGAACTAGGCTGGACGGCCGGCCACAGTGGCCCGTCGACGCAGCCGAGCCCTACAAGGCCGACAGCGCAATTTCCGCCGAGCCCAGGTGCGGGCGTCCCTGCCGCCAGACCGTGGATCGGACTGGGACCAAACCCCCACCAGCAGGTCGTCGGGGGGTGGACCGACCCAGGAGGGGTGGCCGCCGGCGGTGGAGTCGCCGGGGTGGCTGTCGGCCGCCCTTTTGGACATCAGGAGCAGATTTGGAGGCCGCCCCCGCACATGGGGGGGTCCAAATGGCGCTGGAAATGGGATCCTCCCCAGGCCGCCGGTACTAGGGGATCCAGCGAGGATGGGACAAGGCGAACAATGGCGGGGATATCCTCCCAGGCACGTTTTTGACGACGAGGAGGGCCCTCCTATGGGAGGGGGATACGGCGGGGAACATTATCAAGACTACTATGGTCAGCCGAATCTAGTGGCGGAACCAATCAGGCCAGCAGGGCTAGATCCAGGGTATGGCAGGAATGGAGGAGCAAACCAGCGGGCCTTTATGCAACCAAAACGAACGCGGATGAATTTTCCGACATTCCGGGGTAGCGACGCGCTGGAATGGGTACAAAAGGCCGAGTTGTTCTTCACATACCAAGAGATCCCAAATGAGCAATGGGTGCAGTTGGCGTCGTTTCACTTGGAGGGCGACGCATACAAGTGGGAACAATGGTTCGTTCGAAGCTATGGGTACGCGCCGTGGGCGCACTTTGTAGAGGGATTTATGGCTCGCTTCGGGCCCTTGGAGTATGCGGACGTGGAGGCCACCTTGCAGAAACTCCGACAGAAGGGGACAGTGACGGAATATCGCACGGAGTTCGAGCGGCTGGCAAATCGGGTCAATTGGGGGGGAAAAGACCCTCCTCAGTTGTTTCGTTTCAGGGCTGAAGGATCACTTGAGAGATGAGGTCCATGCCTACATGCCGAACAGTCTGAGCCACGCCATCAGTCTAGCCAGGATACAGGAGGAGCGGTTCAACCGCCAGCGAAATCGAGGGGGAGCACGCGCTCCCGCAGCACCAGCAACACCAGTAGCAGGGCGGCGTGAGCAGCCGCAGGCAGGACGGCCGATAGTGACACGCCTGACTTGGCCTGAGCTGCAGGCCAGGAAGGACAAAGGGCTATGCTTCAATTGTGACGAAAAGTATACACCGGGACACCGGTGCCAAAAGGTGCAAGTATTCATGTTGAGGGAGGAAGATGACGAGGAGGAGCTCATTAGCTGTGATGAGGTGGATGGTTTGGACCTTGCGAAGTTTGGGGTGTCTATCCAGACCATGGAGGGTGTTCAGCCCCTCTTACATTACGGATTGCTGGGAAGTTGGGGCATGAGCGGGTGACTATTTTGATAGATAGCGGGAGTACCCATAATTTTATCACCCCCGCAGCAGCACAGAAGGCGGGACATGCAGTCGACAAGGGGGCTTCTTTCCAGGTTATGGTGGCTGACGACAGCAAGTTGAGGTGCGAAGGGGTCCTGAAAGGGGTGGAGCTGCGACTACAGGGCTATGTGTGCCGGACGGATGTCTACCTGCTACCGATTCGGGGGTCAGACATGGTGTTGGGCGTGCAGTGGCTCCGCCAGCTCAAGCGGGTAACCACTGATTGGGAGAAGATGATGTTGGAGTTTTTGCACCTGGTGACAGAGCATTGCCTACAGATACGGCCGTCTCCGCTCAAGGAGATATCCCTCAGGAGCCTGCAAAGGATGGAGGAAGAGGGTAGTATGATGACCCTGGTGTTGGGGATAGAGGCTCTTGGGTCGACGTCAGAACCAGAGCAACTGCAAGATTTATTGGTCCAGTTTGATGATATCTTCCAAGAACCACGTTCTTTACCACCCGCACGGTTCAGAGATCATCAGATTCAGCTGAAGGCCGGATCAGACCCGACGAATATTTGTCCATACCGATACCCCCACATTCAGAAGACGGAGATAGAACGTAGCGTACGTGAGATGATGGCCGCCGACATCATCCGACCCAGCACCAGCGCGTTCTCCTCTCCGATCATCTTGGTCAAGAAGAAGGATGGATCATGGCGGTTTTGTGTCGATTACAGGGGACTGAATCACTCGACCATCAAAGACAAGTTTCCCATTCCGATGATCGAGGAGCTGCTAGACGAGCTGCATGGGGAAAGCCTCTTCACCAAGCTGGATCTCCGATCCGGCTACCATCAAATACACATGCGGGACGAGGACATCCACAAGACGGCGTTCCGTACTCACGACGGTCACTATGAGTTTCTGGTGATGCCGTTCGGATTGGCCAACGCCCCATCTACCTTCCAAGCCGTCATGAACGAGATTTTTCGACCACTGCTTCGTCGGTACGTGCTAGTTTTCTTTGATGATATTTTGATCTATAGCAGGAGCTGGGATGAGCATCGGGAGCACGTTCGACATGTATTTCACATTTTGCGGGAGCACCAACTGTATGCCAAGCGATCCAAATGCTCTTTTTGGCAGGCAGAGGTCGAATACTTGGGACATTTGGTCTCCACTCAAGGGGTCCGGGCCAACCCGAGGAAGGTTGAAAGCATGGTGACTTGGCCGCAGCCCACGACAATCCGGGCCATACGAGGCTTTCTTGGGCTGACCGGCTACTATCGCCGGTTCGTGAAGGACTACGGGAAGATAGCACGGCCACTCACCCAGTTGCTGCAGAAGGATTCCTTCCGATGGCATGCGGAGGCCGATGAAGCATTCGAGGGCCTCAAAAGGGCCATGACTACCACCCCGGTGCTAGCACTTCTGGATTTCTCCAAGGACTTTGTGGTGGAGACGGACGCATTTGGCGTCGGCATCGGCGCGGTCCTCATGCAGGAGGGTCGGCCACTTGCTTATTTCAGCAAAGCTCTCGCCCCCAGGACCTTGGGGCTCTCTACGTACGAGAAGGAGATGCTCGCCATCCTCCACGTGATCGCTTTATGGAGGCCCTATCTTCTGGGGCGACATTTCCAGGTTCGTACAGACCACCAGAGTTTGAAGCATTTCCTTGAGCAACGGTTGGCATCCCCGCTACAACAGAAGTGCTGACGAAGCTTCTGGGGTATGATTATGAGATTGTCTACAAAAAGGGGAAGGAGAATATGGCGGCCGATGCGTTGTCTCGGATACCAGAAAGCTCCCTTACTCACATCTCTGGGCCGGTGATTGCCTCCTTAGACGACATACAGTCGGAGGTTCTCAAGGACCCAGTTCTCCGCGCCATTGTTGAAGCACTGCAGCAGGTCCGAGGCACAAATAATGGCTATCACGTACTTGGCACGCGGCTCTACTACCAGGGTCGGTTCGTTATACCGGCCACGTCCCCTTGGCGTACTATTATGATTCAGGAGTTTCACGCTTCACCGACGGGTGGTCATGCCGGTATTCGTCGGACCTTACAGCAGGGTCAAGGCCAACGTTTTTTGGAAGGGGATGCAGCGGGACGTTCAGCAGTTCGTGAGGGAATGTGATGTCTGGCAGCGGCAAAAGTATGAGACGATCTCCCCAGCGGGTCTTCTTACTCCGTTAGAGATCCCACACCATATTTGGTACACCGTCTCCATGGACTTCATTGAGGGACGTCCCAAATCGCAGGGCAAGTCGGTCATTCTAGTAGTGGTCGATAAACTGTCCAAGTACGGCCACTTCCTTGCTTTGAGCAACCCATATTCCGGGGAAACAGTGGCTGAGCTCTTCGCCAAAGAGATAGTTCGACTCCACAGGGTTCCTCGGGCCATCATCTCTGATAGGGGCCCAATTTTTGTCAGCCATTTTTGGACGGAGCTTTTTCAGCTTCAGAGTACCACATTACGCATGAGCATAACCAATCACCCCCAGACCGACGGGCAGACGGAGGTGCTAAACAGAGGAGTAGAGACATACTTAAGGTGCTTTGTCATGGATGAACCTCGCATGTGGACCAGGTGGCTACATTGGGCCGAGTACTGCTACAACACCTCCTTTCACACGACCAGCAAGCTCACTCCGTTCGAGGCGGTGTACGGGCGTCCGCCACCCACATTGTGCTCCTATGAACCGGCCGGCAGTGCCCTCTCGACGGTAGATCGGGCCCTCCAAGATCGGGATCGGACCTTGGCTATTCTCCGAGACAATTTATGTGCGGCCCAAGACCGCATGAAGGTCCAAGCTGACAAGCTCCGTACGGAAAGGGAATTTGTTGTAGGCGATGAGGTGTTTCTCAAGCTCCAGCCATATCGTCAGCTATCAGTTGCCCGTCGGGCCAATCAGAAACTGGCCCCACGCTACTACGGGCCGTACATGATCATTCGGCGGGTAGGACCCGTAGCCTATACTTTGGCGCTTCCAGAGGGGTCCCACATTCACCCAACTTTTCATGTATCAGTACTCAAAAAGAAGCTGGGGAATGTTGTTCACGTCACTCCTATCTTACCTGAGGCCACCAACAGCGGCGAATTGAGGCCCTTACCTGAAGAAGTTCTCATGACCAAGTGAAAAAAACAAGGCACTGAGTACCGGCCAACGATCCTCGTCAAATGGAAGCAGATGCCAGAGACGCACAATTCGTGGGTTGACCTCTTGGAGTTCCGGGAGCGCTATCCTGATTTTCACCTTGAGGACAAGGTGCTTCTTGATGGGGAGGGGAATGTTATGCCCCCGGACGATCTACATTTCCGTGGATTTAAATACGCTTGAAGGCCGAAGGAGACGGAGAATGAAAACCGGGCTGAACCATCCGGTTCAGCCCGAACCCAACAATAAAGCAGAATGGGGGCTCAACCACATGGGTTCAGCCCCAATGGGGCCGGCCGGCCCTAGGGGTTGGGTGGGAGCATAAATACCCAACCCCTCCTCCTTGGTGGATCAAGAAGATTATTCCAGGTATCCTTTCTCTTCTTCCTCTCCTAAACCCTAATCCTCTAGCCTTCTTCCTACTTCCTCTTCTTCTCCTAGATAGGTCATAACAGATATCAGAGCATAAATATAAAGGCACACATAAAAAAATACTTACTATGTATATATCTCAGCTTACGTGAACATGATGTCAGAGCTCAAGAAGTTATGCGACGACCTTTATCAGTTATATGCAGATAAATTTTGAATAGATTTTTAACAAATTAAGACAAGAACTCAGGTCCGATTATAGTCGTTGAGATCTGAATATGGAAGGATTTTATTTCTGGGTGAAACCGATTTGGTAAGAAATTGTTCTTTATTTTTATGATATATATTTATGATGCAGACGATTGATATGTAGATGGTTGACATGTAGATGTGGAAAAATATGTTTTCTTTCTCTCTCTTGTCATTCTTCTCTTCCCTCTCCTCTCTTCTTCTCTACTGGATCTGATAGAAGAATTGGAGCCAGCAAGGATCATCTTCTCTCGATCCAAAGACTGCTCATCAAGAAGAAATCACAAGAGGTTTCGTCTAATACAATTCCTTAACATTGGCCCAGGAATTAACAGGTCTGCGGCCTGTGCCACCCCAACCATTGGCCCAACTCATTCTCAGTGGGGGAGGGGGGGGGGGGGTAGTTGGCACCAAGATTCGATCCCGACACCTTGATAAGAAGCACTTAATGTTTGCCCTCATCACCAACTTGCCGCGGCTTAGTTGGTGATGAGGGCAAGTGTTAAGTGTTTCTTATCAAGGATGTCAGAACTCTACCTTCTTTAATTTAACATTTTCTCGAATGAAATGACAATCAACCTCAATGTGCTTCGTTTGTTCATGGAAAATAGGATTTTTGGAGATGTGTATGACAGCCTGACTGTCGCAAAAAAGAATGGTCGGAGCGGAAAGCTTGACTCCTAAATCATCAAGGAGACCCTCAAGCCAAGTGAGCTCAGATACAACAGCTGTCATTGAACGATACTCGGCCTCAGCGGATGAACGGGCAACAACAGACTGTTTCTTAATACGCCAAGTAATGAGATGTCCTCCAAAATAAGTGCAGTATCCACTAGGGGAACGTCAATCATCCAATGAACCAGCATAATCAGCGTCACAATAAGCACTCAGAGATAAGGGAGACGAAGAGGTCTCAGTCCAGAAGCAGTCTTCAAGTATCGAAGAATGCGATCAACTGCCTAGAGATGAGAGATGTGGCTCATGCATGAATCGACTGACAATCCCAACAGCAAATGATATATCGGGTCTTGTAACAGTGAGATATATCAGTTTCCCCACAAGACGACGATAATACTCTGGATTTGGAAGGAGTAGATCATAGTCTGAGGCATGAGCGCATAGCTTGTGATTAATATCCATGGGAGTGTCGGCAGGCTTGCATCCAGAATAGCCCGCATCGTGAAAAAAGTCAAGACAGTATTTCCTTTGAGATAACACCTGTCCATCAGGTCGCTGACCCACCTCGAGACCAAAAAAGTAACGAAAGCTTCCCAAGTCCTTTGTTTGAAACACAGTCACCAAATGTTATTTGATCATATGTATTCCTGTAAGATCGTCTCCCGTAATCAGAATATCATCAACATATACCAAGAGAATCACTGCGTCTGTTGGACGATGTCGAGTGAATAATGAGAAGTTGGCTGAACTCTGAGTGAACCCAACAACACTAACAGTCTGACTAAATTTGTCAAACCATGTCCGAGGCGACTGTTTAAGATCATAAAGTGACTTCTTTAGACAACAGACAAGAGACTCCCCCGTGATCTCAAACCCGAGAGGTTGTTGCATATAGACGGTCTCCTGCAAATCACCATTAAGAAAAGTATTTTTGACATCCAATTGGTGTAACTGTCAGTGATGATGAACAGTGAGGGAGATCAACACACGAACAGTATTCAGTTTGGCAACTGGAGAAAAGGTCTCATCATAATCTAGACCTTTTTGTTGAGTAAAACCACGAGCCACCAGATGAGCTTTCAAATGTTGAACCGCCCCATCTGGTCCATGTTTGAGGGCAAACACTCACTTACAACCCACACCAGAAGGAAGAGGGACAAGATCCCAAGTGTGGTTTGCCCAAAGGGCAGAAATTTCCTCGTCCATAGTCGCTCGCCATCCTGGATGTTGGAAAGCTTCCTGCACAGAATTAGGAATGGTAATAGAGGATAAAGAAAGAGCAAACTGACGAAGTTCTGGAGAGAGACGGTGGAAGGAGACATAATACTTCATTGGGTGAGCAGTAAAAGTAGTTGTCGGATCCGCAGGCTGCAAAATATCATCATAGGAGGGCATCTCCCGTAGAGTAGTGGATGAAGGAGGATGACGAGTATAAACACGAGTAATAAGTGGTTTCTGTAGAAGTGGCGTGGGAAGAGGGGGTGGGTTTGGTGGGAGTGGTGTAGGAAGGAGAGGTGGAAAGGTGGGAGTAACAGGGACATCAGACCGCGAAAGGAGTGGTGGGGGGAGAGAATCAGTTGGTTGAGAATGAAATGACTGGTTTTCGAGAAAGGTGACATCCGCAGAAGTAACAGCCTTGCGATTTTTAGGAGAAAAACAGACATAACCCTTCTGAGTACGGGAGTAGCCAACAAACATATATTTCGTGGTACGAGGAGCGAGCTTGTCTGTGAACGGGCCAAGATTATGAACATAACACACACAGCCAAACACACGAGGGGTAACTGAAAAGGGAGGTGTGGAGGGAAAAAGAAGGTTGAAGGAAACCGCAAAGTTGAGAACAGAAGAAGACATGCGGTTAATAAGAGAACATGCAGTAGAGACCGTGAAATTCCAGTATTGCTTGGGAATATTCATTTAAAACATAAAAGAGCGGGTAACCCTAAAGAGGTGGCGATTCTTGCGTTCAGCAACGCCATTTTGTTGGGGGGGGGGGGGGGGTATAGGCACATGAGGTTTGGTCGATGATTCCAAACTCAGTACATAGGTTGGTAAACGCATGATTAGTGTATTCACAGGTATTGTCAGAACGAAGAGTTTTCATTGTAGTGGAGAACTGGTTGCGAGTTTCAGTGATAAAGGCACGAAAAACACACGGCAGTTCAGAGCGATCACGAAAGAGATACAGTCATGTTACTCGAGAGTAATCATTTACAAAGGTAACAAAGTAACGATAGCTAAAAACACTGGTGAATTTGTATGGTCCCCAGATAGCAGAGTGAACCAGATCAAAAATAGCAACACTCCGAGTGGGATGAGGCGAGAACATAGACTGATGATGTTTTCCATAGATACAGAACTCACACGTGAATTCTCGGATGGAGACATCGGGAAGAGCTTTGCGGAGTATGGTTAGAGGAGGGTGTCCAAGACGGCGATGCCATTCAGAAGAGCTAATAGGACAAAACCATCGGAGGAGAGGGGTCAAGGATGTAGAGACCATTTGACATATGCTCTTTTCCAATGATAGACCGCGTCTTGCGATCCTGCACAACACAAGAGGTGGAGGAGAAAGTCACATAACAATCAAGATCTTGTATAAGAAGGCTAATTGAGAGGAGATTGAAGAGAGAGCCAGGAACATGAAGAACCGAGTGAAGAGTGAGAGCAGAGGTAAGAGTTACGTCAGCGGATCCAGCGACTGGAGTAGTGTCCCCACGATAGTAATGAACTTAGGATGCGCAGAATTCAAGTATCGTGATGGTCTTGTTAGTGTAATATGATGTGTGGCCCCAGAGTCCATAATCCAAAAGGAACCGTGGGCAAGGCAGGAAATACCCCCATCAGAAATAGACACAACAGATCCAGATGAACCGCACGTAAACTCTTGTAATCGCTGTAGTTGAGTGCGCAAATCGGCAATGTCGGCACGAACACTATACAGAGCATGGACGGCCATGACAAGGGCCAACCTGGGTGACCAGTCGAACAGCCTCAGCGAACCGAGGAGCGAGCAGCAGAGACAGATCAAAGGGCAGTTGCGGGCACCAGAAGACGGAGCAGGCAGCGGCTAAGCCTAACCCGCGGCTATCAGAGGCGGCGAGGCACAGAGCCGGGGCAAGAGGCCAGCGACAAGAGAGAAGTAGCGGTAAGAAAAGTCCGCGCGACAAGCAACCCGCACGGGCACCAAGATTGTCAGGATCGAGATCCTAGATGAGATCATTTTGAGGTAGGATCGGATCAGATAGTAGATTCGGATCGAGAATCGCTTTACAAAATCAGGATCGATTTACAACATCTGGATCGTAAGATCCTATGATTCGGATCGCGATCCCGTCAACCTTGGCAGACACAGGAAGATACCGGTGCGGCTTGGAGAAGAGAAGACCATAGCGACAAGAGGAGAAGATCGTGCGGTTAGATCCCACTTGGAGACTAGGGAAGGAGGCCGGGCGGCTAGCAGAGATCGTGGCGACAAGACAAGTACGCTGCGTGAAGACGAGGAAAATTTTCTGGCTTGAGTGGCAGGAAGCAGGGAAGAGCGCAGCGACTACGAAGAATCCACAGTGGCAAGAACAGCGGCAAAGGCAAGTTGCGCGACAAACCGCGCGGTCAAACCAGGAGGAGCTCCGGGACAGTTCGCGCAACAAGGCAACGACAGCTAGAGGAGCCTGAGCCAGCGAAGGCCGCGGTTTAGGATAAAGGAGATCGCAGCGGCAAGGAATCTGCAACAGAGAAGCCAGCGACAAGAAGGTCTCCGCGAGAAGAAGAGAAGAAGCCGACTAAGGATGGAAGGCCGCGCAAGAAGGGGGGGGGGGTGGTTCTACGGGAGGAAAGTCGCGGCTAAGGATGGAAGATCGCAGACAAGAAGAGATCGCGTCGAAGAGGCCGCAGAAAGAAGAGAAGAAGGTGTCGCGACTAGAGGAGAGAAGGTCGGTCCCGCTGGTAACCGCAGAGACACGCGTGCGACAAAGAAACAAGAAGTCGCGCGGATAGGATGAGAAGGCCGCGTGAAAGAGGAAGGAGGGGGCTACCTGGCAGTAGCAGAAGACGACTATAAAAGCAAAAGGTGAAAGACGGAGGGGAGTGGTTCCACGGAAGGAGAGAAAAGAGAGCAGGTAGAAAAAGGAAGACCGCAGGAGATGAGCGGAAAGCAGGGAGGGTAGAAGCCGCATGAAGCTAGCGAGTAGAAGGAAGAAGTCGCTAGAAGCAGGCGGGTAGGAGACCGCGGGAGAGGCGCAGATAGCCAGCGGTTAAACCGCAGACACGAGTGGTTAAAAAAACAACCTAGCCGCCTGAAGCAAGAGGTAGGACCGTATGGCTTTGATACCATGTAGAAACGTTGAGTAAATCTTATATATATTTCTTAAGCTTCAAATTATAAGTGCGAGTACAAATATATAGGGAGGGAGAGAGAAATCCCTATTACAAGATGTGAGACTAAACATCCTAGTTAAGAGACAAAATGAATCTTTACTAATGGGCCTTTACATATATCATTCAATATGTTGCATATAAATTAACAAACAAAATAATTTGTGGGTATGTTGCGAATGATTCAAACGGAAAAAAATTAATACTCTATTCAACCCCCCCCCCCCCCACCACCACCACTTCTGGAGTAACTCTTATCATCCTACCCTACCTTTCAAAAGCCTATATATCTATGAAAACATCATAAAAACATTGATATTGGAATATGTATATGGTTCATGTTTCAATATAAGACAAATATTTTAAGAGTTAATAATTTTGAAGAAACTTTAAAAAATCATTTATCAAGAATTGATGATTTGCTTAGGAGAAGGATGAAAGAACATTGACGAATATGAACATTACTAAACATACAAGATGCTCTTTGACATATTCAACTAGTGTCAACTAGAAAACTATCGTCATTGAAGTAAACAATCGCCAAAATAGCATATGCTTTTGTAGAATAATTGAATACAAAGTAAAAAATAATTTAGTACTTCACATAAACATTAATGCAATAATTTGTACACAAATTTATAAGATGGAGTGGAATCTCAACTCCAAATCAAGATGTGGGATTAATCTATATATGAGACAAATCAACTGATGGGCCAAGAAATAGGATCTTTACATGAGCTTATTCATAATTCTTCTACCCTCTCACGCAAGCTGGAGCATACAGATTGCTATTATGCTACCGCTAGGGTTCTAAAGCGAAAAGAGGAAACTAGGAATGAAAAAGACGGCTAGGGTTTTGGAGAAGAAGAAAATACCTGAATATGAATTTGCTTAGCTTCAAAGAGGGGGAAAGGGGTATTTATGGAGCCCCTCTTCCCTAGGGCCGGTCGGCCCCCATTGAGGGCTGAACCGGTGTGGTTAAGCCCTCCTCCTCTTTATTGATTAATTGCGGGCTGAACCGGATGGTTCAGCCCGGTCTTTGTCCGATGCTCCTTTAGGTCTTCTGACGTACTTGAATCCTCGGAACCGCAGATCGTCCGGGGGCATAACATTCCCCTCCCCATCAAGGGTCAGCTTGTCCTCAAGCTGGAAGTCGGGAAATAACTCCCGGAACTCCAAGAAGTCTACCCACGTGTTGTGGGCCTCCGACAGATCCTTCCACTTGACCAGAATATCTGAACGGTATTCCGTGCCATGTTTCTTCCATCTGGACAGCAAGATATACTCGGGACTGGGGCGTAGCTCACCCGTCGTCGTAGCCTTGGGTAGAGAGGGGAGCACCGTGGCGGCCGCCCCCAGCTTCTTCTTCAGCAGTGACACATGAAAGGTGGGGTGGATGCGGGACCCCTCAGGGAGGGCAAGCGTGTATGCGACCGGCCCCACCCGACGAGTGATGCGAAACGGGCCATAGAACCGAGGGGCTAGCTTCTGATTGGACCGGCGAGCAACTGAAAGCTGTCTGTAAGATTGGAGACGAAGAAAGACCTCATCCCCAACCTGAAAGGTCCGCTCCGTCCGGTGCTTATCCGCCTGTAACTTCATCCGGTCCTGTGCAACCCGGAGATTGTCCCGCAAGAGAGCCAAGGTCTGATCCCGATCCCGTAAAGCTCGATCCACAGCCGGAAGAGCTGTGCTGCCCGGAAGAGCTGTGCTGACCGGCGAGCAACTGAAAGCTGTCTGTAAGATTGGAGACGAAGAAAGACCTCATCCCCAACCTGAAAGGTCCGCTCCGTCCGGTGCTTATCCGCCTGTAACTTCATCCGGTCTTGTGCAACCCGGAGATTGTCCCGCAAGAGAGCCAAGGTCTGATCCCGGTCCCGTAAAGCTCGATCCACAGCCGCAAGAGAGCCAAGGTACGACCGCAGAGTGGGTGGTGATCGCCCGTAGACAACCTCGAACGGAGTTATCCTGCTGGCCGTGTGATACGAGGTATTGTAGCAGTACTCCGCCCAGTGTAACCATCGAGTCCACAAGCGGGGCTGATCCATGACGAAGCAGCGAAGGTACGTCTCGACCCCCCTGTTGAGAACCTCGGTCTGGCCATCTGTCTGCGGGTGGTTTGTCGTGCTCATGCGTAACCTGGTGCCCTGCAGCCGGAAAAGTTCCTGCCAGAACTTGTTGATGAAGGTCGGATCGCGATCAGAGATGATCGAGCTCGGGAGACCATGTAGGCGCACTACCTCCCGGACAAAAAGATCGGCAACTGTCTCTGCGGTATAAGGGTGGCTGAGAGCGAGGAAATGGCCGTATTTGGACAGCTTGACCACTATGACCAAGATCACGGACTTGCCATGAGACCGGGGCAAGCCCTCAATAAAATCCATCGAGACCGTCTCCCATATCTGCTGAGGAATCTCCAAGGACGTGAGCAGCCCTGCTGGTGAGGTCGTCTCGTACTTCTGCCGCTGGCACATATCGCACTGCTGCACAAAACGTTGCGCGTCCCTGCGTAACCCACTCCAAAAGACATTGGCCCGAAGCCGCTGTAATGTGCGAAGCACCCCGGCATGGCCTCCGGTCGGGGACGAGTGGAACTCCTGTAACATGACCTCCTTCCAAGCGGAAGAAGCGGGGATGACCACCCTCCCGTGGTAATACAAATGCCCTCCAATCAGCTGGTACCCTGGAGGAGTGGGATGGCCCTGAGACAAGGCCTCCACGATAAGTTGGAGCTCTGGGTCCGCGGCTATCTCCCTCTGAATGTCATCCAAGGACTCGATCAACGGTACCGACAGGTGGAAGATGGTGCTCTCCGGTAGGCGGGATAGGGCATCAGCCACCAAATTCTCTTTGCCCTGCTTGTACACGATCTCATAGTCATACCCCAGCAACTTGGTCAACCACTTCTGCTGGAGAGGGGATGCTAACCTCTGATCCAAGAAGTGTTTCAGGCTCTGGTGATCGGTGCGAACTTTAAAATGGTGGCCCAGCAGGTATGAGCGCCACAGAGTCACTGCGTGTAAAATCGCTAGCATTTCCTTCTCGTACGTGGAAAGGCCCAAGGTCCGAGGTGCCAAGGCCTTGCTGAAGTAGGCCAACGGCCGCCCCTCCTGCATCAAAACCGCCCCAAAACCCACTCCTGAGGCGTCCGTCTCCACTACGAACTCCTTGGTGAAATCCGGTAGTGCGAGCACCGGCGTGGTCGTCATAGCCTCCTTGAGAGCGGAGAATGCCCGCTCCGCCTCTTCATGCCAGGTAAAGGACTCCTTGGGGAGGAGCTGGGTAAGCGGACGTGCTAGCTTACCATAGTCCTTCACGAACCTCCTATAGTATCCAGTGAGCCCCAGGAAGCCTCGTAGTGCCCGCACATTAGTCGGGCGCGGCCACTCCACCATGCTCTCTATCTTCTTTGGGTCCGCCCTGACCCCCTGAGCCGAAACCAGATGGCCCAAGTACTCCACCTCTGGCTGCCCAAACGAGCACTTTGATAGCTTGGCATAGAACTGATGCTGCCGCAGAATGGTAAGAACTTGTGCCACGTGCTCGACATGCTCCTCCCACGACCGACTGTATATCAGTATATCATCGAAGAAAATGAGTATCGATCGTCGTAGGAGAGGCCGAAAGGTCTCATTCATCACGGCCTGGAAGGTCGATGGGGCATTGGAGAGCCCAAAGGGCATCACCAAGAACTCGTAATGCCCATCGTGTGTGCGAAATGCGGTCTTGTGGATGTCTTCCGTCCTCATCCGAATCTGGTGGTAGCCGGACCGAAGGTCCAGCTTGGTAAACAAACTCGCCCCATGCAGCTCGTCCAGGAGTTCTTCTATAATCGGAATCGGAAACTTATCCTTGATCGTAGAATCATTCAAGTTGCGGTAATCTACGCAGAAACGCCATGACCCGTCTTTCTTTTTCACCAAGATGATAGGGGAGGAAAAGGCGCTGGTGCTCGGCCGTATGATGCCGGTTGCCAGCATCTCTTTCACACTCTTCTCGATCTCGGCCTTCTGAATGTACGGGTACCGGTAGGGTCTGACGTTTGGTGGAGCAGCCCCTTCTTTCATCTGTATGCCGTGATCCCTGAACCTGGGCGGAGGAAGGCCCCGGGGCTCCTGGAACACATCTCTGAACTGGGACAAAAGTACCTGTATCTCCTCTGGGACGTCTGGTGGGCCTTGGGCCAAGGCCTCCACCCCTACCACCATGGCCATCAGAGATCCCTGCTCCTCCAACCGCTGCAAGCTCCTCAACGAGATCTCCTTCAGAGGTGAAGACCGAATGCCCTGCAGGCAGTAATCCTTCCCCTGCTGGGTGAACTCCATCGTCAAACGAACCCAATCGGTGGTCACCCTCTGTAACTGTCGTAACCACTGGACCCCCAACACCATGTCTGAACCCCGAATCGGAAGCAGGTACATATCTGTGTGGCACAAATAGCTCTGCACGCGGATCTCCACCCCCTTCATCACCCCCTCGCACCTCAGCTTGCTTCCATCTGCTACCATCACCTGGAAGACCGCCTCCCTGTCAATCGCCTGTCCCACTTTCGAAGCGACTGTTGGGTTGATGAAATTGTGGGTACTCCCACTATCCACCAGAATGGTCACTCGCTCCTTGCCCACCAAGCCTGTGAAACGGAGCGTCACCGGGGCCGCGCATCCCTCCATGGCCTGCAAGGAGACCCCGAACTCTGCCAAATCCAGATCATCCACGTCGGCTTCCTCCAGATGGTCCTCCTCGTCATCCTCCTCACGCAGCATAAACACCTGGACCTTCTGGCAAGCGTGTCCCTTGGTGTACTTCTCATCGCAGTTAAAGCACAGTCCCTTCTCTCTCCGGGCCTGCATCTCTGGTCATGTCAACCTGGTCACTGTCGGTCGTATGGTAGGTGGCTGCTCTCGTCGTACCGCCGCGGGAGCCGCGGGTGGCTTGGTCGTCGTCCGGTTCCGCTGCCTGTTGTAACGCTCCTCCTGTATCCGAGCGATGCTAATGGCATGGCTCAGACTGCGCGGCAAGTATGCGTGGACCTCGTCTCGCAAGTGATCCTTCAGCCCTGAGATGAAACAGCTCAACAAGGTCTGCTCTCCCCACACGACACGGTTCGCCAATCTTTCGAACTAGGTCCGATACTCCGTGACGGTCCCACGCTGACGCAGTTTTTGAAGGGTGGCCTCCACATCCTCGTACTCCAGAGGCCCAAAACGAGCCGAGAAAGCCTCTATGAAATCCGGCCACGGGGCAAAAGTGCGTCCCCGTAAAAACCATTGCGACCACTGATATGCGTCCTCCAGATGGAAGGCCGCCAGTTGTACCCACTGAGCCTCAGGAATCTCCTGGTATTTGAAAAATAGCTCCGCCTTTTGTATCCACTCCAGAGCGTCCCCTCCCCGGAACTTAGGGAAATTCATCCGTGTCCGCTTGGGCTACATGTACGGTCTCTGATAAGCCCCTCCCAAACCGCCACCGTCTTGTCCCATCACCCCGGGTTGCCCGAAATCTCCTTGAATTCCTCCATGATTCCACCACGGATTCCTTCCCGGTCCCATATTGGCCGGACCATATCCCCCGTTAGGTGCGTTCGCTGGTTGGGGCGGAAAAATCCCCGTTGCGCCCCCGAGAGGGACCGCATTTGCCCCGGTTGGGCGAAACAACCCAAATCCTTGATGTTGTGGCCTCCATGGTTGTCCTGGGTGCTGTCCGAGCCCTCCTCCTTGCCGCAGCAGTCCGCCGTGAGCCTGCAGCGGCTGTTCGAGCCCCCAGGTCGAAGCCGACCCTCCGCCGTTCATCCAAGGCCCTCCTGCGACTTCCGCCGCCCGACTGGAGCCATTCCGGGGTGGTTCCGGCATCCAGGAGGAAGCAGGCCCTCCGCCGAACCCCCCGCTGCCCGGCCCGCAGCCCTCTGGTAGTCCGCCCGGCATCCCGCTGGCCCGGGAAGGGGAGGTAGGCTCGCGTGCGGCCTCAGGCGGGTTTCCCGCGCCGGATCCGGAGCCAGACGCGCCCGTCGGCCCTCCTCCGTGACTCCCGCATCCCGTGCTCCCTCCGTTAGGGATATTTGTCGCCTCCGTGTCGGATCCCGCGCCGTTCACGGCCTTCCCTTTCAGATTTTGCAAGAGGAGGGATTTCAACTCCTCCATCTTCTCATCGAGGCGTTCCTCCAGATGTTGTTGCGAGTTCTTCATGCTTGCTTCGATTGCCGCCACGGAATCCGTCAACGCAACATAGTTCTCCTCGATGGCGGCCAAGCGCGCCGTCGCCGCCTCCGTACACGTCACCATGGTCACAGGAAGGATGCTCTGATACCAAATGTTATGCTACCGCTAGGGTTCTAAAGCGAAAAGAGGAAACTAGGAATGAAAAAGACGGCTAGGATTTTGGAGAAGAAGAAAATACCTGAATATGAATTTGCTTAGCTTCAAAGAGGGGGAAAGGGGTATTTATGGAGCCCCTCTTCCCTAGGGCCGGCCGGCCCCCATTGAGGGCTGAACCGGTGTGGTTCAGCCCTCCTCCTCTTTATTGATTAATTGCGTACTGAACCGGATGGTTCAGCCCGGTCTTTGTCCGGTGCTCTTTTAGGTCTTCTGGCGTACTTGAATCCTCGGAACCGCAGATCGTTCGGGGGCATAACAATTGCAGACGACAAGCTTAGAAACGAACAATTGGTTATGAAGCACGGATACTTCCCCGAAGGCAGCATACCCGTACCGGATACGTATCTGGTACCGGTACGTACCCGATACTCGACGGATACACCTATGTGGACACACTTGGACTTAGCACATCATTCTGCATATTGTTATAGGAATCCGTTTTTCTAGAGTAAACAAAAGTTGGCTCTATGCTAGTAAGCGTTGGTACATCTAATTAAGTTGTGTATCTGTACCGAGTATGTTTCTGATACTAGTACGTTTCAGTTACAAGTACGTGTATTGAACGTGTTGATACGACGCAAGTTATTAACAAAACAGCTAACTTTTCTCTAGACTAACCGAAGATTGTAGATGTTGATCTCCAACAATGAAGTTGATCTCTAACAATGAAGAAGAAAAAAAAAATATTGATAAGTAAACTTAAGTTAATTTTATCTCTTTTAGTTAAACATATAGGATGTTAAATTTTGTAATATTTATGAATGCTTAATGTTTGAAAACATCATGTTATGTTGCATTGATTTGTGGACTTATACTTTAGGTTATGATATATGTTTGAAGTTTTGAGAACTATTTATTGCACTTGTGATATATATATATAATATTTGTTATAACGTATCATATCGTACCCGTATCCTTGTTTTTAAAATTTTGTTGTGCCGGGTACGTATCGTACCCGGTACCCGTACCGGTGCTTCCTAGACAACCAATATAGTGGGAGTAGTAAGGCCTCAGTGAGGACGTTAGAAATTTGCTCGGCAGCGGGTGCATGTCAAATCAAGTTTGCGAAGTTGAACTTTTTCTCAGATGAAATGACCATTGATTAATATGCTTGGTATGTTCATGCAAAAAGAGATTCTCAGTGATATGGATGACAACTTGACTATCACAGTAAATAACGGCCGAAGAGGGAAAGTTTACACCAAGATCAGTGGGGGAAGTGGGGAGGAGCCGGCAATGGGTTAATGAGAGGGGGAATGGTGAGGAGTGAAGGGGGAATTAAGAGATAAATGGGAGGTGGAGAGGCTGTGAGAGATTTTAGGAGGGGTGGGACATTTTTTTAGGAAGTGATTATGACTTATGAGTTGGGGAGTGGAGTAGTGGAACAGTGGGTAGGAGTTATGGGGTAGTGGGGACTGGGGAGGTGGATGGTCGTCCAAGGGTGGCTAGTGGTGCTTTCTGGTGGTGATGATGGTGGTCATCGGATGCGGTGGCAGCGATAACCAGAAAACTGAAATTGATGGGGATTGAAGTGGTGGAAGCGGTGGCGGAATGTTGGGGTGGTGTGGGTGGCCATTTAGTGGAGATAAAGTGGAAGAGGGGTGGACAACTATGGGGGGTAAGAGAGGAGATGGGTGGCCGACTACGTGGAGTTAGGGAAAATGGGGGATGGACGGCTAGGGAAGGTGGGGAGGGTTGGCTAGATGGAGAGGGGAGAGGTAACTTCTAAGCTCCACACTTGGATTCCGGCTTCGACACCGGGTGATCAAAAGAAAAACTTTCACTCAACTTTCAATGTCTTCTAAATGAGTCTTCTATCCTAATATATAGACTAGGCGCCATCATAAACGGACATAATTATCCGATCACGACGGCCTTTAAAATACATAAAAATAAATATTAGAAAATTACAAAAAATAACTAAAAAACATAGATCGTCGATCCGCACAAAATGGACAGCTATGATCGCCGTGTAAGACCTTGAAGTCGATATCCCCATCAGAATGAATAAAGAATAAAAAATAATACATAAACAAATAATATTAGTACTAACTAAAATATAATTAGTGCTACTTACAATGATTGTCACATTAGTATGTCATTTACCTTGAACTGCAGCACCCCAAGATGCATTTCGCAACTTTTCAATAAGATTTTCTGCTGATTGAACTGTGGCCATCTTCATTGACATGCTTACCTTGAAGAGAGACAAAAGCAAACAAAAATAACTAATACTCAAATTCTAGGTTGTAAGGACCAAAATATATATTAGATTGAACATAATCTATGAGACTGCAGTTAGATTGACAGGCAGTCCAATTTGATATCAAATATGAAGTAAATGCCAACTTCGGAATAAAAAAATTGATTCAGTTCAAATACCTCTACCCTATAAAGCTAATTTAAACAGGAAGGGTAGATTATACCAATATCAGTTTAGATCCAATGAGTAGTATAATAAATCCACTTTTATTTAAATCCAATTAAAATACTTTTGCAAAAAAAGGAATAGCACCAAGTAAATTAATCAAAGACAAAATTCTAAGAGGCTGGTCTCAGAGCTGAAAGACTGAATTAATTAATATGGAAAATAAAATAAATGTCAACTCCTGAAACACAATAATTGGTTCAGCTCAAATCCATCTACCCATTAAACTAAATCAAACAAAGCTAATCAAGAGAAATTACACCAAATCCAGTTAAACTAATTTTGTAACAGAAAGGCATGAATAAGTAAACTAATATGTGACAAGCTTCTTCGGCAAATACAGTAAATTTGCATCAGTCTAAACCAACCCGCTTTAACAGAGATTAAAACCAAAAAAAATGAGAACATCTTACCTCAGCATAGTTTTTATATCCAAGTAGCTTGGACTTCTCCAACCTTAGCTTCAGAATTTGATCAATAATTGGAATATTGTCCAAATCACCGTGGGAGGCACGAGATATATGAGCCCGATAAACCTCTTCACGCAAAGTTCGATTTTGAGCATGTTGCATTACAGCAGAAAAGCTTGGATGATCTAATGTTATAATCCAAGGTCCACTTTCTGCAGAAGCATTTTCATGGCCCTGATTATACATTATCACAATCATTAGGCGTTATTGCTATAATTATGATGAGTATATTCACAATTCAAAAAGATGCAGACCACAAAAAAGGGAACTGCGCATAAAATAAAGTCTTCTCATCTAATAAGCACTACCTTGGATTTTGCTGTCTGAGCAAAGAGACCAAGAGCTGTAGCAGGCAATCCTTCAAGTTCTTTTCTATCCGTGATAACCTTTTCAAACTTCTTGGTAGCATCCAAGACATTTTCACTAAATTTTTGGTACATCTTCTCGAGCTCCTGCAAACAAGTTATATGATGAACTCAAAAAAATCAGCTGAAGGATACAATGAAAAGATTCACACAAAAATGTTTAGCTCAAACACTATTAAACATTAGCATAATCTAGCTTACAGTATGTCTCTCAGTGACTAATTGATGCGGAGCAGAGACGAGGACGCATTTTGGGTCCGTTCGGGGCTGATTTGGCAACTTTCCATATTTGGCGCGCCCGGATCGACGATCGGACTCCGCGATTGCGTCCGGAACGTCGCCGCGAGTCAAAACGCTATATTACTTTATATTTTTGAGTTTATTTTGATGTATTTTAAAGAACTAACCCATCAGCCAATCATAGCCGTTGATGGGGATGCCCTAGTTTGTGTTTTCTTATAAATAGGATGCTAGGGGGCTGATTTGAGGCCATTGCAGAATTTGGAGAAGAAGTATTCCCGGATTCCAGCGATCCCTCCCCGGTGCCGACGCCGTGGAACCCTAGATGACGACTCCTAGGCCGCAAAACTCCTCCCCAAGGTACACCCTACCCCCACCATCGTTTTCCACCTCTCCTCCTCCATTTCCAGCCACCGAAATTCCCAAAAAATCCCATTCCCAAAGCTGTTTACTGTTCACGGAACTGTTCACCCGAAAACACTGTTCACCCGCACTATTCACCCTCCGTTCCTGTACGCAAACACTGTTCACCCGACCCTACACTTCTTCTCCCCTTCGTGGATCCACCTCCCACCGCGCCGAAAAACCTAGATCTATTTTGATCTAGTGTCATCATCCTCCGATCCATCATATTCTTCCGTATCCCTCTCCACGTAACCCGGATCCGCCATTAGAACACTGGATCTATCCACCTTCGCCCGGATCTCTTTCCTAGCGGCCGGATCTTTTCATTTCCGGCCCGTTTCACCCCCTCTAGCCTTGGACAGCCACCTCGCCACCACCGCTCCACCGGATCCACTTCCGATCGCCGATCTACGCATCCGGACCCTCCGATTCTCCACCACCTCGGATCAGCCCACTGCATCGTGAGTATCTCGTGGTATTGTGTTTTGTATTTAACATTTGCACTTGGTTGTTTATCTATATTTGTGTTGTGATCATAGTTTGGTAGTTATTGTACTCTTACGCTAATAGTTGTTTGTGGAATTAATCGCCGCCGCTTGCTTAGGCCCTCCGCGCGGAGGAAGCCGTTGCCAAATTGCTAAAATTATTTAATTGCTTCTTTATTTTGATTAACTGCGTGGTGTTGTTAATTCTCATTGCTTAAATTAATTATTGTTGCTATCCGACTGTTTCATTGCATGTAGCATTGCATTCGCATATCCCCTCACACGTGCACGAAGAGTCCTAGCTCCCGAGCACCACTAGCCTACCCTACATCACTAAGGCTCTAGTAACTTCAGATGGATTCATGTTAAGAGATGAGATTAAGAAAATGGAAATAAGCACAAAATGAATGAAAGCTTAAGAACAATTTTTTCCCTCTAATCATAGAAATGAAATAACTGATTAAATAAAGGCACATTTGAAGTAGGAAGGTGACTGTCTTAAAAAATTGGAACCATCACCAGCAGTAGAAGATCCCTTTGGCATACCAATCAATCCTATTTTGAAAAATCTTACCTCTTGCTCACAATTGTTGGGTTTAAGGATAAAAATAAAAAGACAATGGGCATGATTTTCATGTCTTGTCGTGCCCAAACAAGTTTTTTCATGGATTTTTTAAGGAATAAAACTTGTTTGCAACAAGGACTAATTCAACAAGATTCTGGTAATTTACATAAAAATGTCCAACTTACTTCGCATCTATAAAATGCTCTTTAGATGGTTTTAAATATTGCTTAGATGTGAAACTCCTTATAAGTGTAGGGCATGTTTAAAGAAAACAGTATAAGCATAAATCAATTCCTCTACCCAGACATCACAATAATTGAAAAGTCTTAACAACTGTTACAGGTAAATTAGGTAAACAAAAAACTTATTCAAAGAAAGTGTAGAACACAGTAAAAGTGGGACAGTAAAATGACATCAAGATGCACCTGTTCAATTTCATTGAATTTCTCTCGTTGCTGTTCTTCAAGAGCAACACCATTTAGAACAGCTTCCTTGACTTGCGCTGCAAAAAAAACGATTGTGAAATTAGAGACAATCTGACGCAGGATGAATCTATAGGCGGCAGATTAACGATGACATAACCCTATATGCCTGCAAATCCGACGGTGTGAATTCAAATTAGATAATAAATAATTAAATCTCACAAAAATATTTCAAAGCAAGGCAAAAAAACTTCATTTAAGCGAACAAACTTTGGTTTTCCTCCATGTGGAGGCCGGAGGGCCAAAGAAAGAGCATGCGGTGAATCGGTCCTTCCTGCAGTTAGATACTTTCAAAGAACAAATAACATAATAAACTAGCTTCCCAAACAAACACATAATATCCAAACCATAACAACCGAACAAACCAATACAAAAACACAACACAAATAGTAGGGCTGCTGTAAATAAAATAGATATGAACGTTGGAGAGCTCAAAAAGTGATTCCAATGGTGGGTGGACCGGATCGGGCAGGGGAAGGCTGGTTGGGGATTAGGAGGGCTGGATCGGAGGGGAAAATGGCCGGATCTGGGCAGGAATGCCCAGATCTGGACAGATTTGGTGGTGGCCGGCTATTGGGAGGTGGACCCATAGGATGGGGGGTGATGGCGGCAAAAGGGAAGAGGCAGGGAGGCTGGATCTGGCTAGAAAAATCCAGATCTGGAATGTTTTGGGGCAGAAAATAGCCAGGCTAAACAATAGCTGGAAGGGGATTTTGAGGGAGGCGGCTGGCTGGACAACGGGGTGGAAGGGTGGGGAGGAAAACACAAAAGATACAAGACACTTACCAAAGGAATTGTCACCAAGGGGTTCCACGGAGTCGGTTTCACGGAAAGATCACCGGAAATGAGGAAGAAGATTCTCCAAATTTCAGCAATCCCAAAATACTGCAGCCCTAAACATCATATTTATAAGAATCTGAAATTAGGGTACCCGGAATCAACGGCTATGATTGGCTGTTGGTTTCAGGGCCAAAAATACATGAAATAAATCCAAAAAATACAAAGCTATATATGAAATTGATTCGCAACGCGAATCCGGACATATCCGCGGAGTCGGATCATCGATCCGGGCACGCCATATATGGTAAGTCACCAATCCGCCCTGAACGGCCCAAAACTCGTCCTCTGTTGCAGGTCCGCGTCTCCTCTCCGTATCACAATCCTTATGTCCCAATCAAGCACCGCTGTTTTCATAAATACTTAAGATGGAGTAGAAATAGCTACTATGCATTCTCAAAATAATAGCAAAAAGTAATGTCCTATTTCAATCAATACATCAATGAATACTCAAATATCACAGGCATGTCAAACTTAAAGAAAATAAATGCAATCTGCTCCCTATAACAGGAGGATTCATTACTCACAAATCACAACCCATCAGATAGACTTCCAGCTTATTTGAAGTCCTGTATGGCATTTTATCTTAGATGGCAGGCTAATAGGCTCTGTAGTTTACCACGTGCAGAAATTTCAAGCACATAAAACTATACTAAATTTATACTTCTTTGGATAATAAGAATAATTCAAGAACAAAGGAACATAACTTGGTCAACAAAAGACGTTGGTAACACGAGTGTGTTATGGGCTTGCCAGTAACACGTCGGTAAAGTCGCCAGAGGATGGCTGAAGATGGGGATGACGGCGGCGAAGGATACAATGAAGCCGGAATAGTGGCTGCCTAGGCGGGGTGTGCTCGGGAGGAAAGCTACCACAATCTCATTAAGGGGACAAGAAATAAAATCAAATCTCGGCATATCATTCAACTAGCCCAAGGGGCCTTTAAATAAGAGATGCGACAACTAAAAACAAAATGACAACATAAAAAAAGATACAATATCAACACAACATAATAAGGACATAATAAAATAACTGGGCACGAAGCCAATAACATCGCTCCCGCCGTGCAAAAAGAGTTTGAGTTTAAGCTCAAGGGAGATCAATCACAGTACCAACTTCACCTGACGCCCCCTTCATCAGAGTCTTCCACATGCAGATAAAAAAAATTGAGTCAGATGTCCGCGAGTATATTGTTAATCGCAATTATGGAATAATCCTAGTGAGCGTCGGTCAGGCATTTCTGCATAAAACAGTCGATGAATCTACTGGTTTGTGGTGCCCTCAGCATGTCCCACATGAGTCCTCGTGCCTCTGGTGAAGCCTCCTGAGCCGGCTTAAGTCGACGAGCGCACAATTTGGCTAAACTCATAGCAGTTACCAAGTCCCTAGGAGCCTTAAATTCGACGTCCAAGCACAGCTGATCGTGAAGACCGATTGTAAAGATGGTGACTTGCATATCAGGGGTGCTGTTACGTGAGCCAGAAGAATCTGAAACTGTTCTAGATATCCATCAATCGACTATGTCTGACGTAATGTCATGAGGTCCTCAAGGGGGTTGTTGCGCATCGGTGGGCCAAAGCGAAGATGCAGGCGGCTTAAAGTTGCGCCAGATCATTCCAGAATTATCGACCTGCAAGTGGGCGAACCATAATTGAGCGATATCAGACATGTGGAAGAAGGCCGCACTTTCCATTGTGTCACCATTGTTTGTTGATGGATAAAAATTGTTTGCATCTGGTGAACCAGTGTAAAGGATCGTCCTTTCCATCATAAGTTAGGAATATCAACTTGGAGTAACGGGGAACGATGTTGACTTCAAGTGGTACCATGGTCGGGGGATCAGGTCAAAGGAGCAATGGTGGAGGCACCTAACTGCTGCAAGCTTGCTCTTGTGCGGGAGTAATAGAGACTGACAGACAGGAAGAGAGATCATCGAGGAACTTGGAGAGTACAACAATAGTCTTCTGATGATGTTCCTCGACGACAATTTGATGTGCTATGAAGGCTTGCATCACAGTCAGAAGCTGGATCAGTTGATCCAATGAGTTATCCATGTTGCGCGAGGAGCAAGAAATGGAGCGAGTAACGAGTCGGCTTATTTCTGGTGGGGCGAATGGAACCGACTGCTTAAACTTGTTGTGTCACGTAAACCATGACGCTTCCATATATTGACATGAATTAAACTCGTGCAAATCTGATTGGCCCGTGAGGTAAGTAATCAGAATAAGTCACTGGCACAGAAGTCCAAAATTTAAGTTGCGGGCTCAATCATGGCTTTACGTCAAGCGCATGCTGCTGACGATTTTGGGAGATCAACACATCGAGCGCATGCTATTGCGGTTACGGTATATCAATGCACACGATTTTCTTACGTAGCTGTGGTTACGGGATATGATGGTTACGGAAGATGTCCATCTCCAGACGGTTGCGTCGATCACAGATGCGGGAGATAATGCTGGCAATTTTGTCATGTGCACGCTGGTTTGCGAAAGTGTGCATCGGGCACTGCTTCTGATGGGACAACATCGCAAGAGGTGGTCGACGTCGTGTCCCGTGGTCGCGAGAAGAAGAAAAGTGGTCGAGTAATTTTGTAGACGATGCAGTCGTCGGCCTACATGTGGCCATTGGATGTATTTAATCTAATCCCCCATTATGTAATGCTAGCGTTCGACTACTTCAGCCATCTTGAAATTAGGTCTACATAAGAGAGAGTTGTTCGGTTTAGGGTGTCAACGCCCAATCTCCCTAGTACTGAGTTCAGGGACCCACTTACATGCTGACATTGTTCCGAGCCTCTAGTGACCCTGCCGGAACCCCATCAAGCCTACGAAGTCCAGCTTCGAGCACACCATAGCTTTCCTCATGCTTCTCAATCCCTCAAGCCAACGGATCCAACCCTGTTTCCCCTTCTCCGACCCTCTGCGGGCCTCCATCGGTCCAATAAGTCCCAACAACCCCCGCCCCATCCCTCCCCTTTTCCATCCTCCCTGGCCCACCCCAAACATGTCCAGCCCTCCACTTCCTTTTTTGAAGACTCCACAACCCCTCTCCCATTGAAATCTGCCATCAAATATCCCCCATCGGCCTTGGCCAGCCCTTCCCTCCTACAACCCACTGAAATCCACCCCTAAACATCCCCAATCAACCCTGACCAACCCTGACCAACCCTTACCTCCCTCTTAAAACCCTTCCAGCCCCTCTAAAACAATCACTAACATCCTTCTGCACCTCCAATCATCCATCCACTCCTCCAACAACCACCATCTAACAATTGTTATATTCTTGGATTACCTCCACTACTCCTACAATCACTGGTCTCCAATCCTACGCCAAGGGATCCTTGGTGAGATCCGCATTTATTTTCATATCTTTTACATTTGTATGGATACACTTATATTGCTAGTATTATCATGCTTAATTAGTTTGACTCTTGTATTTCTCGCAAGTGTGTGTTCTCATTGCCCTACACAAATTCTTAGTCTTTTCAATTAGTTTCAATTGTTACTTGCTAACATAATTAGAACTTCTACGATTAATTGTGCGAAACGTGTGAGATTTAAAAGTTTCTTGTTTAATTAACTGTGCGTCGAAAATAATTGCATGATTGAACAGTTGCATCACATTAGGCTTAATGTTCAATGATCATTAGACCATTGCATTGCGTGCTTGCATTCTCCATCATCTTTCTTTTACGATTTGTTATGAGTTCACTGCATCCAGTGAGTACTCGATTGCATTGCAATTAGGGTTAGAGCATCACATTTCCTCCACACATAGATTTGTCATGCGACTCCCGCGTCACAATTAAGGTCAAATTCATAATTATCCATATTTAATTTATAACAAAAAATGCATTTTTTTTATCGAAACTCTAATAGAATCTAAGTGAATCCCACAATTTGAATTTCTTATATGATTTGATGAGGGCGAGGAGTGCATCCAGATTGTGATGCTTGAAAAAGAAGAAATTGTCGGTAGGCTCCTAGAAAAAAAATGAAGGAATAAACTAAATCGCATATCAGAATTAGAGCAAAAAGTAATATAACTATAAATTATTGTTTAGACTCTTATATTTGAGGCCCTTTAGAGGGCATGTGGTGGAGCATAGTCATGAACTTCAAATTAAGTATGCTTATGTGAGTGGTTCCAAGATGGATGACCTCCTAGAAAGTTCTCCCCAGTCATCTCAAAAAAAGGTAATATTGTGATGTTAGCTTAGTACGGGCTAGTCAAAGCGAAAGCCAAAGCGAACAAATACAATATATAACAGGGGTTGGAGTTAGTTCAAACATGGCTATTGTGAAATCAAAAATTGTAATTTATTCTTTCACATAGGGGCAATATATAAGACTCATAGACACCTTAACTCACATACATAGTGTAGGACTAAACCCCAATACACATAAAGACACTACTAGACCGACATTGACTCTATAAATCCAACACCCCCTCAAGCTGAAGGACGAACCTTCAGCTTGGACATATCAAATAACGGCAATGGAGATAGACGATGCGGGACAAAACAACATACGAGCTATCAGGGATTCAGAGGGAAATTCCAAACCAGGGAATTAAGTCGGGGACATAGTCACACACGACGTTGACCAACACAGGACCCACACACGAAGTGGACACGCTGGAAACTGGTAAACCAATATCGCCTATACACACAACATGCGAAAGAGAACGAAAGATGTGGATACACATACAACACAAGCCTATAGGTCGTGTGGAACGAAAGCGAAAAATCGGGAAAGATCATCGGAGTCGCTTCATCCCAACACTCCCCCTCACGTGGATAACATGTACATAAAGACAATAGTTGCAAACACTAACAACAACAAGAAACTGTTAAAGACACATACAAAAAACCAACTAATCAAGAACATGATCGACAAGAGATCAACACCCCGGAAGTGCAGCAACAGTTGGAATTGTCGAAAATATGGCAGCCAGCGGCCGGATCTGGAGCAAGAGTGGCAAAGGCTGGATCACGACAGCAGAAAGATAAATCGTCTTGGACAGAGCAGCCAACGTCGTCCCGATCTGAAGCAGTGGAAGGAGAGGGAAAGATTTGACTGGATCGGGAGAGGAGGCCATCAATGACGTCCACAATGAGTTGCGAAGGGAAGGCCCAACAATGTGATGAGCAGCCAGCTGAAGAAGCAGGATCTGCGGCGAAAAATGCACCCCGAAGAGGTAAAGGAAGTTGTCGAGGTCAACGCAGAGAGATTTCTTCATTCCTTCCGATGACAGATAAAGTGGCCCCAACGGCTAGAGGTGAAGCGTCAGGCAAGAGATCGTCGCACCAAAAGAGCGCATTATGCTCAGGAGAAGAAGTCGACAGGATCAAAACATCACTGCATGATGCGACAAAGAAGACAGACCCCTGTCACAGTTGTCTGGATCAGAAGCAGCCGCAAGAAGAGTGCCAAAGTACAAAAGGCGACGCGACCCAACGAGGCAGCGATGTCGACGACCGAGCCCAACGGGAGCAGTGAAGAAGGCAATGAGATGGTCGACTGGATCATCGACGAGATTAGCGGCCAAGGTCAATGGAAGAAGTAACGCAGAAGGAGAGAAACCGCGTTGATGGAAGCTACAGTTGACTGGCCGACGAGATCGACGAAGCCAACAGTGACGGGAAGAGTGCTCGTCGTCAACTGAGAGGAGAGCCGAGAGAGTAGCGCCCGACGAGATTAGTTATCGGCATGGGGTACGCCGACGAAAGCGGCAGAAGCATGTAAACGAGAAGAAAAGCAGGCGACGGGATCTATGCTAGCAGCGAACAAAAGCCCTAATGCGCCCAGGAAGGTAAAAAATTTAATCCATCTGATACCATGTTGTGAAATCAGAAGTTGTAATTTATTCTTCCTCATAAGGGCAATATATAAGACTTATATAAACACCTTAACTCACATACACGATGTAGGACAAACCCCTAATACACATAAAGACACTACTAGACCGACATTGACTCGATAAATCCAACAGTGGCCAATTCTTCCAAATGAGTACAAAAACTTGAACCCTCCAGAGAAGAGTGATACGAGCTTTCAATTGATAGCGGGTGTGCAGTCTTGTAGGGAGAAATCTCAGAGAGGATCGTCGTGACCCTTCCTCGGCCTAGCCTTTCCAATGGCGGGAGATATAACGGGAGTCAAACTCGATCAAGAGAGAGGAGGGAAGAGGGGAGTCTTGCTCAACACTAGCCCTAGCTACGAAGATGAGGGAAGAAGAAGGAGAATCAAGAGAGGATTAGGGTTTAATTTTTCATAACATCAAACCCACTCTCCTCATCTATATACAGTGAGAGGAAAGGGAATACCAAAAAGAACCAAATATGTCCCTCACCCGGGCTACATAAAATGTGAGAAATAAAACATGTGAAATCAAAAGAGAATAACAGTGCGAGACAAATAATGATACAATGTATACAAAGATACACATTCTCCTGGACACGTGTCGTCACGACGTCACCCCATGTGTAAGCACATAACATCATCTCTCCACCTCAAATCAAGCTTGTCCTCAAGCTTGAAGTACGGGGGTCCCACGGAGCTAGAATTCTCATCCTCATCATCCGGGGTGGTCGTCCACTTTGAGCCAAAACAGACGCTTGCACGTGTGTCCGACTGAATATGGTTCATCATAGTTGAATCAAAGGTCATGCGCAAGGCTTTTTGCTATCTTTGCATCGAGGCGCAACCTGCTTAGAGGTGGTGTCTACCCACTTAGATGGTCTTCCCCTGCCGGGAACCTCCCAGCCATCCCCCACATCGCGACAAGCCACCAATCGTGCCTTCTGAGTCAAAGCTACGGTCTACGCTTGTTATTGAACCTAAATAAACATCAATTGTTGCAAGGTCTCCATGATGTGTGTGAGGGTAAGACCTCCCTCTTCCATGGTCGCAAGAGGTACATGGGGGTTGTCTGGAGGTGAAAGAAGTGGGGGAATAGGTTGGAAGCCCAGGTGTTGTTGATTTGGTACTCGGCTGGGTGTGGAAGCAGCAGAGAAGCGGCGTGGGAGGTCTGTGAGGCTCGGCGGAGGTAGGCGAGAGCGGTTTGGCGACCTGGAGAAGGTGAAGCTGCAGCTAGAGTCGAGCAGGGAAGAGATGGGAAGAGTTGAACTGGAAAGAGCGGAGCTGGTCGATCAGGCAGCTGCGTCGCTATCGGGCCTAAAAGGAGTGCTCGCGGCATGCTGGAGTCGTTGATGCCCGTGCGCGCGGTTTCGTCAGAGGGGCGATCGAGCGGCTGTGTCGCTATCGGATAAGGAAGGAGAGCTCGCGGCATGTTGGGGTGTCGACGCTTGTTCATGCAGTTTCAGAGGAGGGCCGATCGAGCGGCTGTGGGGGCTCTATCGGGACGGGAATGAGCTATCAAAACTTGTCGGAGTCGTCAAAAACAGACAAGTGCATGGGATTTGTCGAGGAGGAAGGATTGGTAGCAGCAAAGTGATAGATCGACTACTCTGATACCAAAATGAAACAAGCCTCCAATTAAGAGTGGGTGTACGGTCTTGAGAGGGAGAAATCTCAGAGAGGATCGTCGCGACCCTTCCTCGACCTAGCCTTCCCAATGGCGAGAGATACAATGGGAATCGGGCTCAATCGAGAAAGAGGAGGGAAGAGAAGAGCCTTGCTTAATCCAAGCACTAGCAAAGAAGAGGAGGGAAGAAAAAGGATATTCAAGAGAGAGAATTAGGATTTAAATTTTCATAACATCAAACCCACTCTCCCACCTAGAAATAGTGAGAGGAAGGAGCATAACAAAAAGTATCAAATATGCCCCTCATTCGTGCAACATAAAACATGAGAAATAAAACGAACATAAATCAGAAAAGAATAACTGTGTGCGGCAAATAAAGATACAATGTACTAGAAGATACACATCCTCCCGAGCATGCATCGTCACTCCCTACGTGGGCCCATAACAGAGAGTTCTCGTCAAGGGAAAGGAGTACATCAAGCTTTAAATACATCATTGGCATCCCATTATGTACCAAATTATCTTTAAGCATGAAATATTCTAAATAATGCTTTTTTGGGCATTTATGCACTTCTTCTTTTTGAATGCATTTGTGTTTTAATGGTTAGGTAACCATATGAAAATGCACATCAATCAACCCTCCTCGCGATAACCAAAGATTCGGAGAGGCCTCTCTACCTATCATAAATTAATCGTGCTACTTATTTCCCTCTAACTATCATAAATTAACCGTGTTACTTATTTAGTTTGTTGTTTATATTTGATTTCCACATCAGGGAGCATTTTGTTCATTTGCCACTTGGTGTGAGTTACTTAAGTAGAATATTGCGCGATCAAGAATGAACCAAAGATTGCATTAATTGAAAAGAGCATAGATACGATCCGGAGCAAGCTCAGGCCAAGCTCAAGGAGGTTGGGTCCTCCAGAAACCTTCTCTTCAAAGAGAGCCCAAAACAACTCGAACATTCAAGATAATGCTCAATCCAAATACCAGTCCACCCTATATAGATGAGGGAGGGAACACATTATAAGTACACATAATATTAATTAATATAATTAATTAATGCTAACTATTTAAAAAATGCGTGACCAAGAACGAACAAAAGATTGCATTAATTGAAAAGTGCACAAATACAATCTGGAGCGAGCTCCAACCAAGCCCAAGGAGGTTGTGTCCTCCAAGATCCTTCTGTCCAAAGAGAGCTCAAAGCAACTAAAACATTCAAGATAACGCTCAATCCAAATACCACTCCCTCTTATATAGATGAGGGAGGGCACACAATAAAGTACACATAATATTAATTAATATAATTAATTAATGCTAACTATTTAAATAATAATATTATTATTATTAATTAATTGATACTCATTAATTAATAATAATATATTCCTGCATGACTGTATCACGACGAATTCCATATGCGAGCGTTGATGCTCCCTTGCTTGGGAGAATGCGGGTGCGAAGCATACCATCGCACTTGAAATTTGACATTGTCCTTACGGTCGAGCCTCCAATATTTAGCGGGAGTTTTAATAATGGTGACATCATGTATTAGTAGTTAATGGAATGAAGAAATTGGATAGGTGGGGGTTCAAGGAGGAATAAGCATTACAATTATATGTGATTGGGGGTACAAGGAGGGAAGCCCATGGCAGACACAACTACGCATGGTAATAAGTAATGAAAAACTGACTGGTGGGTACTCAAGGAGGAAAATTAAAGAAAATAAAAGTATTTGGCTTATGGAGGTGGGTAAGTGGGTGAGATTTTGAGGGGAATGACGAACCGCAAGAAAAGAAGTGAAAAGTAAAAGGGAAGGCAGAAAATAGGTCCTTGAGGGTTGTGTCAAAAGGTTAAAAGGGCAGAGGAGGGATGCATGAGAACCGATTAAGATAGGAACAAAAAAAAACTATACGCTTGCGTGATAGAGACAACACGCAGGAATGTAAAGTGGTTGGAAGCGAGCGGGAATTCTGAAAGAGCGTTGATGGTCCCTTGTGCAGAGTGTGGCTAGACATTACGTCTAAGCCAGAGAACAGTGTAGCGCCCGTTAGTGGCGTCGATCCAAGATGTTGGTGATCGGACGGTGCAAGCGCGGCGGCGGAGCGCACACCGCGGTTGAGGGTGGGGTCGTAGACAGTTGTTAGAATGTCGAGTGTCAGCGGGGAGCTACTACTGGACACTCGTCGGATGATGATGGCTGAATCGATCGGCGTGAACTTGTCCAGACGGTCCAGAGCATAGTGGTTGGCTGGAACCTGGTTGTGGTCACAAATGGACTAAGAAATGTGAATTGGCCTAGTTGTTGATGGTTGAAGCTCTAGCGGGCCATTGTTCTGCTTCGTCGGTGATGGCTTCGGAAGGGGAAGATGTTGAACTACGGCGAAATCGGCGGGATGGATGCAAGACAGTGGGGTTGGCGATGATGGCAAAGTAGACAAGGGATGCTCGTCGAGGCAGGGGTCATTCTCCTGCGATATGGATGTCAGCAAGGGTGTGATGTAGAGATCTGTTGATGCGGTGATCTGTAAACTGAGAGGAGGCAACAGAGGATAGTCTCAACGAGCCGTGAGTCGTTGTAGACTTGCGTGGATAGACACAAGAATATTGTCCTGGTCGTCGAGGCAACATTCAATGGAATTGAAGCAGGTGTCCAACGCGGCACTATCCACGGTGGATTGGAACAAGCGAGCGGGGGCGGCAGGTCGAATCATTGTTACTTAATAAGAAAATTGCGCGATCAAGAACGAACAAAAGATCGCATTAATTGAAAAAAGCACATATGCAATCTGGAACAATATCCGTCCAAGCTCAAGGAGGTTGGGTCCTCGAACCTTCTCTCCAAAGAGAACCCAAAACAAATAGAACATTCAAGATAATGCTCAATCCAAGTACCCCTCCCCTTATATAGATGAGGGAGGGCACACATAATAAGTACACATAGTATTAATTAATATAATTAATTAATGCTAACTGTTTAAATAATATTATTATTAATTAATACTGATTAATTAATAATAATATATTCCTACATGACTGTATCACAACGGCTTCCACATGCGTGTTGATGGTCCCTTGTTTGGGCGAATGTGTGTGCATAACAGTGTGCCTTCACTATATAAAGGGAGAGTAAAGAGGTAATAGTGGATCATCTTGTCAATTTTTTGTGACTCTCATTTGGGGAGGGCTCGTTAAGGGCAACCAAACCCCAAGTGATTGGTGCAAGTATAACTCGTGAAGTTGTATCCAATATCCAAATTTCTATTATGTACAATCAATTATTTCTTTTGTATTAGCAACCAATTGGTCCAACTTGTCATTCTAAGCAGATTTCTATGTTAGGGTTCGGGAAACTGATTCTCGCGGCTTCAGCAAGCAGTCCACCTGATCTAGCGCCCGACCTCTGCTTCACATCTGCTTGTGATCCATACTCATCTCCGTCCAGCCCTAGCAATGTCGTTCAACATTCAACGTCCTCTCACGCAAACTGCTAAAAATCATAGTTCTATCGTGGCACATGCAACCCATGCCAACAAGCCCAACTCTTGGCACCCAGCCCATAGTCTGTAGGTCTCATGTGATCCTTCCTTCTCCTTACCACGATTGTCGTGCACAACTATCCTATCAACACCAATCCTTGTTCCTCATTCTGTCTTCAATTGTACAACTCAATCATCCTTCTACTGGTGCACACTTGTCCACCCCATGCTCTAGTCAATCTGATTTTCCAATCGGTCCCCTCAACCCTCGTGGCCCCCGTAACCCACAAGTTCATTCTCGTCACATGCTCCAAGACCGCTCGTGACGACAACATATCCCTCACAATCTCTACCCTTTCAGTCTGCATGGATCGTGTCGAGACGTCATTATCCAATCTGCAAATCGTCGTGCAAGATATCCACGCCCTCCTCATATGTCTCTCAAACCCTCCATTATTGTTCGCAGCCTCGAACCTCTCACGATCGACTTGTTGCATCTTAGTGGCACTTATGCACTGACCAACAACCTACAATACCTCTTCGACAGTCGACACTCATAACTCACATTGTTGACGCCTCGATATTCTTGTGTTTAAAACTATAAGATATGAAAATCTGATATTTTAAAATATCTCAGACATGTCTCGAACTTCCAACATCCAAAATTTAAAAACTCAATCTGACATGTCACCGACATCCGATATCTACATCCTTGCCCACCATATACATGAGAGCACCACTCTACATTAACTTCATTGTACGTCAAACCAACCTGACAAATATAGGCGTTGTTCAAGGATGAGTTTATTCGTAGATACAAAAGCACCAAAATAGCAGTGCCTACGAGTGAGTTGGGACTGTTAGCCAAGAAAAGTTTGTCACCTCCTAAAACGACAACTTCATCGAGGTAGTCGCATACTTATCGGGCCTCTCAACGGACAACTACTTGGGCTACTTCCTCAATGGGCTCCAACCCCAGTACCCCACGTCAAGATAACTTTTGAGTTCTCAATTCAAACGCTTTTCCTTGCGCCATGTAGCAAGACAAATTTGTTAAAAAGGAGTTATATGTCATTGTGGGTAGTAGGGGTGAAAACGAGTCGAGCTTGGCAAAATTTCCAAGCTCAACCTCGAGCTCGAGCTTTTCATTTCGAGCTCGAGCTCGACGAGCTCATTTATCCCAGCTCGAGCTCGAGCTCAATGCCAATTTATCGAGCTCGAGTTTTGAGCTCGCGAGCTCGAGTTTCGAGCTCGAGCTGCTCGCGAGTTTTTTAGCTCATGAGCTTTATTTTCTTTATTTTTATTATTATTTTAAAAAATAAATAAATAAAAAGCTCGCGAGCTCATGAACAACACTAAATGAGCTCGAGCTCTACAGGCTCGAGCTTGAGTCGAGCTTTTTTCGAGCCAACTCATCGAGCTTTCGAACCGGCTCAACTCAACTTGCACCCCTAGTGGGTAGTACCCCGCCGGCCAACAACCACCAAAACCACTACATTGGTACTTTCATCATCTCTGATCTCTCCCCGACCACCTCTCATACTCGTCAACACAAATCCCATAACCCCGGTACCGTTGGTACACCCCTTTACCACCACTTCAACTCAAGCTGAACCCACCAACACATTGATTGTCACACAAAGATCGACTCGATTTCCGCCAACATGATCTCTGTTTCCATTGCAATCAATTTTACTAACCAACACTCAAATGTCCAAATAAAAAATTGTGTTGTTACTCGGCACCAAAGGTGGCATCACTCTTACTGGCTTTGAGCCTTTTGAGCTCGAGGATCCCCCCTCTAACTCGCCCTTCAGAACAAGGTCGATTTTTAGAAGCGGAGCATTGATATGAATATGCACTGATCAACCCTCATTGTAACTATAGAAGACTCAGAACTGCCTCTCCATCTATCGATGATTAATTTTATTATTTATTTAATTTGTCATTGGTATGCAATTTCCCCCCTTAAGAGGCATTTTGGTCATTTGTCACTTAGTTTTCCTCCCATGTATAGGGAGAGAAGAGGAGTATTAGAGGATCGCCTTGGCAGGTGTTTATATCACTCGTTTGGAGAGGGGTCCTTTGGGGGAACCAGCCCTAGGTGACTGGTGGCGCGCAAGTATAACTCGCAAGGTTGTATCCAAAATTTTATTACATCCAATCTATTATTTCTTGTGTTTGCAACCAAGTAATTATCCAAGCTAGTTTATTTGTACAAATAGCCCTGGCATCCTATTTTACACCTAGTTGAAAGATGAGCTTTAAAAGTTCTTGGTATTGCAAGCTGTCAACTAGTAAATCGATAATGGCATGGCATCATTCCCATAGTTAAGCTTTATGAGATAGACAAACCCATATATAGGAAAAATTTCCTCTTGATCAATTATTTAATCCTTTTATACTTTATGTCACGTTTACTGTCATTTCAGAACTACCACCACTCCAATAAAGAAAACTACTAATAAAAACTATTATTTACCCGCTCCATTGTTTCCATCCCATCAGTGCACATAACATATAAATATAACAATATCATATGTATAAAAGCCTTATAATAAAAAGAGCTGATATGATCATGCATTAATCGCTAAAACATAATTACTTCCAATCACTTGTCACAAAGCAAAGGTTAAAAGAAATTATTCTTACAAGTTACAAGATAAAAAATAATGATCGCCATTAAAGAAAAAACTTATAAATAACCATTAAAATAAATTATAAACTACCACAACAACAACCAATACCAACTTTGATTTATTGAATATTGATTAAAACAAGGTGTGGACCACATCATCCAAACCATTATAGAGAATGTGCCTTTTACATTTAAGGAAAAATCACTCTCTAAAAGTAAAATTTTAAGTATCCTAGCCAATTTCTGAATGTGTTCTTATCATGAATTCATTGATAAGAAAAGAAAGGTTGTATGAGTGAGACTAGGGAATACCAGAAACTGTTAGTTTTAGAAACCTAGTTTTCCGTAAAAGATGATCTCAAGCTCACCAGTAGCAAACAAAAAATAGAGTACATTAAATATGATCTTCCATCAAAAAATATGCTGACCCATAAAATAATATGATCGCATAATAGCATAATCATAAGATGGTTACCTTCTACTATTCGTTTATGAGCATCAGAAAGAGAAGACCATGATGAAGATTCCTGAATCTTCTTGAATGCATCATATATGGGCTTACTCTGTCCCAATCTAAGTTGGAACTTAACTTTATCCGGCTGTTTATAGTAGCATGGAAAGAGAAGAAGGGTTGCCGTCAGATTGAGCACTGCCAACCAATGTGCAAAAGACAAATAAAGAAAAAAATACTGCTTGGGAAATGAGTAATGAAGCAATAACAACTGGTTCCCACAAATCCAATTATTTTGATCAGCCTACCAAAGCATAAGTAATTGTGTCAATGCTGCACTTGATTACCCTTATAATTGATGCAGGCAGAGGACCGGAGTTGTTTTATGCTTATTGTTTTTTTATATTTAGTTGATGTCGTGACAATTTATTTCGTGTTGTTGCTTACACTATTATCTTCCTAAATTTTCATGTTTTATTGGAGTAGTGGTAGCGTTGTATTTCTTATTTTCTTGTGATGTTATTGTCTAGATTATGTTTCACTCCAGCTAAGACAGACAAAGGCATAAATGTTGGATTTACTCAGAGAATTCTTGTTAGAATATATGTTTAGTTTTATTACTTTGGTGTGCTTTTAGCCTTGTATTCTCCCCTCACTATATAAGAGGGGGTGCTTGTTATAATTAATAATGAGTGTTTTTTACCCAATTCTAACGTGGTATCAGAGGTCGGCGTAACCTAGCCCGCTCGCCCGCTCGCCCGCTCGCCCGCTCGCCCGCTCGCCCGCTCGCCCGCTCGCCCGCTCGCCTGCGCCTGTCCGCCGCTCGCCCGCCTGCGCCCGCTCCTGTCCGCCGCCGCCCGCCTGCTTCCGTAGCAGCGCCCCCCCCCCCCCCCCCCGCCTCCTCTCCTCTCTCTCCCGCTTCCTCTCTTTTCTCTCCTGTTTGCACCCGCCGGTCTTGCTATGGATTAACCGGCGGGATTTTTTTCCTGCGACCTTCCAATGGTCCGATTAAGCCGAAATTCTGGGAATAGTTTCGCTTTCCTCTCCTTATTATCATACTTGATTCTTGGTGGTTTTTAACGGTTCGTCTTTCCGGAGATTCGGATCTACCTTTTCTCTCCATTTTTTACCGTCGTTCTTATACTCCCGGAAGTTCAGGTCAATGATGCCCTAAGGTTCCCCTCTTCCTTTGGTCCGTTCTTCTTCGTTGGTGCCATGTCAGATGTTGATTCCGGTGCTTCCGGTGCCTCTGTGCCCCCCGCTGGATCTACCCGGGTTGGCTCCGATCACAGTTTCTCTCAGCTCACTACGATTCGTCTGGATGACACCAACTACCTATCTTGGTCCCGTTCTATTACTCTGGCCTTAAAGAGTCGGCGTCTCTTTGGCTATGTTAGTGGCGACACTCCTGCGCCTGCTCGCACCTCTGCTACCTGGTCCCAATGGGACTCTGAAAACTCGCTGGTCATGTCTTGGCTCATCAATTCCATGCAGGAGTCCATTGCCCGGAATTACCTCTTCCTCAACACTGCTGCAGACATCTGGAAACAGGCTGAATCTACTTACTCCCGCAAAGGGAATGCGGCACAAATCTACCATCTTCGCCGACAGCTGTTTCATCTTCGTCGGGGAGATCGTCCTCCTTCTGCCTACTATTTGGAGTCTACCCAACTCTACCAGGAGTATGACCATTTTGAGTCTCTTGCAATGGTCTGTGATGCTGATGCCCTCCTATTAAGGGCTCGTGAGGATCGCAACAGGGTGTTCGAATTTCTCCAGGGGCTTCACCGCGATTTCGATCAGATTACTGTGCAGGTTTTGGGCCGCGTTCCCATTCCCTCCTTGCTTGAGGTCATTAGCATTATTCAGCAGGAGTTTGATCGTCGACAGTCCTGGAACATAACCACCACTCCTGAGGGTTCAGCTTTGGTTGCTCATCCTCCCACCACTGGTAGCAGGGCCTCTCGGGACTTCAAGCCTCATGCCACGGATAAGGATCATCTCATGTGCGATTATTGTGGCAAGCCCCGTCATACCCGGGATACCTGTTACAGTCTGCACGGCTTCCCTCTAGGATTTTCTTCTCGGGGTGGGTCTTCTTCCCGTGGGGGGCGAGGTCGTGGACGCACTTCTGGCCGGTCACATCATTTTGCCCATCTGACTGAGATTCCTGAGAGCAGCCCTCCGGGTCTTCTTGGACCTCCTCCTGCAACTATGTCCTCTTTTTCTGCTGATGAGATGCAGACTCTTCGTCGCTTGATGCAGGGCCTTCTTACTGAGCCGGTTACTGCTTCTTCCTCATCTGCCCTTGCTCATTCAGGTATCCCAGGTGCTCACTCTGCTACAACTTCCTCCCTCTCCCCATTGGATTATTGACTCCGGAGCTACTGATCATATGACTGGATCGGCTTCAGGTTTTGTGTCTTATTCCCCTCTCTCTGGTCGAGATAAAGTGAGTATTGCTGATGGATCCTTTTCCTCCATTGCTGGGAAAGGGTCCATACCTTGTTCGTCTCTCACTTTATCTTCTGTCCTCCATGTTCCAAACTTCACCCGCAGTTTACTTTCTGTTAGTCAGTTGACTACTTCCCTTCAATGCTCAGTCACCTTTTTTCCTACTTATTGTGTTTTTCAGGATCTGAAGACGGGGAAGGCGATTGGGTCTGGTAGCTTGCAGGACGGCTTGTATGTGTTTGACCCCTCCAACGGGTCCACCTCTCTGCACGCTCTTAATGTCACCCAGTCATCCCAGCTGCTCACCTGGCATCGTCGTCTTGGCCATCCTTCTGTTTCCACTATGCAGCGTCTTTTATCTACTTTTCCCTCTAGTTGTTTTAAAAATTTTGTGTGTGATGTATGTGACGTTGCAAAACATCATCGTCTCCCTGTTAATCATGTTTCTTTCCCTAATACTATTCCTTTTCATATTGTTCATACTGATGTGTGGGGGCCTTGCTCTATTGGCTCTATTTCTGGATGTCACTGGTTTATTTCCTTTATTGATTGTTTTTCTCGAACGACATGTGTTTATCTCATGAAACATAAGGGTGAAGCTTTTTCTATTTTTCAACGATTCCATAAGATGGTATCTACTCAGTTTTCTGCATCCATAAAAATTTTACGTAGTGACAATGGTAGAGAGTATATCAACTCTTCCTTTGACCACTACCTTACCACTCATGGCATTATTCATCAAACTTCATGTGCTCATTCCCCGTCACAGAATGGGGTAGCCGAGCGAAAGAACCGTCACTTGCTGGATGTTACCAGGTACCTCTTGCTTACTATGCATCTCCCCAAGTTCTATTGGGGGGATGTTGTTCATACCGCTGCTTATCTCATTAATCGTTTGCCCTCTCCTGTCCTTGGTAACCAAACTCCTCTCACCACCTTATGAGTTTCTCCGACATCCTCTCTTCCTCCTCGCATATTTGGGAGTACGTGCTTTGTCCACATTCCCTCTCTTGGGAGGTCTAAACTCGACCCCCGCGCCCTCAAGTGTGTCTTCATTGGTTATTTCCCTACTCAAAAGGGGTATAAATGTTATCACCCTCCTACTCGTCGGACACTTGTATCTGCTGACGTTACTTTTTGTGATTCTACTCCTTATTATGCTACCTCACTTCAGGGGGAGCCTGCTGTTGAAGTGAGTTCTCCTACCTTCTCCCTTCCGATTCCTCCCTCTAGCGAGAATATCATACCGGTTATTTCTCCGGTTGATCATCCAACTGTTTCTCCCGTTGCTCCTCCCGTTATCTCTTCTCCTCCGCCTACTCGTCCCTTACAGGTTTACACCCGACGGCGTAAAGGTCAGAACACAATGGCTAATCCCATGCTCCCAGACCCTATGCCAACTCTGTCAGAAGATCTCTCCCTCCATGAAGGTATCTGATTGAGTACTCAACACCCTATATCTCAATATGTTTCCATGATACGCTGACTCCCTCTTATAAAGGGTTTTTGTCGTCCCTTGCTTCGGTCTCTATTCCATCTACCTGCAGGAGGCTCTTGAACATCCTGATTGGAAAAGGGCAATGGTAGAAGAAATGGCAGCTTTGGAGAAGAATAATACTTGGGACTTAACCACCCTTCCACATGGGAAGAAAACAGTTGGTTGCAAGTGGGTCTTTGCGGTCAAACAAATTTCCAAAGGCATAGTGGAACGTTTCAAGGCAAGATTAGTGGCGAGAGGGTATACTCAAACTCTTGGCATTGACTATCAAGAAACCTTTGCTCCTGTGACAAAAATGAATTCTATTCGAGTTCTGCTGTCATGTGTTGCATGCAAGGGTTGGGATCTCATCCAATTGGATGTTAAAAATGCCTTCCTTCATGGCAATTTGGAAGAAGAAGTGTATATGTCCCTTCCACCCGGTTTTATCTCTCAGGGTTCAGATGGAAAAGTTTGCAAATTGAAGAAGGCTCTCTGCGGCCTGAAGCAATCCCCAAGGGCGTGGTTTGGACGGTTCCATAGCGCTATGGTCTCCCTGGGGTACAAACAAAGTCATGCTGATCATACTCTGTTTATCAAAAAGAGGGTCAACATGGTAACAATTTTAATAGTCTATGTTGATGACATCATTATTACAGGGGATGAAATTGATGAAGTAAAAGCCTTAAAGAAACACTTGGCACAAGAATTTGAGGTGAAAGATCTTGGCAAACTGAAGTATTTTCTGGGTATTGAAGTTGCCAGATCTAAGAACGGCATTCTCATCTCTCAACGGAAGTACATTCTTGATCTCTTAGAACAAACGAGTCTGAGTGGGTGTAGACCTGCTGACACTCCCATGGAGGTTAACCACAATCTTGGAAGAAATGATGGCGATCCTATAGAAGATGTTAAAGGTTATCAAAAACTTGTAGGGAGATTGATCTACTTGTCTCATACTCGACCTGACATTGCTTACGCCGTTGGAGTTGTGAGTCAATACATGCACTCTCCGAGGGCCAGACATCTTGATGCTGCCCATCGGATCTTGAGATACTTGAAAACTTCACCTAGAAGAGGAATCCTTTTCACCTCCAATTCTGACCTGAAGATCGAAGTTTATACTGATGCTGACTGGGCAGGAAGTGTTGAAGATAGACGATCCACGCCTGGGTATTGTTTGTTTATTGGGGGGAATCTTGTCACTTGGAGAAGCAAGAAGCAACAAGTCGTCTCCAGGTCTAGTGTTGAAGCAGAATTTTGTGTCATGGCACATGACATTTGTGAAGGACTCTGGCTGCGCTCCCTCATGAGTGATCTGGGGTTGAGTGAAACTGCTCTTATTCGGTTGTACTGCGACAACAAGGCTGCCATTAGCATTGCCAACAATCCTGTTCAGCATGATCGCACAAAACACATTGAGGTGGACAGACATTTCATTAAGGAACACATTGAGAAGAAGATCATATGTATTCCCTTTGTTCCCTCAGAGGGCCAACTTGCAGATATTCTTACAAAGAGTCTTGGGGCAAATCTTCATTATGGCTTGATTGACAAGTTGGGCATGAGAAATATAACATGCCCAACTTGAGGGGGAGTGTTAGAATTTATGTTTAGTTTTATTACTTTGGTGTGCTTTTAGCCTTGTATTCTCCCCTCACTATATAAGAGGGGGTGCTTGTTATAATTAATAATGAGTGTTTTTTACCCAATTCTAACAATTCTTATAACCCTTTCCTAGTCCACTTGCATGGCCTTTGCCTATTTTCTTTGTACTTTTTTATTAAGTTTTTTTATAAAGAAAATCCAAAACTATATTTTCTATTTTATTTACTTGAAGAAAAAAAGAGGAGAAAAAAATCTTTTTTTAGAAGAGCACCCCCATGTGAAGTATCTAGTTTCGCTTGGTTCTTATCCTTAATACCAAAGATATTCTTCTGAAACCACTGCATCTTTCTTCTCTCCATCTCCTGCATTACCATTAATTTCATTAGGCCGTGTGGTTTCCTTTACGTTATTTATGAGAAGAGTTTCCCGACATCCTTCTCATTTCTTTACCCAATAAGATACTTATTTAACCCTTTAGATTTTTCCTTATGTTTAATTCAGATGTAGTTAACCGTAGTTCCTGGTGAGGGATTTCTTTGATTGGAATTTATTTTTGATGTAGTTGGGCATACATATCTCGAAAGCCTTGCAAATTTGCTTGTTGACTAATAAATTCAAATATTGCTTTAAATTTTGTTTTTCTCTAAGTATATGATGCAACCTGAATTGCATCCTTATTTATTTTTACTGCATTTTTATTTAAATATTTTGTAGTGCATGTCGGCGCATAAGTGTCTTTTATTTCATGTATTTATGTGTTTTATGCTACGCTTGCACAATCGTTCGAGTGATTTATTGATGTGACCGGCCAATAAGATCTTAAATAAATTGATCCGTCAAATTGGGACTAGGGTTATTTTGGGCAAGCAAAAAATTGAATTATTAAAATATCAATTAAATTTGAAATTAATATTTCTGGTAACAATTTAGCCTAATTTCAGATTCTTAGAATCAAACCCTTGACATCCCCTTTTATTATTCTCATCCAATGTCTCTTTAACATTCCAAATTCCAAAATAGTAGGTCCTCCCAAAACTCCCCCATTTAATATTGTTGAAACAGCTGGCCGTTGAAACTGCTACCATTGCCTCATTTAATACCCTAAATTTTTTACATATATATATATCTCTACTAATATACAAAAACTACTCTTTGGTGAAACATTGCTTGATGTCCCTATATTGCCCTTATAGTTCTATTCATAATTACACAATTATACAAAACTTTATATTAGTATATTATAAAGACAATATCCTTTTACGTAATTACACAACTTTACAATATTAAAATACAAAAAGTAAAAACACTAGATACCCTAAACCTATTGTCTCTAGCTAGGAATGACAAGAGAAAAATTAATGTTTTAACGTTAAAATATAATTTTTTTTACAAAATAAAATTTGTATTCTTGATTTATAATTTTTTACGGTCATTTTGAGTACCCATATGTATATGTTGCGGGTCGGGCGGAGCCCGCCGTCGTCGGTCGGGTACTGTCGCGCGAGGCCATAGGGGCGGGTACTGTCCACGACAAATTTCGCTGCCCACGACAAATGTCGCCGCTCACGACAAATATTGCTGCCCACGACAAATGTCCCACCACCGGCGAATGTCGCATCCCGACAATTGTCGCACCTCGCCGAATGTCGCACCCCGACGATTGTCGCACCCCCGCCGAATGCCCCCAGGGTCGAAGGCCCGTGCCTGTCACTTGTATATATATATATATACTCCACGTGACAAGAGGGAGAGGGGGAGACAGGATAGAAATCGGGAACAAAGAAGTCACCTCTATTACCCGGTAATACCCGCACAGCCCGTCGGGACCTCTCCCTGACGCCGTCGACAGATTCCCCTCACTCCGACGACAACACTGATGGCTTCCTTTGGCTCCGGCGAGTTTGTTGGGGTCTACCACCAGAATCCTCGTCGTGGTCAAGACCGAATGCCCTCATCTTTCTCCGACGCCAACCGTTGGACTTGCGTCATTCCTAGCGGCTTCCTCCTGAGTTTTTCTCCTCCTATTTCCCCAGCCTTTGGATACCTACAGCCCGCCGATAGCCAGCTCTGTCATCTATTGTCGAGTTCTTCCCCTGGCTGGGACTCATTCTGGAGTTCTCCCTGCTAAGCTAGCTCCTAGACAATAGAACTCTTCCCTATTCTCCGTTCTAAACAAGCTGGGGTAATTCATTGCACTGGACGTTGGTATGACCCTTACCGCATTCCTCATCTCAAATTCTGATAGTCTATTTTTATGAATGTCTGTAAATGTTTAAATTTTCATAGAGTGCTTGCCAACTATAACCTTCTTTTTTGTCATTAATTTGTTGTCATCGTCGCCGCTCTTCCGTTTTGAGTAGCTTGTGGATGAAATGGTTATATTGTAGAATGTGCGCAAATATTAGTCATTTTTTGTGGGTTCGTAAAACCTTGATTTAATTCACATGTCGAAGCTCGAGTTGTCATGATTTCACCACCAACTTTAATTTGCGCACAAAATTATCTTTTAAAAAACAATTTCAGATTTTGGGATACATCAGTTTAGTATCCCGCCATCATTTCTAATTATATTTAGGCTCCGTTTGGCATGGCGATGGAGGTCGTGAACGCGGTGGTTATGAACCGTCGCTCAAGAACGCCCGAACTCACCGAATGATCCTCAACCACTTTTATGTTCAAAACTAATTCTCTATTCTTGGTGGCAGTCATAATCGTTGTCATGTCAAATACGCATTCTATCACGGTCGCGTTTTGTCCAAACTCACCGGAGCAAAATCGCCGCACCAAACAGAGCCTTAGTAGCATTCATGTCCGCCGGAATCTAACCATGAATGCTAAATCAAAATTTCAAGAGCCCAATAATGATATCCTTCTCTCAAATCACAATTCAAACACCCACTAAACTCTTATTTGTATGCCTCTATCATCTCACTTGTTTTTTGAATCTTTCCACAATCATATTTCTCTATTGCACTTCAAAAATTACATAAGACCATCTGAAATCTTAATATTCAATTACCCATCAAAATTGCAAAATGAACAGAGTTGACATCCTGGTGAGACAACTGAAAGGTCGCAGATATTGACCAAGATCGCCTTATTTTCCACACTTGCATATCAATTACCACAAGTAGGAAAACAGCTTAGGAAGAATCAGAATATATATATGTTCAGGAATCACTGAATTCAAAATTTAAGCATCCTCGACAGTGAAAGAGATTAATAATCAGATGAGTCGCATGCTCTTATTCATTTTCAGCAGTAACTAAAAGCTTGCAGCAGGTTTCCCTAAAATTTAAATTTAAATTTTATGAAGGACTTCACAAAACGAACCTGCACATCTTCAATGGCAGATCGAAGATCCGGCGAATCCTTCACTGCTTTAAGATGATTCACGATCCCCCACACCACCTGCAGCCTGTCCACGATCCTCTCCAGCGGCTCCACCAGCTTCGGCCACGTCGGCTCCACTGTCCTCTCCAATTCCACCAGATCACCCTCCTGCAACCCCAACACACAAAATCAAACGAGCATTCTAAAACCCTAAACCAAAAAAAAAACATCATACGAGACTCCTCAGCAGCTCCCGGATCCCCGGCCGGACGTGCTTCGCCTCGACGACATCGAAGGGAGGGAATTCGAAGTCTCGGAGGAGGGGGTTCGAATCAAAGCTCTCTTCGGCGGGAGAAGCCATCGGCGAAGAAACGGCGGTGCAGATGCCGGCGGCGAGCTGGGCCGCGGTGAGATTAAGCTGGGTGTGGAGGCAGAGGGAGAAGGATGGAGACCAGAGGGGGCAGAGGGAGGATTTGGGGAGGCGTTTTAGGGAGAAGCGGGGGATTTGGGAAGCACGCCGGAGAATGGGGACGGAGCAAGTGAGAGATATAACGCCGGCCATGAGCACGTTGACGCTTATAAAAACCCGGTTCGCTCGAGCTGAGAATGGCCGGTTCATTTTCTTCGGCGGGTTTCCTGTCCTGCTGTTCAAAATCTAGCCACCATTGTTTTGTGGAGGGGAAGGAAAACTCAGTAATAACAAGGCTCTGTTTGGGAAATCTGTATCCTTTTAAAAAGGAGTTGTTCAAAAGGGAGATTCATAAATATGAGTTTGTGTGTGAACTCGTCCCGGTGGCACGCGTGGAAGGAGAGAGAAAACGGCCGTCCGCAACGATCAAATGGTGCTCGGCTCGCTAGTCGCAAAACGCCCGATTTGCCCCCCCTTTCACGCTGGTTTGTCAAACAGAGCATATATTTTCAAAACTGTATTTTCAAAATTAAGATTTTGTTTGGGTACGTCAGCGTTGTTTTAAAAATTAAATTACTTTACACATAGTTATTATTTGTTAAATTATATAGATATTATTTTAAATTTAGGTTCTCTTTAAATTATATTATCACTTTTATTATAATATCCTTTTTATTAATTTACTAATTTATACATATACGATAAATGTTGGGCACGAATGCACAACGCACATCCAGTTTTTTGATGTTGCGGACTAACTCGATGCCCCGGTCGGAGTGGATTTACTTGGACGTCTTAGCTCACTGAGCGGTCGAGCGCTCACACAATCGATGAAAATGAGAGGTTGACACAAGATGTGATGATGTGGAAAAACCCCTCAAAAGGGTAAAAAATCACCGGGTCTGTGTCGGTCAAAGTCCACTAGCTCCTGGTGATTACAACGTGTTGGAGAATCGGGGCGACATGCCGCTCCCGTTACAGCTTGGGGAGAGAGAAAAAGACTACGACTCCCTGCGGGCAACAGGCTGCGCCGCGCGAGTGACTTGGATGCTGAAATGCGAGGGATGGCCCTGGTGCTCTGATGCTGGGGGCGGCGTGCGCTTGCTTGCAGGGGTCGTCTTCCTCCATCGGCTCACTCCAGGACTTAGGCGTTTTTCTGCTGATGGCGCGTTGGTGGCTGGAAGATGACTTGAGGGAGGAGAGCGGCAGAGCTATCACCTGAGGAAGAAGATGATCGGGAGCAGAAAAGTGAAGAATGAGGAGGCCAAGTGGCTCCTTTTATAGCCTCCGGGAGAGGTTCATGGCGGGCCCCACCACTAATGTAGTGAGTTACTGGGTATACCAAGCTATGCTCTAGAAAAGTTATGCTCTAAGAGAAAGCTAGCTAAGGTTTCATACCAAGCTAGCTAAGTTCATGGCGGGTCTCACCACTAATGTAGTGGCTTGGTCACGGCCTGCGGCGGCAAGGTCGGCCTGGCCGCGAGATCGGCCAGCGGCCTGGCCGCGGCCTGCGGCGGCAAGACCGGCCTGGCCGCGGCCTGCGGCGGCAAGGCCGGCCTGGCCGCGAGCCCGGCCAGCGGCCGGGCCGGCGGCGGCCCGGCCTTGCCGCCGCAGGCCTGCGGCGGCAAGGCCGGCGGCGGCGGCGGCCAGTCCGGCGGCGGCGGCCAGTCCGGCGGCGGCGGCGGCCAGTTCGGCGGCGGCGGCGGTTCCCCCCTAAAGATGGTGGTTTTGGATGAGAGAGAGCAAGTGGGCCCTCCCCCCCCCCCCCCTCATGATTTCCTCATCATGGGGAATTCATGGGGGGGGGGGGGAGTTGACTTAGTCAACCCCATGATCCCATTTTTGATGGGAGATCATGGGGGAGCTTTCCCTATAAATGATGGTGGAACCCATCATTTGATATTAATTTATTTTTATTACTATTCATCTTCTTCATGGATGCACAACGCTGAGCTTCACCTTCATCCTCCTCCATCTTCCTACGCCCACGTCGGCAGCAGAGCAGATCTCCGACGATGAACGTCGGCAGCAGAGCAGATCTCCGGCGATGAACGTCGGCAGCAGAGCATATCTCCGGCGATGAACGCCGGCAGCAGAGCAGAGCATCAATATTTGCTCGAGCCTAAAAAGAGAGGGAGAATGGCCGTTTTGAAAGGGTGCGTTGGTGCTCATCCGGCGAGCCTGAAAATGCGTGTTTTCCACCCTTTCAAACTGGGCGTTTTAAAACGAAGCACTCCAAACACCCCGGTCCGGTTAGAACGAAATGAAGTGCAAAAGGAGTTACAAACAGAGCCTTAAATGGGCCCCACGCCGGAAATAAATATAATTGAAAATCATTAAAGTTTTGGACTTCTCGGCGACCCACATGGTTGATTTCGAGACGAGTTCAAGCGATTTGGACTAGGCTTAAAAACAAAATTTTTGAACCAAACTTGACTTGAGATTGATTCCGAGCTTGCTCGAAATGTAACTGAATTGACTCGAAATTGTGCAATATTTTTCTTTGTTCAAACGTTGGCATAAGCAGAGCATTATCTTGCATGAATGACCGACTTAGGGTTCGTTGGGCATGGCGGTGACCAGTAGCGGAACTAGGATTTTGATGTCGCACGGACACAATCTAAGTACTGTCAATTTGGGGGGTTCGGGGGCAGCGCACGCTGAGCGGGGGTTCGGGGGCAGCGCACCCAATTTTTTTTTTTTTTGCAAAGATATTTTTGTAAGGAAAATATTGAACACAATATTTCAATCAATATGCACATCACAAACATCACCGATCCGGGCTTACCGCCACGGTTAAGTTTCACACAGTATGCCTAAATCCAGACTCGCATGTCGGATTACTAATGCAAAAAATATGTCAGGGACGGACACAATCGACCCCGAGGTTCGCAATGAACCGAGGGAGACACACGTCACGTCCAATTGAAGGCGGGTGGCCCTCCTAAGCAAACTAAAACAGAAAACCAGGGAACAAGAGTAATTACCAATGGTGTGTTCCAGCAACACAAGACAGTTGGAGCTCCAAATCAACCCTTCACGATGGATTCCAGCAACACAATGGTGTGTAACTAACATTAAAATGCTCGAAGATTAGCATGGATGAAATCAGTCAAGAAATTCTGAAATCTCCAGATTTCTGTCCAGAAATCTCCAGATTTCTGTCCAGAAATCTCCAGATTTCTGTACTGAAAAATCATGGATGATTTCTGGACTGATTTCATTCCAGAAATCTGGAGATTTCTGGGCTGAAATCAGTCGAAATCCGTCCAGAAATCTCCAGATTTCCTGTACTGATTTCAGTCCAAAAATGAATGATTTTAAGTGGCTTTAAGCATGAAAGAAGGAAGAAGAAGAAGAAGAAGAAGAAGAAGTTACCAGCAGCGATCTACACGGGAGCAACCGAGCGGGAGCAGCAGTCGTCGACGCCTGGCGGGCTAGGGCACGGGAGCAGCGGGAGCAGTCGAGCGACGATCTGCAGCGGTGTGAATGTGCGATCGTCACCTAGCAGGCTAGGGCACGGGAGCAACGACGGGCTAGGGCACGGGAGCAGCTGGCTTAGCGACGAGATTTCTTCTCTCCCGAAGAAAATCGCAGAAAAAATCGGTCGGGCACGTGCCCTACCGTGCCCAGGGATAGTTCCGCCCATGGGGGTGACGGTCATGAATGTGATGTTTACGAACCATTGTTCGTGAATTCCCAACCTCACCTAAATAACTCTTTCCACTTTTATGTTCAAATTGGGTTTTTTTCGATGGTGGCGGTCATGAAAGTTGTCGTACCAAACAACAATTTTATGATAATATTTTTGTCCAAACTCACCAGTGCAAAAATGAACAGAATATATGGATGGCAGTTAGTGGAAATTCTCCCCCTCGTCTCTAGTTCTCTTCGCTCTGAGGAAGCCACCACCAAAGCGAGGAATCCCGCAACACCGTCAAATCTGCACACCGCCCGCTGCTCCGCGTGTAATCGATCTTCTGCATTGGCCTTTGAAGAAGCTATGTGGCCTCTAAATACAAAACCATATCCAACCTTGTCCTTCTCATCCACTCTTGTTTTTACGAGCCTGTAGTCTCCGGTCGGCAACTTTTTTTGATCCCGTCTTGCCTGCATATCTTCGTTGGTGTACTAGCGTTGGTGCGGCGCACCTTTATCATTAGGGTTAAATGTTTGTTTGAATTCTGAGTTTAGTCTGAACTTCATCAAAAAAGTCCATGAGAATGCAGATCTCTCATTCTTCGTCAATTTTTATGTTCAAAAATAGTTTTTTTACGTGATAGCGAACATAACCGTTGTTTCGCCAAGCACATATTTTTATGACTGAAATGTCGCTTTTTCAGAACGACTTGAGAATACATGCACGTTTGTCATCATCACCAGAAGACGTGTCTGCAAAACGATGACGGTGAGAATAAAACTTTATTAACCATCGTCCCCAAACAAAAGCTAATTTTTCCAAACAATTCAAGAAGCAGAATTGGGGAGAAATTGTAAAAATATTTCAAACAATTCCTGTAATTATGAACTAATAACAACATTACAGAGCAATTTTAGAAGAACTTAAAGGAGCCTCTTTTTTTTTTTGAAAGTTTCTCAGGCGCCAATTAAGTATTACTAATTACAGGAATCTCAACTCAAGAGAAAATTAGAAATAAAAGAAAAATAAAAATCTAATTAATTCTGGGCCACCAAGGGTGCACAGCAGCAAGGGCCGCCCTCTCCCTAGGAGAAAATGAGGCCAATTTTCTTGGCAAAGTCGTCTTCGTCTTCTTCGTCGTCAAGATCTATGTTCATCAGGTCCGTGTTTTCGTCATCGTCCTCCGTCTTGTAATCTCCTCCATCCGCCGTTTCGTAGTCGCATCCGAGCTCTCCCTGATCGGCAAAATCATCTCTCACTTCCAAGGCTATCTGATCAATCTCTGAAGAATTATGAACTCCATCCTCCTCCACAACAGCTTTTGTGTCCTCCGAACCAACTTCAATTTCTCCGAGCGGTTTTCCATCGCCAGAGATTGCGTCGTCGTCAGGCTCTGTTTCTCTACTCCTCTTTCGCAGAGCACTGAGCGGCTTCGGGCCATCAAATGAAACCCGGAATTCAGAATCTCCCGCCCCCGCCGTATTACCGATACTCGTTCCATTATGCTCAGGCGAAGAAATGGAGCGATTATTATTAGAACATCCCTTCAGCTCGGCGAGACTTCTTGGGCCAGCAAAGTTGATTGGAGAGTCTTCATTCGACTGCTTCCGGGTCAATCTTTCTCCTAGCCTTCCCTGCAGACCGGATGGCCTCGCCGGCGACACTCTGTTTCTTTGCCGCCCCCTGCCACCTTCGTGAAAATCCGGCGGAAATTCCGGCGAAGCCGCCTTGGGAAGTGTTATTCTACCTCTCAATCGGCTGCCGATGCTGTTCTTCAGTCTTCGATCTCCGCTAGAGTTATTACGGGAGTACCTCTCCCGCATTCTCGGTTCACGCCTGCCATACGGGTCGGGTTCGCAATCAGAAACCGTGGCGGATAAAGAGCCATTCAGCCGTCTTTGCTTCATTAGCCGGTGACGAAGATCGGTTTCTTCCATTCCGTCCGGACTCCCATGCGTATGCGCCGCCGATCTTCTCACCGGTAATACCGGTTTATCTGATATTCGCTCGGATACGGAGGAAATCCTGTGTCGGTCTCCTTCGCCAGCTCTGTGCCATCGATCTCTATCCGACCTAGAACCAGAATCGTGATTCGAATGACTTCCTCCCTGAATCAATTTACTCCTCAAACCATCTTTTTCATGAAGATAATCTGCATCATCCACCACATCATCAACAAGAACATCAAATCCGGGGGAGGACTCTCTGAAGACCTCCTCAACCTCAACCCATTTGTCGATCGGGTGCCGTTTCTTCTGCCCGGTGTAGAAAGTTCCAGAAGGTTCCTCGAAGATTTCACCGGCTTCCATATCATTCGCATGAAGCTTCTCGGGCTGAACATGTCGTGGTTGAGAAAATCCGGCACCAGCGCAGGCGCTGAATAGAACTCCTGTTGACTGAGATAAAGGAAGCCCATTCGTAGCTGGAAGAGGAAGTCCGATGTTCTTATGCGTGGAATGGTTAATAGAATTCTCCAATGACATGTTGACTTTCGACGATGAAGGTGGCGGCGGGCCTTTGACGGATGGGATTGGTGCCGAGTTCTGCTGATTAATAATATATTCCTTGATTCTCAAAGCTTCCTTCTTGGGTGCCTCCAGCTGAGCGCTGACCGGAGGAGAAGCCTTGACACTCTGCCTGGCTACAGGATTGGCAACAGGCTGTGGAAAATGCATGAAAGGGCACTTGTCGCCCTTCAGGCAGGCGCCCATCTGGAAATAATAACAAGGAACACTGTTCCTGTTCAAATTATACGCAGAAGAGTTCGGCAAATGAGTCGATGTAGCCGCTTGTGAAGCAGCCATAGTAGGCCCTGGAGTAGCCACATGGTTTCCGGCCAGTCCATCAAGTGGCTGAAAGTAGGAGGAGGGCAGAGATTAACTTTCTTAAATATAAGAAATTTGACTATCCAACTACGTGAGATTTTTGGCACTAAACACCGTCCAATTATGAGGTTTTTGCGTATTGCAACTTATATATTTAATTTTGGCACTTTGGATCCAACCAAAAGCTATAATATTGGCATTTTGCACCTTCATACTAGAATGTTTAGGATGCAAAATGCTAATATTAAAGTCTTCCAAAGTGCAAAGTGTCTAAATTAAATATTTAGGGTGCAATGTACAAAAATCTCCTAATTTGAGGATGCTTAGTGTCAAATTCCCAACATCTCCTATACTTTTATAAATGAGAAAATTTGAGGATTACTGCTCATGTACGACACATGAACATTAGCCATCGAATTTCTCGCATTTAGAAATTATAAAGAAAAACCACAAACATAAGTGTGTGTGTGCACACAAGCCGCTGGCACGGTTTCTCGGAAGCCAGGAAGTGACACTAGTCCCGCAGTTCGTTCCTTTGGAAAAGTTTGTTTCGCCGAATATAAATAAGGGACGACGAGCGGCAGGACTACTGTTGATGTGTCAGGCTGCTCATTAAAGCTAAAAGAATAAATATTCTATGAAATGAAGGGGAAATAATGAAGGAAGGTGAACTGACCGGATGGCGGAATAAGCATTTCGGATTCAAGCAGTTGCCGCTGAACCAAAATTTGCAGTCCCTTGGGTTAACCCTAGCACCCTCACTGTGTCGATACTCGCATTCACTTCCCTGCAAGTTTCAACAAAACAATTTTCATGAATATATATTGTGTATGGAATCTTCAGAATGTATAGATTATTTGTAATGCAGCATATCTTCGGAATATATATTGAGCAATCTGGACCGCTCAATTAATTAGATCAGTTCAAATGATAACTTGAACAACTATTATTATATATAAATATAAGATGTATTAAAATATTAACATAGATACATTAACGCTAGCAACTGACCGTTCCCCCATGTTTCCCATTATGTGTGCCCAGAAAAATTTGTGTGGGATACATTGGGAGCTAGTAGGGTCCCGTCACCGCACTATGTTGCGCACGAGGGACCCTGTGTGCGGCCGCTATTGTTTACAAATTGTACAACACAATCTATGAGTCAAGTAGCTTCTGGTATGACTGTAAGTAAGGATATACTCTCTCTAGAATTGATTCACAAAAGTAAATAATTGCTTGTGAAAAATAAAATATAACACATATGAACTTAGGTCCCTTGGGCATGGCGTTGGAGGTCGTGAACGCCGTGGTTATGAACTGTCGTTCATGAATGCCCGACCTCACCTAAGGAACTCCATCCGCTTTTATGCTCAAAATAATTTTTTTTTCTTGGTGGCAATCATACTGGTGTCATGCAAAACACATATTTTATAACTCAAGAATAAGTGTATTTCCTTCATTTATCTTTCTAGGAAGTTCGGTGCTAATGGTTACTGAGTAACTACAGAGAATTTCACTTAAAACAACAATAAGACAGCAATTATTTCTAGGACTAGAACTAGGAAAAATATTGTGCCAGTGAAATTGCTGAGACAAATGATAATGAATCAAATATAACAATATTAACACAAGATAAATAATGGATCTTGACTGTTAACTGCAGTAAAAATTAATTTTTTTTATAGTTATTATACAACTGTCTTTGATTCGCTTATTTTTCTTAATTCATGATGCAAAAAATGTACCATGAACTCCTGAAACAAACTTTTAAGTTCTCCAATCACGAAGAACAGACCAATGTAAAAAGAATTACAATCTACTGAATAAAAAAGACATTCATCAGTGATGCATATAAATGAAAGGAGATGACTTTGAATGTAAACAGTATATTAATTTCATGAATGAGGTATAATCTTAATGTGCAAGATATCTCCTTCCCAAATATGTTCCATCAGAATTTCTCAACACAAAATTGAAGGATTTTGGCTCTGCTTGAGATAGCTGTGGTGTTTGAGCGATGACGGTGTGAGATTGTGATAGTAAGAATGGTAGGGCAGTTACCTAAATCTGAAGCTTCCATGACAACTTTTTTGATGAAAATTCCACTTTTGGGGGTCTGAGCAATATGAACGCTAAAGCTTGACCAAACAGGCACACATACGTGAATGTGATGGCATCTTAGCCTAAAAGCGTCGTCTTTGAAAGATAGCAAAAAACAACTGTGTTTAAAACCACTACCCACTAAACGGCTCTCCCTCAAATAGGGGCTTTGTCGAGAAGGAAAGAAGAAAATGCAAAATCAAGCAACAGAAAAAGAATGGATCACAGCAATCAAAATCCCGAACGTCTACGATTAAGGGTCTGTTTGTTTCGGATTTTTTGCTCCATCTCCATTGGGGGAAAACACCACCGCCAAAAAGCATATCTGGCAACCCTCCAATTCCCGCAGCCACAGCCCCAAAATGCTATTTTTGACACGCACCCCCCCCCCTCCCCTCTATTCCCCACCCCTCCATCATCAACCCCCTCATTCCCATCGCTCCAACACTCACCGCAAAAACAAACAACACCAAAAAAGGTGGAAACCTCAGATTGCAAAGCAAAAAAAAAACTTTGATATAAAAGGAAGAATCACTAATAAAATCAGGCTGTAAGTTAATCCTTTTAGGAGCTTTTTAAATATAACATACCATGAAATACTATTGTCAAATTGAAACCACAAAACACTTATCAAGATCTTCATGGTTTGAAAACATCATAAAACTTGGATCCACACGAAGGTCTCTCTCTAAATCGTGATCCAACACCCTAGATATCAACAAACAAAGAAATCAGCTGAGCAAACCCTAAACCCCCAAAGAAACGTACAGAATACCCACACACACACACAGAAAACATGTCAACCCAGAAGCAAATCCTAACCCAACAACATCCCGAGATCACAACCTAAAAACTCTATCCCAATCTCTTTTCTCCAGTCCCAAACGAAAAAAAAACTACGCACAAATCTACATTCGAAACAACAACCCCAGCTTTTACTTATCCTTGCTTTCCGATCTCAGAGATTATAACGAAATAATACCTTCTTGCAAGTCAGAGGAGAGGCGAGGAAGTAAACACAGTCGGTATTCCTCTTAATGGCTTCCTCCTTCCCCGTCAACGGATGCGGATCGCTCCGTACGCCAGAGGATTCCATGGTCCACGCCGCCGCTCTGATGCCGTAGAGGTCAGATCCACGCAGTAGAACTTGACCTTCAGATAGATAAATCGACCGGAGAAGCTAGAGCTTCAGCAGCGGGCCGGCCGCGGCAGCGGCGGCGGAAATCGAGGACAGAGAAGAAGGGAGGGCGAGCAGAGAGGTAAGATAGCGCGAGGGCAGACAAAGGCGAAGGAATAAAGAAGGGGAAAAACAAAATAAAATTCTTATATATAATAATTAGCGACGGAGGATTTCAACCTTAGCCATGTAATATCTGTCTCATCGAAGGGCAATTCTGGCAACACCTCTCGAGAGCTTGCTTGAGCTCAAAGTGACAAAGATATGAATATTTTGGGAAATACTAATCTAGTCAATATACTATATGAAAACTATATTTTGGGCAGCATTCAAATTTCTAATAATTTATCTTTAATTTTATAAACTGAAATTAATTTATATTTTTTGTTCATTATTTATAAAAAAATGTGCTCTCATGAGCAAGGGCATATCTAAACAACAAAATATGAAAGCTTCTACCTTCTCATAGTCATTTCCCCCTCCCCCCCCCCCCCCCCCATTCAGCCACCATTTTTTAAGCGTAAATAATCAAAATTCATTATCTCAATGAAAAAATTCAAATGGGGGAGGGCCAAGATGATTTTAAAATCTAATTTACAATTAATTTCAACAATTATAAAGATCTTTATATTATTATAAAGAATAGGTAAATATAATTCAGTTGTTAAATAAATAAAAATAATTTGCTTGTCATGTTGAAATATACCTTTGGATGGGGGTGGGGAAGGGAGAAAGGAGGGGCAGCAAAGAAGGGAGGGGTCCCACGCGATACGAAAGGGAGCCATGGGGATGCTTTTAGCTTTTCCCCAGAGTACCACCGCCCCCTATAGAAGGGCACTGATGTTTTTAGTTGTTCCCGCCCGAAGCGAACCACAGCCGTGCCTTATAGAACTGATTGGGGGAAAAGAAGCCTCATTGCACACCGACAAAGCATAAAAATCCGTTGGGGCATTGTTTCTCCTGTGCTTTGAAAAACACGCAGATGCTATTTCTTTGATCGCGCAGCGAAAATCTAAACACAGCTAGAAAAACCTTCATTTAGAAGAAGAAGTAATATAAAACAGCCGGCCTACAAATTCTAAAGTACTCTCATCAGCCTTGCAAGCATATTGTAAGGTTTAGAGTGTTGCAGTATGACTAACCATCAGGTAATTCCTGCTTTTAACTGATTCATAGCAAAACTTACCGTTAGATTACAGTTATATATATTTAGGAAGCCTGCTGCTCCTATTTAAGAGCAAAAACAAAACCAAAATACTAACAGAATTACAGCAGTAACAGCAGCAGCAGCAGCTGGAGTATATGGCTGGATCTACAGTTGCCAATTTATGGGAGAAAAGCCTAGTTTTTCGAGCAGCTGATTAGTCTTGGAAAAATGCCTGTACAGGAGACAGAGAGAGACAGGGCATCATATATATATATATATATGTATATATTCAAAATGGTTCACCCCAAGATGGGTTAAGGCTGCGTTTGGTGCGACTTATCGCGAGTTATTTGCTCAGGTGAGGTTGGACACAAATGTCATTGTCATACCAAAATCTTATGCCTCAAACTAATTTCTTTTTTTGTAGCATTTGTGATACCAAACATACATTTTATGACACTGATGTTTTTGTCCAACCTCACGGAAACAAATAAGCTACAATAAGCCGCGTCAAACGCAGCCTAAGCTAATGGGCAACAACAAATCCACTCACTAATTGATTCACAAAAGTAAATAATGGTTTTTGAAAAAAGAAAATATATCCCATATTAACTTAGGCTCCGTTTGGGAGAACTTATTTTTACCGGTCAAGCGGTTACGACCGCATGAACCTGGTCTTAATTAAGGCCGGGTTCATACGGTTGCAACCGCTTGACCGGTGAAAATAAGTCCCCCCAAACGGAGCCTTAAAGTCCGTTTAGGCATTGGCGGTAGTGAATGTGGTGGTTATAAACCATCGTTCATGAACGCCAGACCTCACCTAAGAAACTCCATCCACTTTTATGCTCTAAATTGATTTCTTTGTGGTCATAAACGTTGTAATGTCAAACACATATTTCATGTTGATAACGTTTTTGTCCAAACACGCCAGATCAAAATGCCGTGCCAAATAGACGATGGTTTGTAACCACCAAATTCACGACCGCCACCACTGTGTCAAACGGATCCTTAATTTTCAGACAAAATAACTAGGAAAACAATTTCTTTCATTTCTTCCTTGGGCGAGGTTGGGTGTTCACGAAGACGGTTCATAACCATCACGTTCACAACTGCCATTGCCGTGCCAAACAAAGCCTAAATCATTTGCTTCTACATTCACAACCGCCATCGCGTTTATGCTCCAATTGGCATGGCGGTGGATGGTTGTGAATGCGGTAGTTATGAACCGTCCTTCGTGAACACCCAACCTAACTTAAGGAACTTCATTCATTTTTATATTCAAAACTAGTTTTCTTTTCTTGGAGGAAATCATAACCCTTGTCATCTCAAGCATATGACGGCGGCATTTTTGTCTAAACTCACCGGAGTAAAAACTATGCGCCAACTGGAGCCTTACTTGTCATCTGGCCTTAAAATGAAAGGGATAGATAATCTGTTACGTGCCCTAGATCGAGAGCGCGTGCACGGGGAAAGAGGTGGGAAGTCCACAACGGAGGAGGAGCGCCGGCGAGCTATGGAGGCGGCTTGCGGCTTGCGAGCAGTGGCTGCGTGTGGAGCGGGCGGCTAGGGTTAGCCTTCCGTGAACCGGAAATTAGAAGATAGGTAGAGAGAGAGAACTAGTGAGAGGAAGAGAAATTGAAAATGAAAATACTCCTTGCTTAGTTCCTTGGTTCACCCCACCCGGGTATTAATAGTCATAACCCAAATGCCCCCTCATTGGGCTTAGACACGGAGGATCAAAATGCGGGCATAAAAAATAGAAAATAAAACTAGATAAGGGTCGGCAAATACGCGACCAAGACGAGACCGTAACATATTCCACATGCAAAATAATACATAAATCACTCAAAAAAAGTAAAGAAGAAGCAATTATTGATCTAGTTACTTCTTCCAGTTCATGGAATATCGAGTTAATTTATTCCTGGAGTGTAGGAAGGACTGCCAGATCAAACTTAAAAGGGATATCATTATGATTAATTTCCATCCTATTAAGCCTTAAATTAACATTTATAAGTTTTGAGTTGTTGGAAAAAAAAAATCTTTCTAATGTAGTTTTAGATATAATTAAATGAAACATACAGAAACAATACATTGTCAAGGAAGACAAACCTGCAACCAAAAAAGCCCCTATTAGCAGACAGGCCTGATGGATGGGCTGCTTCAAGGATATGGTGCTTTGTGCCATCCACTAGCCTGCGAAAAAATATTTAAAAAAACATGATTTTTGAAAATGAAGTTACAATGGCATTTAGTAGATGAGGTAAAATCCATTTAGCTACTAACTTGTAAGATCGAAAAATTTGAAGGCAATCAAATTTGGATGCATAGGTTGATCAGGCCAAATAACTCACTCTCACCGATTAGAAAAAAACATGTGTTATAGGTCAAGGATCCTTCACAAGAGATGATGTGATGGGGATCATGTCATTCAAAAGTTTACACAACGATCGGAGCCGTTTAGTTTGTGTGGATCGACAATCCAAAAAATTTAGTTTTTATTTTTCTCATTTTTGAGCTTATTTGTACAATCGTCATCATCAGAAGATCATGAACAGATGATAGTTCCAAACTCTCTACAAATACGGCTAGATGGTTTCATTTTGAGAGATTGAAAGATGGAAAGAGAATTCCTCCTTGTGGTCACCCGGCGCCAAAGCTGAAGCTAAGGTATGAAGCCTAGGAAATCACCCTCACTCCCCTTGGCTGACCCCCTCATCCTCCCACATTTCCCTCCACTTCCAGCCATCAGCTTGACTGACCACCCTCCCCCCTCCTCTCAAGTTCCTCACAACTCTACATAACTTTCGCAAACCGCCCTAGATGACACAAACCGCTTCATTCCCCGTGGATATTGTTGTTTACTTATGGATATCTTTTTACAAGTCTAGTGTCAGATAAACTTAAATCATATAGTCATTCATCCAGTCATTCTACCCATACATATCACTAAACCTAAACCCGTCTTGTGTCACAGTGTGTTGACAATACAGTCCCGCATCGAGAAACTCATGCAGATTTCTTCATTTAATATAGATTCTGATCGCCGCCGCCTACAACAATTAGTTTTAGGGTGGATGGTTTAGTTCTAATATCTAATAGCCTTCGAATTTGCCAATTTGATAGTCACACCCAACAAAAAACTATTGAGCAAGTCAATATACCATTCAAACAGTTTGGATTTTACCAAGAAAATAGTTGCTTACCTGGACTTGGCTTGAGCTGAATTGCCCCAGAGAATAAAGACAACCCCAGCTTTCTTCTGTGATATTGTCTGTATGATTGCATCAGTAAATGACTCCCATCCTTTTTTGGCATGAGAATTAGCTTGATTCTTTCTCACTGATTATGAAAAAAAAGTCTTCCATTGCAGTCATTGTATGACAGCACATGTATAAATAGAGAACCTTTTAAAAGGATTCAGGACACCTTTAACGATAAGCAGGTTTCACCAATAAAAAGCAAAATAGAAAACCGAGAATCTTAAACTCACGAAACTAGAGAAATTATATTGTTCGCCTCAAAAAAAAGATAAATTCACGGGTAATATGCCGTAATGGCATAAGTTCACTATGAAGATTAGGGTTACAGTATTGAGTACTGTCCCCACAGAAGGCCCGTTACAAAGCATGGCGAGACCTATGGTGTCAAGGGTTTATTCTTTCGAAAAAAACATTTTAATTTTTCATTAGAATGCATGATTTTCCGTCTCTTCCATCTCCAACTGCTAACATACAAAGAGAAGCAAGAGATAGCAGCTGTGTTTTTCAGACCCAAAATCGTACAACTAATAGAATTCGCAAGTTACTTAACAAAGAAAAGCGCTCGCGACTCCTAATAGAATTCACAAATTACTTAACAAAGAAAAGCGCTCGCGACTCCAGCCCGTTGGCGTGCGACTGGATCCCTCTTCTCTTCTCTGGCCAGCCGTATGTAAAGGTTTTTTTTAGGTTTTGCCCCAATCCGTGAGCTTGTTTGGTGATTACTTGATGGATTTCCGTTTCCTTTTTGCTTTTTCCCTAGAAATGTGTACCATTTGTTTCTATTTTGGATCTAGGTTAGAATGTTGATAATTTGATGGTTTATGAAACTACATTACATGAAAATAATGGAATATTGTAGTAAAATGTAAGGCTAGGAGACTACGACTCCGTTTGGGGGGACTTATTTTCGCCGGTCAAGCGGTTATGACCGCATGAACCGGACCTTAATAAGATCGGGTTCATGCAGTCATAACCGCATAATCGGCGAAAATAAGTCCCCCCAAACGGAGCCTAAGAGAAAGGAAAAGTGCTTTGATATTTCATAATTCTTACTAACGGCTGGATACATATAAATAGTAGAAGATGATGCGGGAATTCAACGAGACTAACACTGGGAACAGGAAAACATTAAACAGGAACATAAAGACAATAAATATAGGTGGCGGGATGCTTTGGCTTCTGCAAGGACATTGAGATGGAACATATTACTTCTCCAACATTCCCCCTTCATGTGGACATCCCACGATCTTCATTGCTTCTCTAAACTTGATGAATTTTTCTCGATGCAGGGGCTTAGTCAAGGCATCCGAGATCTGAGCTTCAGTCGGGCAAAAATGGAGTTGGATTGCCCCTTTTTCTACTTGTTCGCGAATCAAGTGGTAGCGCAGCTCAATGTGTTTGCTGCGGTGATGAAAAACTGGATTCTTCGCGAGGGATATGGCTAAGACATTGTCGCAGTGAATGGCCGTTCCTTTCAGCTTCTGATTCTTCTCCTCTTCTTCTGCTGCGCAAGTAGCTTTAGGGTTGATAAAGGCTTCAGCCTGTTTGAGCCAGAGGGTTTCGCAGGCAGTAGTAGTAACAACCATGTATTTCGCTTCTGTTGTGGAGAGAGCAATGGAATGTTGGTTGCGAGAACCCCAGGAAATAGGGTTTGTGCTCTGAAAGAAGATGTAGGCTTCCGTACTCTGACGGTCACTTCGGTCCCCCTCCACAGTCAAAGTCGGAGAAGCCGCACAACTCGGGATGAGAACACTTTTCATAGAGGATGCCAAAACCGACAGTGCCTTTGAGGTATCGAAGAATCCTCTTTGCGGCTTGAAGATGCAGACTGATGCGATCGGAGATGAACCTGGAGAGTAAGTTGACTGCAAATTCTATGTCAGGACGAGAATTAGTGTGATAGATTAAGGACCTAAGAAGGGACCGATAGAGTTCACAGTCGGCCTTTGCTTCTCCATCCTTCCTCTTTTCAAATCGATCACCTGGAGACATAGGTGAGAGAGTGGGGTTGCAGTTTTATAGCTGAAATTTCAGGAGAAGATTGGGGGCATATTGCTCTTGGGATATGAAAATGAACTTGTCATTTTGCACCACCTGAAGCCCCAGAAAAAATTTCATTGGGCCCAAATCAGTCATATTGTAGTGAGTCTTGAGGATGTGCTTTAACTGCTGAATCAAACGTTGTGAGGTGCCTGAGATGGTCAGGTCATCCACATAGAGGCAGACGAGGGTTGAACCAGCATGCCCTTGTTTCTGGTAGAGAGATGGTTCAACTGGGCATTTAGCACATTTAGCATAACCTTGACTGGAGAGATAGTGATCGATATTGGCATTCCAAGCCCGCGGAGCTTGCTTCAACCCATAGAGGACTTTCTTAAGTTTGTACACTTTGTGTTCTTCACCTTGCACCACGAACCCGTTAGGTTGTTCAACATAAACATTCTCAGTTATGACCCCCATTAAGAAAGGCTGCTTTTACGTCCGTTTGGTAGATTGGAACTTGTGCTTGTGCAGCGAAAGCAATGAGCATGCGGATGGTCTCCATTCAAGCAACTAATGCGTAGGTTTTTTCATAATCAACCCCTGGTTGTTGGGAGTATCCTTTTGCAATGATTTGTGCTTTGTGCCCGATGATGTCTCCAGCTTCATTGGTTTTAAGCTTAAAGATCCATTTTAAACCAATGATATTAGTGTTGGGAGGTCTATCTATCAACTCCCAGGTAGCATTGGTTTTAATTGTTTCCATTCTTGCATAGCCATTTTCTATTCTTTGTGCATGATAGCTTTGTCATATGAAGCTTGAACAGAGGAAAAAGTGCCAAGTCACAGGTGGCATAGATATCAGAGAGATTGTGATACCTGAGGGGCAATGAGGAATCAGATTCAGAGGATGAGTCTTCATGAGGAACATCACCGGAAGCAATCGGGCTGGGATGGATGGAGTCGGAAAAAATTCCAGGCTCAACCCCCAGGACCGAGGGCTGGTGAGGATGTGAATGGAAAGATTTTGAGCCCCAATACCAGAAAGCTTCTTCAATGAAGATGACATCTCTAGAAATCGTTAATTTCTTGGTTGTTGGGTCATAAATTCTGTATGCTTTTGAAACCTCGTTGTAGCCAATGAAAATTCCTTTGGTGCTCTTTGCCTCCAATTTGTCACCCTTCTGATTTAGCAGAAATGCAAGGCATCCAAAAGTGTGGAAGTGATGAACATGAGCTTGTTTGTTGAAGATGGTCTAAGATGGCGTTGAGTTGATGAGGCTTCTAGTGGGAGACCGATTCAGGAGGTAAACGGCAGTGCAGCAGGCCTCACCCCAGAAATTTTTGGAAAGGTTTGCAGTAAACAGCATAGCTTTTGCCATCTCGACGACAGTGCGGTTTCTTCTTTCCACGACACCGTTTTGCTGTGGTGAGCGAGGCACAGTGAGTTCCCTTCATATGTCATGATCATTGCAAAAATTAGTGAATGATTGACACACAAATTCCACTCCACGATCAGTTCAGAAGGCTTTGATTTTGGTGCTGAGTTTATTTTCCACAAGAGCTTTAAATTTTTTAAAATAGGAGAGCGCCTCTGATTTGTAGGACAAAATGTAGATCCATGTGTACCTGGAGAAGTCATCAACAAACATTAGATAATATTGTTTACCTCCCGGGGACTCGGAGGAGGCTGGCCCCCAGATGTCTTCATGGATAAGTTCAAGTAGTTTGGGGCTCCTTGAGTTGGAAGAGGTCGGGAAAGCAGTCATGTGGCACTTGACAGTGGCACATTGCTCACTGACACTGAGTTTTCTAGATATTGAAATGTGGAAGGCCTTTGACAAGGGTGTGCCACTGCAGGGTGGCAATGGCATCCCAGTGGAGGTGACCAAATATGGGATGCCATAGAAGGGATTTGTCGAACCCGGCTTCATGACAGTGGAGGGCATTAGCAGACGAGCCAAAATTGAGTGTGAAGACATTGTTTTGAGAGATTGGAGAGGAAACAATCAAGTTGCCAGATTTTTCATAGATTCGGCATACTCCTTTCGAGAAGGACACGGAAAAACTTTTCAGGACAAGTTGTCTGACACTAAGAAGGTTTTGCGCAAGCAGGGATACCCAATTAACATCTGAGATGTGTTTAGTTCTGCCAAATTTTGTGTGAACAATAATAGTCCTCTTTCATTCAATCTGGACAGACTTACCATCCCCGAGGAAAACCTGACACTTGAAGGTGTCATCTAGGGTGATGAAGGAGGTTTTGTCATTGTACATGTGGCTCGAGCAGCCACTGTCGATGAACCAAAATTATTTTTATCCGACTTCTTCTTGAGATTAGAGTAGAATATAACTTTTTCAGTCTCTTTGGATTCTTGTTCGCCATAGTTTCCTTCTTCTTTATGCCAACAGTCATTGTCGAGGTGATTAGGACGTCTACAACGCTTGCATTTCCAGTAGCAATCCTTCATTTCATGATTAGTCTGTTTGCACAGGGTGCAAAACGGTTAAATTTGTCAGGATGTCTGCGGCCTTTCCCTATGCCATGGCCATAAGAAGTGAGGGGCTGATTTTCAGAGTGAATCTTGTGTGGAGTTTGTGGGAATTTAAGTTGCAATTGAAACGCAGAGTCGAGCGGCGGGTATCTTTTCATCATGTCCTCGTGAGCTTGCAAAGAGCCCTGCAGCTCAGTGACAAGAGAGCGGTGAATCGGTGATGTTCCGCGCTTCTTCTATAGCGGTGACAACGCCATCAAAACATGGTGGCAGAGAGCGAAGCATTTTGGGAACAATTTTAGAGTTAGCAAACTGGATCTCCAAAATTCCAAATTTGATTAACAATTGTGTCGGTGCGTGCAATGAAATCTTGAACCTTTTCATCTGGAGACATGATGATCATTTCAAAATTCCGCCATAGAGTTTGAAGTTTTATAGTGACAACCTTCTGTGAACTGGTATTGGCAACTCCCTCTTGGATGATGAGGAGAGCCTTGGCATCAAGTATTTGCTCTTCTGGGCTAGCGGTGGCAATTGTGCCTTCCGGTGCCTTGCTAGTAGCAGGGATGTTGAGACTTTGGTCGACGACACGCCACAAGTCTTGGGAGAGAAATAGGGTTTTCATTTTGATTGCCCAGAACTCATAAGAGTCTCCTTCGAAAAGAGGAACACCAGAGGGAGAGAAAGAAGGTGGAGTAAAAATGAAGCCATGCCGACGGGAGGATGAGAAAATCCAAGGATCAACGGCACGGTGCTCTGATACCACTGTAGTAAAATGTAAGGCTAGGAGACTAAGAGAAAGGAAAAGTGCTTTGATATTTCATGATTCTTACTAATGGCTGGATACATATAAATAGCAGAAGATGCTGCAGGAATTCAAAGAGATTAACACTGGGAACGGGAAAACATTAAACGGGAACATAAAGACAATAAATATAGGTGGCGGGATGCTTTTGCTTCTGCGAGGACATTGGGATAGAACAGATTACTTCTCCAACAAATACCTCCTAAACTTTATTCATCGTGCATGAGAATCTTTGTATTGTGTGGCGGTGCGTGATGTTGATATAAATATACATACCGCAAAGAAGAAGAATAGCGACATTATGCGTGGTTTTAAGTTTGGTAATATCTATTGATGATTAAATTGGTGAGGAGGTTCTTCAGTTAGTGATCATCAACCAATATTGACTCTGATTACAAACACAGTTCACTATTATAAAACACAAGTTCTCTACGGAGGCGGACAGAACAAGTGTGTGATGTAAACAACCTCCTGGCTATAGTGTTATGGACAAGGAGGATGACGTGCTTGAACAAGATATTGCTAGAGAAGAAGTAGACCTGAAACAGAGATCAACAAGCAGGAGGAAATCCTCAAGTAGATATCAACAAAGAGGTCTTACCAAAAGAAGATAATGCAGCACAGAATGGGTCTAAGGAAGATGTCATTAGGGAGATAAATTTGAAGGAAATATCACCAAGAGAGATCAGACTTGAGGAAAGCGAGCCTAAGGAGATCTAACGATTAAAAAAAACTTAAGGAACTGGATAACGTTGACATGTTGGCCAATAATCATTGAATATTACTTGAAATGAAGTGAGCTCTACTTAGGGCTGAGCATAAAAATCGAAACTCGATAATCGCTCGTTAATCGCACGAATTTTCAGTCGAATTGAAATCGGAATTAAATGGTTCGAATCATTTTGACTCGAATCAAAATGACTAGAAATTATTTTCGAGTCGATTTCAAGCCCATCAGGATTCGCTCGATTTATGATTCAAGCCGGCTCGAAATATAAAATATAAAAGTCATGGTCTATATTATAGGTTGCATTGAAATCTGCGAGACGGCGCCTCACGGTAATTGGGAATACGCGTAATGGCGTAAAGCTGGACGATGGGTAGCAGCGGGATTGCGGGAATCAGGAACGTCGGGATGTGCAGAGAAATTGCAAAATCATAATGACAAGCATTTATGATTTCTCTGCCTCTTCAATTTCGTCATTCGGGAATCGGGAAGTGGAACGACCTTACGCGAAATCAGAACAGAACTGCAGAAGCGGCGGCGGCCCGGCACGACACAAGGCACAAGCTTTCTTCCTTACGCAGAAGCAGAACGGCAGAAGTTACGCGCGGCGCCTGTAACCAGTAACCCTGTGTAGGTTGTCCCTGTTACGCCGATTCCTCCGCAGCGGCGTAGCCTCGTTGGGCTCCCGTCAGAACCCAGAAGGCAGGAAAAAGCTCTCTCCTTCCATCCTCGTCTCCTCTTCAGGCTTCCCTAAACCCTAGTTCCCTTCGGGAGTTTGGGTATCTGATTTCAGGTTAAGAATGGAGAACCGCCCCATCTTTCTCTTCCCCATTTCGAGTTTCTCTCTACAAGCTTCATACGGTTTCTTATTCTAGATTTGCTCTTGATTTTCATATAGGGTCTCCTTTGTCCCTCGTCGGAGCTATCATAGGGTTTCTTTGCTCTCAAGAGCTCATCTCTTTTTCTTAGACCACAGGCGCGGGCACCGAGCTTCCACCGAAGTATTTTTTTCTTAAAATTTTGTCACTGCTTTGTGCAATCCTATTAATTTCTTTTTTGTATTTGAATTACTGGATATTGCTAAGATGTCAAATCTAGATTTCTTAGAGTTTTTTTATGTTCATCTTCTGCTTTTAATTTTAGCCAATTTGCCCTATTTCATTAACTTATTGCAAGACAGTTTGATGAAGATTACACGGGGTGGAAATTTGATGGAGTCCGTTATCACTGTTTTACTATTTTATGATATATATTTTTAATTTTTTGGTTTTCATGATTTTTTTTACTAAGCTAGACATTGGGTGGTGTATTCCGGATTACTTGATTTAGGTAGGATCATGTTTTATTTATATTAAGTGGACACTTGAATACTTGATTATTCTTATTTGGATGGGTTTAGGGAGATATATCTATTCTCTTAGTTCCCTTATTTGGAGCCACAAATCCCACTTGGAGTTGGTGCCCTTATTCTAGCCTCACAATTCATCTTGTGGTTGGCAATATCTTCTATTACATAAATGAATGAGTTTTATAAAATCAAGTTACAAAATTGTCAAGCATGCAGAGGTTTGACTCGAAGACGAATAGGTATGAATGCATTAGTGGATGTTCGACTAAGGCTCCGCTTGGCGCGGCGTTTTTGCTCCAGTGAGTTTGGATAAAATGTCATCGCCATAGAATGTATGCTTGGCTTGACAACGGTTAGGACTGCCACCAAGAAAAGAAAACTAGTTTTGAACCTAAAAGTGAATTAAGTTCCTTAGGTGAGGTCGGACGTTCACGAACGACAGTTCGTAAGCACCATGTTGACGACCACTACCGCCGTGACAAACGGATCCAAAAACACCTTAGCTTGAGTTGAAATTAAAAGAAAGCCATTAGCTTGATTTGAGAATCAACACCGTACGAACAAGGCACTATGATTGGTCATAGTAAGAAATGTGAGTTTGCGCACTACACTCACTACATTCATCCAAGAAGAAACTCATATCTTGGTTTTATGTTAATGTGTGGAATATCAATACTAAGAAAAGAAATCTGTTTGGAACAATGAACTTACACAATGCAGTAAAGCATGTTGAGCGTTTCTCAATCTAATTGTTAAACAATAAATGAGGCATTCATGAACCTAACTGAAAACCAAAACATATTTAAATGTGTTCAATTATATGTTGAGCTTATAATATTTTATGAAAGCTTGTTCAATTATCCTGGTAAATGAACTGTCATTATGGCATGGTTTCGAGTTATTCATCGAATGCATTGGTTTGACCGCACCCATATCTATATATTTGGCCGAATTTGTGTAGGTTAGAATTCAAATGTAATAAATGCTATTTGGAGTTTGTTATGTCGCATATGTTATATCTTATGTGAAAAATCATGTTGTCGATTTAAATTTGGTTCAAATTTTATTTTAGTCTATTTTTTGGAATTTATGTTGAGTAATAGAAACAAATTATGTATGTCTCTTTAGCCCTTCATTTCAGTTTTTTTATAGTTTTTAACTAACTTTTTTTTCAGATATGAATATTATTAATTCAGTAGAGAATTGTAGTGACTCGTCATCCTCACCGGTGGAGGATGATGAATTCATAAATCTCGATACAAATGCAATTATTACTGATCTTAATGTCCAAGATGTAGAACTAGTACCCATCTCCATTGACCCCACTCCTACTGAACCTTCATTAGGTCAACAATCTGCTGAAGTAGAGAAGGACAATAAAGGCAAAAGAAAAAGAAGTGAAGTGTGGGAGCACTTTAAAGTTGAAAAATTGAAGGATCGAAGTGACAATATTGTCTCTAAATGGCAATGCAAATATTGTTCCAAAACATATAAATATAAATTCTCTGGATCCACCTCAAACTGTGCTAGGCATATCAAAACTTGTTTTAAGCTTATACAAGTTAGGAAAAATAAAACCATGTTCAATCAGGAGAGAGTAAATATGGTAGAAGATGATATTCATATGCCACCCATTTGTGTATCTGGTTCTTATGATTCAGTTAGCATAAGATAACTTCTAGCAAAATTTATTATTACCGCTGAACTACCATTCTCAATTCATGAGCAGCCTTATTTCAATATATACTCTAAAGCAGTCTTTTTTCAAGAACTTCTTATCCAACAAGCAATTTATTTTTGCCTGCATTGATTGCTATTAAAGAAGTGTTGTATAAATCTTCAACATCTGATGATGAGTTTCTACGTGGCATGGCGAAATCAATGAAAAGCAAATTTGACAAATATTGGAGTGATTGCAGCTTAATCATGTCTCTTGCCATTGTACTTGATCCTCATCGTAAATTATTGTTTATTACTTATGCTTTCAATAAATTGTACAATAACAGTAAGGCAGTTCTTAAAATGAAAGTGGTAAAAGAAAGCATATTCGAGATTTTTTCCAATTATTGTGCTAACAGTGGGATGGAGTCTAATACTTCATTAATCAATTCTGAAAGCTCATCATCAGCTAGAGTTGGGGTAATGAGACATTCAAGTGCAACAACACAACCACAGTGCATCACAAACTCAGTTATTATGGGCTTTGATGATTTCTTGAGTTCTACTTCTTCTGTACCTCTTAAAAATGAACTTGAAGTATATTTAGAGGAAGCACTTGTACAACCTCCATTTGAGAGTAGAGATACATTTAATGTTTTAGAATGATGGAAAATTTATTCATTGAAATATGTGAAGTTATCTAAGATGGCAAAAGATATCCTCACAATACCCATCACAACTGTGGCTTCTGAATCGGCTTTTAGTGCTGGAGGAAAAATACTTGATGATTATAGAAATGCTCTAAATCCAAAAACTGTGAATGCTCTGGTGTGTTCATCAAATTGGATTCGTTCCCAATATAAACATCATGCCAATGTAAGTACTTTAATTTTATTACTCATGAATTGTTTTATTAACCCTCAATTATATCATTGTACTTTGATATGTTTTTTTGCAATCACAGGTTGATATGGATGATTTAACAAGTGTTCTACCAAATGAGATCGTCAGGACTTCTACTAAAGATTAAACTCCAACAAGTAAGATTAGTTGCAATTCCTATGAGTAATGTATATTCCAATTCCTATGAGTATTGTATATTCCAATTATATTTTGGAACCTCTCTTCTTGAAAATTTTCAGTCATTATATTTTGGAACTTTAGATTTTTCAAGGATACCTAACACTTGCAAATCATCTAAGAGAGAAATTGATGTTGCGCTGTGTCACAACGCTTCTCTAAAGGAAGTGTTCTAAGCTAGTCTCAACAGTGAGTAATCAAACATAAATTCGAATGGTAACCATCAATTATAAATTTGATATAATTTATATACATTTACTCCAAAACATTAACTTCTTTAACCTCTATCCTGCTCCAAAATGTATAAAAGGCTGGACAGGATTGGACAATAAAAAACCACAAACTAGATTAAGTTCAATATTTATATATTTGCATAAAGATGGAAGAGATGTAAAATTGTATTTATTTGCTCAAACAACGTATAACACTTCGGCAAGTAAATATCCAGTTATCTAAATCATCATATTGACTAAATCATCAAATTCTAATGAAGAAATATCTACAATTCAAGTGCTAATTGAGGACACTGTGTTTATGACAGCTCCATTTTAAGGTTTTGATACGCTTGTCATGCCTATTAAACCTTGGCTTAGCAATGCATATTAACCTAATTACTAAAACCACTAAATGAAGTGCATTATATGATAGCAAATTTTCTCAATTTATATATCTTTCATTATATGATGTTTTCCTCTCTTCTGATGATAGAGAATGCTTGTACATGAAATAGTTTCTCCAGTCTTTCGCCAACAAGTAATTTAATTTGCGTCAATAATCTGAAATGATATGACTATTTTTGACCTGAAATTTGATTGTATAAATGTTTCTGACTTGGCTTCATTGTCTATGAATTAGGTTGCAAGTTTTAATTCAGAAGGAAGGAGCAGAAGCGGAGCGCCGAAGAGCATTTTGTAGACTTCTATAGCAGTATATCATAATCAACTAAAAACAAACTTTTTTGAAGTGATTTTCTAATTTGGACATGGATTGTTATGGACTTTTATTACACTTTTTATGTCTTATAAATTGTTTATTTTGTAGTTTTGTTATATTTTTAGTTAAAATGTCAAATGACTCAATTGTATCAAATTTGTAAGTACTTCAATTTTTAAATTTTTTATGAAATTTTAGAAATTGGATTTATAAACTTTTTAGTAATTGGAAAATTTTCAAATGCCAGCAAACTTATATAGTAATTGGGAGCTGGATGACTCGACTCCATAATTGTTGCTAGTGAACGGATGAATTTTTAAAGATAACTTTTTAATAAGAAAAAAATATATTTAATAAGAAAAAAATATTTTTTTAATAGTAAAAAATTAATTCCGAGCTGGCTCGAAATTGATTCGAGCTGGATCGGAATCGAGTTGATTTCAATTCGAGCCGACTCCGAGTCGAAAATTTTGATTTCGAGCCGAGTCTGAATCGCTCGAACTCGACTCGATATCAGCTCTAGCTCTAGTGCATGGTAAAATAGAATATGAAGTTTCAGCCGTGAAAAGATTTGAGCATGCCAATGAAATTGCAAAAGATGGTTATTCATGCAGCTGGAGACTGTTGTGGGGGTCGTGGACATGGAATTTCTTCAATGGCTTAACACAAGCAGCAGAGCAATAGATAACGAAAGCTCGATGAAATAATAGACAATGTGTGAAGTATTAGGGTCTGTTTGGTGCGGCGGTGCGGTTGTGACCCAGTGGTTGGAAACTACAGTCATGAACACAGTGGTTGAAAATTGCAGTAATGAACGCGGTGGTTGGAAACTGCGGTCATGAACGCGGTGGTTGGAAACTGCGGTCATGAACGCAGTGGTTGGAAACTACGGTCATGAACACAGTTGCATTGTTTGAAGAAATTGTGTTTTGTGTGCTGTCACAAAGGCTAACCCAGTTTTATCAGTTTGTCGACGCGGAACTGCAGTGGCTGTAGGAGTGAAAAAATATACAACAACACTCAAGCCTTTATCCCACTATAGTGGGGTCGGCTATATGGATCCTTTGTCGTCATTGTGCCCTATCTTTTGTCATAATCTCACTAATGACTAAGTACATCATGTCTTTCCTTAAAGTTTCACTCCAAGTCTTTATTGGTCTATCCCTCCCTCGTTTAACATGCCTAGTGACTAGACTCTCACAACGCCTTATAGATGCCTCTAATATAATAAAAATTGTAACCCTAAACAGATAAAAGTGTCATGAAACTTTTGGGAGTCCTGTTAGAACATGTGGAGTTTTGGCGGTCTGGATTGGCGGACTGATCTAGCAGTCTGATGGTTTGGTCTGGCAGCCTGCCTATCTGGCGGTCTGCCTATCTGGCAAGTCTGGTTGTGTTATCGCACGGATGATAGAGCACAAGACCTGGCGACCTAGTCTGGCGGTCTGCCAGTTATTCTATGTAACCGCACCGGAGTATTGCAGATTGCAATGCGGTCTGGCAATCAGCAAGGGTTAACCGCACTCCGTATGATGATCAACGAGTTAATTGTGGTGCAGTCTGGTGACTATCAGGGACTAACCGTTGTTGTCTGATAGAGCCAAGGTTTGGCGATCAGCAAAGATTAGTCACAGTTGCAGTCTAGCGGTTAGTATCTGCCTAACCGCCCCAGATGGCCTTGCGTGTTTACCGCAACTGTGATGTATGGTGGTCAGCAAGTGCTAAGGCAGTTGTGGTCTGACGGATAGAGGCCAGCGGATTCTTGTTGATATTGTCTCAAGGTCTTTATGTAGTCGTGTGGTTAGCTTGTTTAACTGCACAACCCGCGTAGACTGAAATTATATATCCGCCTAGTCGCCCGTGACAGTCGTTTTGTATCGTCTGTTGTATTCTCTCTCTACATCCCCTTTTCTATAAATAGGTGGTCATACCTGTGTAATATTTATCTTTTTTGAGCAATAAAAATCATATTATTTAGACTTTTTCACATAGTATCAGAGCTCATCGGTCCATTTGCTCTATTTTTTGGTTTTTCGGGTGTGCGGCAGGGCAAGCGGTCTCCTATTTTTTAACCGTCTGCTCTTCTCTTTGCTTTGTGCAGTTACTCACTTAACCGCATTCTTCTTCTCACCTGGTGGTTTGTGCGGATTTCTTTTTAATCGCGTTCTTCTTCTCTCTTTGCTTTTCGGTTCTTTTGCCGCCCACACGCCCTTTGCTCCTTTTTGGTTTGGCCTCTCTCTAACCGCGCGGTTAGAGTTTTCTTCCTGTTTTCTTCTTATTGCTCTTCGCGCTTTCCGCAGTCTTAGCTCTCTTCGAGCGGTCTCTCTCTGTCGGCGCAGATAGTCTTCTCTGTCTGGTTTCTCTTCTCGTTATGGAGACTATGACCTTTTCCTCCTCTACTCTGTCTGCGCCTCCAGTTCTAACTGCTCGCTTTGTCCCTACTCCTTCCGGTAATCTTGGCACTGCTTCCAAGCTGACTGACCCAAATTATCCAGATTGGAGTGTTTTCTTCATCTTTTTGTTACGTCTCAGCGCAAACGTCATCATCTTACTGATGACCCTCATGTACGAGGATCTGCTACCTTAGATGAATGGGACGCCAGTGATGAGTGCCTACCCGTCATTCGCCATGATGAGAAATTTAAGCTTGCTTGGACACATCTTGCTACTCTATATTCCAAGGGAGCTCACGCTTTGCGCATATACATGTTGTATGCTGATCTGTTTGCCCGTCCCACGATGGCTCCTGTTGTTGTCTACCAGAAAGAAGGTGCAAGCTCTTGGTGCTGAGCTTTTTCAGCATTGCCCCTTCTCCGATGATCTTGTTGAACAACGCAAACACTTACATGAACTTATGGTGGTGTGTTATCTGCTTCGTTTGCCATAATCTTATGATATGACCAGGTAACAAATTCTAGGATATACCGACTCTCCCACTCTTGATGTTACCGTTACGTGCACCTTCGTTGTCACTACTCTTCTTCAGCGTCCTTTGCTTGCCTCTCCACCTCCTCCCGACACTATTGCTCATCCAGCTCGTCATGGCAATCCTAGTGGTCGTGGAGATCACTCTGGTGGGTGTGGTCTGTCTCAATACCTTTGCTCTCATTGTGGCAAGACATGACATCTTATTGATCGTTGTTGGGTCAAGTATCCACATCTCCTCCCTCCTGCGGGTGACACTATCACGAAGAAGTCAACATCCCTTGTCTCCTCTTCGGGTAGTGCTCATGTGGTCACTAAGGGTAGGTGGCTCCTTGACTCTGACACTACTAATCATATGACGGGCAATTCTCTTCTTTTCTCCCATTTGAACAAACATAATCGGTCACCTCCGATTTTTATTGCAAATAGTTCTCCACCCCTGTGTGCGAGACTGGTACAGTTCACATCACTCAGTCTCTACAACTTGAGGACACTTTATACGTCCCAAATTTTTTGTGCAACTTGTTTTCTGTTACTTCTCTGTATAAACAACTGAATTGCACGGTTACCTTTACTTCCGTTACTTGTTCTTTTCAGAATCTACATCCAAGGAGGCGATTGTTACTGGGACTGAAGGTGGCGGCCTCTTCTACCTTGACAATGTCTCTGCTCTCTCTGCATCTACTTTTCTTCTCCAGTGACATCTTCATCTTGGTCATCCTCCTCCTCGCCTCCTTTACCAGCTCCTACCCGATCTATCTCGGGGAGATTCCTCTCTCAACTGTGAAACTTGTCAACTCGATAAACACCACTGCTCATCATTTCCAGCAAGACAAGTATGTAGTTCTTCTCGTCCCTTTGATATTGTTCATTCCGACATTTGTGGTCATTCTCCTACTAAGTCTGTTGGTAGGGGCAGTCTGTATTTTGTCACTTTTATTGATGATTTCTCTAGATGTACCTGGTTGTATCTCTTAAAAGAACATTCTGAACTCTTCTTTGTGTTCACTACATTTTATAATGAAATACACACACAGTTTGGTATGTCTATTAAAGTGATTCGTATTGATAATACAAAAGAGTATCTTAGTCATCAATTCTTAATTTTTGTATGCATCATGACGTTATACATCAAACTAGTTGTCCGTACACTTCCCAACCAAATGAAATTGTTAAACCCAAGAAGCGTTACTCGCACTGTTCTCACTCAAATGAACGTCCCTCGATCATATTGGGGTCCTGTCGTCCTTATCTCTTGTTATCATTCGTATTCCTTTGGTTCTCAACGACAAAACCCCCTTATTCATCCTGTACCCCGATGCCACATCATTTCCTTTACTTCCACGAGTTTTTGGTTGTACGGCGTTTGTTCACTCTCCTTCTTTTGGTCGTGACAAACTCTCTGCTCGTTTCGTTAAGCGCATCTTCCTCAGCTACTGTCCAACTCAAAAGGGGTATCGGTGTTATGATCTCCCTCTCCGAAAATAATATGTTTTCGTTGATGTCACTTTCTTTGAAGATGCTTCTTACTTTCCTTGAGCCTCTACTCTCTCACCATCTGATGATCTCCCTCCTCTACCTATTGTCTCTGCACCTTTACCTGAGCCTACTCTTCCTCCTCTTCATAAACCAGATTCCGTTTCTCCATCTTTTTCTCTTGATACTGATTCTCTACCTTTGGAGTCGTTGCTGACAGTTCTCAGGGCAGCTGTCTCTCCGACAGATGGATCTGATACTAAAGACAGGTCAGACCTTGATCTTCCCATTGCTCTTTGAAAGGGGATTCGGACGTGTACTCAGCATTCCATTCATAATATTGTCTCATATGCTCGTCTATCCCCATCTTGCAAAAGTTTTGTTCACCCCGACTACATATCAAGAAGCACTTGTTATTCTTCATTGGAAAGTTGTTATGGACGAGGAGATGAAAACCTTAACCGAGATGGGCACTTGAACTCTTGTCCCTACTCCAGGAGCGGATGTGGTTGGGTTTCGTTGGGTCTTTGTAATCAAGTTTCATCCTGATAGTAACATCGATCGTTATAAGGCTCGACTGGTTGTCAAAGGTATTACTCAGACATATGGTGTGGACTTCTTCGACACCTTCTCCTCAGTTGCTCGCATTATCACGATCCATGTTCTCCTTTTTGTGGCCATTAACAAAGATTAGATGTCAAGAATGTCTTTCTTTATGAAGATCTGCAAAAAGCGATATACATAGAACAACCTTCTGTGTATGTTGCTTAGGGGGAGTCTTAGGGGGCTTGGTTCAATAAGTTTAGCAAAGTTATCTCCGTCATTGGTTTCGCTCAGAGTTCTGCAGATCACTCTCTCTTCATACACAAGACTTCTACAGGGCTAGTTGTTCTTGTTGTGCATGTGGATGACATTTTTTACATGTGATGAGGAGGGGATTGGTCTAACGAAAAAACATCTTCTTCAACACTTCGTTGCGAAAGATAAATGATCTCCTAAGTACTTTATGGGGATAGAGATCTCGCAAAAACGCAACTCAGTAGTGTTCTCACAACGGAAGTATGCATTGGATCTTTTACAAGAGACAGGTCTTCTTGGGGCTAAACCTGTTCGATGTTCAATGACTATTGATGATGACAAGTGTTGGAGTAAGGATTCTCCTCTTCTTTCAGATAGCACCAAACACAGACTGCTTGTGGGAAAACTCATTTATCTGACAGTCACAAGACTGGATATCTATTATGCGGTAGGCAGTGTTAGTCAGTTTATGCGGGCTCCCAAGGGGTGTCATTTACAATCAGCTCTAAAAATCTTGAAATATGTGAAAGGATTTCCGATGAAGAGGCTTCTATTTCAGAAGAATAACCATTTGAGGTTTGAAGTCTACTCTGATGTCAGCTATGTTGATGATAAGAAAGATAGAAAATCAACGTCTGGTTTTTGCACCTTTGTAGGGGGAAACCTAGTTAACTAGAAGAGCAAGAAACAATATGTTGTATCCAGGTCAAGTGTTGAAGTTAAATACAGAAGCGTGACTTTGACAATTTGTGAGCTGAAGTGGTTATGGGCACTCATGCATGACTTAAGAGTTAGGAGAAGTCTATGATCATCTCCTGCCAATGTTCTGTGACAACAAAGCCGCTATATATATTTTAAAGAATCCAATTTTTCATGAGAGGACAAAGCATATTGAAGTTGACTATCATTTTATCAGAGAAGAAATATTGAAGAATCAAATATGCACTCTGTTTGTCACCTCTGATAAAGAACTAGCAGATGTTTTTACCAAATCAGTGTGCTCTTTTTCGAACAACTGTGACAAGCTTGACACGATTGACATATATGCTCCAGCTTGAGGGGGAGTGTTATAATATGTGGAGTTCTGGCGGTCTGACAGTCTGGATTGGCGAACTGGTCTGGCGGTCTAATGATTTGGTCTGGCGGTCTGCCTATCAGGCAAGTCTACCAGTGTTGTCACACGGAAGATAGAGCACAAGTCCCGGCGATCTGGTCAGGCGGTCTGGGAGTTATTATGTGTAACTGCATCGAAGTACAGCAGTGCGATCTGGCAATCAGCAAGGGTTAACTGCAGTGTAGTCTGATGATCAGCGAGTTAAGTGTGAGGCAGTCTGGTGACTATCAAGAACTAACTGTTGTTGTCTGATAGAGCCAAGGTTTGGCGATCAATAAAGATTAGTCACAATTGTAGTCTGGCGGTTACTATCTGCCTAACAGCCCCATATGGCCTTGTGTGTTTACCGCAATTGTGTTGTCTGGTGGTCAGCAAGTGCTACGACAGTTGCGGTCTGACGGATCGAGGCTAGGGGATTCTTGTATGAGAATTACTTGGTGGAGGTTTAGGTGGACATTTTGGACGAGACAAAAACGATAGTCATAGTAGAGGAGCGGTTCTATTGGCCTGGGATGAAGCGGGTTATCGCAAGATTTGTCAATAGTTGTCGTACCTATCAGGTGGCAAAGGGCAATAAACAGCCCGATAGATTATATACATCTTTACCGGTGCCTAGTATGCCTTGGCAAAATGTTAGCATGAATTTTGTGATTGGGTTGCCGTGTACTTTTAGGAAGCACGATTCTATTCATGTGGCGGTTGATCGGTTTTTTAAAATAGCGTATTTCATCCCCTGCAGCAAAATCAATGATGCCTCACATATTGCTCATATTTATTATAAAGAGGTTGTCGCACATCGAGCGATACCTAAGACTATCGTTACCGGTCGGGATGTCAAATTCACCGATTATTTTTGAAAGTCACTCTGGAGAACATTAGGTACTAAACTTTTATTTTTGACTGTTTATCATCCGCAGACAGATATGTCAGACTGAGGTTGTAAATAGGAGTTTAGAAAATTTACTGCGTTGTTTGGTAAGAGATCATCAGGGGAATTGAGATCTAGTTCTTCTGCACGCTTAGTTGGCCTATAATAATTCGAAGAATAGATCTACGGGTTTAACTCCAAATGAGGTTATTCACGATCACACTGCACGAGTGACGCTAGATTTAGCGCCTTTTCTATCCACTCTTAAGACTAGCCAGTTTGCACATGACTATGTATTGCATTTGTATGATTTGCATAAAGAAATTGGGCGAAAATTACATAGTACTTATGATTTATATGTCAACTAAAGCAAATAAGCATAAAAGAGCTACAAGTCTTAAAGTGGATGACTTGGTGATGGTTCGGCTAAATCCGTAATGGTTACCTTCTGGTACCGCAAAGAAGTTAGTTGACCATAGGATTGGACCCTTTCGAGTGGTAAAGCGGATTGGGCAAATGCATATGAACTTGAGATGTCTTCTGTTTGGGGAGCAAATCCGATTTTTAACGTAGCCGATCTGACTTTATTCCATGAATATCCACATGAGTCTTTAGATTTTTCCTTGCATTCTCCTCTGTTTGATTCTTTTGGATTGGTGAGTGATAGTGAGGAGCCACATTCGGGACATACCGACACTCATTCAATCACTGACACGTCACATGCAGTTCTTCCTTTTCCCACTGATAATTTTCAGGTCGAGCATGTGACACTAGGTGATACTACTATACCAGTTCCCAGAGCAGCTGATAGACTTCCACGACATATCTTGGTTCCCGAGCAGATCCTGGATGACGAGATAGTGACTACTGGTGATGGTGGTTTTCAGAGGAACTTAGTATGTTGATGGTGATCGACGGCACGCACGTGTCTATTCCCGCGGAAGGCGGTGATCGGCGACCCGCTTGGGCAATCCGAGTCCGCGGATGCGCCTGGAGGGTCGTTCCGAGTCTACTTCATATATTAGTTTATTTTATTCTGATGTATTTAGCCCTCGGCCGGCCTGAGTATTTATAGTCGTCCGATCGGGGGAGCCATAATTCTATTTGGTTTTCCCTCTTATAAATATGCTATCATGGGGGCCGGCCAAGGATCAAAGGTTGCCCTATTGCAATCTGCTAGTCTCTTCCTTCGGTGGATTCTGAAGGCGCCTCCTCCTCCGTCCGCTTCTGCCGCCGGCCACCGCCCTCCAGCCTCCAATCTAGATCCCAACCCACTCTTTCCAGTGAGATCGAACCCATCCCCTCTCTTCCCGTTGAGTTCTAGTCCCTCCTGCACCCGTCGTGCCTTCCCCACCCCAAATCCTGTCGCTACCGATCAACCCCGCTGAATCCTTATCCAGCCCTCATTCCCGGCCTCCCTCCCCTCCCTAGTGCTGACCACCCTCCCCTGGCCCATTCCCGCACTCCTCTTCCAAACCCGACCCAGTGGGCCACCCGGAAATCCCGACTCCCACCTATGTTAACACCACCCGCAGCCCACTCTCTTCCTCTACCACTCGAATACCCCTCAACATCCCTGATCCACAGCTTTCACCACCGACCTGCCTTCTCGTGGAACCACTCGTGCCCAAGGGCGACTACACCGGCGCCTTCCTCCAACCCGAATCACGCCTCCCCCATGCATAAGCAAATCAAGGTATAAGTGTTAAGTTTTCTTGCTTGAATATGTTGGTTTGAACTATTGTAGTGATTTGTTGGATCTTTTATTCTATTGCACTATATTTGTTGCGTGATTTGTGGGACGCAACTGGCGCACTTCAATCGAAATTGCGCCTCACTTTGTTGGTTAATCATAGTTATTCCTTATCGTTAAGTCTTGCTTTCGATCGTGCTAATCGTGCTCATAGTGTTGCTAAAGAAAATTATTACTTGCTATTGGATCTTTATTTTGGATTCTTCTCATACTTGCACGCGCACGACATTTAGATCATAGCCTCATTTATATTACATTTTAGCGCATTGTCGTTTTAGCCAGTCTACCACTGCATCACTATACCAGTTCCCAGAGCAGTTGACAGGCTTCCACGACATATCTTAGTTCCCGAGCAGATCCTGGATGACGAGATAGTGACCACTGCTGATGGTAGTTTTCAGAGGTACTTAGTTTGTTGGCATGGAAGACCAGAGACCGAGACCAGCTGCCGAGGAGTTACAACGTATGGATGCTAATCTTCTACAGCACTGTCGATCAAAGCACTCACCAGAGATGAGTGATTTCGAGAGCGGGAGAGTTGGTGGAAACCATCCCAGATCAGGTCGACGCAAAGTACCCAACGCCGCACTCGTCTGAAACCCTGCCAGCCCTGAGTTATTGCATTTTATTTTGTGTTGTTTTGCATTGTATTTTAATTTTATATTGGGACATTTTATTTTATTTTATTCTTTCGTTCTTTCTCTCCTAAATGAAACATCAAAAGCATCGACCCAAGAAGCCTTGATAAACCCGGGGTTCAGGAAATCTTCCTCCAAATCGGCCAGAACCGCAGATGCCTTCCCCGACTTCATCGTTGCACGCGGTTAGCCCCCCCCCCCCCCCCCCCCCCCCCGCACGTCTTCCGATCCAGCCGCTCCGCAGAGCACAATCCAGTGGCGTCCATGCTTCCGCTCCGCACATTGCGCGTCTTCTCGGTCGTGTTCCGCTGCCACGACCCCCTCTCCCTGGCGGTTTTAGCTCCTATCCAAGTTTTTGTCATGGCCGCTCTTCTTCCACAAAGCCAACGGTTGGGGAATTATTTTTTTAATTTTTTTTGTTATTGATTTTGTTGATACCCTATAGAAAGGGTTGGTGTGATTTTTTTTGGGCAGATGATGAAAGCTTGTTGTTGCTTCTTATTAGAGTTGAGGTTGGATGAGAGATTTGATGCTTGCTGCTTGCCTTCCGTTGAGAGGGAAGTTGATGAAAACTTGATGTTTCATTTTTTAGCTTTTGTGTAAAGTTGGAGTGAAGAGAGAAGTTTGATGTTGTTTGTTGTTTCCGATTTGGGAGTTGAAAAAAAAGTATGTTTGCTGCTTCTGTGAAATGAATATGAAAGTTTGATTGATTCTGTAAACAGTTGAATGCAATTTAATTCTGTGTTTGGTGAGAATTCGTGGAGCCACTAGTGTGAGAGTGAGCGGATCATTTCCTTGGTGTCGTGTATGATAGCGGCTGACCTGAGAGCGGGAGATCAAAGGTGACGAGGAGCACCTCGTGGGATCACCGTCGACTTTGATTGCGGAAAAACGATTCTTTCCATAGGTAATTTGTTTCTTCACCCTCCTTTGCATGTGTCTAAATTTTCTCTTTAGGATAATAGAATCATTTCTGAATTTTCGATTGGATTTTGTCAACGAACGCTACGTCGAAAACTCCAATCAAAAGCGTAATTTGGAGTTCACGATTTTCGTTTTGTTACGACAAGAAGAAAGGAATGAAAGCTACAAATCTTCTTTCCCAGTTTTTTATTTGAACTATTTTCGAGAAAATAATTTTGAAACAAAAATAGTTAATTTTATGCTTTACAAACAAATTAATAGTTGTTTTTTTAAGATTATGCAAACAATCCGCTCAATTTTTTTTTAATTAAACGAAAATTAATTTAGTCATCGCATGCATTAGGGTTTATTCTTTACCCTTATCTTAGATGAGCTCACCAGACATATCCAACAAGCAATACCTTGGTGTTTATTGTTTGCGGATGATATCATTTTGGTTGATGAGACGCGCGAGAGTGTTAAAGCAAAACTTAAATCTTGGCGAGATACTTTAGAAAAGAAGGGTTTTAGGTTGAGCAGGACAAAGACGGAGTACATGGAGTTTAAATTTAGCAGTACAAGAAGGATGGATGACTTTGTTATTAATGTTGAAACCGGAAACCGGCCTCTGTGGAGTTCGACCCTTGGGGAAGGGGTGATCTCGCACTTACTTCGCTCCTGCGGGAAAAATGACAAGGGGGAGAAGACCAAGGGACAAGACCAAGGGCCCGGCACGGAGGTCCCACCACACACCCGGAAGATCTTAGAGCGCTTCCCCTCCTTAACCAATTGCCGGGCTAAGGTACCTCAGAAAGCGCTATAAGACTTGAGAACTAGTAAGCGTGCCTTCTGAAGTACCCCTTGGGTCCTATTTATAGATTACCTCGGATGGTCTGCGAATAACCCGCCTCTGGTGGTCTGAATTTACTAAAGAGCCCCTCGGATTGGCCTGCCAACAGCCAAACCCCGCTGTTCTGGCTGGTTATACGCACCTCTTGTCGGGTCACCTCCTGTCATTTGGAGGGAGGTGGGCAGCAGCCGACCCGCCTGAGAGAGGCGGCAGGGGCCGGCTCGCCTAGGAGAGGCGAGTGGAGGCTGGCTCGCCTGAGAGAGGCGGCTGGGGCCGGCTCGCCTAGGAGAGGCGAGCGGAGGCTGGCTCGCCCGAGAGAGGCGGCTGGAGCCCGGCCCGCCTAAGAGAGGCGAGCGAGGTCTGGCCCGCTTGAGAGGGCGGCTGGGGTCCAGCCCGCCTGCTTGCTTGGGCCCCTTCGGCGGACACGGGGTTGTACACAATCCCCGATCTTTGCGTGCTTTGCAGAAGCTCGGAAAGAAACGTCCAACCCTCGTGTCCGGCGACGACCTTGCTGAGCTGGAGGGAATCTTTTGGTGGGGCCCACTTTTTGCTATAAATAAGCCACCGGGCCTTCGATGACTGGCCCTCTCCTCTTGCTTCCTGCGTGATTTGTGACCAGGAGATGCCTGCGTCTGAGGAGATATGTGCTCGGTTGGCAGCCGCTAGGGAGGAGAGTCGGGAGGAGGCCCTCGCGGCCGCCCCGTGGTTGGCGCGCAGATCACCCGGCCCGCCGTTCAAACCGGTAAAGGGAAAGATTGTCCGCCGTTCCCCGCCGAGTGATGGCCAGGGTTCTGGCGGCTCCGAGGTTGAATCTGGGTACGTGGTTTTCCCCTTCGACCTGTGTTTTCCACTGATTTTTCCCTTTGCAGGAGATGCCCCTCGAAGACGCATTGGAAGGGGGCTCCGGGAACCTCGCGGATCCTTCCGTGGAGATGATTGACCTGGGCACCAGTCCCCTTTCCCCGGCGCGCAGCCTTCCTGCGACTCCTTCCCCGCCGAGAGTCCAGGGTTTGGGGAAGCCGCTCGTCGCCCCGGGAGGGAAATCATTCCAAGGTCGGCCGGGTTCTTCTCGGCCAGCTGACGACGCGGGAGACGTGCAGACGCCGGGTAACCCCCCTGAAATTAACCCGCTCGCCGCTCGTCTGTTTCTGACCTTGCTTCTGCAGGATATCGCGTCGTTTCTTCTGATGTCGAGATGAGCGAGGGGTACTCGCCTCTCGTGGAGCCGGAGAACATTGCGAACTTCTTGGGCGACCCGCGCGATGGCGAGAAGATGAAGGCGCAGGTGGCGCGAATGTTTCAGAAACACTCGCTGCTGCTCAATGAGGCCTTCGTGAGGATGGAGAGAGACAGAGCCAAGGCGGAGGAGCGACTCGCTGCTTTGGAGGGGGCAAGGGGCTCGGCTGAGAAGGGCGAGCCGACATCTCCGGGTGTGCATATTACGCGAGCAGAGGAGCGGCTAAAAAGCATTACGAAACAGGCCGATCAGACCAAGCGGGAGCTGGCGGCGGTTCGAGAGTATCATGACTCTCGCGTGCCGCCTCGAACCGGCTCGCAGAGGCGGGGCAGGTGGAAATGGATCGAGTACTGAACCACCTGCCTCACCCGCCCGTGCCCGCCGTTGCTCGCTGGGTCCGAACCGTCTCGCTGTGTGATCCGTCCAGGTTATCGGAGGCGAATACTATTTAAGAACAATTGCTGTAATAATTCAGGGTTCTTCTCGCCCGCTCCGGGGCGCGTGCTGTTATTATTATTGTTTCCTCGCGGGATTCCTGGCTTCAACTTCGGAGAGCCCGCCTAGTAGAGGCGGGCGGGGGCCGACCCGCCTAGGAGGCCCGCCTAGGAGAGGCGGGCGGGGGCCGACCCGCCTAGGAGAGGCGGGTGAGGGTCGGCCCGCCTAGGAGAGGCGGGCGGGGGCCGACCCGCCTAGGAGAGGCGGGTGAGGGCCGGCCCGCCTAGGAGAGGCGGGTGAGGGCCGGCCCGCCTAGGAGAGGCGGGCGGTTCGCTCGCCGCACCTTGACTGGGCATTCCTCTCGGAATCTGTTTTGTGCGGGAGGGGGCCCTCGCGGCCGGGAGACTCTCGCGGCCGACCGGCGATTCGACGCGGACCCGGACGGGGCTCGGGAATCGAAGCGTCGGGGTTGGCCCTGCTGTCAGCTCGCTTTCCCGCCTTTTCTGATTTTTCCCGCTCTTTTTTCGACCCTATAAATAGGCCCTTATTTATTATTTCACCTACCGTATTCAAGAGCCCTTCCAGCTTTACCTTGCGAGAACCCTCTCCTTTCTCTTCTCTCTCGCTCGGCTCACCTACCAGTTCCGCAAAATGACGGGCGGCAGCGGCGAAGCGGACGGGAGGGGCAAGTGCGCCTGGATCTTCGCCGACCACAACTTCCCTCCCGCCGTTATCTCGGAGAAGGAGTTCTTGGACGCCGTCGGCAACTTCATCCCGCCGGGTTTCGTGGCGAGGCGACCCGGGATGGAAGAAAGGATAAACGAGCTCTCGGGTGATGAGCTGGCTCTCCCGACGGCCCACTTTGAGGCGGGACTCCGGCTACCCCTCTGGCCGGAAGTCCGCCAGGTCCTTAAGTATTACGGGGTTGTTCCGGGGCAGCTGACCCCGAACTCTATCGCCGTCGTCGTCGGGTTCGCCTGCTATCTTTGCGAGGAGAGGATTGAGTTCAGCCTTGCGGTCTTCCGCAAGCTGTTCTCCTTCCGCGCGAACAAGGATGGGACCGCATGCTTCGCGAGCATGCATGCCAAGGTGCGGGAGACGGTCAACAAGAGCCACAACTGGCTCAAGAAGTTTGTCTTTGTCAAGGGAGACTTCGGCAACATTCCTTTCTCGCCGGTTCAACTCGGCGAGGCGAGCTATCGGCCCCCAAGCCATGAGGAGAAACTGTATGAGTTCTTTGCCGGGAAGAACTTCGAGGTCGCATTCCTCCGCCGGAATCTAGATGACCTCGTCCCTGTCCCGCCCGGGGAAGGTAAGCGGCTCGCTCACCTCTGCTTGAGTCGTACTTCGGATTTTTCTAACTCTTGTTTCTGCAGGCGAGCGCGACGTCCCTCTCTGCCCGCCTTATGAGAGCGCGCGGTCCGCCTTGAGCGAGCTTGGCCAGGCTGAAGCGGCGGCCTTAGCTCACCGCGAGCTCTCGGCTCCCGCCGGCCAGAAGCGACCCGGAGGTGAGCCAACTCAGGGCCCTCCCCTCTCCAAGAAGCCGAAGAAAGCGGGCGGTCAGGCTCCTCCGGCCGGCGACAAGGGCAAGGCCCCCGCAGATCAACCATCCTCTGGCCCCGCCCCCGCGGTACCCTCGACCGCTGAATCCGCCGGCGGGGCGGCTGGGTCGTCGCAGCCGCCCGCGGCGACTCGGCCCGCCAGGAGCCGGTTCCCCGAGGGCATCCCAACTTCGGCTATGGCGAGGGACCCACGGACAGATCCGGTGTCCCGTTGCTTCAGTGGGACAAGGAGGCCAACCGCGTCTCGGTGTCCTCGCTGCTGCCTAGTTGGATGGAACAGGACACCGCCTCCAGGGACGCCTTCAACCTCTCCTTCGGCGTATACGGGCGGGAGGATGCCTCCACCTACGGCGAGGAGGCCACGCGGGTGCTCATCTATGAGAGCGCGCGGGCGCAATTTCAAAGCCTCACCTTGGCCCACATGGTCGGCCGGCGATGCCTCTGGCTGGACAGGGACGTCCCTTCGCTCAACAAGCTGATCGACGAGAAGGAGGAGGCCCGCAAGCTCGCCCAGGAGGAGGCGGACGACCTGCGAAAGCGGCTCGAAACAGCTAATGCCGCTCTCGCGCAACATCAGGGGGGCGCGGTAAGCCATCTGACTCGCACCCGCTTCTATTCCGCGACTCGTTCTAACAAATTTCTCTGCAGGATGCGGCGACCGCCAGCCGACTTGGCGCCGAGAATGCCGCCCTCCAGCTGGAGAACCAGGCCCTGCAGGCGCGGGTGGGTGCGCTCGAGGCTGCTGCTGCCGTCCCGCCGGCATCTTCGAGCGGCTGCCAGCTCGTTCATCACAGCGAGCACGATCTTGCAATTCTGATGCAACAGAACGGGGCCGACGCGACGACGTACCTCTTCCGGACGCTGCAGCGGGCCAGGCTCCTCAAGGACGAATGTTCCGGTTTGCGGGTGACCGACGTGGTACCGGAGCTGTTCCTCCCGGTACCTAGGCGGGACGAGTATTACCGCATATGAGGGGCTCGCCGCCTTGAGGCCTCTCCCTTCTCTTTTTTTGACATGTATTTTGTATTTATTTTTGTGTAATCGCGCCGCGGGCCGCAACCATACTTTTGTAAAAGATTTTATTTGATAATATATTCACCGCATTTACTTTCTTGATTGTCCATTCTTTCCTGTCTCGCAATCGCTATTGTGCATCGTCTTGTTAATTAATCTTGATTTTCGTTGCTGCGAGCGAGTGAGGCCGCCCGCCCGTTTGAGGTTCGGGACTTAGATCTAGGTTCGAGAGACACGTTAGCTAGCCGCGATGCGAGTGGGCGACTCGCGCCTTCCGCTCGGGCTCACCATTTTGACCATATCTTGGAGTGGACGGGGGCCCGGCTTCCGCGCGTAAAGACTTCACGCGGGCCGGCCTCTCGGGGGGGGGGTCTTGGCGCTTCCGAGCCTTTGCCTCTTTATCACCCTGGGACTCGCCAAACTGTAGGTTGGGGCCGGCGTTGCGGCCTCATAGGGTTATCCTGACCGGCCCGCTCACCCGATTTCTGGTGACGTGAGAGTCTAACCTCTCCACTCGCACGCCGTGCTTAGGGCTCGCCCCTCTATGCACCGGGGCCGGCCTTCTTAGCTTGCCGACTCGCCTGGGCATCTTGGCCGGTCCGCTCGCTCAAACTCTTGCGCCGCGAGAGCCTAACCCCTTCCTTCGCGCGTTGCGCTTAAGGCTCGTCCCTTTATGCGCCGGAACCAACCTTCTTGGCCTGCCGACTCGCCCGGGCATTCTTTGGGGATGATATCTAATCCCTGGTTGCTCGGCGAGAAGTTGCCGGCCAGACCCTGCCCGGGGTCTGAGGCAGATCCCTCCGAGTGACATCCAGCCCTACCAGCTTGGTGGGAGCCTGGCAGCGGGATCTGCTCGGGGTCTGAGGCAGACTCCTCCGAGTGACATCCAGCTCTGCCAGCTTGGTGAGAGCCTGGCAGCGGGATCTGTTCGGGGTTTGAGGCAGACTCCTCCGAGTGACATCCAGCCCTGCCAGCTTGGTGAGAGTCTGGCAGCGGGATCTGCTCGGGGTCTGAGGCAGACTCCTCCGAGTGACATCCAGCCATGCCAGCTTGGTGGGAGCCTGGCAGCGGGATCTGCTCGGGGTCTGAGGCAGACTCCTCCGAGTGACATCCAGCCCTGCCAGCTTGGTGGGAGCCTGGCAGCGGGATCTGCTCGGGGTCTGAGGCAGACTCCTCCGAGTGACATCCAGCCCTGCCAGCTTGGTGAGAGCCTGGCAGCGGGATCTGCTCGGGGTCTGAGGCAGACTCCTCCGAGTGATATCCAGCCCTGCCAGCTTGGTGAGAGCCTGACAGCGGGATCTGCTCGGGGTCTGAGGCAGACTCCTCCGAGTGACATCCAGCCCTGCCAGCTTGGTGGGAGCCTGGCAGCGGGATCTGCTCGGGGTCTGAGGCAGACTCCTCCGAGTGACATCCAGCCCTGCCAGCTTGGTGAGAGCCTGACAGCGGGATCTGCTCGGGGTCTGAGGCAGACTCCTCCGAGTGACATCCAGCCCTGCCAGCTTGGTGAGAGCCTGGCAGCGGGATCTGCTCGGTGTCTGAGGAAGACTCCTCCAAGTGACATCCAGCCTTGCCAGCTTGGTGAGAGCCTGGCAGCGGGGTCTGCTCGGGGTCTGAGGCAGACTCCTCCGAGTGACATCCAGCCCTGCCAGTTTGGTGAGAGCCTGACAGCGGGATCTGCTCGGGGTCTGAGGCAGACTCCTCCGAGTGACATCCAGCCCTGCCAGCTTGGTGAGAGCCTGGCAGCGGGATCTGCTCGGGGTCTGAGGCGCTGACATTCATCTCTCATCGCGGGGGGGTGGGGGGGGGGGACAAGTTTATCGCAAGAAATTCCATTAGAGATTGAACACGGTTTACATGATTTTAGGGGAAAAAACGTTTCAAGTCGTCTCCACTCCAAGTGATACTTAGGGTCTCACCCTCCACATTCCGGAGGCGATACCCCCCCCCCGACTTCAATGCCTCCTGCACAATGAATGGTCCTTCCCAATTGGGGTAGAGCTTTCCCACCGCGGCTGATCTCCCTGCCGCGTCCACCTTCCTCAAGACCAAGTCTCCTTCGGCAAACTGCTTGACTCTGACGTGCTTGTCGAAGTACTTGGTCATTCTTCTCTTTATCTCCTCCTGCCTCACGGCTGAAAGGTCCCGCAGTTCCTCGACCATGTCGAGAGAGAGCCGCAGCTCCTCTTCATTATTGGCTCTCCATTCCTCTTTGTGCTCTCCGGCCTCGACTACCCGAGGTGTCCGGACTTCGAATTCCACCGGAAGTACTGCCTCGCACCCGTGGGAGAGTTTGAAAGGCGTCTCCCCTGTTGCTGTGTTGGGTGTGGTTCGGAGGGCCCAGAGAACCGAGGGGAGTTGCTCCACCCAGCTTCCTCTCAAGTTCTCCACCTTTTTCTTGAGGAGGTTCACGATAATCTTGTTTGCCGCTTCCACCTGCCCATTGCTTCGGGGGTGATGAACTGAGGCGAACCTGAGATCGATCCCGAGCTGCTCGCAGAAGCTGGTGAACTCGGCACTGGCAAATTGAGGGCCATTGTCCGTGACGATGGCCTGGGGCAACCCATGACGACAGATGATCTCCCCCCACACAAAGTTCCTGACGACCTGGGAGGTCACCTTGGCCAGCGCCTTGACTTCCAGCCACTTGGAGAAGTAATCAATCATCACGAGCAGGAACCTCCTCTGGCCGCTGGCTTGGGGAAAGGGCCCGACCAAGTCCATTCCCCAGATGGCGAATGGCCAGGGAGCGGTGATACTCCTGAGGCGCTGGGCCGGTTGTAGTTGGAGGGGAGCGAATAGCTGGCACTTATGACATTCCTTTGTGAATTTTGCCGCGTCGAGACCCAGAGTCGGCCAGAAATATCCCTGCCTGACGATATCCGACCTTCTAAGGTTCGACTTCCGGAGTGACTCCCACACTCCCCGGAGTGGACCTCTTCTAAAATCTTCGGGACCTCCCTCTCGCCCACACAACGCGTCAGCATCCCTGAGAGGGTCTTCCGGTATAACTGGCCATCTCGCATGAGGTAGTATGCTGATTTGTACTTGAGCTTCTTTCCGTCCATCCCCTTGGGATACTCCCCGATGGTCAGGAAAGTTACGAATGGATCCATCCAGGAGGGGTGCTGTTCCACCTCCATCAGTTCCCCCTCCTCGATGGATGGGCGAAAGAGGTCTGTGATGGTACCCCCTGCCCGGGGTCCATGCTTTGACAGCTGATCCACCTGCTCGTTATCCTCTCGAGGCACGTGCCGGATGAAGAAAGCCTGGAAGGTGCCGATGACTCCCTTTACCTTCGCCAAGTAACGCTGCAGGGTGGGTTCCCTTGCCTCGAATTCCCCGTTGATCTGGGAGGCCACCACCAGGGAGTCAGTGAGGACCTCCACATCATGCACCCCCAGTTCCCTGGCCAGGCGTAGACCCGCAATCACGGCTTCATACTCGGCCTGATTGTTGGTGAGGGGAAAATGCACCACCACCGTTTGCTCGATCCTCGTCCCCTGGGGGCTTTCTAAGATGACCCCAGCCCCCAGGGAGTGTCTCCCCGACGCACCATCCACCATGACCTTCCAAGGAACCGGGCGAGTGAGTTCCTCCTCCGCCACCTCGACCACATAGTCAGCCAGGAAATCGGCCATGGCTTGGGCCTTGATCGAGAGGCGAGGCACGAAGGAGATGTCGAACTCGCTCAGCTCCACCGACCACTTGGCCAACCTGCCGGAATGCTCCACCCCCTCGAAGATGTTGCGGAGAGGGTGGTCAGTCACCACTCGGATCGAGTGTGCTTGGAAATAGGGCCGGAGCCTCCGGGCCGAGATGATGAGAGCGAAGGCCAGCTTCTCCAGGATGGGGTACCGAAGCTCGGCCTTCCTCAAGACTCGACTTACGTAGTAAACCGGGAGTTGTTGCTTCCCTTCTTCCCGAACTAAAACGGAGCTCAGGGTCTTGGCCCCAGCCCCTAAGTACAAGAATAAGTCATCTCCCTCCTTTGGCCCATGGAGCAGGGGGGCCTGAGTCAACTGTTTCTTTAGGGCCTGGAATGCCTCCTCGCACTCCGAGGTCCACTCAAATTTCTGGCCTCTTCTCAAGCTTTTAAAGAACGGAGAGCACTTCTCCCCGGCCCGGGAGAGGAACCTGCTCAGCCCTGCCAGCCTTCCAGTCAATCGCTGTACTTCCTTCGCATTCCGCGGAGACTCCAACTCCATGATTGCCCTCACCTTGTCGGGGTTGGGCTCTACGCCGGCAGGGGTGAGGAGATGCCCCAGGAATTTACCTCTGCCTGACCCGAATGTGCATTTGAGGGGGTTCAGCCTCATTTTGCACCCGCGGAGAGTGGCAAAGGTCTCTTCTAGGTCCCGGAGATGGGAGTCGAGATCCGGACTCTTGACCATGAGATCGTCTACGTACACCTCCAGGTTCCTTCCCTTTTGCTCTTGAAAGACCCTGTCCATCCTCTGGTAGGTCGCCCCTGCATTTTTCAGCCCGAAGGGCATCATTTTATAACAATAGCACTCATCCCCTGTGATGAATGAGACGTCTTTGACGTCGGGAGGGTGCATCCTGATTTGGTGATAACCTGAAAAGGCATCCAGAAAACTCATCAAAGGGAAACCGACAGCTGAGTCAACCAGCGCGTCGATCCGAGGCAAGGGGTAACAATCTTTAGGACATGATTTATTAAGAAGAGAAAAATCGATACACATCCTCCACCGACCGTCTCCTTTTTTAACCATTACAACATTGGAGACCCAGCCGGGGTATTGGATCTCGGATACAAAGCCGGCCTTGAGGAGCTTTGCTACCTCCTCCCTGATGGGCTCGGCGAGCTTGTCCGCAATAGGCCTCTTCTTTTGTCGGATGGGGGGAGCCTCCGGGTCTAGGTTGAGGCGGTGGCAGGCGATATTGGAGTCGATCCCGGGCATCTCCGCGGCACTCCATGCGAAGATGTCCACATTCTTCTGGACGCACTCCAGCATCCTGCCTTGAGCCTCCGGGGTCAATCCTCCGCTGATGCGGATCTTCTCCACCCTGCCTCTGGTGATTAGAACCTCCATCTCTGCCACCTCCTCTGCCGCCTCCAGACGGGACTGTAACTCCCACTCCTCAGCCTCCCCCTCATCGAAGGCGAGGACCTCCTCCTCAGCTTCTGCCACGGCCATCGCCTCGGCCGGCTCTTGAATCTCCTCCGCGACCTTCTCCTGGGCGCGGCTCTCCTCCACCTCCATCTCATCCCCGCCAGCTTCCGGCTCCACCTCCTTTAGCCTCCGCCCCATCTCCTCGGCTCCCTCCAGCCAAGAGATGGAGTTCACCGCCGTGACATAGCACTCTCTTGCTTCTTTGGGATCTCCGCGGACCCGGACCTGGACCCCCTCGACGTTAAATTTTAAGCACTGGTGGAAGGATGAGGGGACGCAGCGGAAGGCGCTGATGAGAGGCCTCCCGAAGATGGCGCTGTAGCTGCTGGGGGCGTCCACGATGACGAACTTGCAGTTGCGGGACTGCCCCCCCAGAACGACATGGAGTCCCACTCCTCCCTCGACCTCCTTCCTCTCCCCTGAGAAGCCGAACAGGGGTCCATCCGAGGCTAACACCCTCCTGGCCTCTACTTTCATCGCATCGAACGCCTTCTTGAAGATGACGTTGACCGAGCTCCCGTTGTCGACGAGGATCCGGGGGACGGCGAAGTCCTCGATGGCTGTCTGGATGACCAGCGCATCGCAGAAGGGGTCCTCGTGACTCGGCATATCCTCCCTGGAAAAAGTGATTTTCTCATCCGGGGGCGGGGACTGGGACGTGGAGCCAACGCTCCTGCGGTACATAGTGTGGAGGCTCGACTTGCGGGAAGCCTCGATCCCAGCCCCCCCCCCCCCCCCGTGGATCGCTCCGATCCTTCCTCGGGAGCCCACATCCACCCGGTCTTCGCACCGACCCTCCTCCGCCCGAGGCCGGATCTCCTCAATCCGCACTTCCGGACGTTGTTGTTGTTGTTGCTGCTCCCGGTTGCCTCTCATCTCGAGGAACTCTGGGCACGTGGCTGTGGCGTGCCCCTCCTCTTGATGGAAGTCGCAGTAAGGCAACTCCACCCTTACATCCCTTCTCCTTCTCCGTATCGCTCTTCTCCTCTCCCCCAGTGCTATGGCCATAGCCTGCTCCTGGTCGGGAAGGGCCGGCCTCTGGCCCTGCATCCCGCCTGGAGGGTAAAACTGACCTTGTCCTCCTTGACGGTAGTCCCCTCCGCGGAACCCTCTCCTTGCCCCGGGCTCCTGCCACTCGGGTCTCCACCCCAGCCGGAAGTTCGGCTCATGTCGCCCCTGCCTGGGCTGCTGCTGATGCTGCTGCGGCGGCGGCTGTTCCCTCTGCCGGGGCTCAGCCCTTCTCTCTTCCTGCCCTCGGCCACCCCTTGGCCTCTCTTCCTCCACGGCCCACCTGGCCAACCTTCGGGCAAACTCCGGATGCGCCGCCTCCATATCGGCCTCCCTAGTTGCCCTCTCCAGGAGTGCCTCAAAAGACACTGGAGGCGACCTCTTGAGTTCCATTGCAAAGAACCCGGATTGGAGACCCAGGGTGAAGGCCACCATCATGGTGTGCCCTGGCATCTCCTGCACTTGGGACAACTCCTCTTGGAATCTGTCCAGATAGCTTCCCAGGGTCTCGCCCACCCTCTGCTTGACGCGGAACAAGGACTCCACCTCCTTCTTCCTCTTCTTGGAAGTGGTGAACCTCAACATGAACCCCCGACGCAGGTCCTCGAAGCAGTAAATGGATCCGGTCGGGAGCTGGTGGAACCATTCTCTCGCCTTCTCTCGGAGGGTGATGGCGAAGAGTCGGCACTTGAAGCCGTCTGACATCTGTCGAATAGAGACCATGTCCTCAAACCACTGGATGTGGTGGACGGGGTCTCCCTTCCCGGAGTAGTAGGTCATCTCCGGCTCACGAAACCCCTCTGGAACTGGGGCGGAGGAAACGAACTCGCTGAAGGGGCTTCCTCCCTCAGCAGGGCGAGGGGGGAACTCTCTCCCCGCCGTCTCGCCGAAATGGTACTCTGCGGCCGAGCCGGGGAATAGAACTCGCCCCTGGAACTCGCGCTCGCCTCTCTCGGCGGGTTCCTCCCCCACCCCCAGCGGCGAGCGTGCCGGCGGAGCTTAGGGAGGAGATCCTCGGGCTCGTCAGGACCGCCCTCGGCATGCGAGCTGAGAGTGCGACACCGGCAGTTCCGGTGGTCGCCGCTCCCGCACTCGGCGACGACGCGCCGCTCAGGCGACCAGGGAAGGAACCCGCCGAGAGAGGCGAGCGCGAGTTCTATTCCCCGGCTCGGCCGCAGAGTACCATTTCGGCGAGACGGCGGGGAGAGAGTTCCCCCCTCGCCCCGCTGAGGGAGGAAGCCCCTTCAGCGAGTTCGTTTCCTCCGCCCCAGTTCCAGAGGGGTTTCGTGAGCCGGAGATGACCTACTACTCCGGGAAGGGAGACCCCGTCCACCACATCCAGTGGTTTGAGGACATGGTCTCTATTCGACAGATGTCAGACGGCTTCAAGTGCCGACTCTTCGCCATCACCCTCCGAGAGAAGGCGAGAGAATGGTTCCACCAGCTCCCGACCGGATCCATTTACTGCTTCGAGGACCTGCGTCGGGGGTTCATGTTGAGGTTCACCACTTCCAAGAAGAGGAAGAAGGAGGTGGAGTCCTTGTTCCGCGTCAAGCAGAGGGTGGGCGAGACCCTGGGAAGCTATCTGGACAGATTCCAAGAGGAGTTGTCCCAAGTGCAGGAGATGTCAGGGCACACCATGATGGTGGCCTTCACCCTGGGTCTCCAATCCGGGTTCTTTGCAATGGAACTCAAGAGGTCGCCTCCAGTGTCTTTTGAGGCACTCCTGGAGAGGGCAGCTAGGGAGGCCGATATGGAGGCGGCGCATCCGGAGTTTGCCCGAAGGTTGGCCAGGTGGGCCGTGGAGGAAGAGAGGCCAAGGGGTGGCCGAGGGCAGGAAGAGAGAAGGGCTGAGCCCCGGCAGAGGGAACAGCCGCCGCCGCAGCAGCATCATCAGCAGCCCAGGCAGGGGCGACATGAGCCGAACTTCTGGCTGGGGTGGAGACCCGAGTGGCAGGAGCCCGGGGCAAGGAGAGGGTTCCGCGGAGGGGACTACCGTCAAGGAGGACAGGGTCAGTTTTACCCTCCAGGCGGGATGCAGGGCCAGAGGCCGGCCCTTCCCGACCAGGAGCAGGCTATGGCCATAGCACTGGGGGAGAGGAGAAGAGCGATACGGAGAAGGAGAAGGGATGTAAGGGTGGAGTTGCCTTACTGCGACTTCCATCAAGAGGAGGGGCACGCCACAGCCACGTGCCCAGAGTTCCTCGAGATGAGAGGCAACCGGGAGCAGCAACAACAACAACAACGTCCGGAAGTGCGGATTGAGGAGATCCGGCCTCGGGCGGAGGAGGGTCGGTGCGAAGACCGGGTGGATGTGGGCTCCCGAGGAAGGATCGGAGCGATCCACGGGGGGGGGGGGGGGGGGGGGGGGGGGGCTGGGATCGAGGCTTCCCGCAAGTCGAGCCTCCACACTATGTACCGCAGGAGCGTTGGCTCCACGTCCCAGTCCCCGCCCCCGGATGAGAAAATCACTTTTTCCAGGGAGGATATGCCGAGTCACGAGGACCCCTTCTGCGATGCGCTGGTCATCCAGACAGCCATCGAGGACTTCGCCGTCCCCCGGATCCTCGTCGACAACGGGAGCTCGGTCAACGTCATCTTCAAGAAGGCGTTCGATGCGATGAAAGTAGAGGCCAGGAGGGTGTTAGCCTCGGATGGACCCCTGTTCGGCTTCTCAGGGGAGAGGAAGGAGGTCGAGGGAGGAGTGGGACTCCATGTCGTTCTGGGGGGGCAGTCCCGCAACTGCAAGTTCGTCATCGTGGACGCCCCCAGCAGCTACAGCGCCATCTTCGGGAGGCCTCTCATCAGCGCCTTCCGCTGCGTCCCCTCATCCTTCCACCAGTGCTTAAAATTTAACGTCGAGGGGGTCCAGGTCCGGGTCCGCGGAGATCCCAAAGAAGCAAGAGAGTGCTATGTCACGGCGGTGAACTCCATCTCTTGGCTGGAGGGAGCCGGGGAGATGGGGCGGAGGCTAAAGGAGGTGGAGCCGGAAGCTGGCGGGGATGAGATGGAGGTGGAGGAGAGCCGCGCCCAGGAGAAGGTCGCGGAGGAGATTCAAGAGCCGGCCGAGGCGATGGCCGTGGCAGAAGCTGAGGAGGAGGTCCTCGCCTTCGATGAGGGGGAGGCTGAGGAGTGGGAGGCACAGTCCCGTCTGGAGGCGGCAGAGGAGGTGGCAGAGATGGAGGTTCTAACCACCAGAGGCAGGGTGGAGAAGATCCGCATCAGCGGAGGATTGACCCCGGAGGCTCAAGGCAGGATGCTGGAGTGCGTCCAGAAGAATGTGGACATCTTCGCATGGAGTGCCGCGGAGATGCCCGGGATCGACTCCAATATCGCCTGCCACCGCCTCAACCTAGACCCGGAGGCTCCCCCCATCCGACAAAAGAAGAGGCCTGTTGCGGACAAGCTCGCCGAGCCCATCAGGGAGGAGGTAGCAAAGCTCCTCAAGGCCGGCTTTGTATCCGAGATCCAATACCCCGGCTGGGTCTCCAATGTTGTAATGGTTAAAAAAGGAGACGGTCGGTGGAGGATGTGTATCGATTTTTCTCTTCTTAATAAATCATATCCTAAAGATTGTTACCCCTTGCCTCGGATCGACGCGCTGGTTGACTCAGCCGTCGGTTTCCCTTTGATGAGTTTTCTGGATGCCTTTTCAGGTTATCACCAAATCAGGATGCACCCTCCCGACGTCAAAGACGTCTCATTCATCACAGGAGATGGGTGCTATTGTTATAAAATGATGCCCTTCGGGCTGAAAAATGCAGGGGCGACCTACCAGAGGATGGACAGGGTCTTTCAAGAGCAAAAGGGAAGGAACCTGGAGGTGTACGTAGACGATCTCATGGTCAAGAGTCCGGATCTCGACTCCCATCTCCGGAACCTAGAAGAGACCTTTGCCACTCTCCGCGGGTGCAAAATGAGGCTGAACCCCCTCAAATGCACATTCGGGTCAGGCAGAGGTAAATTCCTGGGGCATCTCCTCACCCCTGCCGGCGTAGAGCCCAACCCCGACAAGGTGAGGGCAATCATGGAGTTGGAGTCTCCGCGGAATGCGAAGGAAGTACAGCGATTGACTGGAAGGCTGGCAGGGCTGAGCAGGTTCCTCTCCCGGGCCGGGGAGAAGTGCTCTCCGTTCTTTAAAAGCTTGAGAAGAGGCCAGAAATTTGAGTGGACCTCGGAGTGCGAGGAGGCATTCCAGGCCCTAAAGAAGCAGTTGACTCAGGCCCCCCTGCTCCAAGGGCCAAAGGAGGGAGAGGACTTATTCTTGTACTTAGGGGCTGGGGCCGAGGCCCTGAGCTCCGTTTTAGTTCGGGAAGAAGGGAAGCAACAACTCCCGATTTACTACGTAAGTCGAGTCTTGAGGAAGGCCGAGCTTCGGTAGCCCATCCTGGAGAAGCTGGCCTTCGCTCTCATCATCTCGGCCCGGAGGCTCCGGCCCTATTTCCAGGCACACTCGATCCGAGTGGTGACTGACCACCCTCTCCGCAACATCTTCGAGGGGGTGGAGCATTCCGGCAGGTTGGCCAAGTGGTCGGTGGAGCTGAGCGAGTTCGACATCTCCTTCGTGCCTCGCCTCTCGATCAAGGCCCAAGCCATGGCCGATTTCCTGGCTGACTATGTGGTCGAGGTGGCGGAGGAGGAACTCACTCGCCCGGTTCCTTGGAAGGTCATGGTGGATGGTGCGTCGGGGAGACACTCCCTGGGGGCTGGGGTCATCTTAGAAAGCCCCCAGGGGACGAGGATCGAGCAAACGGTGGTGGTGCATTTTCCCCTCACCAACAATCAGGTCGAGTATGAAGCCGTGATTGCGGGTCTACGCCTGGCCAGGGAACTGGGGGTGCATGATGTGGAGGTCCTCACTGACTCCCTGGTGGTGGCCTCCCAGATCAACAGGGAATTCGAGGCAAGGGAACCCACCCTGCAGCGTTACTTGGCGAAGGTAAAGGGAGTCATCGGCACCTTCCAGGCTTTCTCCATCCGGCACGTGCCTCGAGAGGATAACGAGCAGGTGGATCAGCTGTCAAAGCATGGACCCCGGGCAGGGGGTACCATCACAGACCTCTTTCGCCCATCCATCGAGGAGGGGGAACTGATGGAGGTGGAACAGCACCCCTCCTGGATGGATCCATTCGTAACTTTCCTGACCATCGGGGAGTATCCCAAGGGGATGGACGGAAAGAAGCTCAAGTACAAATCAGCATACTACCTCATGCGAGATGGCCAGTTATACCGGAAGACCCTCTCAGGGATGCTGGCGCGTTGTGTGGGCGAGAGGGAGGTCCCGAAGATTTTAGAAGAGGTCCACTCCGGGGAGTGTGGGAGTCACTCCGGAAGTCGAACCTTAGAAGGTCGGATATCGTCAGGCAGGGATATTTCTGGCCGACTCTGGGTCTCGACGCGGCAAAATTCACAAAGGAATGTCATAAGTGCCAGCTATTCGCTCCCCTCCAACTACAACCGGCCCAGCGCCTCAGGAGTATCACCGCTCCCTGGCCATTCGCCATCTGGGGAATGGACTTGGTCGGGCCCTTTCCCCAAGCCAGCGGCCAGAGGAGGTTCCTGCTCGTGATGATTGATTACTTCTCCAAGTGGCTGGAAGTCAAGGCGCTGGCCAAGGTGACCTCCCAGGTCGTCAGGAACTTTGTGTGGGGGGAGATCATCTGTCGTCATGGGTTGCCCCAGGCCATCGTCACGGACAATGGCCCTCAATTTGCCAGTGCCGAGTTCACCAGCTTCTGCGAGCAGCTCGGGATCGATCTCAGGTTCGCCTCAGTTCATCACCCCCGAAGCAATGGGCAGGTGGAAGCGGCAAACAAGATTATCGTGAACCTCCTCAAGAAAAAGGTGGAGAACTTGAGAGGAAGCTGGGTGGAGCAACTCCCCTCGGTTCTCTGGGCCCTCCGAACCACACCCAACACAGCAACAGGGGAGACGCCTTTCAAACTCTCCCACGGGTGCGAGGCAGTACTTCCGGTGGAATTCGAAGTCCGGACACCTCGGGTAGTCGAGGCCGGAGAGCACAAAGAGGAATGGAGAGCCAATAATGAAGAGGAGCTGCGGCTCTCTCTCGACATGGTCGAGGAACTGCGGGACCTTTCAGCCGTGAGGCAGGAGGAGATAAAGAGAAGAATGGCCAAGTACTTCGACAAGCACGTCAGAGTCAAGCAGTTTGCCGAAGGAGACTTGGTCTTGAGGAAGGTGGACGCGGCAGGGAGATCAGCCGCGGTGGGAAAGCTCCACCCCAATTGGGAAGGACCATTCATTGTGCAGGAGGCATTGAAGTCGGGGGGGGTATCGCCTCCGGAATGTGGAGGGTGAGACCCTAAGTCTCACTTGGAGTGGAGACGACTTGAAACGTTTTTTCCCCTAAAATCATGTAAACCGTGTTCAATCTCTAATGGAATTTCTTGCGATAAACTTGTCCCCCCCCCCCGGCGATGAGAGTTGAATGTCAGCGCCTCAGACCCCGAGCAGATCCCGCTGTCAGGCTCTCACCAAGCTGGCAGGGCTGGATGTCACTCGGAGGAGTCTGCCTCAGACCCCGAGCAGACCCCGCTGCCAGGCTCTCACCAAGCTGGCAGGGCTGGATGTCACTCGGAGGAGTCTTCCTCAGACACCGAGCAGATCCCGCTGCCAGGCTCTCACCAAGCTGGCAGGGCTGGATGTCACTCGGAGGAGTCTGCCTCAGACCCCGAGCAGATCCCGCTGTCAGGCTCTCACCAAGCTGGCAGGGCTGGATGTCACTCGGAGGAGTCTGCCTCAGACCCCGAGCAGATCCCGCTGTCAGGCTCCCACCAAGCTGGCAGGGTTGGATGTCACTCGGAGGAGTCTGCCTCAGACCCCGAGAAGATCCCGCTGTCAGGCTCTCACCAAGCTGGCAGGGTTGGATAGCACTCGGAGGAGTCTGCCTCAGACCCCGAGCAGATCCCGCTGCCAGACTCTCACCAAGCTGGCAGGGCTGGATGTCACTCGGAGAAGTCTGCCTCAGACCCCGAGCAGATCCCGCTGCCAGGCTCCCACCAAGCTGGCAGGGCTGGATGTCACTCGGAGGAGTCTGCCTCAGACCCCGAGCAGATCCCGCTGTCAGGCTCCCACCAAGCTGGCAGGGCTGGATGTCACTCGGAGGAGTCTGCCTCAGACCCCGAGCAGATCCCGCTGCCAGGCTCTCACCAAGCTGGCAGGGCTGGATGTCACTCGGAGGAGTCTGCCTCAAACCCCGAACAGATCCCGCTGTCAGGCTCTCACCAAGCTGGCAGGGCTGGATGTCACTCGGAGGAGTCTGCCTCAGACCCCGAGCAGATCCCGCTGCCAGGCTCCCACCAAGCTGGCAGGGCTGGATGTCACTCGGAGGGATCTGCCTCAGACCCCGGGCAGGGTCTGGCCGGCAACTTCTCGCCGAGCAACCAGGGATTAGATACCATCCCCAAAGAATGCCCGGGCGAGTCGGCAGGCCAAGAAGGTTGGTTCCGGCGCATAAAGGGACGAGCCTTAAGCGCAACGCGCGAAGGAAGGGGTTAGGCTCTCGCGGCGCAAGAGTTTGAGCGAGCGGACCGGCCAAGATGCCCAGGCGAGTCGGCAAGCCAAGAAGGCCGGCCCCGGTGCATAGAGGGGCGAGCCCTAAGCACGGCGTGCGAGTGGAGAGGTTAGACTCTCACGTCACCAGAAATCGGGTGAGCGGGCCGGTCAGGATAACCCTATGAGGCCGCAACGCCGGCCCCAACCTACAGTTTGGCGAGTCCCAGGGTGATAAAGAGGCAAAGGCTCGGAAGCGCCAAGACCCCCCCCCCCCCCGAGAGGCCGGCCCGCGTGAAGTCTTTACGCGCGGAAGCCGGGCCCCCGTCCACTCCAAGATATGGTCAAAATGGTGAGCCCGAGCGGAAGGCGCGAGTCGCCCACTCGCATCGCGGCTAGCTAACGTGTCTCTCGAACCTAGATCTAAGTCCCGAACCTCAAACGGGCGGGCGGCCTCACTCGCTCGCAGCAACGAAAATCAAGATTAATTAACAAGACGATGCACAATAGCGATTGCGAGACAGGAAAGAATGGACAATCAAGAAAGTAAATGCGGTGAATATATTATCAAATAAAATCTTTTACAAAAGTATGGTTGCGGCCCGCGGCGCGATTACACAAAAATAAATACAAAATACATGTCAAAAAAAAGAGAAGGGAGAGGCCTCAAAGCGGCGAGCCCCTCATATGCGGTAATACTCGTCCCGCCTAGGTACCGGGAGGAACAGCTCCGGTACCACGTCGGTCACCCGCAAACCGGAACATTCGTCCTTGAGGAGCCTGGCCCGCTGCAGCGTCCGGAAGAGGTACGTCGTCGCGTCGGCCCCGTTCTGTTGCATCAGAATTGCAAGATCGTGCTCGTTGTGATGAACGAGCTGGCAGCCGCTCGAAGATGCCGGCGGGACGGCAGCAGCAGCCTCGAGCGCACCCACCCGCGCCTGCAGGGCCTGGTTCTCCAGCTGGAGGGCGGCATTCTCGGCGCCAAGTCGGCTGGCGGTCGCCGCATCCTGCAGAGAAATTTGTTAGAACGAGTCGCGGAATAGAAGCGGGTGCGAGTCAGATGGCTTACCGCGCCCCCCTGATGTTGCGCGAGAGCGGCATCAGCTGTTTCGAGCCGCTTTCGCAGGTCGTCCGCCTCCTCCTGGGCGAGCTTGCGGGCCTCCTTCTCGTCGATCAGCTTGTTGAGCGAAGGGACGTCCCTGTCCAGCCGGAGGCATCGCCGGCCGACCATGTGGGCCAAGGTGAGGCTTTGAAATTGCGCCCGCGCGCTCTCATAGATGAGCACCCGCGTGGCCTCCTCGCCGTAGGTGGAGGCATCCTCCCGCCCGTATACGCCGAAGGAGAGGTTGAAGGCGTCCCTGGAGGCGGTGTCCTGTTCCATCCAACTAGGCAGCAGCGAGGACACCGAGACGCGGTTGGCCTCCTTGTCCCACTGAAGCAACGGGACACCGGATCTGTCCGTGGGTCCCTCGCCATAGCCGAAGTTGGGATGCCCTCGGGGAACCGGCTCCTCGGCGGGCCGAGTCGCCGCGGGCGGCTGCGACGACCCAGCCGCCCCGCCGGCGGATTCAGCGGTCGAGGGTACCGCGGGGGCGGGGCCAGAGGATGGTTGATCTGCGGGGGCCTTGCCCTTGTCGCCGGCCGGAGGAGCCTGACCGCCCGCTTTCTTCGGCTTCTTGGAGAGGGGAGGGCCCTGAGTCGGCTCACCTCCGGGTCGCTTCTGGCCGGCGGGAGCCGAGAGCTCGCGGTGAGCTAAGGCCGCCGCTTCAGCCTGGCCAAGCTCGCTCAAGGCGGACCGCGCGCTCTCATAAGGCGGGCAGAGAGGGACGTCGCGCTCGCCTGCAGAAACAAGAGTTAGAAAAATCTGAAGTACGACTCAAGCAGAGGTGAGCGAGCCGCTTACCTTCCCCGGGCGGGACAGGGACGAGGTCATCTAGATTCCGGCGGAGGAATGCGACCTCGAAGTTCTTCCCGGCAAAGAACTCATACAGTTTCTCCTCATGGCCCCCCAGGCTTGGGGGTCGATAGCTCGCCTCGCCGAGTTGAACCGGCGAGAAAGGAATGTTGCCGAAGTCTCCCTTGACAAAGACAAACTTCTTGAGCCAGTTGTGGCTCTTGTTGACCGTCTCCCGCACCTTGGCATGCATGCTCGCGAAGCATGCGGTCCCATCCTTGTTCGCGCGGAAGGAGAACAGCTTGCGGAAGACCGCAAGGCTGAACTCAATCCTCTCCTCGCGAAGATAGCAGGCGAACCCGACGACGACGGCGATAGAGTTCGGGGTCAGCTGCCCCGGAACAACCCCGTAATACTTAAGGACCTGGCGGACTTCCGGCCAGAGGGGTAGCCGGAGTCCCGCCTCAAAGTGGGCCGTCGGGAGAGCCAGCTCATCACCCGAGAGCTCGTTTATCCTTTCTTCCATCCCGGGTCGCCTCGCCACGAAACCCGGCGGGATGAAGTTGCCGACGGCGTCCAAGAACTCCTTCTCCGAGATAACGGCGGGAGGGAAGTTGTGGTCGGCGAAGATCCAGGCGCACTTGCCCCTCCCGTCCGCTTCGCCGCTGCCGCCCGTCATTTTGCGGAACTGGTAGGTGAGCCGAGCGAGAGAGAAGAGAAAGGAGAGGGTTCTCGCAAGGTAAAGCTGGAAGGGCTCTTGAATACGGTAGGTGAAATAATAAATAAGGGCCTATTTATAGGGCCGAAAAAAGAGCGGGAAAAATCAGAAAAGGCGGGAAAGCGAGCTGACAGCAGGGCCAACCCCGACGCTTCGATTCCCGAGCCCCGTCCGGGTCCGCGTCGAATCGCCGGTCGGCCGCGAGAGTCTCCCGGCCGCGAGGGCCCCCTCCCGCACAAAACAGATTCCGAGAGGAATGCCCAGTCAAGGTGCGGCGAGCGAACCGCCCGCCTCTCCTAGGCGGGCCGGCCCTCACCCGCCTCTCCTAGGCGGGCCGGCCCTCACCCGCCTCTCCTAGGCGGGTCGGCCCCCGCCCGCCTCTCCTAGGCGGGCCGACCCTCACCCGCCTCTCCTAGGCGGGTCGGCCCCCGCCCGCCTCTCCTAGGCGGGCCTCCTAGGCGGGTCGGCCCCCGCCCGCCTCTACTAGGCGGGCTCTCCGAAGTTGAAGCCAGGAATCCCGCGAGGAAACAATAATAATAACAGCACGCGCCCCGGAGCGGGCGAGAAGAACCCTGAATTATTACAGCAATTGTTCTTAAATAGTATTCGCCTCCGATAACCTGGACGGATCACACAGCGAGACGGTTCGGACCCAGCGAGCAACGGCGGGCACGGGCGGGTGAGGCAGGTGGTTCAGTACTCGATCCATTTCCACCTGCCCCGCCTCTGCGAGCCGGTTCGAGGCGGCACGCGAGAGTCATGATACTCTCGAACCGCCGCCAGCTCCCGCTTGGTCTGATCGGCCTGTTTCGTAATGCTTTTTAGCCGCTCCTCTGCTCGCGTAATATGCACACCCGGAGATGTCGGCTCGCCCTTCTCAGCCGAGCCCCTTGCCCCCTCCAAAGCAGCGAGTCGCTCCTCCGCCTTGGCTCTGTCTCTCTCCATCCTCACGAAGGCCTCATTGAGCAGCAGCGAGTGTTTCTGAAACATTCGCGCCACCTGCGCCTTCATCTTCTCGCCATCGCGCGGGTCGCCCAAGAAGTTCGCAATGTTCTCCGGCTCCACGAGAGGCGAGTACCCCTCGCTCATCTCGACATCAGAAGAAACGACGCGATATCCTGCAGAAGCAAGGTCAGAAACAGACGAGCGGCGAGCGGGTTAATTTCAGGGGGGTTACCCGGCGTCTGCACGTCTCCCGCGTCGTCAGCTGGCCGAGAAGAACCCGGCCGACCTTGGAATGATTTCCCTCCCGGGGCGACGAGCGGCTTCCCCAAACCCTGGACTCTCGGCGGGGAAGGAGTCGCAGGAAGGCTGCGCACCGGGGAAAGGGGACTGGTGCCCAGGTCAATCATCTCCACGGAAGGATCCGCGAGGTTCCCGGAGCCCCCTTCCAATGCGTCTTCGAGGGGCATCTCCTGCAAAGGGAAAAATCAGTGGAAAACACAGGTCGAAGGGGAAAACCACGTACCCAGATTCAACCTCGGAGCCGCCAGAACCCTGGCCATCACTCGGCGGGGAACGGCGGACAATCTTTCCCTTTACCGGTTTGAACGGCGGGCCGGGTGATCTGCGCGCCAACCACGGGGCGGCCGCGAGGGCCTCCTCCCGACTCTCCTCCCTAGCGGCTGCCAACCGAGCACATATCTCCTCAGACGCAGGCATCTCCTGGTCACAAATCACGCAGGAAGCAAGAGGAGAGGGCCAGTCATCGAAGGCCCGGTGGCTTATTTATAGCAAAAAGTGGGCCCCACCAAAAGATTCCCTCCAGCTCAGCAAGGTCGTCGCCGGACACGAGGGTTGGACGTTTATTTCCGAGCTTCTGCAAAGCACGCAAAGATCGGGGATTGTGTACAACCCCGTGTCCGCCGAAGGGGCCCAAGCAAGCAGGCGGGCTGGACCCCAGCCGCCCTCTCAAGCGGGCCAGACCTCGCTTGCCTCTCCTAGGCGGGCCGGGCTCCAGCCGCCTCTCTCGGGCGAGCCAGCCTCCGCTCGCCTCTCCTAGGCGAGCCGGCCCCAGACGCCTCTCTCAGGCGAGCCAGCCTCCACTCGCCTCTCCTAGGCGAGCCGGCCCCAGCCGCCTCTCTCAGGCGGGTCGGCTGCTGCCCACCTCCCTCCAAATGACAGGAGGTGACCCGGCAAGAGGTGCGTATAACCAGCCAGAACAGCGGGGTTTGGCTGTTGGCAGGCCAATCTGAGGGGCTCTTTAGTAAATTCAGACCACTAGAGGCGGGTTATTCGCAGACCATCCGAGGTAATCTATAAATAGGACACAAGGGGTACTTCAGAAGGCACGCTTACTAGTTCTCAAGTCTTATAGCGCTTTCTGAGGTACCTTAGCCCGGCAATTGGTTAAGGAGGGGAAGCGCTCTAAGATCTTCCGGGTGTGTGGTGGGACCTCCGTGCCGGGCCCTTGGTCTTGTCCCTTGGTCTTCTCCCCCTTGTCATTTTTCCCGCAGGAGCGAAGTAAGTGCGAGATCACCCCTTCCCCAAGGGTCGAACTCCACAGAGGCCGGTTTCCGGTTTCAACAGTAAAGTACCACTAAAACTTAAGGGCAATTAGACCCGCGATGCTCTATGGTTTTGAGTGATCGTAAGTGATCGTAAGTTTTATCGTGCTGCAGTTAGACCCACGATGCTCTATGGTTCTGAGTGTTGGGCAGTGAATTGTGTAAATGAACAAAAATGGGAGTTGCGGAGATGAGAATGCTTAGGTGGATGTGTGGACACACGAGACTGGATAAAATTAGGAATGAATGTATCTGAGATAAGACAGGAGTAGCACCAATTGCAGAGAAGATGCGAGAAGCTCGACAAGATGGTTTGGACACGTACAAAGGAGACCATTAGAGGCACATGTTAGGCGTTGTGAGAGTCTAGTAACTAGCCATGTTAAACGAGTGAGGGGTAGACCAATAAAGACTTGGAATGAAACTATAAGGAAAGACGTGATGTACTTAGGCATTAGTGAGATTATGACAAAAGATAGGACACAATGGCGACAAAGGATCCATATAGCCGACCCCACTATGGTGGGATAAACGCTTGAGTGTTGTTGTTGTATCGCATGCATTAGGGTTTTCTAGAAAAAGTCGACAAGTGCGCAAACCTAAGCGCCGTCCTACATCATAAAGTAGTAGTGAGAAGAACTGATTATTACAGTTTGTGTGTTTAGTGGGATTACTGATAGAAGTTGGTTATTAAAGGACTTGGCTGTTTGAATTAATTAACAGTTTCTCTTTACTTATTTAGCTTTCTAAGTTGAGTGTTTTCCATATTTTTTCTCCCTCACAGAATTTGCCTTACCTTTTTGTTATATTGTACACATCATTAGGAGTTGTCACATAAGTGTAGCCTTGACAACATTCTAACATATATGTAGTAAAAAAACATAGTTATTTCCATACATAAAATTTGGTTAAAGGAGAATTCAAATTTTAAAAATATCAAAGTGCTTCTTATAACAGTTGTTTGCATAGTGATTCACTATATGTTTGGGAGTCCGTTTTGACTCCATTTCGTTCTAAACGGACCGGAGGAAAGGTGTTTGGGAACAACTAAAATATTGTCATTTTAAAACGGCCGGTTTAAAATCTACTTTTTCCTCCGTTTTGAAAAGGTCAGGGAGACCTCCATTCTTCCTTTCAAAACGATCGTTTGGAATATTTTTTGAATTTAATTTAATCAATTTAACCCCTATAAGAAAATAATTATATCCATAAATTTTTAATAAAATCACAAATATAATACCTAATTTTGTTTTTTTAAATTCAGAAAAAATTGGCCCGAAATAAATAAAATTCATGTGAAGATAATTTTGAAAATAATTTAAACCGTTATCGAAACGGATATTATCCAAACAAAGCCTCTGTTTTAAAACCACAGTTTTTAAAATAAAGTTTAGCATCTCCGTTTTGAACTTTCCCCTTTTAAAACGGCACCGGTATCCCAAACAAAGCCTCAATCTAATAAAGTGAGAGGCATCACTCAATACAACTCAACTCCATCTTGACCTTCCCAAAAGCAATTTCCATCCATTCATCAATTTTATGATAATGGGTTCTCATCCTGAGCCTACAAGTTTTCCCTATATCCTATCTAATGAATTTGAGGCATTCTAAAATTCTTCATGCCAAAAAAAATCTTAGTATTGATGAATTTAAAACCATGATAGGATTCCTCCATGAGAAACTACTATGCCAATACACTACTATAAGCCGATAAATAAGGCTTAACAAGATTGTATATTTCTACATTCGAAAACAAGATTATTGAACAAAGCTTATTCATGTACCAATAGTTGAGGCAATTATATAACAACATAAGCAATGACTGCAATGAAAGAATAGAGCTGCGTACCAGTAAGGACAGAATTGAGCAAAAGAACACCCTATATGAGAACATCAGGTTGCATTAATGCTCAAGAAGACAAATAAAAATATGACAATTTTAAACTGACCTAATAAACTTAATTTCAGAGCATAAAGAACCAATCAATATTTCCATGCTACAAATTAAAAAAGAAATATGTTCCGCTTCATAGACAAGCGGAGAATGCTGAATTCTACTCAAGAAGAAAAGCCGCATCAAAGAAATCCTTGAAATTGGAAAGTTAGATTTATATGTCTTAAGAGTGCATATAAAATATTAACACTTGGTAATTTCTAATAATTTTGACATTATTTTATAAGACAGGTGTGTTGGGCGGTCGAACCAACTGATAGTTGTACGCTATCACGAATTGAAACTATAAAATTGAATACAAAATGGGGATACAGATGTCGAGACAAGTTCGACCTGAACTCTCGAGGGTTGGTTTCCCCTGAGAGTCTCTCTTACCTAGGAGAGTCAAACGCTCACAAGATCTCCAAAGATGAACAGAAAGAGACACTATCACTCCTATATACATGGGACTGGGGCATACAAAATACGATAATGACCTTGGGCAACATATGTAGAGGGAGACGTGTCCAGAAGGTCGTATCCATATCAGTTTAGTACCATGTTTTATTTCTCTAATACAAAGGAAACATGTTTTAATTGTAGGTCTAATATAAACATAGAAGTTTGAGAAAGTCCAACGAAATAAAACAATAATGTGTCATACGAACGAACAACACGAATATTAGCTACATATTGCTTAAAAGTGCTCATAAATACTCTGATTATTCATATTAGTGTTTGCACAAAAAATGTTTCTCAAATTTATGGGAAAGGGAAAATTCATATACTGTTTTAACATCTACATTGTATTATAGATATCATATAGGACATCGTATTATATCAAGTAGGGTGATATAAAGATAATGCAAGAAATTCTCTGAAATGAATACAAAGGAACAGACAGAAATCCAATAAAATCTCCATAAATACACAACTTTTTACCTGTATTGCCCATCTTTCCAGATTTCCATGTGAAGGGATAGTATACCCACCGTCCTTATTAAGTTCCTTAAATATGTTTACTAAGCTTGATGGAGGCTTGATTCCTTTAGGTACAGAGAAAGCGAGGCCCATAGCTTGACCAGGTCCATGATAAGGGTCCTGATAAAGAAAGCTTAAATTAACCCCATGTAACAAATATTAATTGCAAGCACAAATGGATTTGCAATGGATTTTTTGTATCTTTATCCTCTCAAAAAGTATTTTAATTGTTGAAATGTCTATCTTATGCACAAATTCTTTCAAAAAGAACAAATGCACTAAAATCCTATTATGTGGAAAAAAAAGTGCTACACACACTCAATAAATAAAAAAAGTATTACACACACTTGCTTGTTAAAAAGTGCTAAGATTTTCTTACAAGCCCATTTTTCATAGCTTAATAGCCATCACAGTATAATAAGTGGCTAAGCAACCAAAAAAAGGGCTCAAGTAAACACACCATGAAAATTTTTAACATGATAATAACACTTAACATGATTAAATCTTAAAATTTTCGCACATCCAGATGGAAATCTCTGAACAAACTCCTTACTCATTGTACACTGGGATATCAAAGTCACTTCCAAGAATTCAAAAAAAATTAGGCTCTTGTTTGGGGCGGCGGTGGGGGTGGAGAAGCTATATTCCCACCGAAACCACCCTTTTTAGGTTGTTTGGATGATGAGCATTTTCAAGAAAGGAGTCTTGGGGGCTTTTTGAGCAGCATGTCATGGGCTATTAGTTCAAGACGCAACTATGACCATGATTTCTTACACGGATGGCGCAATAAGCCACAAGCTGAGATTATAAGGCGTCAAAGATGTCGAAGATTTGGGTGTGGGAGCCCTTGGAAGAAGTATGACTTCATACTCAAGATGGTCATGCACATGTCAAGAATAAGGCTTAAACGCAGGCATGATAACCTATGGCGGAAAAGGATGCGGAAGTCTCCAGAGCATTGGAGAGAGGTTTTGAAAATGAGAGAAGGCTCTAGAATGATGTGGAGTCTTCCAGAAAATTATAGTGTAATGTAGAAGACTCTAGAAAATTATGGAATAGTGTAAAGATTTCTAGAATATTCTAGAAGGGGGTAAGTAGAATAATCTATAATATTCTAGAATGGGGTAAGTAGAATCAGCAACGACAGAACCCATATAGTCCCTAATCATTGGGGATATGGGCGGGGGAAGATTGGAAACAGACCTAACCTTTGGCACTATGCACAAAGTGGCTTCTCTCAGAGAAGAAAGACCTAACCTTTGACAATAAATGCACAAAATGACTGCTCACAGATACCACTGAAATAGTGGCCCCCTATACCGTCACGTTTGCTGCGGAATCATGCCCTCAAATCAAAGCCAAAGACATCAAAGAGGACAGACCCAAGAATCCATTTTGATTTATGTGCACATCACCATGCTTCCTTCATTCAGCATCCAGAGCATTGACCTTGCACAATAATGGGGTAAGTAGAATAATCTATAATATTCTAGAAGAGTGTGGAAACCTTCTAGATAACTCTAGATATGTGCAGAAGCATCTGGAATGGTATGGAGTTTTGTAGAAGTTGGAGTAATCTAGAATAATATAGAGTAATTTTGAATATTATAGAATAGTATGGAGGCTTGTACATAGCTATGATAGAAGTGTAGAATAGTTTAGAAGAGTCTAGAATAGAGAGTTTCTAGAGTCTTCCCTTAGTTGGAGGGAAAACTCTTGAAGTCTATAAAAAGGGAATAGAAGTTCATTTGAGGGGGCGGTATTGAAAGCAATCTTGAAATCAATCCAAGCAATGCATGTAAGTCATTAAAGAGTCAAGAGTTTTAAAGCTTCAAAGACGTGAATAAAAGTTTGAGTGTTCTCCCCTCTCCACCATATACTTGTATGTGTACATATAATTCTACTACTAATGAAGAGGTGAAGGCTGAGTTAGCTATTGCGAAGGGCTCAAAAAAGGAGTTACGGCCACACTGATCAAGGTTTGAGCATGGGTTTAGTACTGTGTTTGTGGCATTTGGTATCAGAGCTAGGTTTGATCAAGCTGGGTGAATTTATCAAGGTTACACAACAGACACATCAATCAACAAGACATATGAGGGAAGAGTTCTGTTGGAGGTCAAGGGTCATAACACAACATCACAAAGTTGCATGGGCAATATGGAGTTTGTTATGGCGACAGTCTATATGCAGCGCATGGACACATCCAAGTGCATGATGGAGCCAAAATCCAAGGAGAAGAGATGCAGGATGTTCTTGATGTTGAGGCCTTGAAGAGAAGGGAAACCCCACCAGCCATGTTGAAAGCAAAAAACCGAAAGAAAGGGAGAGCAATGGGTGGATCACATCACTCCACCAATGTAAGATCATTAACCCCAAGTGATTTGAGTGTCTCAGAACAACAAAAGAAGTTGATAATTTCGTGGAGAACATAGAGCAACACTTTCTTGCAAACATGACCACCGACGAGGAAAAGCGGATAGGAATCGCTCGATTCCACTTAGTATGAGAAGCTTCACGTTGGTGGCTTGATATGAGGAAGAGAAGGATAATCAAGACTTGGGAGGATTTCAAGAAGAACTTAGACATCAATTTGATCCTAAGTTCTCGAATGAGAAGATGATGGTGATGCCAACGTGTCATTGCTTCAGATGCAAGGAGAGTTAAAGATTGATGGATTGTCCAATGCGGATTCCCTGTAAGCGGGAATGCACCTTGAGACCATGATTTGGAAAGTTATACAATCGGGCATGGGTTTAAGACTCCCAGAAGAACCATGCATCAAGCCCAAGCAAGATGTGAGTTGCCAGGAGGACAACACTTCCGCGGAGGAAGAAGTGGTGTTATGCGATGTCGAGGAGGATTTGGACAAAGACCCTGAGTGCCAAGGGGGCGAAGCACGCAGGGAGGAACGAATCATGGGGATCAAGGATCATCCAGTTGAGACCATGGGGGCGAGGCTGACAAGAGGATCCAGTTGAGGAGTTCAGAGGTGAACAATTTGGGAAAGAGTGGTCCAAGAGCCACGAAGGCAATGCTCACACAAGGGCACCATGTACAATGATCAATATGAAGTATACAGAGGACGTGGAGTCGGATATCCAAGGGGAAGCTCATATTGAAGTTTTATGTAAGGGTAAGCCAAAGAAAGACGTGGAGTCTACATCATGTGAATTTGTGATCTTTGAAGATGCGGAGAAGTCACTACTCAACGTTGAGTCGGCGACACACTTTATGGAGTTAAAGACCACCAAGTAGTGATGAATTACTGGAGGCAGGATCTTCTCGGTGACAGAGGTGCAAAGGTTCGAACAATGTTGTTATCTATGTATGATTGCGGCGAGGGCGTCGCGAGAATGCCACAGGCTGCTAGTTCAAAAGCAACTGTGACCATGGTTTCATGCACAGATGGCACAATAAGCCATGTGTTGAGGTGATAAGGCATAAAAGATGTTGAAAACTTGGGTGTGGGAGCCCTTGGAACAAGTATGACTCCATACTCAAGATGATCATGCACAAGGAGAGCAAGTCAAGAATAAGGCTTAAGCGTAGCCATGATATCTTATGGTGGAAAAGGATGAGAAAGTCTCCAGAGCATTAGAGAAAAGTCTTGAAGAAGAGAGAATGACGTGGAGTCTTCCAAAAGATTCTAGAATCGTATAGAACACTCTAGAAAATTATTAAATAATATAAAGATTTCTAGAATATTCTAGAAAAGTGTGGAACCTTCTAGATAACTCTAGATGTGTGTAGAGGTATCTAGAATGATATGGAGTTTTCTAAAGGTTAGAAGTAATCTAGAATAGTCTAGAGTACTCTTGAATATTGTAAAATAGTATGGAAACTTGTACATAGCTATGAGAGAAGTGTAGAATAGTTTAGAAGAGTCTAAAATAGAGAGTTTCTGGAGTCTTCCCTTAGTTCGAGGAAAACCCCTTGAATTCTATAAAAATGGGATAGATGTTCATCTGAGTGAGATAGTCTTGAAAGCAATCTTGGAATCAATTCAAGCAATGTATATAAGCCGTCAAAGAGTCAAGAGTTGTAAAGCTTTAAAGTCAAATAGAAGTTTGAGTATTATTGAGTGTTCCCTCCTTTCCACCATATACTTGTGTGTGAATATAATTGTATTACTAGAGAAGAGGTGAAGGTTGAGTTAGCTATTGTGAAGGGCGCAAAAAGGAGCTAAGGCCGCACGGATCAAGGCTTGAGTGTGGGTCCAGCGCTGTGTACGTGACAAGTAGGTCAAACGTGACTTTTTAAAAATCAATTTCTCTATTTTCAATTTTTCCTCTTTTATTTTGGGGTTAACTAAAGCTACAACCGACCATTCGCGGCCTACTTTTCTCTTTATCGCACAGCAAAGGTTTTCTTCCCCCATTTGTGATTCTTCACCCATTTGCGATCTTTCTTGCTCGTCATTGACCTTTTGTAACATGCTTATTTATGAATTATGATTCATATAATATTTATTTATCTATGCAATAAATGATTAGCATAAAATACTTTTTATTTTTAAAAACTAAACAACTGTTATTAAAAAGTTGTTCTTCCAAACAGAAAAATGTAAAACACATATATGAAAACACTTAAATAGATATTTTTCAAACAATTTATAGTTTTTTAAACAGCTTTTTGAACAGCTTTAATATCACCACTGATTTTCCACCACTATTTTTCCACCGCCATCACCGCCACAAACAGAACCATAATCTAAAGCAAACATTACAAAAATCAACTTTATCATGCACTCCATATAGCTCTTTAGCATTCCAATAACTAAGTTCACACATGCTCAATCAGAAAAAGACTAGATTAGAAACTGTTGTTCAGAAATTGAAACGCACACAAAATGGAGAAATTTAGCTGTCATTTTCTCCCTGTTCATTACATGATACCTCAAAACACATTCCTCTTCGGAAAAAAAATTCTCCACAGAAGAATTTTGATGCGATCCGAAGGGGCCCCGAGCCGCTCCGCCAAGGATCCATGGTCGGTCCCGTACAGATTGCACTGGGCCGCGGCCCACACACATCCAACCCTTTTTCAGTGGTCGGCCCTACACGGCGGGTTGTTGCTGAGGCTGGGGCTCAATACCCAGACCTCCTAGATAAGTTAGGCTTTCACGTACACCTATCGGCTATCACCAACTGAGCGGGAGAGCCTAACTTATCTAAGAGGTGTAGGTATCGATCCCCGGCCTCAACAACCCGCCATGTGGGGCCGATCATGGATCCATGGCGGAGCGGCTCGGTGCCCACTGGAGAAGGTTTGGGGGTGTATGGGCCGCAGCCCTGGTGCAATCTATACAGGACCAACCATGGATCCATGGCAGACCAGCTCCGGACCCCTTCGGGTCGCATCAAATTTCTAACGGCAACACACTAGAAAGATAGATGCCTTAACTCAGTATAGAGTGGGTACCTGGCCAATGATCACAACCTTGACCCTATCAAACGGAGTAGAGTTTAGGGCATTGAATATAAGGTGCGGCGGAGGATATACAGCAACATCTCCCCGGAGCTCACTCTCCACAAACCTGGAAAGATTCATGGCATAGGGCTTCTGGAACTCCGCCGACAGAGCTTTCATCCACGTCTCTTCCACAAGAAGTTCCTCCAGCTTTACGCAGCCAATCCCTTGACCTGCATTCGAAATCCAGGGAGACATCTGAAGAAGACGGTACGGACGGGAGAAAAAAAAAGAAGCACGAAGGTGAGAACGTGCAAATAGGGCATACCTTTTGCTCTCTCGGTGCAGAGATTAGCGTTTCTCTTTGATCTCGCCAAATACTTATTGAACTCGATTTTTCTTCGCTCCTCGTCCGTGATGATAACTGGCGGATCCTGTTTAGGTTCAGCGGGAGAAGGATCGCTAAGGCAGTGTAATCTGGGCGATCGACATTCGCAGGAAGGAGAAGGAGATCGGAGGCGCTTAGCTGGCTGGAGAATTTCTACTACGCGGGCTTTGGAATTGGAGGAAGCCATTTTTTCCCTGTTTTTGAGACGCGGTGGAGTCCGGCGGAGAAAAGACGGCGAGGTTCTCGACGGCGAAGGCCAGGATGGGAGCATGGAGATTTTTCTCTCGGCATAAACGCCTTTTACTGATAAACGTCTTGTTAGTGCTTCAAAAATATTTGATTGATCCAAAATTCCAAATACATCGTTTATCAAAAATATACGGTGCAGTGCGGCATCCAACGGATGCGCGAGCACATTTTAGCTCGTGCACACATATCTCAAAGCAAAATATTTACATGTACATCACATTTCGCTTTGAGATGTGTACGCACGAGCTGAGATGTGATTGCATACATTAGATGTTGCATTGCACTGTACACTGAGCAATGTGGTAGAACGCAAAATGGGCAGTTGGACGAGTAACGCATTGTGAGAATAATGTGTCACTCTTCATTATTAATGGTAACCAAAAAAATTATCAGTAACCGGATTTTTGGATTGCAGCAACTTGATGTTTGGCTTGTCTGCCTCCTTTCTTCTTCCTCGTCGGTGTCATCTGGCATCTCGCCTGTTGCGGACTAACTCGACGCCCCGGTCGGACCGGATAATCTTGGACCGCCTTAGCTCGTGGAGCGGTCGAGCGCGCACACAGTCAGTTGAAAATGGGAAATGTACACGATGAGTTTTAGCGTGGAAAACCCTTCAACCGGGTGAAAAACCACGTGACCGGGTCGGTGCCGGTCAAAATCCACTAGATTGCTGGATGTTACAATTTGATGGGGGAATCGGGGCGACAGGCCGCTCCCGTTACAATCTTGAAGAGAGAGAGAGAGTGTATGCAACCGTTGGTGGGCAACAGACTGCCTCGCCAACGGGACTTGGACGGTGGAATGCGCGGGATGCTTTAGGCGCGTGCGCTCAGAGGCGGCGCGTATCCAAGGGTTGTCACTGCCTCCCTTGCTTGTCTTTCTCTGACTTTGGAGTGCTCCCTCGGTAACTGAGCGCTGGTGGGGTGTCAATAGCCGATGACAGGTGCCGATGGCCTACGACGAGTGCTGATAGCCGTGGGCGGGTGCTGATAGCCGTTGGTGGCAACCGGAGGTCGCGGGCGGCTACCGGTGGTTGGCGGCGAGAGGTGGTCGCCGGTTGTTGGCGACGAGGGGTGGCCACCGGCGGAGAAAACGGGAGAGCTCCCACCTGAGGAAGAAGAAGGGGGAAGCGTAGGAGAAGAAGGTGATCAAATGAGGAGCCCTTGGGGTCCTTTTATACGCTCCAGGGGGAAGTTACGACGGGCCCCACCATTAACATAGTGGGTTAGTGGGTGGTTTTGTCCCGATCGGACGGCCGGTGGGGCCTCTCCCTCGATCGGACGGCGGGGAGGCCACCCCGAGGCGGGGCCGCCCGGGCGACGCCGACGGCGAGGAGGCGGCCGGACACGGCGGCGGCGGCCACGGCCGGCCGCGGCCAGCCGCGGCCGGCCGTGGCCGGCCGGAGGGGAACCGCCGGCGGCAGTTCCTTCCGCGGAAGGTGGGAGAAAATGGGGGCCCACCCCCCATGATCTCCATGAGAGATCATGGGGGTAAGGAGGGCCCACCCATGATCTCTATTGGTGGGGATCATGGGGGTCTCCTCATTTGCGGCCGGCCATGGCCGCGGGCCATGGCCGTGGCCGGCCGGAGGGGAACCGCCGGCGGCGGTTCCTTCCGCGGAAGGTGGGAGAAAATGGGGGCCCACCCCCCATGATCTCTCACCCCATGATCTCCATGAGAGATCATGGGGGTAAGGAGGGCCCACCCATGATCTCTATTGGTGGGGATCATGGGGGTCTCCTCATCTTTATAAATTAAGGTGGAACCCATCATCGCCGATCTCCTACAAATTTATTTGTATTAATGCGTTTAGAACCCAAGTAAAATATGTTTGAAATTGAACCCAATAATGTAAATTTGGAGATAGATGGTGGAATCGAGGCCTGCGTGTTGGATGATCTATGTCTGGCTCATTTGTAGCGCCTCTGGCACTCATAGGTCTGCAAGCGGTTTGGTTCAGTTTTATGTAAAATTGAAACTGAACCGAATAGTCACGTATTTTAGACACCCAAAATCGAAATCGAACCGAACTCATTCAGTTCGATTCGGTTTTTTTACCCATCGGTTCAGTTTTATACATTTGATTTGAAATTGTTTTATGTTTTTTCGTGTGTATTAGCTATATCATTAAATTATATGCGTCTAACCGTCGCACGCACGATCCACACACCCGATCTGCGTGATAACTGCCGTGCACGGGATCCAATCATGTCCGCAGGTTGCCCAACCTCCGCCACCCGGAAAGGGGCGATCTCGGTCGCGGCCGATCACAACCACGCCCGGCCTCAGCGCCTCGCTGAGGCCGACTACCTCGAGGCCGGTCTCGGCCACGGCCGACTCCTACAAGGGGTCGACCGCCCTTGGTCACTCGCGTAGGGGCGGCCACCCCTCAATCGCCCCATCGCAGGCGGCCTCGGGCGCGACCCCAACGGGGGGTCTCGGCTGAGGCCCTCGCCAAGGGGGCGACCTCCCCGTGGCCGCCCCGGCGTAGGCGGCCTCGGCCGCTGTAACACCCTCATACGTCACATAGAATATAACAGAAGGTCTGATCGGGGCCCCATGTCATATTCTACCGACAGTTAGCGAAGTTACGCATTGAGCCATACCACGCGCACATTCTAACTCAGTGCGCATTCTAACGGAAGTATTCAAATTGTTTGAAACCCCAAAACAGGAATGTCCACTAACAATAAAATAGAAATGAAAACCCAAATACACAAAATGTTATGGTCTTAAGGCCTTACAATTGTTTTTTCAATAATAAGTGTTTTACAGACATCGGCACGCGGGTCGGCCACACATGAAACAACAAAATACACTTCGCCTGGTCTTCGAGGGCCAGCACAACAAATAGGGCTTCAGCACGCTAATTCTCACTTGGCTCAGCTGCACCTGCATAAAAGTATTCCACCTCAATGGTGGCAAACAAGGCAACGGTCAGCATTAGCTGACCAAATTATAACGACTCCGCCTCGCACCCGGGGCGGCGGTGCTCCTTTCCTGCAAGTAAATAGCATGTGCATAATATACGTAGAGGCACAACTTAAGCACCAACCAACACAGACGATGGCTCAACCAACCAAACGTCATGTGCACTCATGACACATTATCTGTGTACCGGGATCACCCAAGGACCCACCTATTCCATCACGGCAATCACTGGTGTCAAAGCACCCACACAGGGATCTTCATGATTCCCAACACCGTCCTCAGTCCCAGACTGGACGGACTCACTTGAGCATCATTAGCCCGACCTAAAGCTACGATTCTCTCCTATGCCAATTGTACTTTAGGTATGTTTAGCCGAACGACATAGTGCCGGTACAGTTCATGGCGGGTCAGCTTCCCCTTTCCTGTAATTCCAAAACATACATAACCACGTTATGTTCCAAAGTTGACACTCACGACCACCAAAACTAGGCCCTACGGGCTCTCAGCTCAACACAATGCCCCTAGTCTCCAAGGGACAAGCCTCACAATCATTGCTCACTGGAAGCTATTATCGGTGGTAGGGGACAGACTATTATTTCTTCCCCAAAACAGGTGTTTTCTTGGTGACCTACTCCAGTACTCTCACTACAGCAACCTGCATACCCTGTGACTCAATAAATTACATGTTTACCACTTAGTCTTCTCCAACATACCAAAACAATCATCACTAATCCAGACCAACTTGTCCAGATGGACTTCGCACAACATGTTTATTCCGTACTTCAATTCCGGATTCTAAATGCAAAGATAACAGCGATATAACCGATCAACCCGTCGGGAGAATCGCTTCCAGTGAACAATGATTGTGAACTCGACATCTCGATGTTTGATATTGTAGTACTTTGCTTGCCTATCCTGAGCGATCAACAATCGCTGCCGGATTGTACGGATTGTCGAAGTAGCATCTTCAACTTCCTTTCGCCTAAACAACTTCCTTTTGCTTAAACAACTTCGTTTCGCCCGTCTCGAGCCACGCCATGGGAGTACGACACTTTCTACCACATAAGACATCGAAAGGCGTCATCTGAATACTTGCTTGGTAGTTATTTTTGTAGGTGAACTCGATCATATAAAGATGGTCCTCCCACCTCTTTCCGAAATTTAGGGCGCACATGCGAAACATATCTTCCATCGTTCTGTTTACCCTCTCGGTCTGATCATCCGTTTGAGGATGAAATGTCGTACTGAAATTTAGTTTGGTACCCAACAGTTGATGAATAAGTATCCAATCATTAGACGTGAAGCTCTCATCTCGGTCACTGACGATGTTATGGGGCACACCGTGTAATTGTACGATATTGTCAACATAAAGCTTCGCAAGCTTTTCCACTGAATCATCCTTACTATTCGGAATGAAGTGTGAAAGCTTCGTTAAACGGTCAACGATCACTCAAATGACATTGTTCCCTTTTTGCGATCTCGGCAAGCCGTGTACAAAACCTAAAGATATGTCGTCAAACTTCCACTTCGGTATAGATAATGGCTTCAAAAATTCACTAGGCTTCTGACATTCGGTTTTTATTAGGGCACGGGTCTGACATTTTGCCACATAAAGGGCTATGTCCTTCTTCAATCCTGACCACCAAAATAACTTTTTCATATCAGAATTCAGTTCTGACAGTTTTGAAATTGGATAGTGTTTCAACGATGTAATAATTTTATCTTTGTTTCTCTGTTTTCTTATAAATAAATGTGGTTTCACTGTGCAGAGTTTGGCTTTGCCCAGTGGTTCCTCCCACACAAAAAATGACAATGCACATGAGCCCCCTTGCAGCTTCAATAGTGCCCCAATCACGACATTAACTTCGCCCTAGCTCGTCTGCTCCCGGGTAAACATGCATAGTTAATCTATGATAAAACTAGCCAAATTTTTTTATGATATTCCAATTTTATCCTTTAATAATTGATTCTAGGTTCATTACAAAAGGTAAAATATAACACATCCTTTTCAATATAAAATCATTGCAAAGAATAAAATTGAAATATCATAAAATAATTTACCATATTTTATCATTCCCATCTATATTTCTAAAGAAAAAGATCACATCTTTCGTTGGTGTAGTGTCATTACAAAGGATATAACAATGAATATCATAAAATAATTAGTCTGGTTTTATCATTTCCCATCCATATTTCTAATGCAATTGATATTTTTGTAAACCGGGAAAGCTTAGAGGGGGGAGGTAAATGCAATTTCGAAAGATAGAGGGGTGCAAACTGTGAGTGTTGCTCGAAGCATCCGAATGAGGATCTAGGTGGAATCCCCTACCCGTTGCCCCTAGGTGGGTATAAATAACGAAACTCAAGGAGTTTCTACGGGTATTGTATATCCGTGTTTCCGACACGACCCGTTATGCCTCCGAACCCGTTAATTGTCCAAATATACACTAACACAAACTGTAATTATGCAAACTTCAAATGACTTTAGCATTATGATAACCCTTGAAATGAACCAAAACTTCTCAGTCATGCATCAATCTATAGAGTTTGACATAAAATCAGGGAGATGAGGAGAAGAAACTTCAAATGTCTAACATTTATGGTAACATTTTTATTCTTTGAAACCCCTTTTGTCACTTCCAATGCATATCTAGCTATATAAGAAGACCTCCCTCCATAGTAGACTTGAACATTCATTTTTCTTCTTCTTCTTCTTCCTCATAGCTATATCAGTATGATATTTTAGTCCTCAACCTCTGAGGCCCTTCAGTTATATCCTCCCAGAAAAGTTCAGAGATTGCTTGGGTCACCTCTCCCACATTTCCTGCAGCAAACAAGCAGTGATGGAGGTTAAATCAGACAATAATGGTGAAAAATGTATGATATTTACAAGCTCAAAGAAGGAAGAGGAGAAATTGTTACCATCTCCAATGGGTTCTCCATCCCAATTAACAACAGACATTATAGGAATCAAGCTGCTGACAAGCAGCATCTCAGCTGAATCCTTTGCCTCTTCAATTGGTATGTCTCTAACAGCAACACCCTTTAGAAATCCCCTTTTGATTAGCCTGCTCGCCAACACGAGCAGCCTCTTCGCGGTGCAGCCGTGGAGGATTTTGTCGGGTTTGGGAAGAAGAAGCTCTCTTTCTTTGCTTACGAATGCGATGTTGCAGTTAGGGCCTTCGGCAACAAAGCCTTGGTCATCGACCCAGATGGAGGCGTAGGCGCCTCCCTCCTCGGCCTCCATTTTAGAAAGAACGTTCGGGAGGTAGTTGACGGTCTTCATCGTCGCGAATTTCGGCGGCTTCATTGGAATTTTTGATGTGATGACCTTGACGCCTTCTGGCGTTCGGTGGAACTTTGTCGCCATGGCTACCGAGTAGAATGCGGGTTTCTGAATGGTTGGCGGTGATAATGAGAAATTGCCCGGCCCGGCGCTCAGCCAGTATCGAATCGAGCCAGACATGAGCTCCGATGCTGCTGCTAGAAGGAGGATGATTCCTTTGAGAGTTTCTCGAGGGTATGGCGGGGATATTTTTGCCGCTGATGCGGATTTGAGGAATCGATCCAAATGCGAATCCAAGTCGTACAAGTATCTGCGTGAATCAACAATTAACAATCCGTCAACGTCACAACAAGATAAATAAAGGGCAGCCTCCCTATGCAGCGAGGGTTCGGAGAAGGATCCCACTATAACTACAAGGGTGAAATATAGGCAAATCTTAATTAGCCTGCATTTTTTTTTTTGAAAGAATCTGCGCTTTCAAGACTCGAACTCGTGACCTCAAGGTCACATGACAGCACCTAAACCGGTGCGCCAAGATTCTACCCTTCCAGCCTCAATTAATTAGGGCCTCCTAATTCATAAATGGGTCTTGTATTCAAATTCATAAAAAGCATGAAATGCGTGTTCGTAGTTACCCGTTCATGATCATGGCCGTGTCGAACACAGCGTGACCTCGGTGAACCATGTGATCATCCATCGGGACGACCATCAGTGCAGGATCTAAAATTATTCCGCCGATCAAGCTAGAATACATTGCGCGGTACGGACGATCGTCCATCGTATCTTCGCTCCATTCCCCTCTCATCTTCTCAATCACCTGTAAAATCTTCCCATTAATTAATCAATAATAACATACCAAACTCTACATTAACAGGAGGATTTATTTAATGCATATCAATTGATTGGCAAACTCATGAATCTTTGATACTTTCTACCTTAATCGAACAATTTTCGAGCGATGGAGCGATGGTGTTCACGAGATTGAGGCTTAGGCTCCGTTTGGCAAGGCGGTAGCGGTACGCATGGGTTAAACCGTCATTTGTTAGGGATTACATAATAAACATCATCCATTTGAACATAAAAGTGGATGAAGTTTCTTGAGTGAGCGTTAACAATTGACAATTTAACCCGTGTTCATGACCTTCACCACCGTGCCCAATGGAGCCTTAGTTTTGTGGGGCGGTGGGGCTTCCGCGGAAATCACCGCACCGCCCGGCCCCCACCGCGGTACGGTGGATTTCCGCGGTACGGTGGATTTCCGCGGAAATTCCGTGGCGGGGCGGAGCCCCACCGCCCTACTGCGCGCATTCCTGGAATGTGTGGAGGTGGCGGGGCAGTGAGGTACGCGTGACCTGCGTGTATCCGCTCCGCCAAACGAAACCTGAGTTTGTGTTTCAAAGCTTTTTTTTTTATAAATGCACACCCAAACACTATAAATTACTCAGATCTTCTAGAGAATTAGCACAATTACAAGTTGCATCCCCACCATCTTTTGAAATTACATAAACCTCCCCTTTGGATCTCCATGTAATATTTTTCTGCATGATTGTTATTAAATGCAAACTTACAAGGGTCATTTTCGTAATTTTAAAAGATAAAGAGGTGCAACATGTAATTTTGCAATCTTGCGGGTGTTGGGTGAACAGATATGATGTTGATGCAATCCAAAAGAAAGTCTCGGGCTCCGTTTGACACGTTTTTTTTTGCGATTGTTGATTGCAACTTGATTTTAGCTATTCGTACCACATTGTTAACCGCAACCCGAAAATATAACCGCACCCCGCTTTTTTTCTTGCCGCACCCCGATATTTTTTTGACGCACCCGAAAATAACTCCTAGTGATGTGCGTGAGACAGCTAATAGAGTAAGATGGTGCGAGGAAGTTGCCGGAGATGAGAGTAGCTCGGCGAGGAGGAAAACGGAGCGCGGCTTCCGCGAAATGGGGGAGATGGAGTGCGAGTACAGTTTTAGAAAAAAGTTTTTTAAAACAAAAATGAGATGCGGAGAGCCATATGAGGGGTGCGGTTAACAATCGTCTTTTTTTTGGCTTCAAGAATGTATGTTTGGCATGACAATTATTATCGTCATCCAGAAAGAAAACTAGTTTTGAACTTAAAAGTGGACGAAGTTCCTTAGATGAGGTCGGATGTTCACGGACTACGGCTCATAAGCACCGCGTTTATAGCCGCTACCGCCACGCCAAAGGAAGCCTTAGGGCCTGTTTCGTGCGACTTTTTTGCTCCTATGAGCTTGGAAAAAACACAATTATATATCAAAGAATGTATGTTTTGCATGACAACGATTTTGACCGCCATCGAGAAAGAAAACTAGTTTTGAAAATAAGTGGACGAAGTTCCTTAGATGAGGTCAGGCATTCACGAACTGCAGATCACAACTGTCACCGCCGCGCCAAAAGAAGCCTTAATCTGTTGGGTTCGGGTTCCCTCCTAGGTGGATAAAACCCGCGGCGATGGACGTCGAGAGGTCTGTAATGGAGCGGATTGAGTCGTGAAGAAATCTTGGTGTGATCATGCGTATGATCATGAAGATCAAATGTTTCATCGATGAAGGGCTCTGATCCAAGTTATTATATGCTATTATTATTATCCTATATAATAATAATATATATGATATATAAATAAAAGAAAATGATACTATTCCTAAATCTGATAATCTCTAAATAGCATCCAGCCTACGGCATTATAAAAAAGGAAAAAAAAAAAACCTAATGGTGGATCTATTTCTCTCCTGCCCGTAAAGAAGTGATGTAGCCGCCCCAAGCTAATTGAAAACTTGATCAGGGTCGTCACCTCTTCCGCTTCTTCATCCATCTCCGGATCGAGGTTTTTCTTGCCGGCAATCTTGGACGTGTCGGAGCCGGAGCAAGCAGCGGTGGTCGGAGACTTGAGGCCGCACGGAGTCAAAGTTTGACGGCGGCGTTTGTCGCGGGGGCGGAGACGCCGACGACTCTTTGTACGGAGGCTGATTTTGGGGGCGGTGTTGGTGCCGTGCTTGTGTAGCGGGGCGGCGGTGCACGTGTGCGGGGGAGCGGCGTAGGCGGAGGCCGACTTGGGCGGTGCCGGAGCGGCGTTGGCGGAGGCCGTTCTTAGAGTGCGCATCTTGGCGCAAAGAACGGCAGCGTGTTATTGGGGTCGCATCTGCGGCTAGCGGCGGTCAGCGCAAGGAGGCATCTTAGCCTCAAGTGGACTTTGGCGGCGAGGCATCTGAGCCTCGAGCGGGGCAACCTACTGACGGGTTGCGGACTGATCAGAGTGCGCCAACGACGTCGTGTGTCGACGTAGGCGGACAGCTAGGCACAATATTGGAAGATCTTGGAAGACTGCAGAGAATTCAGAGAACCAGTTTGAAGCGAGTCTCTCTGACTCGGACTTGGTCGTCTTTGTCGGTATACCTGTATTTTTCCTCTTGTCTTTATTCTGTGCTAGCTGTAAGATCCATCTGAGGATCGCGGGGGGAAAGCCATTGTATTGTTGAATATTATTTAGTGGCGGCTTTCCGGGTTGGACTCCGATCGTCCCGTGGTTTTTACCCTGATTTGGGGGTTTTCCACGTATATGTCTGTGTGTTTGTGATTGTGTTTGCTCTTGCGTATTTCGCTGACGGTTTTGCAGGTATCTCAGCTCGCATCCTTGCGTGCACTCAAGTCTGTGAGAACGTGTTTCTCACAACATAATCTTTGTGACTTGCAGGGGCGGATCCAGAGGGCGGGCCGAGAGACACTGACACCCCCCATTAATTTTCAAAATGATTAGTGTATTTGAATTCCTCTCGTCAAGGCAATGGATTGTCTACTTATACGTCAAAAACGGTGGCCAGATGAGAAAGATACAACTCCGATAAAATCGAAACGTTCAAATTTTTTTTGTTGAAGAAAGTTGATATCTGCCCCCCATACTAAAATTTTTAGAACACAGTGACACATTTAAAAAAAAATTTACGTGCACCCCCATTATTAATTTTCTGGATCCACCACCAGTGACTTGTGAGTGGAAGATACAAAGCTTAAACCCGCCTACCTCAGAAGTGGAATAGACCGGAACGCACTGGTCAGCCAGACACTTCTCAGTCCCTGTGCAACAGCAAAACCAAACACAGATTAGCTTTACTAAAAGTTCTGGCTTTTGAGGAGCAACTGTGAAGGAGACCTGCCTATTTTCAAGGAGGAGTACTTCGAAGATCCATTAACGGTAGAGAAACTGGGTAGTGGAGAGAGAGAGGAAGGGGATGAAAATGGCGGAGAGGGGGAATGTGGGTTTAGAGTGGGAGGTTGGGTCGGCTGGCAGGGCAGAGCCATGGAAATGCTACTGACAGAGCAGAGGTTTGATGAGAAGAAGAAGAAGATGAAGAAGAAGAAGAGGCTTTTGATAGTTTGATTTGAATCGTTGATTTCATTTTTGAAGTGGAAAATGTTGCAGGGGGAAGAAGTACAGGGGACTTGTGTTCTGAAAGGTATAACTATGCTTGATTTCTCTACTACTGTATAGTACCTTGTATATTATTATATTAAAAGGGCAATGTTATAACTTATAAGTAGTCTTGTAACAACTAAATGCAGTTCATTTATGTTTACAGTCTAAAGAATTAAAGTGTTTTTAGGATTTTGCTAATAGTCATTGTAGGACTATTGATAACAACACTTTTGATGGGACCGGATATCATTTATAGAAAATTTGGTGTGTGGTTAGTCGGACCTGCATCACCCCCACTAATTTAGTGGAGGGATCATATGGGTACTCATCGCGCGCGCGATCAACGCGCTTGATCCCTTGCACGATTCGTGTTGAATTTTCTCAAGATGATCAACGAGATAGTCTGACGTCAAATTTATATTCTTAGAGCTATCTAGATCACACCTTGATCAAGCGGAAACAGGAAAGCAAGCTCAAATACCAGAAGCAACCAGAAGAGACAAGCAGATCAAACTTTATTATCTTCTTTACAGGGTGAGGTATACATGGCGAGACATGATTTCACCAGTACACAATGGAAAACAGAAAAATTACAAGTATCAATCCGAGCGGACAGAATCGGAGACCGTTGAGACCGCCCAGTCCGCCGAAGTCGCCGAGACCGCTCGAGCTGGAGACGGATAGAACACGGAGTCCGCCGAGACCGCGAGGTCGCGCGGACACACCGTTATTCGCTGACTGCTGCAAGCTGCCGCCGAACTGAATAACAGACCGCCTAACCGCCGAGTCTGGCGAACAGGTTATTGAACTTGGAAAATTGAAGCAGAGAGAAAACTGATAAGCCGCCGATTGCAATCCGCAAACTTCACTGAACCTGACCGAAGTCAGAACAAAACTCCTGGCTCCACAGTGCTAGCCGCGCCACCTGCAAACATCAACCAGTTAAGCCTGCTCAAACCGCGCGGATAGGAAAACCGAGTCCGCAGCAATTAATCCGAGTCCAACTTACTGTTCACTCAATTACAAATGAGGTGTCAGGGGGTCCTATATATAGGAGCGGGTTGGAGTGTGATCACCGCCCTATGAGATAGGCTAACCGCCCTGATCGCAGCTAACAATGCAAGTCCGCCCAGTCCGCAAGGACATGCCCAGACAACAGCCAAACTGCCAGGCAAGGAAACCTGTCCGCAACCTGGTGGACACCGCACCAGTCCGCAAGTAGCAAAGCATGCGGACACAGCAATATCTCTCACAACAACAGTCCGCATGCTACATGCGGACACGGCACCAGCCCGCACACACAAGTCCACGACCCAGGCACAGATCGCCAGGTCAATCAAGCGGACTCTACGGATACCGCGGACACCACACCAGCTCGCAACGTGTCCACGACCAACAGGCAGACCACCCGGTCGACAGCGGACACTGCGGACTAGCAAACACCCTGGACTTATCACGATGTGTGACCAAGTCCAGCAACCCGCCAAGCATATGGCGCAAACTCGACGGACACGACCAAGTCCGCCAGCTCCCAAAACCAGCCCGCCAAACAAAGCTCCAACTCGTTCAGCAACCACGGCCAACAATCAACTGCCGGACTTGTACAACCCCGTATTCGTGGAGTAGGGTCCCTTCGGCAAGCGCAGGGCCAGTTTTAAGCTTTTAAGCTTTTTGGATATTTTGGACTCTTGGTGGCCAATTTTGGCTTTAGCTTAGAAATATACTAGTAGGGGGAGGAAAAATTTGCCTCCCCCTTGCCCCCTTCTTTGAGGGTCGGGTGCGGCAAGTTGGTCGACACCCCCAGACGGGGTGAAGGGCGAGGTGGGGGCAGCGGGTTGACTGGAGACCATGGTCTCGTCCCCCCTGACCCTTAGCCCCGAGCAGGGGCGAGACCGACCGGCCAGGCGCGGTCTCGCCCGCGCGGCCAGTTCCGGGCGAGACCGCCGGCCAGGGGAGGTCTCGCCCGCGCGGCCAGCGCCGGGCGAGACCGCCGGCCAGGCGAGGTCTCGCCCGCGCGGCCAGCGCCGGGCGAGACCGCCGGCCAGGCGAGGTCTCGCCCGCGCGGCCATCTCCGGGCGAGACCGCCGGTCAGGCGAGGTCTCGCCCGCGCGGCCAGCTCCGGGCGAGACCGCCGGTCAGGCGAGGTCTCGCCCGCGCGGCCAGTTCCGGGCGAGACCGCCGGCCAGGCGAGGTCTCGCCCGCGCGGCCAGCTCCGGGCGAGACCGCCGGCCAGGCGAGGTCTCGCCCGTGCGGCCAGCCCCGGGTGACCAGGGTGGGTCGGGGGTTGTGGTTTGGCGTGGTCTCGTCCTTGGACCTTTTTACCCGGGGGGGATTTCCCTCTTTGCCCCCGGTGTGGAGGTTTTCAATTGGCTAGAGGCTTAGTTGCCTTATGGGTATTTTGGTCATTTTACCCCCAGGACTTGGAAAAGCTATAAATAGACCCTTGAGGGTGCCTTGGAGAGCATTCATTCATTCCTTAGCCACAAAAATCTCTTTGGCTTTCTTCCTCCAAGACACCTAGCTCAAGCATTGGCTAGGGAGGGGGAGACCTCAAAGGTCTTCCGGGTATGAGGTGGGACCTCCACGCTAGAGCCGAGGGTCAGTTCATAGCTTCCTAAGTCTTCGGTCCGTGACGTTCTTCCGAGCATAGTAGGTGTGAGGTCACCCCTTTCCCCAAGGGTCGAACTCCACAGAAGTCAATTTTGGCTTCGGTCATTTTTGGCTTCAACATTTTGGTGCGGTGAGCGTGTAGAGTGACCAACACAGAAAATCTCGGGTGAGTGTCATGGCCGGAGATCAGGGAGGTGGTGATGATCTCGGCGAGCTCCCAAACTCAGGACCCTTTGTGGGAAGGGAGGAGTTCATGACATCCATTCAAGGCATCATGGGGATGCTGCGGAGTTTGGCTCCTCGGGGGGCAGCTCCACTCCAACCCCCCAAGAGCTAGCTCCACCCCCTCTCGATAAGTCGACCCCTAGGGGTCCAGGCGAGATCACCCCAGCAGGGGGAGAAGTAAGTGTGTCAGATAGGAGACCTGGGAAGGAAAGGATGGTAGAGGGGGTCGAGCGAGACCTCTCAGGCCGGGAGCTGTTCCCAAGCCCGGCGAGAGCTAACCCCCCAAGCGAGCAGGTCGCGCGAGTGGAGGTGGCGAGAGCTCCCCTTAGGGGGTCACCCTTTAGTGAGTTAATCATCTCAGCTCCCATTCCCGAGGGGTTCAGAGAGCCAGACATGGCTTACTATACCGGGAAGGATGACCCCGTCCAGCACCTACAGTGGTTCGAGGATGCCGTCTCCATCAGGCCGATGACGGATGCCTTCAAGTGTCGCCTCTTTGCGATCACTTTAAAAGAGAAGGCGAGGGACTGGTTCCATCAACTCCCTCCAAGGTCCATCTTCGGGTTTGAAGACTTGAGCCGGAGCTTTCAGCTTCGCTTCTCCACCTCCAAGAAGAGGAAGAAAGGTCCTGAGTCCCTCTTCCTGATAAAGCAAAGGGCCGAGGAGTCGCTGACCCACTATGTTGACAAGTTCCAGGAGGAGGTCCTTGACATCCAAGAGGTGCCAGGGTATGCCCTCCAGATGGCGTTCACGGTGGGGTTTCGCGAAGGGTTCTTTAAGATGAGCTTGACCCGGAAGACCCCTCTTTCCTTTGAGGAGCTGATGGAAAGGGCGACGGAGGAGATAGCCATGGAGGCGGCCAACCCGGCCTTTGTAAAGAAGTTGGCAAAGTTGACAGAGGTGGATTCAAAGGAGCAGGGTGGCTCGAGGCATCAGGAAGGAAGGAGGAGAGAAGAGCAGAGAGCCCACAGGTTCCAGAGACAGGAGGGTCCGGAGCCAGGCTGGAGGCAGTAGGGAGGACCTGCCCATGGTCCAGGAAGAGCTCTCATCCAGGATGGGGGGAACTTTCATGGGGGCCAAGGGAGGTTCAACTTCCAGAGACAAGCCCCAAGACAGCTCCTGCCCCCACCCCAGCAAGCAATGGCGATTGGCCGAAGGGAGAGGAGGAATCGCAAGGGGAGAGGGGGAGGCAGAGTAGAGTTACCGTACTGCGACTTCCACCAGTTGGAAGATCACGCCACGGCTACCTGCCCAGAGTTCCTGGAGGTAAGGGGGGCGAGAGCTCCAGTCCAGCAGCAGCCGGAGCGGATCGAAGCTCTGCCCCAAGGAGGTGGAGGAGGTGATGATGTGTGTGAGGACCGGGTCGATGTAGGACCCCGAGGTGGTATAGCCGTGATCCACGGGGGGTGGGGGGGGGGTGGGGATCAAAGCCGCTCGGAAGGCAAGTCTCCATGTGATGTATCGACGGAGCGTTGCCTCAACATCCCAGACCCCTCCCCCGGAGGAAAGGGTCACCTTCTCGTCAAATAACATGCCAGAGCATGAGGATCCCTTCTGCGACGCCCTGGTCATCCAGGATGCCGTCGAAGGCTTCACCGTCTCCCGGATCTTGGTTGATAACGAAAGCTCGGTCAACGTCATTTTCAAGAAGGCTTTCGAGGGGATGAAGGTGGAGCCAAGGAGGGTAGTGGCGTCGGATGGACCTCTGTTTGGATTCTCAGGGGAGAGGAAGGAGGTGGAAGGTGGAGTCGGACTCCAGGTAAAGTTAGGAGGGACCTCAAGGAACTACAGGTTCGTCATTGTCGACGCTCCAAGCAGCTACAACGCCATCTTCGGAAGGCCTCTCATCAGCGCCTTCCAGTGCGTGCCCTCATCCTTCCACCAGTGCCTCAAGTTCAACTCAGATGGGATCTAGGTAAGGATCAAGGGAGACTCCAGGATGGCAAGGCAATGCTACGTCACGGCAGTCAACACCATCTCTTGGTTGGCTAAGGCGGAGGAGATGGAGAAGATCATGGAGAGCCTGAGCAGGATTGAGGTGTCCAGTGGGATAGAACCTGATGGCGACCACCATGCCCAGGCCCCCTGAAGAAGCCTCGTCTCAGCGGAGTCATGTATCTTGTTTTTCTTTATGTTGTAATGAGTCCAACCTCCGACCGGTAGGGTTGGGAGGGTCATGTAACCCATCTATTTTCCCCTTTTGAGGATGTTGAATTTTGGCAGAGTTCAGGTGACATGCCCCGTCCCTAAGTCCCTTAGCTCCGAGATGATTCCACTGCCAGGCTCTCACTAGCTGGCAGGGCAGGTTGATCTCTCGTGGAAGCTAAGTCCTTTTGCTCCGAGATGATTCCGCTGCCAGGCTCTCACTAGCTGGCAGGGCAGGTTGATCTCTCGTGGAAGCTAAGTCCTTTTGCTCCGAGATGATTCCGCTGGCAGGCTCTTACTAGCTGGCAGGGCAGGTTGATCTCTCGTGGAAGCTAAGTCATTTTGCTCCGAGATGATTCCGCTGCCAGGCTCTCACTAGCTGGCAGGGCAGGTTGATCTCTCGTGGAAGCTAAGTCCTTTTGCTCCGAGATGATTCCGTTGTCAGACTCTCACTAGCTGGCAGGGCAGGTTGATCTCTCGTGGAAGCTAAGTCCTTTTGCTCCGAGATGATTCCGCTGCCAGGCTCTCACTAGTTGGCAGGGCAGGTTGATCTCTCGTGGAAGCTAAGTCCTTTTGCTCCGAGATGATTCCGCTCTCAGGCTCTCACTAGCTGGCAGGGCAGGTTGATCTCTCGTGGAAGCTAAGTCCTTTTGCTCCGAGATGATTCCGCTGCCAGGCTCTCACTAGCTGACAGGGCAGGTTGATCTCTCGTGGAAGCTAAGTCCTTTTGCTCCGAGATGATTCCGCTGCCAGGCTCTCACTAGCTGGCAGGGCAGGTTGATCTCTCGTGGAAGCTAAGTCCTTTTGCTCCGAGATGATTCCGCTGTCAGGCTCTCACTAGCTGGCAGGGCAGGTTGATCTCTCGTGGAAGCTAAGTCCTTTTGCTCCGAGATGATTCCGCTGCCAGGCTCTCACTAGCTGGCAGGGCAGGTTGATCTCTCGTGGAAGCTAAGTCCTTTTGCTCCGAGATGATTCCGCTGCCAGACTCTCACTAGCTGGCAGGGCAAGTTGATCTCTCGTGGAAGCTAAGTCCTTTTGCTCCGAGATGATTCCGCTGCCAGGCTCTCACTAGCTGACAGGGCAGGTTGATCTCTCGTGGAAGCTAAGTCCTTTTGCTCCGAGATGATTCCGCTGCCAGGCTCTCACTAGCTGGCAGGGCAGGTTGATCTCTCGTGGAAGCTAAGTCCTTTTGCTCCGAGATGATTCCGCTGTCAGGCTCTCACTAGCTGGCAGGGCAGGTTGATCTCTCGTGGAAGCTAAGTTCTTTTGCTCTGAGATGATTCCGCTGTCAGACTCTCACTAGCTGGCAGGGCAGGTTGATCTCTCGTGGAAGCTAAGTCCTTTTGCTCCGAGATGATTCCGCTGCCAGGCTCTCACTAGCTGGCAGGGCAGGTTGATCTCTCGTGGAAGCTAAGTCCTTTTGCTCCGAGATGATTCCGCTGTCAGGCTCTCACTAGCTGGCAGGGCAGGTTGATCTCTCGTGGAAGCTAAGTCCTTTTGCTCCGAGATGATTCCGCTGCCAGGCTCTCACTAGCTGGCAGGGCAGGTTGATCTCTCGTGGAAGCTAAGTCCTTTTGCTCCGAGATGATTCCGCTGCCAGACTCTCACTAGCTGGCAGGGCAGGTTGATCTCTCGTGGAAGCTAAGTCCTTTTGCTCTGAGATGATTCCGCTGTCAGACTCTCACTAGCTGGCAGGGCAGGTTGATCTCTCGTGAAAGCTAAGTCCTTTTGCTCCGAGATTGTTGAAGCCAAAAATAACCTCAACAAATGTTCACGAACCAAAGTGCAGTCAATGCCTACTTCTCTCAAACCTCGACCCCTGACAGGCTGCTAAGGCCCTAACACAGACCCAAAGCCTCAGCTGGGAGGTCCCACCACACACCCGGAAGATCTCTGAGAGCTTCCCCTCCAAAGCCAAATGCTGGGCTGGGAGCTCTTCAGAAGGCACTAGAGTTGGAGGGAAAAAAAATGAGAGCCTGCCTTCCAAAGAGCCCCTATGGGTCTTTTTATAGTCTTCCTTTGACCTGAAAATACTAAAATACCCCTGAGGGGTCTGCCAATAGCCAAATCCCGCTGTTCTCCTAAGGGCGTTTGGGTAATTTTACCTCGGGATAATAATAAAATAATCTTCTCTGGACTCCGGGTCCCACCCCGTGGGCCCATTTGGCGAGACCCCCGGCCTAGAAGGCTCTCGCTGGATCCCCTCTAGGCCCGCCTTGGCGAGAACTCCTGCCCGGAAGGTTCTCGCGCTAGGTAGTCATGATGTTAATGCGAAAGAAGGTTCACCTAAGGCCTTCTCGCCTGCCCTGGGCGGGAGCTCTCCCTAAGGCGGGAGCTTCCGCAGTCAGGCCCTCTGCTTCGGTCGGTCGACGATCTCTTATGCCGAGAGCTCGACTATCTGCCCTGGTCGGTCGACGATCTCTCCTGCCGAGAGGTCGACTATCTGCCCTGGTTTCCTCAGCTTTCGCCTGCCCTTGGCGAGAGCTCCTACAGGACGAGAACTCCCCAAGTATGCCTTAGGGTTAACCCGAGGCTAGCCTGAGACTAGCCCAATCCTGACCATTGAAGCCTTTGGATCCCTCCCAGCGAATATGGGGTTGTACACAATCCCCGCTCTTTTCGAGCTAGCCCTGCGCTCGACAAGACAAGTCCAACCCCCGAAATATTCGCTGGACACGTGCCAACTAACCAGGGGAATCTTTTGGTGGGTCCTACTGCGGCTATAAATACGCACCGATAGGCGACCATATGCCTCTCCCTTGAAATACTGTTTTTACGACTGAGCTCTCGCCCCCCGGGACTTTTGCGCGAGCTTACCATGCATCCCAAACGTGCTGCCAAACTGCTTCCGCAAGACCTCCAAGACCGGTTAGCCGCTGCCCAAGCGCGGGCCTTGGCTAACTGTGCGGCGGTGGCTCCATGGTTAGTGAAAAAGACTTCCATCGCCGGGCCGTCCGAGCCGAAGAAGAAGGAAAAGAAAAGGGCGAAGGTGGTCCGGCGGGACCTTTCTCGCGAGAACAGGGATCCTCCTTCCCCCACTCCCAATCCTGCGGGGGATCCTTCTCCGCAGAAGGTAAGCCTTTCAACCGTTCCTATCGAGCTGATTGTGCGCTGGATCCGACAGTTAACGTAAGCTTTCGCAGGAAGCCGCTCCTAACGATGGCGACGAGATCCCGCCAAGTTCTTCGAACCTGCCCGCTCATTCACCCAAGGACCAAACGCGAGTCTTGGAGAGGATTCCTCCGGCCGAAACCGGAACGATAGGTACATTTTCCCTTGTCAGTATTTCGACCCGACCTTTTCTTTTCTGAACCGTCTTCTCGCAGTGCCAACTCCCGCCGACCCGGGTCTAACCACCCGGGCAGATGAAGCGAGAACCGTTGACGTGCCTTGTTGGAACACCCTATTACTATTTGGACCAGGATGACTATATTTCTATAGGGATTGTGTGCTGTGACCTCCATGTTGTTATAAAGGTCACATAGGCTAGTTAGAGTAGTCTTCAGCTCGACGCATAGTCGACTTCAGCTCGACGCAGAGTCGATCTCAGCTCGACGCAGAGTCGACCTCTGCTCGACGCAGAGTCGACCTCAGCTCGACGCAGAGTCGACCTCAGCTCGACGTGGAGTCGACCTCAGCTCGACGTTCCGTCGAACCCAGTTCTGCTTACAGAAAACACTCTCTGGCCGACGTGTGTCGTGCTCCGATCGACGTTTTTCTATGAGCTCGACGCCTTCCAGTCTTCCGACGATTTTGGATAGGAATTCAAATTCCTTCTGACAGACAATTAATGCTGAAGATTTATTGGCCGTTACAGCATATCTGGTGCATGGCTCAAGGAATTTTCTAAGGAATGTCTGCCTGTCATTTCCATTGAGGCATGGACAGTTAAGGAAAGCAATTAATGCTGTCTTCCAACGGCTATCAAAGTAAAAGGAAGAAGAAGACTCAGATATTTATTCATTCATTCAAAAAAAACAAGAACAGCACACAGAATACAGAATAACAATACAGGACTTTAGTTGCTCTCTGTGACATTGTGTTGAAAAGCTAACTCACAGAAAATCTGATTGCTTCAGACACCTCCATCCAACTCTCTTGGATCATCCTTTGCTGGAGCAAATCAGATCTTTGAAGACCTGTCACCCTTGTGCAGAGCTCTCCTTCCTGAACCTCATCTTGATCTCAGGGGGAGCTTTGACAATAACTTCAGATCCACTTCTGCTTCTCTTTGCTTGTTGAATAGAGAAGACAACATCATCTCTTTTTCTTTTTCTTACTGTACAGGGTTTTAACTCCCTTCAAAAGTTACTTTTGGTTTTGCTGAAACCTGGTCAAAATCAGCTCTGTTGGTTTGTGAGAACCTGATCAAAAACTCTCTGGTGCTCAAGACACCTGATCAACTCATCTTGAAGTGGATTCCTATCAAGGGTGATAGAAGAGTGGATGTACCCAGATTTGGGGAACCACTATAGCTCCTTGTGTCGTCTGGATTGCTTATGCTCCTTGTGTTTTGCTTTGTGCTGTGAATACCTTTTTACTCTGATTATTTACTCTAGCACCTTACACTAAGTAAATTCAAACCTTCTCTACACACAAGTTTTTATTTGGAAAATTATTTTAAATAACTCTATTCACCCCCCTCTAGAGTTAGGAGTGATCTTATCCTGCACTTTCAATTGGTATCAGAGGGAGGTTGATCATTTATACAGGCTAACCCCTGGATCAAAAGATCCCTGATAAGATCATTTCTCTCAAAGGATTATTTTCCTTAGTTTTACTTCTCTTTAAAACTCATGGCACAAAACAAGGACTTTGCTAGCACCAGACCTCCTATGTGCAATCTATCTAAGTTTGCACTATGGAAGGCAAGGATTAGACTTTATATGAACTCTTTTGATGAAGACATCTTTAATTCTGTATTGACAGATTGTCCAAGACCTCCCACAGGAACAAGCACATCAGCTGCTCCTCCTCCTTCAGGAACTGATGCTGACATAAAGAAGTGGAAGGCAGCAGATGCTAAAGCCATGAACATCTTGGCTCAAACCATGTCAGATGACATTTTCCAGAAGGTAGCTGAATGCACTACTGCCAAAGCAATCTGGGAAAAGCTGTCAGAAATTGTATCAGGTTCTGCAGATGAAAGAAAGGATAGGAGATCCTACCTGATCACCCAGTATGAGAATTTCAAGAAGGCAGAGTCTGAGTCAGTTGCTGACATGTACAACAGACTGAGTCTGATCATAAGTGAGCTTAGATCACTAGAGAAGGACATATCTCTCACTGAGATAAATGACAAAATACTGACTTGTTTCCCTAGCTCTTGGGACTCAAGAATATGGTCAATTAAAGATGGAAGAAATGTCTGTGAGTTATCCACAGAAGCTCTTCTAGGGAAGCTCAAGAGCTATGAGCAATTTATTAAGAAGAGAGAAGAAGAGCAGAAGACATCCACACCAACAGAGAAGGCTGAGAAAACTATTGCCTTCAAAGCACAGGAAGAAGAACCTAAAGAAAAGGTGTTGGGAAATGAAGAGCTTATGAGCCTACTGGTCAAAAGGTTCAATAAGCTGAATAAAAGGAACTTCAGAAGATGGTCATCCAAAGACAAAGACAAGCCAAGGTATGACAGATCTAATAGTAAAGATATTATCTGCTTTGGCTGCAGGAAACCAGGACACATCTTCCCCAACTGTCCAGAAAATCAAGACAAGGACAGAAGGGACAAGAAGGAAAGGAAAGATAAGAGGAAGGATAAGGAGTCAAGGAAATACCATGACAAGCCTTCCTCCAGCAACAGCAAGCACACCAGAAAAGGATTTGTGGCTGAATCCTGGAGTGACTCTGATGAGTCTGAATCATCATCCAGCTCCAGTGATGATGAGGATGATGCAGAGGAAAAAGGATTCTGTATGATGGCCATCAGTGCATCTCAAAAGAACACTGATTCAGAGCCTGATGCTGACTACCCATCTGATCAGGAACTTACTGAGGATCAGGTAATAGATTCATTTGATTTTACTTCTGATGAATTTAAATCTGAGTTCAAATCTATGTGCATTGACTTGATTGAATCTCAAAAGTTGATTAAAACTCTCAGAGAACAATTAATTGAATGCAAATCCATTAACTCAGATAATCTTAGACTCTTAGAAGAGTTGAAGCAGTGTGGGGAGGAGATAGCTTCACTGAAAGGTGAGCTATCTAAGGCCAAACAATTTGAAGAAACCCTTAATGGGAGAAGTATCAAATTGATGGACATCACAAGTACAGTGAACTCAAGATTGAATGGTTCACTGGGCTTGGGTGCTTCATCCAGCCAACCCATAGTGCTGACAACTCCAATCAAATTTACCAGTGAGAAAGGTAAAGGAGTCTTGATAGTGGCTAGGAAGAATGCTGACTTAACCCAGGAAACTGGACAAGAAGCGTCGAACGAAGCTCGACGGACGTCGACCAGAGCTCGACGTAATCGCAAGAGAACGTCGAACTCAGGTCGACGCCCTCTACCCTTTGAACAAAGCAAGACCTTGCCGTCGAACGGAGCTCGACGCACTCACTTGAGTCCGTCGACCGAAGCTCGACGTGCGTCGAGCCGAGTTCAGAGCAAAACCCAGTTCTCAAGGGTTAATTCAAATTTCAATTCTAGCTCCACATCTCATTACTTTAACCCTTATGCTGAATGGATCATACCTCCTAGGAGATATCATCCTGTAGGCTATAAGAGTCAACCTGAGATGTCCTTCATTTCAGAATTTAAGGGATATCAACCTAGGCCCAAGGTTAACTGGGTCAAAAACAAATAAGCTGTTTTGTGCAGGTGAAGACCTATCCAGCATCAAACCATCAATGGTATCTGGATAGTGGGTGCTCAAAGCACATGACAGGGGACAAGGACAACCTCACTTCCTTCAAAGCCAAGCTTGGACCCAAAGTAATTTTTGGAGACTCAAGCTTTGGAACTACAAAAGGATATGGGGCAGTCCAAATTGGCCCAGTCACTTTCAAAAAGGTGGCATATGTTGAAGGACTCAAACACAACCTGATAAGTATCAGTCAATTGTGTGATGAAGGATATCAAGTAACCTTTAACAAAGCCATATGCAAAGTCCAGTCAGTGGACAACACAACTGTGTTGACAGGTAACAGAAGAGGTAACATTTACTTAGTGGATTTTCATTCACCTGTAGTAGATATTTGCCTGTTTAACTCCATTTCAAAACCAAACATCTTGTGGCATAAAAGATTAGGACATGTGAACCTTAGAACCATTGCTAAGTTATCCCAAGACAACCTTGTTAGAGGACTACCTTCTGGTCCCTACAAGAAGGAGGGACTTTGCAAGGCATGTCAATTAGGCAAGCAAACTAAAAACAGTTTCAAGTCACTTAATAAGAGTGACTCACCTAGAATTTTGTACTTACTGCACATGGACCTTTTTGGACCAATTAATGTACAAAGCCTAGGAGGGAAATCTTATGCTTTAGTAATTGTAGATGACTTCTCAAGATTCACTTGGGTGTTCTTTCTGAGGAAGAAGTCTGATAACTTCAAGATTTTGACAGATTTTCTCAAAGGCATACAGATTGAGTTCAATACTCACATTGCCCTGATCAGAAGTGATCATGGGACAGAGTTTGATTCTCTTCTTATGCTAGAGTTCTGCCAGAATGAAGGTATCAGGCATACTTTCTTAGCTCCCAGAACTCCTCAACAAAATGGGGTAGTTGAAAGGAAAAACAGAACCCTTATTGAATCTGCCACAACATTGTTGACAGATGCTCACCTTCCTCTAACCTTTTGGGCAGAGGCTGTGAACACCTCCAACTATGTTCTGAATAGAAGCCTGATACATAAGCTAAAGGGTAAGACTCCCTATGAGTTACTCAAAGGGAAGAAACCTAAAGTAAACTACTTCAAAATTTTTGGTTGCATTTGTTTCATTCACAATAATGACAAGAAATACCTAGCTAAATTTGAAGCCAAAGCTGATGAAGGAGTGTTTCTGGGGTACTCCTTGACTAGCAAGGCTTATAGGGTTTTTAACAAGTGCACAAATAAAATTGAAGAATCCATGCATGTTACATTTGATGAAACTAACATGTTTTATAAGGAGAATGAGACTTCTACCATAAGCAATTTGCAGGAACACTCAATTTCAGAGAATCTGAGGCAGCTTACCATCACAGACAAAGGGTCATCACCTTCACCAATTCAACAAGTCACTGAACTTAGTGACAATGAAGAGGAATTTCAAGTTCTGGAAAGTTCAAAGGGCCAACAGAGTGAAGAACCAGTTGTTGTTCCACAAGAGGAAACAACAACACAGGTTGGTGCATCATCAACACCCCTTGTTGATCTAGCAACAACAAGAGATCACCCAATCTCACAAGTAATTGGAGATATCTCAGTGGGTGTGCAAACAAGGAATCAAGTCAATCAAAATATTATGCACACCTGCTTTCTTTCTCAAATTGAGCCTCAAACCATACAAGATGCAGAGCAAGATCCAAACTGGATCATTGCAATGCAAGAAGAGTTGAATCAATTTGAGAGGAATAAAGTTTGGGAATTAGTACCAAGACCAAGGAACCAGCAAATTGTTGGAACAAAATGGGTATTCAGGAACAAATTGGATGATCAAGGAATAATTGTGAGAAACAAGGCAAGACTTGTTGCACAAGGATATTGCCAAGAAGAAGGAATTGACTATGACCAAACCTTTGCACCAGTTGCAAGGTTGGAGGCCATAAGAATCTTCCTTGCATATGCAGCTCACAAGAGATTCAAGGTATATCAGATGGATGTCAAGAGTGCATTCCTCAATGGAGACATCAAGGAAGAAGTCTATGTAAAGCAACCTCCAGGTTTTATCTCTCCAACTTTTCCTGATCATGTATTCAAACTGCATAAAGCTTTATATGGTCTCAAGCAAGCTCCTAGAGCATGGTATGAGACCTTAGCTTGTTTTCTGTTGGAAAATGATTTTAAAAGGGGTAGTGTAGACCAAACTCTTTTTGTTAGAACCCATAGGTCCCACACCCTACTAGTACAAGTCTATGTAGACGACATCATATTTGGGTCTACTGATTCAAACTTATGCAAAAAGTTCTCACAACTTATGCACTCAAAGTTTGAAATGAGTAGCATGGGTGAGCTTGCTTTCTTTCTTGGATTGCAAGTTAAACAACATGTGGATGGCATTTTCATTTCTCAAACCAAGTATGCAAGAGAACTGGTTAAGAAATTTGGAATGTCTGAAGCATCCTCCATGAAAACACCTATGCCTACAAATGCTGTTTTAGATGCTGATGAATCTGGAAAACCAGTTGATCAGACAAACTATAGAGCAATCATTGGCTCATTACTTTATCTAACAGCTACTAGACCAGATATAATGTTTGCTACATGCATTTGTGCTAGATTCCAAGTAAGCCCTAGAGAGTCCCACCTCACATTAGTTAAGAGGATTCTTAGGTATGTAAAAAGTTGTCCTAATCTAGGTCTCTGGTATTCACATGACTCAAGATTTGATCTAACTGGATTTTCAGATTCTGATTATGCTGGATGTAGAGTAGACAGGAAAAGCACCAGTGGAACTTGTCAATTCCTTGGTGATAGACTTGTCTCCTGGTTCTGTAAGAAACAAACCTCTGTGTCCACATCAACTGCTGAAGCTGAGTATATGGCTGCAGGCAGTTGTTGCTCACAGATCTTGTGGATTCAAAACCAGCTCCTAGACTATGGCTACAACTTAGAGATGTCTAAAATCTTTTGTGATAATACCAGTGCAATATCAATTGCACAAAATCCAGTTCTCCATAGTAGGACTAAGTACATAGAAATCAGACATCACTTCTTAAGGGATAATGTAGAAAAGAAGAAAATTGCACTAGAATACATTTCCACTGAATTACAGAGAGGAGATATTTTCACCAAACCCTTGGATGAAAAGAAGCACTTCTTTTTCCTCAATCAGTTGGGAATGCTAGATGGAGACAGCTTAAAATAAAACTCCAAGATTTCGAAACCCATAACAAACAGGAATAGGAAAAATTTCATTTCAAAATTTCCTGTCTGAGTGGTTGTTCTGAGCTCTGAACTAAGCTCGACGCTGCGTCGAACTGCGATCGACGGTCCGTCGAACTCCAAAGCGTCGAACGTCGAACTCAGCTTCTAGCGTCGAACTAAGTTCACTGCTCCCTGGCTTCTTGAGTTTCTCTCTCCCCGGTCGACGTCTTCGTTCAACGTCGACCTGAGCTTGACGTATAGCATCAGCCCAAGCGTCGAACGTCGACCTAAGCTGGACGCTGTTGAGTCGTTTCAGTTCTCCTAGAGCCCTTGAGCATCGAACTGAGCTCGACGTTCTTTCCTTTTCTGCGTCGAACCCTAAGTATAAAATCATTTTTTCTCCGTCGTTCGCAGTTGCGCATTCATATCTCTCTGCTCAAGCTTTCTCCCTCCAAATACTATACTTTTGATCTTGGAAGGTATTCTTTCTTTTGCAGGACAATGGCAATCACAGCAGGAGCTCTGGCGGCCATGAAGTTCGACTCTGGTTTCGATATTGACTTCGATTCTTTTGATGGATCTCCACAACACTTTCTGGATATACTGAATCTTTTCAAGGAGCAGCAACTAGTCCACTTTATGTCTACCAAGACACCCCTTCCAGAATCAGAAATTAAAGAATGGTGTCTTACAACAATCGTTTCAGATAATAACTCTTTGACTGGGAAGATTTCAGGAAATGAGGTAGCCGTCTCACCTCAAGTCATTACAGAAGCTTTCAACTTTGCTGCTGGAGATGATGACATAGAACTATCAGTGGAAGAGTATACTTTGATGCTAGACAGGATGGGGCATACTGCTGGTAA